>JALAZF010000266.1:0-1200000 GCA_022829125.1 Lathyrus tuberosus | reverse complement strand
AATTCTAAAATCTCTACTCTTTTGTTAACATAGTATTATAGTCGAGTTAGGTTAAAGACTACAATATAAACATTTGATTCGGGTCTATATTAGGCGTTAAGTGGGTGATGAAGTTTTTTTTTATGGGAAGATAATTTTAATTAAGAAAGAAAGGGAAAACAAACTTAGGGTTCCAACAGAAGAAAGTCTCCTAACCAGGTTCTGGCCCCATACAATTTACTAAGTTTTGCCAAAATTATGGGCATCCTCATTGAATTCCCTATTAATAAACACAACAGATGATAATGCCAGCTATCGGCTCAAGCACTGCGTAATCCAATTAAGAGTTTATGCAATCAACAACTACTGCAGCATCTGATTGGATGATAATATCCTTAACATTTAAACTCATTGCCAATTGTAAGCTCCACCTAATGACCAGGATCTCTGCAACAGCAGGTTCCACAGATATAACCTCCGACCTACACGCAGCCAAGTTTGTGCCTTCTTCAGGATTCTTCGTGACACAACCAAATGTGATCACACTAGCATCAACCTGTATGACTGTGAGTCTGTTGCCTTTCACCATGGTGTCGCAATGCGAAAAACAACCGGCGGAAAAAACAGAGTCGCCACCGAACGTTATTTATCCCGACGGGGGAAAGGAAACGATCTAAGAAACCTCAAGAGGGGGAAGACATGATCTTGCAACCAAATCCTGGGTTCGGGAGTCGATTACGCAAGAGGAAGGGATTAGCACCCCCTCGCGTCCGTCGTATTCAACGAGATCCACGCTTGTTGTCTAATCAAAGGGTGTGTTATCTAAAGCCTACTGCTAAACGGGAACGGAAAGGAAAAAAACAAAAGGAGACTCGATAGGACATCGTCGTCCTAGGCCTACGTATTCCCTCGTGCAATGGAAAAGTCAGAGTCAACGTAGTTTCGGAGGACTACGGGTGGATGGGGAAAAGTTGTTCGCCAAGACCTCGTCGTCTTGTGCCTAATGAGGAAGTCAGAGTGTCCGTAGTTCGTGGGACTACGGGTTGATGAAAGGGTCTCGATCGCACTAGGGCGAGAGAAAATGTTCGATTATCTGGTCTCGATCGCACGGGGGTGAGAGGAAAGGGAAGTTAGTGGTTAGTGTGCTTGCCAAGGATAGGGATCCTCGTGCCTACGTATCCTCATTAGGGAATGAGGAATTAGAGCATCTGTAGTACACAAGACTACGGGAAAATGGGATCTCGATCACACGGGGGCGGGAGAAAATGTTCGGGATGTGTTGAAGAGCTTAAAAGAAGTGAATTGAATTTGTTTGTGATGTGTATCGTACTAAAGTCTATGGCATAGGAGCGAGCACTTTGTACGATCGACCCAAGATGGGACGTGCACAAAGCATTCTAGACAAGGTAAGGAGAGACTCCCACTTATCATTTACCACACATTTAAGGCTCATGGAGCACTTTACACATCACACTTATTAAGTGTTTTGAAATTGATTCAAGAGCGAGAAGAGAAAGACGCACAGAAGGTCTAAGAGAAACTGAATCCTACATGTTATCATGCAACGATGGCCTTAAGTGTTGAGAATCAAGTGTGAGGAAGAAGTCCCACATTGATTAGAAAAGGGAAGATTAAACACTATATAAGTGAGAGAACCCACACACCTATCACCTTAAGGTTTTAGGTGAGTATGTAGTGTGTCTCTCACAATGATGTGTCCCAAATAAGAAATGCTCCCTCGTTGACCCCCTCGGTTGTTCCGCCAACAATGGTATCAGAGCCTTTGCTTCGAGAAAGGGACCGGCTTACTTGTATCGAAACACATCCCGCAGGTGCTCCCTCGTTGACCCCCTCGTCGATTGTTCCGCCAACAATGGTATCAGAGCCTGGTTTTGAGTGAAGGGACCAACTTACTTGTATCGAAACACTTCCCGCGGGTGCTGGGTAGAAGGTTCCTTCCACATGAGGGGAAGCATTGTGTATAAACTCACACTTGAGGGACAATCACCTTAAGGTAGAGAGAGCTTTCACATGAGGGGGAGCATTGTGTATAAACTCACACTTGAGGGGGAGTGTTGAGAATCAGTGTGAGGAAGAAGTCCCACATTGATTAGAAAAGGGAAGATTAAACACTATATAAGTGAGAGACCCCACACACCTATCACCTTAAGGTTTTAGGTGAGTATGTGGTGTGTCTCTCACAATGGTGTGTCCCAAATAAGAAATGCTTCCCCGTTGACCCCCTCGATTGTTTCGCTAACATTAAGGTCAGGATAGGAGGGAAGTCTACCTAATGTTATCATGCTTGGATTGAGAGCCTAATGTCTATCCTACTCCAAGCTTAATCAGAAATTAAGTTGGACTAGGAATCCCTAAGGGAACATGTAAACACGAAGCACAAGTAAACACAAGACAGCTCAATCACACAGAGAAACCACAGAATTAGGTTCAAGCATAAGCAAGACTCAGGCACAAAGAGAAAGTCAAGTCATGTAACAATATCGATTACAAAGCAAGAGGCAAATATCACCAAGGAAAAAATATGTACAAGCATCACCAAGAATTAGTTTAGAATTCACGATCTGATCACCAAGAGTTAATCGAGATAAAGACTAATTAAAACCAAAAAAATCTAATTATTTTAAATCAATTAACTAAAATCAAATAAGCTAAAACAATTAATCAAAAATTCAATTAACCAAAACAATTAATCAATTATCTAAAATCCAGTTAAACAAAATTAATTATCTAAAACTAATTAATCAAAAACAATTAATCAAAATCAATTAACTAATATCAAAATAAAATCTAAATATCAATTAACCAAAATCCAATATTCAAAATCAATTAACCAAAATCAAATATTCAAAATCAAAAAAAAATATAAATAAACCAATTCCTAATTAAAATTTAAAATGTACTGTAATTAAAACCAACTAGGGGTGCAGACGTTGAATTAGGAGCGGTAAAAAGAAGTTCCAGGCGTGTGGGCTGATGTCTAAGGCCCATTGGCCTTCAATGCACAAGCCAGGGAGGTGAGAATAGAAAACAAAGCGTAGTGAATAACAACATGGCCAAAGCCTGCAACAAGGCCCATCAGCCTTTGTCACATGAACAAGGAGGGATGCACTACTGAGTAGACGGTGCGAAAACAAGTTATGTGGGCTTAGGGCCCATTGCTCAGCCTGTTAACCTAATAACACAAACTCCTTGTTTCATTTCTCAGTCGCGTTCCTTTCTTCATCATCTTCGTGTCTTCTTCTTCAATTCTTCACTCCGCCTCGCTCTCGCTCAAAATCACATCTCAACGTTCTTTCTTCTCTCCTCTCCCCATCGCACCGTCCCTAATGATCTCTGCCGCGCCATGGCTCGTTGCCGGTGGCGGCGGAGTGCGAACCTTCTCCGTCTAAACATCTCAACGCGAAAACAATTTGTCACTCACCACCCAAACCAAATCGGACAAGAACTACTCCACCATTTACACCGCAATGCAAAGACGAGGAAATAGAGTAGCATAGTGATCGTCACTTACCTATCGGAGTCGCTCCGATGGCGCTTCGAAGATGAAACAAGGCTTCACGGATCAAGTATGCTCGTTTCTCTCTTACAGTGTATGCTCGATTCCCTTTCCTTCTTCTTCTTCTGTCCGCGAATCTGAGGTTATGGTCGTGATCCTTGCGTGACGTGAATTAGTTTCATGTTCTTGATTCGTGAGTGTGCTACGAAAGTGTGTTGTGGTTGCGGTTCCGAATTTATGTTGATTGTTCTTGAGATGTTGAGTTTTGAATTGTGTTATTGAATCGATTTGCAGGTGAGTTTATAACTATTCAGTGAAGATGAATTCAAGATTGAGGAATATTTGTGTATGGAAAGGGTGAAAAGATCATGAAAAGAAGAGTGAATGGAGCAGAAAAAAGTGAAGAAGAAGAGTGAAGCTGGAAGTGGAGAACGCCGAGAAAAATGAAGCCTCTCCCTCAATTCAGTTATAGTGGAATTTATAGGGAATTTTTTGAGGGTAGAATGGGATTTTCAGTGGAATTTTGTTAGAGGTGATGGTACCTGATTCTGTTACGGATTCTTCCTGCTGTGTAACTTTTGCGTTTTGCACTTCTATTGTTTGTACTCTATGTATTCCTGCTATGAGATTTTCCTCTTTCTGTCATGACATACTTGTTCTCCACTGTTATGAATTGCTGTTATGAAATTTTTATTTTTCTCACTGTTATGAAATTCTGCCATATTAACATCACTTGAATGAATGTGGATTGAAAAAAAACAAAGATGGTTAATGACTTTAATTGGGTTTAGAAAAAAATATGTTAGCCATGGTGTAATGGATATTGTATGGACATTAAATTCAATTTGGATATGAAATAGTTTTTATGGATAAAAATGGATTTGTGGTTTTGAATATTTGAAAATGATAAAATGAATATGGATTAAACAAATAGATATGGACTTTAAGAAATGGATTTTTGAATAGAATGGGTTGAAATATGGTTTTGAAATATGGATATTGAATCAGATTTGGTTTAATGGATGTAAATGGATATTCAAAATTGACACTTGAAAATGGTTAAAAAAAAGGATAAATGGACTTGGAGAAAAACATGGATAAAGAATGTAGATTTTGAACTAAAAATGGATACAAAGTGGTTATTTGGAATTGGATAAAGGGATGAAGTTGAAATGGATATGGAGATGAATTTGGATAATTAGAATGGTTTGTGAATGGACATTGATATGGCCTTTAAAAATGGATAAAAATGTGATGCATTATTTGCCCTTATAATTTGAACTCAAAATAATCGTCATGAACCTTTCTCACAACCTGTAAGCTTAAACATTGATGAATCCAAATCCAAATTCACTTCTTCAAGAACCCTATCTTCAATGCAATCTTCTAATCCATACCCAATATTCATGACAGTCAACAAACATCATCAATGGCCTTGACCACAACATGAATCCGCCACGACATCTTTATATCCTGTTCTGACTTTAATGATCAACAAAAATATTAATGCTTTGAATCCTTGAACATGAATGATAAAGCTAGAAGCATAGAAGAACACTTTGATATCCAATGATCCTCAGTTGATGAAATGTCCTCAAACTCAACCATGAATCAGAAACCCCAATTCTCCCTGAGATATACACTAATGAAGATAGCAACCTGAGATGTTAAAAATGAAACAAAACCCTAATTCATAGCACCTTTTACTCTTGAGAAATCTTAAAGAAGACAGACTTGATGCTTGATGATCTTGACAAAAAGGAAGCCTTGATATTGAATGAACTCTGATAGAGAGTAGGGATGGCAACGGGCAGGGTATGGGTAGGGTACTATAGTACCCGTCCCCATACCCACAGTTGAAAAAAATCCCCGTACCCGAGCCCATACCCGCTTAGGTATCAAAATTGGCACTCGTCCCCGTACCCTATGGGTATATAAGTGCCCGTACCCGTACCCGTTACCCGCATTTCTAATAAAAATAAATTTATCAAGTATAAAATATCATAATATTTTAAGTTTTTAAAAATATTAAAAAAAATTTAAAATTTTTTATTGTTGAATTGTGAAATAAATGATCACTTATATTAAATATGTAGTAGTTTAAAATTGATTTTTTTTATAAATTTTATAAACATTTATTTTTATATAATAATATACATTAAAATATATAAATATATATTGTGCGGGTATGGGGCGGGCTAGGAACTAAGGTTCCCATACCCGTACACATCCCCGCTTATTTAAGTGGGTAATTACCCGAGCCCGTACCCGTGCCCATTTTTGCGAGTTTTTACCCTACCCGTTGTGGGTAATTTTGTGGGTACCCACTGGGGATGGGCCAAATTGCCATCCCTAATAGAGAGATACTCATGATGTTGTGAGCTCAAACCATTGCTTCAACTGGAGTAAAGTAGTCAGATAAATCACCTCTGAGTAGGGAAAACCAAAACCACAAGAAAATACTTTGATCCATGTCTTAGGAGCTCCATGAAATGCATGATTATGAATTATGACCTAATGGAAAATGCAAATTGAAGCGAAACACAAGCCAGTTAAGGTTAGAAAAAGTGAGGGCAAATTTTGGGGTGCAACACATGGGAATAGTGGAAGTTTTCCTCTTTGTGGTGATCCCAGGATTCCACTTGTTAAATTCATTGACAATGCCAAGAGCCTCATCCGCCATCTGCACATGATTGGACAATTTATGTTGGAACAACATCAAATTACGAGCCTGTCAGATTTTATATGCCAGAGTGCCCAACAATTAAGTGATAAGCAAATCCTCATGCGAGAAAATGCTCTCCAACCATGAACATATCCCTAAGCCAGAAGGGATCCTGTAACCCAAGATAGAAGAGAAAAAAGCATGTCTGGCAAAACATATTCCAAGAACAAATGTTCTGCAGTCTCCGCAGCAGCATGGAAGAGAGGACATAAAGTGTTAAGGATCATACCTTTCCTCTGCAGGTTGCTACGCGTGGGTATAATATCCTTTACAAGCCTTCATAAAAAGTTTCAGATCCTAGTGTTAAAAGGTCCCTTCCATATGGACTTCCACGTGCTTTGATGAGGAAGACACGATGGGCTAGGTTGCAGCCTCGCTTTTTCCTGCATACACAAATGATAAGCCGACCGCACAGAATAGACCCCATTCTTTTCATAATTCCAGATAAACTCGTCATCAATGTTGTGTTAGGAAAGAGGAATACTAACAATGTGGGACGCTTCCAACTTCCTAAAATACGAAGCGACCAGATCTTTTTTCTAATCACCAAGCTCATTATCTATGAGGTCACTCACCACAACCTCCCTATCCAAACTACCCCCAAACCAAGGATTTTAAAGCCATGATTACCAGGGATCCATCTGTCTTTAAACACTAAAACTTTGGATCCATTCCCAATCCTTCAACGCGTACCTGACTTCACAAGATTCATGGCACTCAAAATGCTTCTCCATGCATAACTTGGGTTAAAACCAATTGAGCAATTGTCAAAACCGCATCTAGGGTAGTACCTCCCCTTAAGGACTTTCCCTCACAAGCGACTCTGTGTTTGATAGAAGCCTCCAATACTGCTTTCCCAAGAGACTTATGTTGAATTCACTTATGCCACAAAACCCCATGCCTCCTTCACTCTTCGCCCTGGCCAACTTATCTCAGCTTAACCAATGAAGTTTCCTCTCCCCATTTTTTGAACCCCACCAAGATTTCGCAATTAGACTTTCAATTTCCTTGCAAGTAGTTTCCAGAATCTTGTAGCAACTCATGATGTAACTTGGAATTGTTTGGGCCACAACTTTAATGAAGACTTCTTTCCCCGCGCGAGACAAAATCCTCTCCTTCTAGCCCTTTATTTTCTCCCAAACTCTTTCCATGACCATAGCGAAAACTTCCTTTTTTGACTTTCCGAAGATAACTGGGAGACCAAGATATTTGGAATGGCTCGAAACCGTCTTTACTCTCATCCTTGACCTGATCAAATCTCTAACATCTTCATGCACATTTTGACTTAACGAAGCCTCAGATTTATCAAGGTCTACCACCGGTCCAGAAGACACTTGATAGTTGTTTAAAACCTCCAGAATTTGATCCGCTTCACAAGTGGTGGCACGGGAAAATAACAAACTATCGTCCACGAAAAAAAGGTGTGTGATCACCGGGGCTTCCAGCCCAATTTGCAGATCGTGTAACCTTCTTTCCCGCACCTCCTACTTGATTAAACCCGACAACACATCTGCACAAGGAATGAATAAATAGGTGAGAGAGGGTCCCCTTGACGGAGACCCCTAGCAGGCACAAAGCTTCTGCAAGGCTTCCCATTAAGTAGCACCTTGTACGAGACAACTGAAATACATCTTCTAATGAGATCCACCATTTGGCCAGGAAAACCCATCAATGTAAGAACAGAAAAGCTGAAAGGCCACTCCATCTTATCATAGGTGTTGTACATGTCTAACTTTAGGGTCATTTGACCCTTTTTCCCCTTCTTATTCTTCTTCTTAAGCCAATGAAAACACTTCATAGCTACCAAGGCATTGTTAGTCATAAGCCTACCTTAGACAAAGGTGCTCTGTTCGTCATCAATGATTTCAGGTAGGATGCGCTTAATACGATTAACGATGACCTTTGTCATCATCTTCATCACAATGTTGCATAAACTGATTGGCCTGAATTCTCTAGGAGTAGAAGGATTCTTGCACTTGGTAATCAACGCAGTGTGTGTAGAATTTATACCCCTTGGATCTCTACCATGATTCAAAATATCTAACACCAACTTGCCAACTTCATCACTAACAATATGCCAATACTTCTGGAAAAAGAGGACTGGAAGGCCATCCGGACCAGGCGCTTTTAGAAGATTCATTTGAGAGAGAGCCTTATTGACTTTTAATAGTGTAAACTTCTCCTCGCACCAGTTGACATACCAAGGCTTCAACTTTCCTTGCACAACCCTACAAACTTCATCAATGTTCACAGAATTAGAGGTGGAGAGAATTTCCTCAAAATATCCAGTAAGTAATCTGTCACAATGGTCTTCACCCTTCCACCAGAGCCCCCGATCGTCCTTAAGTTTATTTATGATGTTTGTCTTTCTCCTCTGATCAGTTTTCTTGTGGATGAACTTGTTGTTCTTGTCTCCTTGTTGGATCCATAAAGCTCAGTTTATCTGTCTCCACATAACCTCATCAATTTGGAGGAATTTTTGTCGTTGATCCTCTAAAGCCATATGTTTTAGTAGAATTCTCCTCTGAATCTCACCTTGCCTCATCCTTCAAAAGATTATCAATTCATTTAATCTCCTGGTTAACAACACCCACTCTATCCTTCTTGAAATGCTCCCCAAGATTTTAAATTGCATCAAATTTCCTCAGGTTTTGACCAGAACTATTATTCCACAATTGATTGACCAAATCTTCGTATCTTGGATCTCTGCTCCAAATCTCCTCAAATCTGAATAAATTGATCCTTCTCCTCTCTTTCCTCTCCACTTCAGCCTCCAGATCAATCCTAATCGCAATGTGGTCTGACCCATACCTCAGCAGGTGACAAACTTTGATAGGAGTGAATCTGTTAAGAAAGCCATTAGTAGCCAAAACTCTATCCAGACTGTATTGGATATTCTCCCTACCCACTCTCCCATTAATCCAAGTAAAAGGGTAACCCTCAAAGCCTACGTCAATAAACCCACAAACCTCTAAAGAATGTATCCCATGGGACAACTGGCTAGGCATTTTTTTAAATTCCCCCTTTTTTCTCGCTATTCGAAACCACATCATTTAGGTCACCAAAACCAATCACTTTGTCCCCCCCACTCCTGGCCAGCTCTTGGATAAGTAACCAAGTATTCTTCTTATTATGCTCTTCAGGGAAACCATAAATGCCAAAAAAAGACCATGGTTGGTTGTCTTGATCATCCACTACAGATCCCCCAATATGATTCAGGGAGTAAGATAAAATATTAACTTGAAACCTCTTTTTCCACAAAAGAAAAAGCCCCATGCGCGCTCACGACCATACCCATTATAACCAACGGCCAAGAACCCTTCAAAACCAGATTTAAATTTAACCTTATGAACCTTTTCCTGCTTAAGACGAGACTCCATAACAAAAACCATATCGGGATTTTCATTCTGGATGAGCCTCAACAAGGCTTGAACTATCTTCATTGTTGTAGGCAATGTTGGTCTTCCAACTCCACCTCTGATACAACTCTTGTTCCTTCCATAATACTTGCTTGTCCTTTTAATTTCTTCTCCCTACTACCATCACCCTCCAATGTCCCATCTACTATCATCTCATCAAACAAATTTCTTTTGCCACATTCTGGTTCAAGTTTCTTCGCCCTATTTGGGTTTGCCTTCCTAGTTGTTTGCCTCATGGTCCACTTCCTTCTTTTTTCACTAACTCCTGGTCGTTTTCCTTTTGCATTTTTTCCTGCACTAGAGATATCAACTATCCCCAACGATTCTGCCATAGCTTCAATTTCCATCATCGTCTTCCCCGTGGTCAAACCCTTTTGGAGGTTCACACCTTTGCCTTGGCCTACCTGATTACCTCCCTCTCTCTGTTCAACTTCACCCTTTTCTCCTTCTTTTCCTTTACCTTTTGTGTCACATCTGCTTTGACCCAAAGAAATGTTAAAAAGACTCCTGCTGCACGAGCTTGAGTTTGACTCCTTCTTCCTTTAGTCTTCTTGGGTTTTTGGGAGTGGTGATGCTCTTAGCCACGCTCCAAAGGACATATCCTATTCTTCCAAATCCTTGAAACTCCTTCACTAAGATCCCCCGCAGCTTCATAATATTTTAATGGATGTCCAAATCTACCACATATGAAATAGAAAGTCGAGAGACGTTCGTACTTGAAGTGCACACGCAGATCTTTCTCCTTGAATCACACCATTGTTCCCCTCTTCAAAGGCTTATTTAGATTAATCCTTACTTTAATCCTCAAGAACCTTCCATTTTTGTGAGCTTATTTTGAATCCAACTCCTTAAAATCTCCCAAAATGCCCCCTAGTTTCTTAGCCATAGATTCAGATTTGAGTAAAAGGGGTAGCTCGTAAATGCAAACCCAGAAAACAATGAAATGCATATTCAGGTCAGAAGGTTGTTCCTCTCCTGATACACTGCTTAGTACTAGTAAATTTCTATCAAAACTCCACGACCCATTCTTTAGAACCCCTTCAAGATCTCTCTTCGTAGTGAACATGAATAGAAATAGATTTTTGCTCAACTCTTGAACTTCAACTGGATTCTTCAACTTCCGCACCCCTATCACTGTTCTTGTAAATGCTCTTGAGTTGAAATTGTTGTCAGTCCATAGTTTCCAAGCTAAAGTGCGTTGAAACACCTCCCCTTCGTAGATCTCTTCCACCTCCACTATAATACCTTATTCTTCCTCTTTTGACAGTTGTATACTCTTCCATTTCTCCATGTTTATTCTTTCTCTTTGAAAAAGAAACCTTCCCACCGTATAGACCGCAAGACACGACCGGCCACAAGAAACCAAATATGACGGTGGGACCACAAACCACGGTAAACTTCTAGGTAGAAGAAAGAGATCCAAACAAATGGATGGAAACGAACCAGAAGAAACTGGGATTGGGAATCTCAAACCCTAGAAAGGATAAGATTAGGGTTTTAACACAATAAGTTTTGGAGAGAAGTAAGAGCCTCTCTCTCTAGAAACATGTGGATTAACATAAGTGAGTGATGAAGTTACTAATTGTATTATTGAAATTTGTTTAAATTCTAGTATCGTTTAAATGTCTTTTAAATCCTAATTTACTTTTTACTATATCTTTCTCTATGAATATCATAACTTTTCACTTTCTTTATTTCAATCTTTTTAAGTTTTTCTTTTCAATTTCCATTTACGACTTCATATAAAACTTCCTCCTCTGCAACAATCAATTCCTTCATCAACGAAACACTAACCAATGATAAACAGTGGAAAACATTAGTCACCCTCATCCCTTCCAATACCAAAACACATCCTATTGTTTTTCTAGGTTTCATTTTGGTCTCGTAGGAATTCTTTTTAGTATAAATCCCATTTTCCATGCCTTGCTGGTGAGGGAAATTCTTGATTTTGCATCCTTTTGTCATAAGCGTGTAAAGGAAACATTCCTTCGTCAACCATCGTAGATTTCTATGAGGTTTGACTCAATGGTGGTTGTGACTTTCTGTTACCATAGTTGTACAACTCATAATTTTCATCTTCCATATGTAATGTTTAATCTTAAAGAATTTCTTAATGTACTTATATGTTATTTAGGCACCAAATGAAAATACTTAAATGTTCTCAAATTTCAAAGATGCATCTCCAAATGCACCTAATTATCAGTTAGCGTTAAAATATTTTGGAGATGTATCTTCGAACATATTTCGGAGATGCATCTCCGGAACGTTTTGGAGCTTAAATTGCACCAGAACCCTTCTTTTTCCTCATTTCTGATATTTCTCAAAACCTCTTCAAACTCTCTTAAATTTTTTTCATCACCAACTCCAAAATCAAGCAACCAAGATCAAAGGAACTTCAATCAACAACAGAAACATGATCCAACACTGAATCAAAGTGAAAAATTGCAAGTTTTTTGATGTTTCGTATAGTTTTTGAGTATTTGTGTAAATGAGTAAAAATTGATGATTAATGTAAGAAATGAGTGGAAACTAGATGATTGATAGTTTAGACATAGTGTAAAACATGATAGTTGGCTGAAAATGATGATTAATGCAATATTTTTTGTGTTTCCCTTTCTGCATTGTCGGCAATGACGCACCTGCTGAGTTGCAGAAAATTCTGGAGATGCATCTCCGAAATTTTTCAACGTTTTAGTTTCCCAGCAATAGAAGATCCGTCTTTGGAATTTTCTTAGTATTTTTTATTTTCTTGCTTGTGGTGTTGTTTGCTTGCACTAATTGTCTACTTTACTTAAACTTACAGGCATAATGGCTGAAGACACGATAGACTGGGGCACGAGAGGGTTGCACAACATGCATCAGTGCGGCGGGAAAAGAGTCAGTAGGTTTCAGAGGCTCTTGGTCCCTCTAGCCATGTAGAGTCATCTAATTTTGGGGCTCGTGTTTCTCCTTATGCTTCTCCATCGTCTTCATCCTGTAGGACGCGGCCATTTGACAAGATAATGTTATACTATGGATGGTTAGTTTGCAGATCATTCGGCTACACTGCTCCTCATTTGCCCGAGCACGTCATGCGCCAGTTCGACTACACTCAGACTATTCCCATACACCGTGTTGTCTTTGCTCCCTCTACTTTAACATGTAGATAGATGGATGACATGTTTGATGATTATGAGAGTCATCTAGTAGAGGTGGAAAAATGGGCCCTGCCCATTGGGCATGCCCATTTTACCCGCACTTTTGTGTGGGGCAGGCCAAAGGTTTAAGCCCTCGCCCTCTAATATGTTGGCCCCATCCCACTCTGTTTTCTTCTCAGGCTTTTGCGGGCACGAGCAATGACATAAACTTTTGCATTTTTAGGCTTAAAAGTTGCAGTGCCCGTGGGCTTTCCCCGCCTTGCTCTCACTTTTTGCGGGACGGGCCTAGGTTTTAGGCTCACATCTTCAACTATGTTTGCACCGCCCCGTCCCATTTTTTGGGGCTTTTGTGGGGCAAGTCTAAACGGGGCGGGCATGCTCGTTTATCACCCCTATCATCTAGCATCGGAGGAGGCACAGAGTACCATAATTGTGAGCGACTGGAGCTACGTCGACAAGTTTATCAAATGGTTCTTCAGGGTGCGACATTTGTACATGGTGCATGCTGCTCCAGGAGATCCACCGAGGCTAGTTCATCAAGAGATACTAGAGTAAGAGCAGACACAGTTAGATCATGTTGAGGAAGTCTTGCCTAGATGTCATCACATAATAGAGATTACGCAGGCAGGCATTGACAGAGGTATCTTCCCTAATGGGTCTGATGTGAGGCGGGTCCTAGATGTCACCATAACGGAGGCACATGGGCATTGAGGTATCAGAGACAGTGCCTGAGGGCGGGGTGGGATTGATGGCCGAGGAGCCCGAGGAGGCAGAAGAGATGTAGTTCTACATACACAATAGTACATTTGTATATAGTAGTAGTACTATGGATTGCATTTTATTTTGACATCATGCAACGTTATCGTTGTTCTCGACTTTTTTTGACATTTGTTGGTCTTTTATTTGTATATGACATTTTTGTACTATATGGATTTATGTACGTCATTTTTTACATATCGATTGTATGGTTTAAATCGCGTCACAAAACATGGTACATAATGCTTATAAATCTTCATCTGAATACACATAAACAAAACATAACATGAAACATTCTATTCTGACAAGTAATAGAGATGTATCTTCGTAAAATTAACAGAGATGCATCTTCGGTACAATAAACTTGTATAATGACTTATGAGTGTGATGCAGGTATGCGTTTTAAATTGTTATGGAGATGCATCTCCTGAATATTTTAACGTTCAATTAGAATTTGGTGCGTCCGGAGATGCATCTTCGGAGTCTGTGAGCATTTTAGTATTTTCGTGTGGTGTGTAAGTAACCTAAAAGGTGCATTAAGAAATTCCCTAATATTACACTCTTTGATGTGTTTCACCTTTCTTGTGATGGGCTTGTTGTCAATTCATTAACGTCATAGTTAAATACCCATAATAGGGAGAATGATGGTGTTTGTAATGAAAAAACATCATTTTCATCTACTTTTTTTGTCATTTCGGTTAAATATTTAATTCTTTGTTTCAAGATTGTATTCGAAAGTGTCAAAGTTTGTATGAAGTTGTCGAAGAAGTTTACTTCGACAGAGTCCAACAAAGTCGAATTTATTAAGTATGAGTCGAAGTTGTGAGTATTTGATAGATAGTTGAACACTACAAGAAAAAAGGAGATTTACGACACTTGATTTGCGACAGTTATCACAAAACCGTCCTTATTCATGGATTGCGACGGTTGTCACGACAGTTAGGGTTAACTGTCGTAGATTTTTTGTGACAGTTATCAAAAAACCGTCCTTATTCCTGGACTACGACAGTTCTCACGACGGTTTGAGCCAACCGTCGCAGATTTTTTAGGCATGTTGTATAAAATAATTGCGACAGTTACCAAAGAACCGCCCTCTTTCCACACTCGCGACAGTTAAGGCGAACTGTCGCAATTACTTTAGCCAATCATAATCACTATTTTTTTATTTCTCTAATTTCCCACTTTTTTCTTTCATTTTTATTTTCCAATCATTTCAATTTTATTAATTAATTTTAATAAATAATTATTATAATTATTTATTTACAATATAATAGCCATATCCATACTACAACATTCTATAAAAAAAATAGAAGAAGAAAAAAAAGTGAAAACCCTCTAATATTTTCGCCCCAAATATATTAGGTTACCGCTCTCGCCTTGAGAAATTTTGGGCTACGACGGTTGAACAAGAGTTGTCCCCTAAATATCCCTAAAACATGCCTTGGTAAAAGAGAAATACAGTTAGTGATGAATTTCTTCACGTATTGCTTCCCTAATCTCTCCATTTTCGAAGAAGCTAAAGAGCTTCAAGATTCCGTCGCCGGTCACGTCTCTAAATCGTTGAGCGACGAACATCCTCTCCGGCAACGAGATCTTGCTCTCGACTCCAAAATCCTTTCTCTTCGTTCCTCTCTCGATTCTCTCCTCAACAATAAACTCATTAATCACTCTGTAGCTGATAAGGTTAGGGAATCTCTCTCTCAATTCACACCAAGCAACCACCACCACCACAAATCATAACAGGGTTGTCTTCTCCAACCCTAAGTTTCTTCTCAAACTTCAATAACTTCTTCATCTTCTTCAACTTCGATTCCTCAATATCCCTCAGACCTTCATCTCTCAAATTTAGTTAATCTGAAGCCATTGTTGGACTAATTTATCGGTATGGTAGAAGTTCAATTTCCTTGTTAGTTTATCCATTGTAGAATCGATTGTGGCCATTAAAGAATATTATGCTATTGATTATTGCAGAACTTATTATTTACTGGGATTTAAAGAAATTCAAACTTGGCTCAACAATCTTAGGGCACTCTGTGAGGTTCAATAACTACAAGATGATAATTTTTTCTATCCAATGTCATCTGGAGATTCAATCATCAGGTAAGGAAATGACTAATTCGTGAATGTGCCCTTTTGATTCACTGTAGCGGTATGTTGACTAATTCTTACTCTTGTATGTTTTGGTTTCTTCATAAAAGGAAAAGGAAAAACAAGAAGAATTGTTTATCTATCTGATATGATTTAAACCGTAACACCATGAAGCCGCGAAAGTCGTCTTTGAATCAGTATGCAGCCGCATACATTCTTGTCTCTAAAAGTGACGCTACTGCTAGATTTTATGCGAAGGAAGAGGAGAATAACAGTTCTCAAGACTATGATGGGACTATGTGGTTTCAGGCTCCTCATTATGCCGCAAATAATGTCCAACTTCTCAAGAAAAACCCCCAAAGGCTCTCTCTGGGGAAAAGCCAACCTGCTAGATTTGGAATATCTTAGGATGACTTTTCCTATGATATCTGATGAGTCACTTGTAGACGTCTACAACATAAATGGTGGGGACCTGGATGCTGCTGTTGACATGCTCAGCCAACTTGACGTATAATCTTAAAAAATTTAGTTTTTGGGGTTTAACTTTGTTGTCATTCAATGCCACATTCCACTTACTTCAATCAGTTAAGTGAACTGGATGTTTTTTTGTCTCCATATACACAAGGGTTTAGTTAAATATTCAGGTTTTGTAACTATAAGTGTTGAATCATGCATATGCCATTGGAAAATCGGAAAATTAAACCTAGATAGATTCCCAAGACAAAATTAATAGTTTTCGTTAAAATATGCTAGAAGGTAGTCATTCATTCATGGATATCTTCAAGTTTTAACACTATCACTCATTGCTTATTATATCTATTGTACTGTTTTGGTATGATTCTAGATCGAATAGAGAGTTTCTGTATCAAATTTTTGGTGAAGTTATTAAGGCAGAGGCTACTACACTCAACATCCTTGACACTGTCGGAATAACCTTGCCAAATGAATTTGGGAAACCGATTGCTGATATTAAAGCTAATACACCTGGAGTTGAGAATGTTATTATTTCTACTCACTGGTAAAATGATCTTGAACTTTCTACTGCTAACACCATTGAGGTCGGCGTTCTTGTCTTTTTTAGTCTTCATTTATACTTTGCATTTGTAGATGGATTCTAAATTTTTATGCTCTTGATCGTGGCTGCTTTCAGGGTGCTTGAGACGGTGCTAGGCAGCTGGAAGTCACCATTAATGGGATTGGTGAAAGGGCTGGAAATGCCTGCTTGGAAGAGGTGAGGGTTAATCTTCTGTTTATTTCGTTGACGTAGTAACATTATTGTTTGTTTGTATGTGGAAACTCATTTTTTATTTTGCTTTCTTTCAAGGTTGTGATGGCCCTGAAATGCGGAGGACATATCTTCAACAATCTCCACACTGGAATCAATACAAGGCACATTTATATGACAAGCAAAAAGGTTTTGTTCAATGCAAGTTACATGTTGATTCTCACAAAAGTGAATGTAATATGTATTGTTTAGATTGTATGAATGGTCCTATATGTTCTCTTTGTCTTGCTTACCATAAAGATCATTGTTTTATTCAGGTAAATTGTTGAATCAATTCATCAAAGTCTTCTACTTTTTGCACTAAAACTTAGAATCTGACACATTCTAGACACATTTTGTAGATGCATTTTTTACTGGAAAAAGTTCCAGTTTTGTTTTTGTGATGTGCTGAGATCTATTTTGAATCAGTGTTTTAAGCGGGAAGGAAGTTTAACTATTATGGTCTAATGTCTATTTAATGTACTATGGTTTATGTCTATTGAATGTACTAAGTGTTTTTGTATGTGGTTTTTGAACAGATTAGAAGATCTTCCTACCATGATGTGATTAGAGTGAATGAGATTCAGAAGGTATTAGACACCATAGGTGTTCAAACCGTTTCGTCTTTTGTGTCAAGTTGTTCTTTGAAAGTTAAGCTCTGGTTTCGAGCTATGTTAACCCTTAAAATGGTATCTTTTGGTAACACTTTTTTGGCACAGGTGCTTTCTGTCAATGCTGCTAAGGATGCGACAGATCTGGTTGCAAAGTTACGGGCCTGCCACCATACTGCACAAACTAGAGCAGATAAGAAACATTTATCAAGGTGGTCTACTATTAAATAATAACTCTATTTTCCTTTATTTTGTTACTATTTTTACATGAACATTAGGGCTGCATGTTGAATCTTTATCTTTGGTGTGTCATTTACTTTTCAGCATTTGTAATATTTTCTTTTGTAGCCCGGGGCGTGCATCTGAGAATCGGTATATTGTAAGTGAGCCACTTTAAAAAAGCCCAACCAAATTTTAGAAAGCTGAACTGAATCCTTGTACTAAAACCAAAAAAAGTAATATTACCTTATGATATTTGTTTTAATTATTTGTCCAATACCAACCCATACATCATCTTTGTAGGCATGAACTCCACAATCACGACATCAAGCTACTGATTGGATTTAACAATATTGTGTCCCTATTTTTTTTTTGTTTTTTTGTTTGAGAATTATGGTTTAAAAGATGTATCTGAGATATGAAAACATGCAAATTTGGTTATAGGTTTAGACAAGTTGAACAAGTTTTTGCATATGCTACTTAATATCTGATGTTTGATTAGAGGTTATAGTATTCATACATTCTGTTAATGCATGAATAGAACATGAAATGATGCTGGATAAACTGACTGTTGTTATTCTTTTGATATGATTTCCTTTTTCTCTTTGGATTCTGTAATTTATTTTCTTTAATTTTTTAGGTTTATGATTTAGGAAAATCTTGGGATTGTAAATCTTTTAGAAATGATGAAGGTACAGGTTCTGAACTGGATGTCATGGGATGAAACATTGCTTCACAGAGGTTTGATGGAGCTAAGGTGTTTGATGCTGATGGAGAACCTCTAGTTGAGACTGAAGCATTGCACAGTCTGATTCGGTGTTTCGTATAGCTCAGGTATTACTTGATATGATTCGGTGTTTCACAGTCTGATCATATTTATGTGTGTTCTTGCTGCAAATTTCCACTCCTGAGCTTAAATATCTTCCAAAGCATTTAACATTCACATCCTGTCTTAATAGGTAAATTATGTCTATGAGGCATTTAGAAAACTTCACCCTGGCATAATGTTATGAGTCTGACATTCAGTTTATGTTGTGAGTTAATTTGAATTTGTGGGTGGAAATGGATTAGCTATTTGAAAATTCAAGGTGGTTTAATTTATGAATAGAAATTACTGACTGAATGTGTGAATGTGCTGAGTAGGAAGGATCAAAATGATATTATGCTGTCAGTTTCAAGTAGTTTTATTAAATGGAATGTGAACTTGGTTAGCTTATGGTTTGAGTTAGGAGTTGGATTTTGTTAGTTCCTAGATGATTTTGAGTTGGTTAGTTATTGTAAGATGGAAGACTGTTATAGATTGGTTAGCTGGTAAAAAAAAGTTACTGTTAGTTCATTTGTGAACTCAGTTAGAAGACTTCATTGAAATAGTTAGTTAAAAACTGATGGTGTTTTAATTGTTGATGTGCTGTGTTTAGTTGATGTGCACTTCAGTTTGAGATTCTGTTGTTATTTGCAATCCATTATGTGATTTGATGCAGTGTGTTGTTGTGCTTGATTTTGAATTTTGTTAACAGGATGAGAGGTGTTCAATCCAATGAAATTTGGACAAACTTTCTAGCATTCACCTCTAAATAGTTATGGTGTGATGCAGTTAATGATATTTGGTTAGGAGAAGAAGTAGAATTATGTAGAAACATGAAAGCATCCCTAAACAGTCTTGCATTGAGCTGGAGATTAAAGATGGATATATGAAAATGGAAACCTCCAATGAAAGCTGCAGAACTATGGTGAGACAAACCAACTATTTTTCTTTTGTCTTTGATGACTCTAAGCTATAAAATCTGGTGTTATTAGTTTCCTTTGAACCTGAAAAACAAGTGCATCATGTGCAGAGCATATGCGTGCGAACTCTTCTCCCGAAAGCTCGTATTTGATGCACTTGGTGTTCCACTATTTGCACCTGCTCATGAACACATGGAGGCAGAGGTAGTAGTAGAAACATCACCTTCAATAATATGAAAGCAAAGTTAGTCTTAGGTTAGTTGTGACTTTTGAAGTGTGAAGTATTTTGAAGTTCTGTTATGTTGCTTAGTTAGTTATGATGTTAATTAGTATGGCAAGATGAACCATGTATATGTTAAGTGCAATTGATGAGTTAATGAAGCTGTTTTGAATTTTTGTTTTAATTAACTAAGTAAGATTAGGATTATTTGAATTAGTAGAATTGATTTCCTGATATGACAGTTGGTTATGTGATGAAGTTTTGTTGCTGCAGTTGGTTTAAAATTATCATTTGAATTGAATTAGTATAATTTTTCATGGTATTTTTCATTGCTTGAATTGAATATTGTAATAAAATTATCATTTTTAATTTTTTTTTTAAATTAATAAAATTACGACGGTTTTAAACCTCACTATTTTAAATGAAATATATATTATAAAATTATGGTTGTTACAACCGTCGTTATTTTCAATGAAATATATATTATAATATTATGGCGGTTACAACCGTCGTAATAATACTGTCGCGCATGTTATGGCAGTTGGAGCGACAGTTTTACAAACCATCATAAAACAGCCTCACGACACATGTTTCTACGACAGAAGAGGAACCGTCGTGATTTGCAATCTGCGTCGGTTGTAACCGCCGTAATCTGCCAAAATTAATCGTCGTAATTTTCCATTTTTCTTGTAGTGGAAATGCATATTGTACTCAACCAAATATAGTTAGTTAGAAAGATTGCTTGGTGTACAGGCAACCCTAGCTATAAATAGGGAGACACCCTTATTTGTAATAGTAACAACTTAGTTAGAATACAACAAAATCCTCTTCTCCCAAACTCCATATCTCTAAAAATAAAGAGATTAGTAATTCAACTGTCAGAATTATGGACATTATGCAATTCAATGTCGAGAAGGCAAGAAAGAAAATCAAGAAAATGATGCAAGACTTGCAAAACAAGAAGAAGATGAAGTATTGTTGATGGTCACAACAAAAGAAGAAAAATGATTCAAAAATCAGTGGTATCTCGACCCAGGCTACTCATCACACATGTCTGGAAGAAGAGATTGGTTCATTAACATCAGTCCCTCGATGAAGAACAAGGTAAAATTTGCTAATGACACTGAAGTTATTGGTGATGTTCTGATCTTAAGGAAGGATGGCAAGCAATCGGTGATTTCCAATGTGTTTTACATACCTGGCATGAAAAGTAATTTGCTAAGTATAGGTCAGCTAATTGAGAAGAATTAATGGAAGGTGCATCTCTGAAATTTTTCAACGTTTTGATTTCCCAAATTTGGATATGCATTTCTGGATTTTATCTATCTGCATTATTTGGCTCAACTTCATTATGTTTCATCTGTATAATGCCTGTGTAGTTTACTTATAGACATAATGGCTGATAAGCAAGATAGAGTGAGGCACGACAGAGTTGTGCAACATGAATCGGTTCTGAGGGAAAAAGCTAAATCATCGCAGGCACCTGTTATTTCTAGCCTGGTTGATGCATAGGCGTCAACTTTTAGGACTCATGCATCTTTTCCTTCGTCGGCACACAGGAGACAGGTGTTACATACTAAGGCACCTGATGCACCCCAGGCACCCAATGGGTTTGGAGAAGGCCCATATGATTTATCGTTACCACCTTTATACCCAAACCACGCTGTCAGACATGTCTGGGACTGAGAGGTTAAATTCATTTGTATTAATTCTTTGAAAAACATTTTTGTTATAATATTCAAAGTCTTTTACAATGATTTTTTTTTTGTAAAACTGTTATGTTTTAGGGTTTGTCGCAACCTGTTGAGCAGTGGTTTTAGGATGTGATGCAGCTATTTGGGATGGAAGATTAGTGCAGGATTGGTTATGTTATGGTTAACCATGGTATGTTATTCGCGTTTGTAAAGAGATGACACTTGGAGACGTCATCTTTTCATCTTCCACGCGGTGAGATCTCCATCACACTAAAAGATGTCTCATACTTGCTGCATCTTCCAATCAGAAGGAAGTTGTTAGACTACGATAGGATTATCAGAGATGTAGCATTGGTTATGATAGTGGACTATCTGGGAGCTAACCCAAAGGATGCCTTACATGAGTTAGAAGCCACCCAAGGGTGTCAAGGTAGGTTTTGATTCCTGGAGAGCTTGTATACGCAATAGCTATATGCGGAAGAGCAGGTTGCTGGTGATAATGAGCAGGTTGTGCAACATAAAGCATGCACATTAAAAGCATACTTGCTATACTTGGTTTGCACGTCTATTTTGTGGACAAGAGGTCCACTTATGTGGATGTGGTCTACTTGAGACACTTCGTTGATTTGAAGCAAATCCACGAGTATAATTGGGGGGGTCGCTTGTTTAGTCAACTTGTACTCCAAGTTAGATAAATGTTATATGTGGAAGAACAAAAAATGACAGGA
This sequence comes from Lathyrus tuberosus, assembly GCA_022829125.1. Taxonomy (NCBI): domain Eukaryota; kingdom Viridiplantae; phylum Streptophyta; class Magnoliopsida; order Fabales; family Fabaceae; genus Lathyrus; species Lathyrus tuberosus. The sequence goes on along the minus strand of JALAZF010000266.1, from coordinate 1,177,918 downwards.
AGTATCATATTGTTGACGATAATATTTCTGTATCTTTTAGTTTTTGTGTGTTATTTTCATAATGCTTTTGCTACGCCATTACTAATGATTCATATTTACCATTTTCGGGTTTGGATCCTCCAACACTTCCCATGCATATCTGGCTGGTCATGTGCTCCGACCTACATTAAGGATATGTCTCGTGCATCTGCATTCATCGCGCTCAGAGGGAATTGGGCAACTGAGTCATACAGAGTGTATATTGACCATGGTAGTAGATTATATGTGTCATACCCTAAATTTTGACCCCCTCATTTTAATTATTTTCGGTCATCTGAATGTATTTTCACTTTGCATCATCTGCATATCATATCATATATTTTATCATGAATATTGTTTGAATTATCAGTAAGAATGAACGTGTTAAATTTTCAGGCGTTTTGGTCAAACTAAAAGTCAACTGTGCAAAAATCTGGTGTACGGACAGTTTTTAAAATCGAATTTGCATATGTGAATTCTTAATCTATTTTTCCCGTACTTTAACCTGGTGTGCTTATTTTATTTTTTAGCTATTTTTCGGTCGCTTTTCTGACCCGTCTGAGCCTTTTTACCGGGTAAAATAAATTTCAAAATTTGACAAAATGCTGTATTTTTTTAATACGTATATTTTTTGCTGATCGTTTTGGTGTGTTCATTTTATTTTTCCGGACACCTCGATACTGACAGTTTTTATCGTTTTTTTACCGATTTAGGTTTCACTTTTAATTAATTTTATTTTTTTATTAATCAAGATTATTCATAACTTTGTTTTTATTAAATTTATATTATATTTAATTAATTTATTATATTATTTAAGTGTAAATTTTATGAAGATATATGTACTTGTTTCACATTTTCCTTCTTCATACGCTACACACTTCACAAATTCTCTCCTCCCTCTCACCATATTACATGCCCCTCTTTACTTCATTTTTACTGATACTTTGTTTTTAATCACACATACACTCCTACATACCACTTGACACCACATGTTTAACTCACATTTTTCTAAATTCCATCATTTTCTAACAAATTTTCATCATTCAATTTTTCAACATTCCAACTATCATATTAATTTTCAGCATAATTTTCTCAATATCATCATTCATATTCATTATTCATATTCCTCATTCAAATTATTATATCAATTTTTCTCAATATTTTCAAAAAAAAATCATCATTATTTCTTAACCTCAATTTTCCTTATTCAATATTCAAAATTATTATATTAATTTTATCACAAATTTTCTTTAACTTCATCATCATTATTCATCATTTTAAACCAATTTTTCAAATATCATCATTTATATAACTTGTTATTCAACATTCAACAATTTTTTTTCAAGAGTTCAAACCATGTGATTCAACATTCAACAATTGTTATTCAATCTTCAAACTTCTTTGTTCAAAATTCATCATGATCTTACATCATCAAAACTTGATCTCCAAGCATGGGCGGTTTTAAGGTCTTTGGCCAAAAAAAATTCCTTCTTTACACCACAATTTAGAAAATTTCGGCGGTTAAAAAGTGCTATTACGGCGGTCTAAACCGCCACAATTAACGAAAATCAGAAAAATACAAGTTCCAACCAAAATTTAAATAATGAAAGTGATATTACGGCGGTTTAAAACCGCCACAATTAATGAAAATGCAGAAAAATACAAATATAAACCAAAAATTAAATTATAAAAGTGTTATTACGGCTGTTTAAACTGCCACAATTAATAAAAATGCAAAAAAAATACAAATTTAAACCAAAATTAAATTATAAAAATGCTATTATGGCGGTTTAAACCGCTACAATTAATGAAAATGCAGAAAAATACAAATTTAAATCAAAAATTAAATTATAAATTATAAATTATGAAAAAAATACATGTATAATGTTGTAAATTATGGTTTAAACCGCTACAATTAATGAAAATGCAGAAAAATACAAATTTAAACCAAAAATTAAACTATAAATTATAAATTATGAAAAAAATACATGTATAATGTTGTAAATTATGGTTTAAACCAAAATTTTTATATTTTTATGCATAAAAATACAGGTTTAAACCAAAAAATTATAAATTATTCAAAAAATTATATTTTTATTCAATTAAGTATACATTACATCAATTTTTTTGATATTATAATATTTAGATTCAACTACATTACAAAAAGTGCAAGAATTGAAATAAAGATTGAAGTTGCAATTTATGACCAAATTAACCAAAAATTAAAAATGAATACTTCGAAGAAATAAAAATTAACATAAAAGTAGCAATTACTAAAATTAAAAAAAAAAACATGTACAGTGTTGTAAAAAAGAAGTAGAAAAGAATAAATTTTATCCTCAAATATATAAAAAATATATTAGGACTCTATACAATTCTATAGATCAATTTCTACAATTATAAAAGAAAATATTTGATTTAAAAAAACAATAAAAACAAAATTCACTGTAAAGGAACTGACGTGTCAAAATAAAGGCCGTCAAAACTGCCATTTTTCTATTAATACTACATCAGTTTATAAAACTGTCATATTTTAATGTAAATAGTGACGGTTTTATTAAACACGATTTTAAAACTGTCATATTTCATACAAATTTTTGCGGTCTTTAAATTTTTACCCAAGCTTCAAAAAAATTCTGGCTCCGCCACTGTCTCCAAGCTCTAATTTTCTATAAATAGGGAGAGTATAACTTATTCAACACACACCAAAATAATTTCACTAAACTTGTTTTCTCACATTCTCTTCTACAACACATGTAGCATACTTCATACCATAATACTAAGGTTCTCTCTCTTTTTAATTTACCTTTTATTTAATTTTTTAATTTCATTTAATTTTATATTTTTATATATATTATTATTTTTATTATGAGAAATTAGGTTTTGTTTGGTGGGCTTAGTTTAGTATGCCCATATATTTTTGCTAATCTCACTCTTTATTTTCACAATACTAGCATGACCCATTTAATTTATGTTTTTTTATTTCAATTTTAATTTCTTATGATTTGTTTAATTTAATTTAGTTAAATTTGTTTAATTACTAAAATAACAAAAATATTTTAATTATGTTTAAGATGTTAATTTCTTTTAAAATTAGTTTGTTGATTATTAATTTCATAATTGATTAACTTCATATACATGTTAATTTCTTTATTGAATTTATCTTAAACAATTTTATTTCTTTGATTTCAACTTGTTATTTTGTTGAATTTTAATCTTTGTGATGTCATGCTTATTGATTAATCTTGATGTTTTTCCTCGATTAAATGCTTTTAACACGATGTTCTTCCGTGTATGTTTTCATTACATGATGTTTTTTCCATGTATGATTCTTTGGTCACACGATGTTCTTCCGTGTATGTTTTCAATTACCACGATGTTTTTCCGTGGATGTTTATTTATGACACGATGTTCTTCCGTGTATATTTTCACTTACATGATGTTTTTCCATGTATGTATATCTCTGATTTCACGATGCTTTACCGTGTATATTTTATTTATTCCGTGATGTTTTGCTACGTATGCATGTTCCCTTAGGATCTCTTAGTTCAACTTAATTTTTTATTAAGTTTGAAGTAAGGTAGACATTAGGATGTTCATCCAAGCATGATAACATTAGGGTAGAATTTCCCTTCAAAACTCAACCTTAGGTCCATCTTTGCTTGAGAACATTAGGTTAGATTTCCCCTCTTATCAAACCTTTTCTCTTGCCACCGTGCGATCCAAACTTTCCTTTCTGTAGTTCGCGCCGCTTAGGGTGAACTACGACCGCTTTGATTATTCAAGATTCCGTTGAGAATACGTAGGCATAAGATCGTGAGATCTTAGCGAGCAACCTTTTCTTTTTTCATATCTCTCTTTACCTCCGACACTTTCCCGGATATTTCACTCTTTTTTTCCATCTTTTCTTTGCGTCCGATGTTTTCCCAGATATTCATCTCTTCACCTTTTCTTTACCTCCGACATTTTCCCGCATATTGATATTCCTCTCTCCACTCTTTTCTTTTTCCATATCTCTTATCAAATCTTTTCTCTCGTCTCCGTGCGATCAAGATCTTCTCTTTACATCCGACGTTCTCCCGGATATTCATATCTTCAACTTCTATTTACATCCGACGTTCTCCTGGATATTCATATCTTCAACTTCTCTTTACATCCGACGTTCTCGCTGATATTCATATCCTCAGCCTCTTCTTGGGCTTCATACAAGGACATGTTGCCTCCTCTTGAGCTTTATACAAGGACCCTTAGCCTCCTTTTGGGCTTCATACAAGGACCATCAGGCTTCTTAAAAGCATCACAAACAATAGGACTCTCCCTTTACAACCTTCAATCTCTTCACTTTTTTTCAATCAATACTCACAAGCTTGGCTTTCAAGCTTTTCCCTTTTGTTATCTTGGTTCTTAAAAACCTAACAACTCGTAGTCCCCGAGCTACAAATTTCCTTCAAGCTTTTCCCGTATTTCCGAACTACGAACGCTTTGATTTCTCTTTTGAGAATACTTAGGCACAAGGCTTCAACCCTTGGCGAGTACTCTTTTTTATTTTTTCATCCTCTTTTCCATTTTTTACAAATTTCCTTTTTTTCATATATTTTACAAAAACAACAAAAGCATTTCTAACTCTCTTCATCTCTCCAAAGCAATAAACTTTCCCAATCAATAGCAAATAATTCAACTAATAGCATAAATATATATAAGAGGTTCCTATAGAGTACTATAGATACTTAGGGTGTTAATAACTTCCCTTAGTATAACCAACCCCCGATTCCAGTTCTCTTTATTTGCATTTTGTTTTTTTAACATTTGCATTCTTGCAGGGTTTATTTAGATTTTTTCCCCTTCCTTTAAAGCTTCATAGGATAAATATAAAATTTCACATGTGGCAACCAATGGTGGTTCACGAAAATCGCACTACAATATGCACTTTCATACGTACGCTTATCACTGTGAGACGTGTCCCTTGAACAACATAGTCTTCTACTCTAGATGGTTGGCCTGCGATTCACGTCTGATGTATTCTCATCTTCCTGAGCACGACATGCGACATTTTAGCTACATGAGTTTGTTCCCAAAGAGCCCTCTGATTCTTCTCCTCCCACTATGGCACAAAGAGATGTGAATTCCATGTTTGATGTTTACCTTAATCATCTAGTATCGAATGAGGCACGAAGTACCATAGCTCCTAGTGATTGGAGTGTTTCACGGCTACAACTAGTGGTATTCCAGGATGTCACATCCTTATATGACATCGGATGCTATAGGAGATCCACCTATATGAGCTCATCAGGAGATACTAGAGGAGGAACAAGCTAGGACAGATCATGTTGTTGATGTGTTGCTTAGATGTCGGCCTATCATGGATATTGCGTAGGTAGGTATAGACAAAAGAGTCTTTCCAAAAGGCTCTAAGGTGAGGGACATTCTAGATGCCATCGTGGGGGAGGCATTGCAGTATAGGGGGCAACATAATAACATAGGGCCAGAGTTCGTCATATGTTGCAGTATATAGTATTTGTATTAGAAGCACCATTATCGTTTGTACATTATTTTGATTTCATTGTCTACTCCGAATGTATTCATTTATATATGTCATTTTCATATTATTTGATTAGTGTATGATTTAATTTATATAAAATTGAATATGATAGTATAACTATAATGCGTCCTTATTAAATTAGTATATCTCTAAAACAAAATAAAAAATTATTGTCTAGTGAGAAGTCAAAGAAGCATCTTTGAATTCTGTCTGGTATGAATCCAGAGATGCAGCTTCGGATCAAATTATGTCAAAATGAGAGTGTTTTAGTGAGAAATGCATGGGGTGTGTATGGGGAGGATCTGAAGATGCATATTCGGAATAAGTTTTGAAAAACATATGGGGTGAGACTCAGCTAGGACGTGTTTTGGTGTGCTGAGAGTGCGTCCGAAAATGCATTTCTAGAACCAGGAGAGCATTTTTCAGATTTTCTTAGGGTGTTTTTCCACCACTAAGGACGGGATAAGCAATTCCCTATTTTTAGGCACGAGTTTGATCTTTTCAAATATGTTGTTGGCCTATTAGCCTACTCAATAGACTATTTCATTTGAGCACATGTAAATAAGCACTTCAACTAATGTTTAAATTAAGGGAGGTAAACCAGTATGTCTGCCCTGTTTATACTTGTCCTGCAAAAAAATGGGACAAACATTATTGCGGGTGCGACCTTAAAACCTGGACCTACCCCGAGAAAAAATGAGGGCGGGGAGAACCCGCGAGCATTGTCGTTTTAAAAGCCTAAAAATTGCAAAAATTTATGTTAATATGCACGTGCGTAAAACCAACAAAAAAACAGGGCGACACATTAGAGGGTGCGTGCCTAAAACTTTGACCAGACCCGTGAAAAGTGCAGGCGAAATGGATATGCCCGACGGACTGGACCCATTTTGCCACCCCTGATTTAAATAGATTAACAAATGAGACTAAATATTCATTTGCATTAACTTATTTGAGTTTATCTAGTAGCATTAACTTATCTGAGCTTACTTATTTGTTTTTGAAAATTTATGCAAACAACTTATGACATTGTTTATTAGATTTTTTCAACTTATTTTTACAAATTTTTCAAGATAACTCAATTTTATTTTTATATTTTAATTAAAAGTAAAAACTACAATATAATAATAATACTTTATTCATACTTATGGATGTGATTAACTTACAAAACTTTTTTTTATGTCATGTGACCTAACATCTTAGCTTGTGTAAGTTAGATGGTAAACTCTTATTAGACCGTTTAATTTGTTGTCACCTTACACGAATACACTTAGCATTAGCATGTATGTGAATTAAAAAAAAAACATGTATAAGTTGCTAGTAGTCATATATAAATGACAACTAAAATACTAAAGTTACATTAAAACTATAAACGACAAATTTTTAATTTTTCTCATAGATGTGACAATTAATTTCAACTTAATAAAGGATTAATAAAAAAAATTTACAAACTTTATTAACTCTTAATTCTCGCTAGCTATTCAACCCAAATAGGCATCAATTAAAATTGATAATTTCTTTTTTCACACACACACACACACACATATATATATATATATATATATTCTCTCAGACCCTTGGCGGAGTTAAAAATACCCTTAGTTTTTGGAGGTGCGTCTCTGAATACACCATTTTCTCACATTGCTTAAATTAAATTCGGAGATGCATCTGTGAAAGTGTTTGAGTGTTTGTCTGCAGATGTATCTTTAGATTAATCATTAATTTCAATTTCAGGGGTTATTTGGAGATGCATCTTCGAGCGTGTTTAATGTATATATAACGCGCGTCAGACCCTTCCTCTTCTCCTTCTTCATTTTTTGAAACATTTTTGAGATACCATTGCGGCTCATGAGCAACATACATCTAATCCATTTTTCAAGCTTCTTCAAGGATAAGCACTACTTTTACTTCAAGCATTTCAATCCCAACTAATTCCACTCATTCATCCTCAACACTTTTTAAAGTAAGTTTCTCATTTAACTTATTTTGAGTTTTGATTAATGTATTAGGTAAAATATTTTGTTATAAATGCATTAGGTATAGTCAAATTCGTAATATATAGTTGTTAGAGACATGCACTATGGATTTGGTTGCATTTTGGATTGTTAGGGCAAGACTGGTATCGGTTTTTGCCATTCTTGCAGACACGAGCATTTTCGGAAATGCATATCCGAATCGCATCCTTACTTATTTTTGGAGATGCATATCTGAAACTGTCCTGGATGAAAATTGATGTTTTTTTCTCGTACTATTTCAGGAGAAATGGCTACAAACAACGACGAAAGACTGAGACTCGGCCGTGAAACACAACATGCATTCGTTCGACGTGAGAGGGCTAGACTTCATGTAGATCGGGAGAAAGCTCATACTACTGCACATGATGGTGTTCCTCCACATGCATACCTTTTTCCAGGAGAGCCCTATAACGCCTCTGTAAGAACAAGATCTGGTTCTGCATCTGGCCTTATGTTTTGATGATGACTTCACGTATTATTTTAGAGAACAATTTTATACTCTAACTATTTTTCTGTCTCGTACGCAGCTTTTGATTAAACAGGTTATGACTTCACGTATTATTTTAGAGAACAATTTTACATTGATTACACAACTTAAGTCAAGACTCTGAGATGCTTCTGATACCACGGTTCTAAAAGAACGTTAGTACTAGAGCCTCTGATCAAGTTTTGGTGTGATAGTTCTGAAGACTTTAAAGATACAAGTTCTGAAGTTCCGATTCTGAAGATAACCTTACTTCTAGTAACTTAGTTTCTGAGGACTAAGTTTTTCTGATCCTTCTGCAACAAGCTTCATCAACACATATCAGAAGCCTCTGAAGATTATAAGTTAAAGATCAGAAATGTCTTGCGTAAAAGGATAAACATAAAAGTACAAGTACACTGTCTACTCCCCTGCTAAAGTAACTTTTGATACGATGATGTCTGACACTTCCATATTGACCGTTGAAGAAATAACAGCTGGATTTCTACTTCCTATTCTACCCCTCAATGAATCTATTTTTTCAACTATAAAAGAAAGACTTGGAAGAACTAAGGAAAATGAGAGGAGAGAAATACAAGGAGAAAAGCAAAAGCACTCTGCTCTATAAAACTCATACTAAAACGCTGCACAAAATCTCATGTGAGATTTACTCAATATAGTTTTATACATTAGCAAGGAAATTTTGTTCATATCTTACAATTAACACTATTGTGCTATTAAGCTTAAAATCTATGTAATCTGCTTATGTAGAAGCATTCTTGTATACAATATGTAATCTCTTTTGAGTTAATGTTTCCTCAAGTGACTATGTTTTAGTATGTATACTTGAGAGGGATAAGATGTTTTTCTAAACGCTTAGACGATCATTTGTAATCTTTCAAGATTATTGGATTAAGTCCTTTTTGAAGGCAAAATCACCTTGGCAGGTGGGCTGGAGTAACTTAGTTAACAGTGAACCAGGATAAAAATGATTGTGTTCTTTATCTTCTCGCACTTGATTAAATTTGGTGGATAAAAGTTTGAAAAGATTATAATTGGTGAGACCCAATTCAAACCCTCTTTTCTTGTGTTTCTCGTACCTTCAGCCTCCTTACTTATATACTATAGTGATCATGTTACTGGACATGTGTGGGTTGGAGAGGTAGTTTGTTAACGATTGTTATTTATATGTTTTAAACACTTGCCATGCGACTGATATTTAGTTTTTTTTTAATATGAACATGATTGTTTAAAGCCTGTTAACTACATCATAAGGATTTTGAAGCTTTATCAGCCTAAGGATCATTGGTTTCAGAGTGTCCTCCAGTACTTGGTCTTGCAGGTATGTGTTGCTCCGGGTACAAGACCATTAGCCATGGTACCAGAGGAGTATCGGAGTATGGTCGCCACAAGTCAATGACCTTATATGGGCGGTTACATGACTTGGTTTTGTACAGTGTCACACCATGTCATGACAACAGATGCTCCTGGACGTCCACCTAAGCTTTCCCATGAGAAGATCTTGGAGAATGAACAGGCAAGGAATGACCATGTCATTGATGTGTTGTCGAAATGTCAGAATATTATGCGAATTATGTTGGAGGGCATAAAGTCTGAGTTGTTTGAAAGAGGTGGTGATGATGCAGTTTCCCTAGCAAGTTCCATTCTTACAGAGGCACAGAATGCCTTGGGTTACCAGCTGCAGAGGAGGAACCAGGGGGTTAGGATTAGGCATATGCAGTATTGTATGCTTTTATTTGTATTTTGAGATGTTTTTGTGTTTTTTCATACTTTGAGAACAATGTTTGTAATATGATTTAATGTTTTTTTAATAAACGCAATACTTTGTTCTACGATATTCATGTTTATTAATGTTTGAATCAAATAATGTCAATGTTAGTCAAATTAAAATGACTTTGGATTAAAAAAATGCAAACTTAGGACAATGTTTCTGCCCAAAAAACATGCAGAGAAGATTTCAGAGATTTATCTGTGAATTTATCCCGGGAAATATTCACAGATGCATCTTCGGACTAAATTTTGGCAAAAATTGACTTTGGTGCGTTCGGATATGCATCACTGGAAAATTTTGAAGACATTTTGGATTTTCAGAGATGCGACCTATACTGTAAGGGTGGAAAAGAAATTGCCTTAAAATTTTCCTAAACAAACTAGCATGATACTTGTGCGTCTGCACAGGTAAATTTATTTAATACGATATAAAATATATTTAGAGACACGTGTAAATTTGAAATGAAAAAAAGAAAATTTTCACTTTTTTTGTTTTTTGGAATAATGAGAAATTTTATTGCCAAAAAACAATCAAGTACAAAACGCCGATCACAAACGATCCAGGCTCAAATAGACATCTAACATCACAAGCACCTGAACAACTATGTTATTTCTATTACAGTAGTCTAGAATTTTGGTATATTTTCCTGCCCTCGTCATCACCACATTCTTGATATCTATACTCTTCAAATCATATCTGCCCCCGGGTTGGAACACGCACTTGTTTCTAGCCAGCCATATGTGATAAATTGTCTCAGCAAGAATGGTTTTAGCTATCTTTGCCTTCGTACCCTTACCTCGAGTTGCTCACATTATCCATTTGAGCTTCGTACCCCACGCATAAGGGTCATGGTGGATATTAAAAATCTGTAACACTTCCTTCCAAATTTGTTTTGTATGCACACATTCAAAAAATAGGTGTTGGATATTTTCAGTAGCAGCACAAAAGACACACTTGCTGTCATTGGAAATACCGAATTTGTCTGCCCTATCTTTTGTCATCAACCTGTTCTGACATGCCAGCCACATTGTGAACAATGCTCGCGGCCTAGCAATGTTGTCGTAGAAAAGAAACCTCCACTCCACTTTTGGTTTAGTAGCCCACAAGGTACGATACATGGTAATTGTTATATATTTGCCTGCTGTCTTGAAATTTTGCCAAACAACAGAGTTAACCATAATGTCCTTGTGTTTAAAAATTGCCTTAATAATCCAAGAAGAATTCTGACCGGGTTTGAATTGTTGAATATCCTCTCCTTTCACATAATAATGATGCAGCCATTTTATCCATAAAACATCCTTCTTGTTCCAAATGTTCCATAACAGCTTCCCTAGTGTTGCTTTATTCCACTCTGCGAGCGATATCATGTTCATACCTCCTTCAGAGACACTGTCACATACATGGTCCCAAGCGACGGGAGCTTTTCTGCTATTCTCGTTCTTTCCCGTCCAAAGGAATTTTCTGCATAAGGCCTCAATTTGAGCAATGACTTGTTTAAGGAGAGGAAATATTTGTAGCCAGTAGTTTGATATAGATAGAATAACACTCCTTAGAAGTTGCAGTCTTCCCGCATACGATAACAGTCAAGTACTCCAATGTGTAACTCTTTTCAGCATCTTCTCGATAGGGGGCTGGCAAGCTTGCACACTAAGCTTTCTACTATCCAAAGGGACACCCAAGTACCTAATAGGTAGCTTGCCCTCAACCAAGTCAGTTTGTTGTTGAATGTACCCTGTGACATCCTCATCAGCCCCTGCAACATAGATCTTACTTTTAGGTTGACTGACACACAACCCAGTTGCATCTGAGAAGCTTTGAATTTTTTCCAAAATCAACTTCAACGAGCCAGCATCCCCTCTAGTGAACAATAGAATGTCATCTGCAAAAAACAAGTTAATAACCCTTAGTTTTTCGCACTTCAAATGGTAATTAAAATCAAGAATTCGGTGTAAGTTGTGGAGGGTTCTATGTAGATACTCCATGATGAGTACAAACAGAAGGGGAGATATGGGATCTCCCTGACGCAACCCTCGTTTTGCGCTAAGAAGCTTAGAAGGTGTTCCATAAATAGAAAACCTATAGGAAACAGAGCTAACACAAGCCATGACCCATTGCACAAAAACCTGTGGGAAACCTAGTTCAACCATTATTTGGTTCAACGCTTGCCAATCCACGTTGTCGTAAGCTTTATGAATATCCAGTTGAATCATGCACCTAGGGGATACATTCCTTCTCCCATAGCCTCTGACAAGTTCTTGAGCAAGAATAACATTATCATGAATTGACCTACCGGGGACAAAGACAGACTGAGTCACATCAACCACCTTGTCAATTACTTTGCCAAGCCTCACAGTTAGAATTTTTGATATAATTTTGTAGATGGTGTTGCAGCAAGCTATTGGTCGCATATCCCGTATAGTCGTCGCATCTGTCCTTTTTGGAATTAATGTGATCAGGGTGCAGTTTACTGCTGTATATATATTACATGTTTGGAAAAACTCATAGATTGCAGCTTTGACATCATCTTTTATGATATGCCAGGTTGCTTTGAAAAAGTATGCATTATAGCCATCAACACCAGGAGCCTTACTATTGCCTATGCTGTTCAGAGCATTCCATATCTCACTATCATCCACATTTGCCATCAGCTGCTGTGCCTCCTCCATATTCAGTATTTTACTAGCTCAAATGGTAGGTAAGTCAATGCCTTTAAGATTCTCAGCTTTGGTACCAACCAGGTCCTTATAAAAGTTCATTATTTCTGCTTTAATCTCCTCATGACCATTTAGAATGGAGCCATTCGAATCTTTCATCTTATGTAACCCCTGCTGCATGTTTTTCCCTCTCACTGTTGCATGGAAGTATGAGTTATTCTGGTCTCTTAATTAAAGCCACTCAACCTTAGACTTCTGTTTTAGGATGTCTTCATCCACCTGAGTTAGGAAAAGTAACCTATCCGTTTTTTCCTTGACCTGATTAATTGTCTGCTCATGAAGTGCATCATCATGAATTCTGGCTTGTGTTTGATGTAGATCATCCTTGGCTTTTGTAATTTGCTCCAGCAGGCCTGTGTATCTCTTGGACATCTTCCTCAATTTTGGTTGTAGCCTCTTTAATTTCTCCCAAAGGATGTACATTGGTCTACCTTGTACATCATCATTCTAACTATCCTCTACAGTTATTAGGAATTCTGGGTCTTTTGTCAAACAGTTGAGGAATTTGAAAACCTTTTTCCTCCTGGGCTGATGTTCCTGGATGCTAATTTTGACAGGGGTATGATCCGATATGTTAGGTGCCAAATTCTCCGCCACAACATTGTGAAAAGTTTGATACCAGTTAACATTTCCTAAGGCTCTATCAATTCTAGATTAAATGAAACCACTAGTGTGTTTGTTATTCCAAGTGTAGTGAGGACCCAATCTAGGTGCTTCAAACAGTCCAGTAGTGTTCATCATATCCACTAGATCCTTGTATTATTTTTCTGTGACCTCCTTCCCCCTGTCCTATCCTGGCTTGTAACCACGTTGTTGAAGTCACCAACAACTATCCACGGGCCCGTGACACTATTACTGATCTCCTCAATGCTTTTCCACAAAAAATTTCTGCCTTCTAGGTGATTAAAGGCATACACCACAGTTAACATATATCCATCAGTTTGATCCATACCATTTACCTCCATGTGGATGAATTGTTCATGTTTATTGAGCACTTTAATATCAACCTTATTTGGTCTCCATAGAACCCATATCCTTCCATTTTCATGGTGGTCATAATTATCTACACATTTCCAATTTATCCCAAACTTCTTTCTGATTCTTTCAGCATTTTGTTTTCTTACTCTAGTCTCAAGTAAATCCCGAATAGGCACATTAATAGTAGAGAGATAGGAGCTGATCTCTCTGTGTCTGGCTTCCTTATTTATGCCCCTAACATTCCAGCTTACTAACATGGGTCAAAGTTTTTTTCTCCTAATGGACAGTCACCAATCCTAAGAGGAGTAAAAGAGTTGTTGTACCTCACAAATGAGCTACTTTGGTTGAGAGATGGGCTTTTCCTTCCTTTATCCTTGCTTGGTGTAATTGTGGTCCAACCATCCTTCTTACTGAGTTGCTCAGGCTCTATGTCAAGAACTTCATTTGATTGCGCTTTAGATTGTTCAGGACTATCATTCTTTTCTCTAAGAATTTGTCCCTCTGTCTGCACCTCAACTGCTTATTTACTTGCTATTGGTTTCCACACTTTCATTTGCTTGTCATTCTTCTTTTTAATATCACAGTCATGCCCTATTCTGAGACATCGTTGACAATAAGCAGGTTTCCACTCATATTCGACTCTTTGTTCAAACAGCTTACCTGTATGATCTCTTATGTTGATTGAGTTCTTCATTTTCTGAGTGATGTCCACTTCCACCAAGACTCGTGCATATGAAATTCGCAACTTTTTCGCCGTGCATTCATCCGTGGTAATAGGGTTTCCCAAAGCATTTATGATCTTAGATATGCTCCTATCCCCCCACAGGTGTAGAGGAAGATTGGGCAATGTCACCCATAGAGGTAAGACCCTTAACAGATCCTCTTTCATCTAAAAATTTGGGCTCCATTTCCTAAGGAAAATTGGTTTTCCATGTATAAAGTAAGGCCCCTGTGTCATTACTTCATTTCTATCCTCCTCCTTTTTTAATCTAACAATGAAGTGCCCTTCTTCATTATAGTACAATTCTGGTAGCGAGACAAAACTCCAAGAGCTCTCCATAAAACGTTTCACATTTGAAAATAAAGAATTCATCTCTCAATTAAAGACAATTGTTAATTAAAATAAAATAAATATTGTCCTGATAGTGACCCATGAAATAAAAACTTAGTGGCGTGCACCATTATTGAGTGATATTCAATTCGATACAATGTAAAATATATTTAGACACACAGATCAATTTATAATGTGTTACTTAATTGTAAAATGAATAATGATCGTATAAACTCAATTGTATTAATTAATCATATATAAAAAAAGACTCGTGAGATGGAGAAAGAAAATAATTCACATTTGAAAATTAAAAATTTGTCTCTCAAATAAAGATAATTGTTTATTAAAATAAAATAGACATTGTCCTTACAGTGACCTGTGAAATGGAAAGTTAGTGGTGTGCGCCATTATTGAGTGATATTCAATTTGATACAATATAAAATGTATTTAGATAGACATGTCAATTTCAAATGAGTTACTTAATTATAAAACGAACAATAATCATATAAAATTATGAATATTTTTTATGTATAATAATTATAAAATAATAATATTTTTATTTTAGATAAATTTTATGTTTTAAAAATTCAAAATTTTTCTATGTTCTTCTTCATTAAATTAAAAAGATGTTCAAAGTTTGTTATCTATATTTAAAAAAAATAAAATAGAAGAGAGAGAGAGAGAGAGAGAGAGAGAGAGAGAGAGAGAGAGAATAAAATGAAAGTGAGAAAGTGTGAGAAAAAGAAATGTGAGAGATATTTGAAATTTGAATTAAGAGAAGAAAATGAAGCGTGAAAAAGTTAAAAATAAAAAGTGAAGAATGAATGAGGTGGCAAATGAGGTAATTTCAATTTTTTTTAGTATTTGTTAATTACAAATATACTCTTTTATTAGTACATTTTTTTAAAAAAGAAAAAGAATATATTAAGAAATTATGTGATAGTTTATTTTAATGGACAAACACTTGACAATGATTTTGTTTGGTAAAACTAGCTGATAGTTTATAGCTAATAGTGAATGGTTGATATCTGATAGCTGATAGTTGATGACTTGTAGCTTATAGCTGAGGCTAGTAGCGGATAAATTAATTTGAGTGTTTAGTAAATTTGTTGTTACAATAGTTGATGATTACAAAATAACCTAAAAGAATATTCTTAATTAAGAAATTTGTGGTTTCATTATCTTTTAAATTATATTATTAAATTAATTTATATTCGATAAAATAAATATATTAATAACAACATGCAAAATAGTTTTAATATATATAAAAATTTGAAGATATCCTCAAATTATATAAATTTTATGAGCTCTACTATTTAGTATAAATATAGTGGCAATGAAATTCAACGAATAAAAGAACTAGCAAACCATACATGAAGTAATGATACTTCATAAAGCTATTTATGAGCACATAAAAGTAAAAAGTAATCCTAATAACTACAATTCTTGATTTCGTTAACTCATTCTTTCATAATATATTGCTTTTTTTCCTAATTTTATAATGAAATTTAATAAAATACATGAAATAATAACATTGTAATTTCAAATTCAATTATATTAATCTAAAATAATAATAATAATAAGTTTATTTACCTAATATTTTACAATAAAATTGAATACAAATCAATTGGACAAAATATCTTCTTGACCTCATAACAAAGATCCGGTAAATTGTTATCTTCTGGTAGCATTTGTTTCAACAAATAAAGCAATTTCGTAAAACTTTTATCCAGCCACCTACTTTTTGCCTTCAAATTAAATAATTTTAACAATAGACAATCATGTAAAACACGTGCACTCCTTATATAAAGGTGTATCGTTATCACTACATAAAGTATCATAAATATGGGCTTTCATACAAGACGATTCTCCAATATCACTGATCATATCTTCTAGTCGATCATCAATATATTCACCAACTTCAAGCAATTGATACGACGCATTTTAATTTTTATCCACTTCTTCATGTCACGTCCATGTTGTATAATTTTGACATATTCCATCACAATATAAGTGATATAATATTTCTTCCTTTGAATATTTTTTGATATTTTCGCAATTATCACAAGGAAAATAAAAGAGATCATTATTTACGGGAAGATTTTGTTCCACGAATTCAAGGAATTCAATAGCTTCTTTCTCTTACACTGGACCTAATCTATCAGTTTTCATTTAACTACGATCCATAACGAGTTCTTAAATTTATATCAAAAAACTAATGTGAATGACACACTAATGTTACACACACAACATACTAATATCGTTATATGCATACTAATATATCCATCACAATAATATAACACCAAAATCTAAAGCATATTCATAACCATCGTCTACAATTCATGACATCAATCAACAACCCAATAGTTTCAGTTGGAAAAACCAAAATCTAAAGCGTATTCATAACCAAATTTCTTTCTTCATTTGCAATAAAGTTAAAAAAACAAAACAAAAACAAAAACATAACCTTATAACAACAAAAACATCATAGCGCGAGAATAGAACACTTGACAACATCATATAGCCTTATAACAACAACATCACAAATATTAAATAAAACCAAAACGCAAAGTGATCCAATTGCTACAAAATAACAATCCACACCGCAAACCTCACTATAATGAGAGAGAGAGAAAGTGAGAGAGAGAGAGAGAGAGAGAGAGAGAGAGAGAGAGAGAGAGAGTCCAAGAAATGAGCAATGAACAACGAACATAGAAAGGTAATATACCGTACTTTGAAGAGGATGAAGAGACCAATAAATGATTTTCATTCCAAGAAATGAATGTAGATGGTGAAGATTGAACGTTCAAAGAAATGAATGAAGATGGTGAAGATTAAGATTTCGCTACCGCTGTCGTCTGGTTCGCTAGAGCATGTGTTATAAAGGAAATAAAGAACCTGTTATGTTTTAATTTTTTAGGGAATAATTTCACAACGGTTGCAAATACCAACCGTAACGAAATATAGCACAGATAACCACGGTTGGTAAAAAATCATAGTTAAAAGTTTTTCAATTTTTAATTAACAATACATGTGAATGGACATGCGTTTTTTATTGAAAAGATAAAAAAATGTTGATGTTGAAATTTGAAGCTTGTAACCCTTAATCTATGTCCACAAATGTTATTATGAATCATGATGAAAAGTCTTTTAGTAAAATTAAAAATAATCAAGCGTGTGTTCGCCTTGAAATTTAGCAAACAACCTCTGGTCTTCTAATTTGTGGAATTAATTTACTAACAGGACCGACCACACAAATCCTAGGACACAGTGCTTTAAAAATGCTGACAATTTGAGTAAAACTCTAACCTTTTCATCATTATTTTATTATTGTTCTCACAGTTGGTAATTTTCGACTAACTAAAATAAATAGAACTTGGAATTGGTAAATAACTGGTGAAATGAAAGTAACGTGACAAGAATAAAATTTGCAGAATCTTAAAGAGTATTGTAAACAAACTTAAATTTCATAAAGAATTGCAAGTAATAAACTGGTGTTTTTCTCAAACGTACATTTTTTCCATAATGACTCGTTTCTCTCACACGGTTACTTTGAGTAATTTGAATAACTTGTACAATTTTGAAATGCACACACTTTTTTCATACTATGACTACCTATTTATATACAAACAAAACAACTGTCAATAACAGCTATTTCCCCTAAATGTGACAAATGGCGTCTTGCATGCTTCCTTGCCTTGGATATGCTCCACGCGTCTGATTTCTTCAACTGCATCTCCCTCTCAATTTTGAATTTCAAACTATCTGACGAAATACCTTTCCAACTCAAGTTGTCGAAATAATGAACTTCTTTATTACTTAGAGAAATTCACATCACTTGTTCCAGTTTCCAGACCGTCTTCGACTAGCTTTTAATTTAGCATCAAATCTTGAGTCGAAATATTTCGACCAGCTCCTTCCACTTTTCATTTTCCAATCTATCCATTGTCGTCGAAAATAGCAGTCTACAGCGCCTTAAAAGTAAGATATAACCACGATTGATATAATGATCATAGTAATATAGTGTTACCAAATGTGTATTTTATAGTACCGATTGCACCAAATTGGGTTAACAATTCATGTGTTCTTTAGTGCTTTATGATTTAGTTCTTGTAATCTATTAATCTTCTATAAGCGTATTGTACACATTGTGTCCAACATCTGTCCTGCAAATAACAGAATTTTAGTTTGAATTTTGACGTCACTCAATCGATTATCACCCTGCTTAATCATTTAGGAGGTGTTACACTTTTATTTAATCTATTAGAACGACATCTTCATCTAATAGACAATGTATTTTATCTTCCTAATTAATTTGAACAAGCTTATAATCAACTAATCACTTGTTTGACTTGGCTTTAAGAAGTTTTTATCAAAAGAGAAAATGTTTGAAAATTGTTTGTGTGTACATTGTCTTAGAACCTCAAAACCTATTAATAGACCGCTTGGTTCTCGAAAAAAACATAACAGATGGGACCGACATTTTTAAGAAAGCGAGCCTAAAATCTTATTTTGCCCCATAAAAATACAAATGCATGCGCTCGAAAAATATGAAGAAAAAAAATAGAAGGTGTAGACATAAAATTTTGATGTTCCCTTTAAAAATATGGGCAAATCGATTTGACGGACTGGACCCTTTTTCCACCAAAGAGGCATAAAATTAAAACTTTCCTAAACAAACAATGACATAAATTATTGCAAACTCAATTAACATAGTTCATGCAAAGAAACACCACCAAAGCCATAATTGTATGAAGTGAACACATTATCAACACTTCTTTCTCTCTTTCTTCTATTAGAATCGTTCATTATTCTTTGAACACTGCATTTCATCACCTCAGATCTTTTCTTCTGGCATCTTTGAATAAACTCTACCAAATTCTCTTCTTCTTTTGGGTATGCCACCCTCTGGTACTCTTCTCGTCGACGCTCCTTGTCAATTTGTACTGTGACTTTCTGGGATACTTCCACCATGTCCACATTGGCGGTTGGCTCAGTCGCAATGCTCAATTTGTTCATTCTCACGCTGAGGCCTTCGTCAACCTCGTGTTTCTTCTTAGCTAGTTCGAAATCTTCATGATCACCTTTTGTATGAATCTTCAAGGGCAAGCCTTGGACATCATGTTGGCAGCAAAACTCGACCGCTTTCTCCTTAGGGTCTTCCATTATCTGTCGAAGAATCCCTACCGCAACTGGTTTGCAGGAACCTTCAGTAGTCCCTCTGTTAGTTTGGGTGAAGCCATCAGCAACTTCATCTTTGACTTTGTCAAAAACTTCCATAATTTCCGTATTAATGTTGTTGAGGCCCTCAGTGGACTTGTTGTTAATGTCACTGAAGCCTTCAGTAGCTTCACTGTTGATGCAGTTTTCTATAATTCCTTTATCAAGGTGTTCAGTAACCTTGATCATCACCGGCTAGTTTATGAAGTCATTGGAGACCTCTTCGACATCACTTTTATCAGTGGGGATCTCAGTGATCTCCACCATATTCACATTGTTGTCGAAGCCTTCAGTGGCCTTGATCATCTCAAAGTTGTAGTCGAAACCTTCTTCAGCCTCCACTGTAACGCCCCGATTTTGATTATTCCATTATTCTTGAGTCTTTTAATTTAATTGGGTGATAATTTATTTTAATTGTTAAATTGGTGTGTTAAATGTTATTTTACCATTTTCGAGAGTTTTCGGGGAAATTAGAATGGAGGGTATTTTAGTCTTTTCTCAATTAATTATAAGTTAGAAATTTTGTGGAATTAGAATTGTGTGATTAAAATGAATTAAGTGTTTGTGTGGAAAAAGGAGAGAAAAGAAATAGAAAAGAAAGAAAATAGAAAGAAAAGAGGGAGAAAAGAGAATTAGAGAGAAATAGAGAAAGATAGAAAGAAAAAGGAGAGAAGGAAAGAAGAGGAAGAGAAAAGAAGAGGAAAGGAGGAAAAACTTAGAAATTCATCAAGATCAATCAATTAGCAAGCTTGGAATCCGGGTAAGGGTGTGAAACATTGTTATCTTATCAATGTATATGATTATGTATGAATTGTTGTTGTTGTTGATGAATTTTGTGAGTTTTAGGGTATAACCCATTTTTGAGAAATTGATTAGAAATTGATCCAAATGTATTAAAACTTATGTTGATTGTGTTCATAGTTGTTTATACATGATTGGTATGCATTGTTATACATCAAATTGGCATTTTTCTGAGTATTAGGTGAAGATTTGGATGATTGGGGAGTGGAAAACGCAGAACTTCGTTCTGCAGAATTTTTCTGGGTATGCTCTGGCCATACGCGTAAGGGGCATGTCCATACGCGTATGAGCCAAGGCAATACGCGTATCATTGGCTTATTTTTGGGCCAATACGCGTATGAATATTGGCATTACGCGTAACAGGGGCGAGCCATGGGCCAATACGCGTATGGGTTTTGGAACGAGGAATTTGTGAAGGAAATGGTTTCTGTCCGTACGCGTATGGACATGGGTGATACGCGTATGGACAGGAGGAATGTAAAAATGGGATTTTTCAAAATGTCGTTTTCGGTTTCGTCCGTAACTTTTGTTCCGAGTATCCGATTTTTACATTCTTGGTGTCGTTGGAAAGGTATTGAGCTGTACTTTCTTATTATGATGTTTTGAAAATCGTTAGCCGATTTAATTATGTCGGAAAGTCGGGAATAGTGCTATTTAGAGACTTTTACCGTTTTGACTGTGTGTTTGAATGTGAATCATACAATAGTGCATTGATGTGAATGTATATAGATTGTATGTGATTGTATGAGATGAATGCATGAATATATTGTGAATATGTATGCATTTCAAGAATGTCTTTTGAGTCATTTTGCATGTGAAGCATCATGATGTACATTCTTGTGTTGTGCGATTCTAATGAGAATCCGTCGTAACGTCGTGTGCCCATGTGGGGTGTGAGCGATGATTACGAATGATTGTGTGCCCATGTGGGGTGTGAGCAATCGGATCGTGTGCCCGTGTGGGGTGTGAGCGATCGGGTCGTGTGCCCATGTGGGGTGTGAGCGATCCATAAACATTGTGTGCCCATGTGGGGTGTGAGCAATGGGTGAACATCGTAGGCCCGACAGGGAGTTACTTCGGTAACGAGCGATGGTTCCAGCAGAGTTCCTGAGTGAACTAGTGATGATTGAGTCGGTACCGCATTGCATTTGTATAGAGTCGTGGGTCGGTCTCTATGATTTGCATTTATCATCTTTATAATGATGTGTTGTTAAATGAACATAATTGTGTATGTTTATACGGAATGATTGAGAAATGTGAAAGTGTGCATGATGAATATACTTGTTATATATATATACATTGTGATGTATATAGATGAAAATGTGATGAATTGTGGTGAGAATGTGTAATATGTGTATTTTGATGTTAAGATATATATAATTGTATGCATTGTTATTATGATAATATTTCTCACCCTTCTGCTGTTTTATGATGCTCTATGAGGCATTGCAGAGTAGGTATGCTGGAGGTCTTTTTGTGAAGCGTGTCTTCATTCTTTTGGTCGGTTGGCTCTGATATGTAGCACCGGGTAGCTAGGATGTATATTATTCTTTTGTGATACATTTGCATATGTATCTTGCTGATGAATTTGTGTACAAACATGATGTTGCTAGTGATTCATACTGGATAATGTACATATGTGTTGTTCTTCAATATTTTAGATGTTTCCGCTTTTATTCTAAATATTGAGATGTGGGTGTAAGGACAAAGTTCCTCTGTGATAAGTTACCCCACTGTTGCATATCAATATAATGAGCAGGTGTTGTATGTATTAATTGCGTGTATGATGTGACATGCCTCTTTTATACCATGTTTTAATCGTACTCTGGCGAATTTTTATATTTTTTTATATATGTGCCTAAATGATTTATGTGATTATTTGGGGGTATAGAAAGGGGGTGTTACATTAAGTGGTATCAGAGCCAGAGTTGAGTCAGTTGTGTCTGTCTTGTTGTTGTGTTGGTTGAACTGTCATTTAACCTTGTTGTCATTTTTGGGAATAATCAGAAGATGGCTGGTAGAAACGACAATGCGATGGCTGCTGCTTTGGAAGCAATGGCTAGGGCGGTGCAAGGTGCACCTAACGTGAATGCTAATGACGAATTTAGGAAGAATCAACCACCGGTTTTCAAAGGAAGATTTGATCCCGATGGAGCTCAATTGTGGTTGAAGGAGATTGAAAGAATCTTCAGAGTGATGGGCTGTGCGGAGGAGAATAAGGTGAGGCTTGGGTCTCACATGCTGAAGGAAGAAGCCGACGATTGGTGGGTCGGTATGCGTGAAGTTCTTGAGGTGGATGATGAAGAGGTAACTTGGAATTTATTTCGTACTGAATTTTTGAGGAAGTATTACCCTGAGAGTGTGAAGGGAAAGAAGGAGATGGAGTTTCTTGAACTGAAACAAGGTAGTATGTCTGTGGTGGACTATACTGCTAAATTTGTGGAGTTGGTTCAATTCCATCCTCATTATGCTGCGATTACTGCTGAGTTCTCAAAGTGTATTAAATATGAGAATGGTTTACGTCCTGAGATTAAACAAGCTGTGGGATATCAAAGGATAAGGAGGTTTGCGGATTTGACGGAATGTAGTAGAATCTTCGAAGAAGATAGTAAGGCTCGTTCTACACATTACAAAAGTTTGAATGAGAGGAAGGGGAAGCAACAAGCTAGAAGTGGACCTTATGTGACACCCGTTGATAAGGGTAAGCATAGGGGAAGCTTTGATAGGAGGTTTGGAGGAGGAGGTTCCGGTGTTGTTAGGTGTTACAAATGTGGTGATATAGGTCATAAATCTTTTGAGTGTGGGAAGCCTGTAGCGAAATGTTCTAATTGTGGTGGTCTTGGGCATGCTGCTACAGATTGTAGAAGAAATATGGTGAAGTGCTATAATTGTGGAGAAGTGGGTCACATTAGTACTAAGTGTACTAAGCCGAAACAAGCTCAAGCGGGCGGAAAGGTGTTTGCATTGGCGGGGACTCAAACTACGAATGCGGACCGTTTGATTAAAGGTACATGCTTTATTAATAGTACACCTTTAGTTGCTGTTATTGATACGGGAGCGACTCATTCGTTTATTTCGTCTGAGTGCGCGAAGCGTTTGAATCTTGCGTTAACTGTGATGGGTGCAGAAATGGTTATTGAGACTCCTGCTTCAGGGTCGGTAAATACATCTTTGGTGTGTATGAGTTGTCCTTTGACCATGTATGGTAAAGACTTTGTTATGGATTTAGTATGTTTGCCGTTGGAGGGATTGGACGTAATCTTGGGTATGAACTGGTTGCAATTTAACCGAGTTCATATAGATTGCTATCACAAGTTAGTAAGGTTTCCTTCTTTGGAAGATGATGAATTTGAGAGTTTCCTATCCACTAAAGAGTTGAAGAAACTTTTAGCGGGCGAAGCTCAATTGTTTGGTTTGTTTGCATCATTGTCGGTGGAGAGTAAAGTTGAGCTTGATGTGTTCCCAGTGGTGTGCGAATTTCCAGAAGTGTTTCCGGAAGATATTACGGATGTACCGCCAGAAAGAGAAGTTGAATTTTCTATTGATCTAGTTCCGGGTACTAGACCGATTTCGATGGCACCGTATCGTATGTCGGCATCGGAATTGGTAGAATTGAAAAAGCAATTGAATGACTTGTTGGACAAGAAATTTATAAGGCCAAGTGTTTCTCCTTGGGGTGCTCCGGTATTGTTGGTAAAGAAGAAGGACGGGAGTATGCGGTTATGCATTGATTATCGACAGTTGAACAAGGTGACAATTAAGAACAAGTATCCGCTTCCAAGGATCGATGATTTGATGGACCAATTGGTTGGTGCGAATGTTTTTAGCAAGATTGATTTGAGATCAGGATACCACCAGATTCGTGTGAAAGGAGAGGATATTCAAAAGACGGCATTTAGGACACGGTATGGTCATTACGAATACTCCGTGATGCCATTCGGGGTTTCTAACGCGCCGGGTGTGTTTATGGAATACATGAATCGTATTTTTCATGAACAGTTGGATCGTTTTGTGGTTGTGTTCATCGATGATATTTTGATTTACTCTAAGTCTCAAGAGGAGCATGAAGAGCATTTGAGAATTGTGTTGCAAATTTTGAAAGAGAAACAATTGTATGCTAAGTTGTCGAAGTGTGAATTTTGGTTATCGGAAGTAAGTTTCCTTGGACATGTTATTTCCGGTAGTGGTATTAGTGTTGATCCATCCAAGATAGATGCGGTGATGCAATGGGAGGCTCCTAGGTCGGTTACGGAGATTCGAAGCTTTTTAGGCTTGGCGGGTTATTATCGGAGGTTTATTGAGGGATTTTCGAAATTGGCACTTCCTTTAACGCAATTGACTTGTAAAGGAAAGGCTTTCATTTGGGATATTCATTGTGAAGAGAGTTTCAATGAGTTAAAGAGAAGGTTGACAACGACTCCGATCTTGATTTTGCCTAATCCTAATGAACCATTTGTTGTGTATTGTGATGCTTCATTGACAGGTTTAGGTGGTGTTTTGATGCAAGATGGAAAAGTTGTGGCATATGCTTCTAGACAATTGAGAGTGCATGAAAAGAATTACCCTACACATGACTTGGAGTTAGCGGCGGTGGTGTTTGTTTTGAAAATATGGAGGCATTATCTTTATGGTGCGAGATTTGAAGTTTTTAGTGATCACAAAAGCTTAAGATATTTATTTGATCAGAAAGAATTGAACATGAGACAAAGGAGGTGGCTAGAACTTTTGAAGGATTATGATTTTGGTTTGAATGACCATCCGGGTAAGGCAAACGTGGTGGCCGATGCCTTAAGTCGGAGGTTGTTACATATGTCCGCATTGATGATGGAAGAATGGGAACTTTTGGAAGATTTCAGAGATTTGAGTTTGGTTTGTGAAATGACGCCGAGGAGTGTGCGACTTGGTATGTTACATGTTACGAATGATTTTCTTGCAACGGTTAGGGAAAAGCAAAAGTTGGACTTGAAATTCGTTGATTTGATGTTGAATGAGAATGAGGATTTCAAGGTTGATAATTATGGAGTTTTGAGATTCCGTGGTCGTATTTGTATTCCCGACGACGCGGAGTTGAAAAA
Organism: Lathyrus tuberosus; assembly: GCA_022829125.1. Classification (NCBI taxonomy): domain Eukaryota; kingdom Viridiplantae; phylum Streptophyta; class Magnoliopsida; order Fabales; family Fabaceae; genus Lathyrus; species Lathyrus tuberosus. The sequence continues at coordinate 1,152,255 of JALAZF010000266.1, read as the reverse complement.
GATGATTCTAGAGGAAGGACACCGAAGTAATTTGAGTATTCATCCGGGTGCGAATAAGATGTATCAAGATTTGAAGAAGATCTTTTGGTGGTCCGGTTTAAAGAGGGATGTGGCTCGATTTGTGTATGCATGCTTAACTTGTCAAAAGTCTAAGGTGGAACATCAAAAACCAAGTGGATTTATGCAACCGTTGGATATTCCGGAATGGAAATGGGATAGTATATCGATGGATTTTGTTACGGGATTGCCAAATACGCAAAGAGGTCATAATGCTATTTGGGTAATTGTTGATAGGCTTACTAAATCTGCCCACTTTATTCCAATTGATATTAGTTATCCTTTGGAGAAGTTAGCCGAGATTTATGTTCTTGTGATTGTGAAGCTACATGGAGTTCCTAAGAGTATTGTATCGGATAGAGATCCAAGGTTTACATCGAGGTTTTGGGAGAGTTTACAAAAGGCTTTGGGTTCTAAGCTAAGATTGAGTTCGGCTTACCATCCGCAAACGGACGGTCAAACCGAGAGGACGATTCAATCGTTGGAGGATTTATTGCGTGCTTGTGTACTCGAGCAAGGTGGTGCTTGGGATGGTTATTTGGCGTTGATTGAATTCACTTACAATAACAGTTTTCATTCGAGTATAGGTATGGCACCATTTGAGGCTTTGTATGGCCGGAGATGTCGAACACCTTTGTGTTGGCATGAAACCGGCGAGAGGACGATAGTTGGACCGGAAATGGTACAACAAACAACAGAGAAAGTGAAGTTTATTCGGGAGAAGATGAAAGCTTCTCAAAGTAGACAAAAGAGCTATCATGACAAGAGAAGGAAGGATCTTGAGTTTCAAGAAGGTGACCATGTGTTTTTGAGAGTTACACCAGTTACTGGTGTGGGTCGTGCTTTGAAGTCGAAGAAGTTGACTTCTCGTTTTATTGGTCCGTATCAGATTACTTCACGAGTTGGTGTTGTGGCTTACCGTGTGGCGTTGCCTCCGAACCTTTCGAATTTGCATGACGTATTCCATGTTTCGCAACTTCGGAAATATGTTCCGGATCCGTCACATGTTATTCCTATGGACGAGGTTGAAGTGAGAGATAACCTTACGGTGGAAGCTTTACCGGTTAGGATTTTGGACCGCGAAGTTAAGAAACTAAGGGGCAAGGATATTGCGCTTGTGAAAGTAGCGTGGGGAGGCGCTGCGGAAGGCAATATGACGTGGGAACTAGAGAGTGGGATGCGAGAGTCGTATCCGGAGTTATTTGAATCAGGTATTATTTTCGAGGACGAAAATTTCTAAGTGGGGGAGAGTTGTAACGCCCCGATTTTGATTATTCCATTATTCTTGAGTCTTTTAATTTAATTGGGTGATAATTTATTTTAATTGTTAAATTGGTGTGTTAAATGTTATTTTACCATTTTCGAGAGTTTTCGGGGAAATTAGAATGGAGGGTATTTTAGTCTTTTCTCAATTAATTATAAGTTAGAAATTTTGTGGAATTAGAATTGTGTGATTAAAATGAATTAAGTGTTTGTGTGGAAAAAGGAGAGAAAAGAAATAGAAAAGAAAGAAAATAGAAAGAAAAGAGGGAGAAAAGAGAATTAGAGAGAAATAGAGAAAGATAGAAAGAAAAAGGAGAGAAGGAAAGAAGAGGAAGAGAAAAGAAGAGGAAAGGAGGAAAAACTTAGAAATTCATCAAGATCAATCAATTAGCAAGCTTGGAATCCGGGTAAGGGTGTGAAACATTGTTATCTTATCAATGTATATGATTATGTATGAATTGTTGTTGTTGTTGATGAATTTTGTGAGTTTTAGGGTATAACCCATTTTTGAGAAATTGATTAGAAATTGATCCAAATGTATTAAAACTTATGTTGATTGTGTTCATAGTTGTTTATACATGATTGGTATGCATTGTTATACATCAAATTGGCATTTTTCTGAGTATTAGGTGAAGATTTGGATGATCGGGGAGTGGAAAACGCAGAACTTCGTTCTGCAGAATTTTTCTGGGTATGCTCTGGCCATACGCGTAAGGGGCATGTCCATACGCGTATGAGCCAAGGCAATACGCGTATCATTGGCTTATTTTTGGGCCAATACGCGTATGAATATTGGCATTACGCGTAACAGGGGCGAGCCATGGGCCAATACGCGTATGGGTTTTGGAACGAGGAATTTGTGAAGGAAATGGTTTCTGTCCGTACGCGTATGGACATGGGTGATACGCGTATGGACAGGAGGAATGTAAAAATGGGATTTTTCAAAATGTCGTTTTCGGTTTCGTCCGTAACTTTTGTTCCAAGTATCCGATTTTTACATTCTTGGTGTCGTTGGAAAGGTATTGAGCTGTACTTTCTTATTATGATGTTTTGAAAATCGTTAGCCGATTTAATTATGTCGGAAAGTCGGGAATAGTGCTATTTAGCGACTTTTACCGTTTTGACTGTGTGTTTGAATGTGAATCATACAATAGTGCATTGATGTGAATGTATATAGATTGTATGTGATTGTATGAGATGAATGCATGAATATATTGTGAATATGTATGCATTTCAAGAATGTCTTTTGAGTCATTTTGCATGTGAAGCATCATGATGTACATTCTTGTGTTGTGTGATTCTAATGAGAATCCGTCGTAACGTCGTGTGCCCATGTGGGGTGTGAGCGATGATTACGAATGATTGTGTGCCCATGTGGGGTGTGAGCAATCGGATCGTGTGCCCGTGTGGGGTGTGAGCGATCGGGTCGTGTGCCCATGTGGGGTGTGAGCGATCCATAAACATTGTGTGCCCATGTGGGGTGTGAGCAATGGGTGAACATCGTAGGCCCGACGGGGAGTTACTTCGGTAACGAGCGATGGTTCCAGCAGAGTTCCTGAGTGAACTAGTGATGATTGAGTCGGTACCGCATTGCATTTGCATAGAGTCGTGGGTCGGTCTCTATGATTTGCATTTATCATCTTTATAATGATGTGTTGTTAAATGAACATAATTGTGTATGTTTATACGGAATGATTGAGAAATGTGAAAGTGTGCATGATGAATATACTTGTTATATATATATACATTGTGATGTATATAGATGAAAATGTGATGAATTGTGGTGAGAATGTGTAATATGTGTATTTTGATGTTAAGATATATATAATTGTATGCATTGTTATTATGATAATATTTCTCACCCTTCTGCTGTTTTATGATGCTCTATGAGGCATTGCAGAGTAGGTATGCTGGAGGTCTTTTTGTGAAGCGTGTCTTCATTCTTTTGGTCGGTTGGCTCTGATATGTAGCACCGGGTAGCTAGGATGTATATTATTCTTTTGTGATACATTTGCATATGTATCTTGCTGATGAATTTGTGTACAAACATGATGTTGCTAGTGATTCATACTGGATAATGTACATATGTGTTGTTCTTCAATATTTTAGATGTTTCCGCTTTTATTCTAAATATTGAGATGTGGGTGTAAGGACAAAGTTCCTCTGTGATAAGTTACCCCACTGTTGCATATCAATAGAATGAGCAGGTGTTGTATGTATTAATTGCGTGTATGATGTGACATGCCTCTTTTATACCATGTTTTAATCGTACTCTGGCGAATTTTTATATTTTTTTATATATGTGCCTAAATGATTTATGTGATTATTTGGGGGTATAGAAATGGGGTGTTACATCCACCATATTCACTGTGAATGGTTCAGCATAATGGGCTTCTGCCACCTGCATTGGATTAGAATCAACTTTCATCTGCGACTTTGATTTGTCGCCGAATTTGAGTCTTCCATCGCGAATTGCATTCTGCACCAAATCCCTGAAAAGGAAACATTGAGACGTTTTATGACCCAAGAAATTATGGTACTTACAAAAACCTCTTTTCTTTTGTTGTTCTAGAGGAGGCACTTTAGTACCAGGTGGCACTATCAGTTGGTCATCCTTGACTAATAAATCAAATATTTCGTCACACTTAGTAACGTCGAACGTATAAGCCCTTTTGGGGAACTTATCATTCTTTTCAGACTCGACTAGGTCCTTCCCGTTTGACGGAGCCAAAACTTTATAAGCATATGGCAGACCCGTTTCAGTTCTGCCAAATCAATTTCATGCTCGTCGAAATTTGGTGCTTCACTTTCGTCCTCATCTTGACACACTCCGACATAAGCCACTATCTCTTTTTTATTCTTATTGGCTCTAGCTTTTTCAGCCTTTAGTCTTTCGACCTGTCTAACTCTATCAGCCAATTGGGCCATGTCTCTCAAATATTGTGTGTCTACTTTCTTTCTGATCAAATAATCAAGGCCACATGCGGCCATTTCGACCAACTTATGTTCAGGCACTTGTGTGAAACATCTTACCTTAAGCAACCTAAACCTATTCAAGTAATCATCAATTGGCTCAGAGAATTTTCTCTTAACGCTAGCCAATTCCTTCAAACTTATCTTTGTTTGTCCCATATAAATCTATTCATGGAACAATCTCTCCAACTGGGTCCATGTATGGACCGAACCTGCAGGCAAAGATGTGAACCAAGTAAAAGCATTTTTCGTCAGAGAACTCGGAAAATATTTTATCTTCAAGTTCTCATTGTGCGTTATTTCGCCTGCTTCGATCAAGTACCGGGCCACATGTTCGACTATCGATTCACTCGTGTCTCCTGAAAACATAGTGAACTTGGGGACTTTCCATCTTGGGGGTAAATATTCCTGCAATAATATTCAGATAATGGTGATGATTAACTAGGCCTCTGTAGTCCTACATTTACCCCATTTCGAGCCATTATTCTTTTGACCATGGCTGCTAAATTATTTTCTGTTGGCCTGTTATTACAACGTATTTGTTGCACAACATCATTAGCATTTTGATCCCTATTTACTAACACCCTTACAGGTTCTTGCTGAACAGGAATTTCGACCCGGGGTGGTTCGACCACTACTTCTTGGTCTCTAGGGTTCGCTTGAGGAACATTTATTTGTCTTTGGTTTATAGTAGGTTCCTCTTCGACGACTATCCTTGGGTTCTGGACTACCTGCTCTCTTTGAGTGGGTTGGGGAATGCCAAAAAAATGGGTAATACGCGCCATTTGCGCTGCCAATTATTGGTTCGTTTGAGTGGTATTTTGAATCAATGGGTTAAATACAACCCCTATTTGTTGAGTCAACATCTGAACCATGTCATGGTTACTCTCATCTATTTGTTGCCTAATCACTTGCGCATAATTGTTAGTGATACTTGGCATATAGGTTTGATACCCTGTTGCCAAAGGCTGACTCATTCTCCCTATATGGTTTGCGCCAGATCCTGATCCTTGCAAAGGCGAAGTTACATTAATCATGGGATCTGTATATATTGGTGACGCATTATGTAAACTTTCCATCACCGTAGTTGGCATTCCATATGGTTGATCTCAATTTAATGGAGGCATCGTAAAACCAGACACAAAAGGCATGTACGTGCTTCCTGGAGGAGGGGGTGTCATTTGTTGCATTTGAGATCCCATAGTAGAAAAACTTGGCGCATTTTGGGGGATCAAATGCACAGGCGTCGAACCCGCTGTTGATGGCATAGCCTCTGATACTGATATTGAGGCCGTATTGCCCCTAGTCGAAGGATTAGGGGGTGTACTTCATTATTCGTAGGATTCTGGTTGTTAGGCGGTTTGGATTCGCCATTCTGCGTACTCGTCTCCTTCTAGGTATTTCTTCGTTATTTTCGGCATCTTACCGCTCCTTAATTTCATACAACAAAACGAAGACGACTACAAAGGAAAAGAAAATTTAAAAATAAAAGTTTAAAAAATTGTCAAAACGCACAAGGTCCCACCGGGTGTGCCAATTTGTTCGCCTTGAAATTTAGCAAACAACCTCTGGTCTTCTAATTTGTGGAATTAGTTTACTAACAGGACCGACCACACAAATCCTAGGACACGGTGCTTTAAAAATGCTGACAATTTGAGTAAAACTCTAACCTTTTCATCATTGTTTTATTATTGTTCTCACAGTTGGTAATTTTCGACTAACTAAAATAAATAGAACTTAGAATTGGTAAATAACCGGTGAAATGAAAGTAACGTGACAAGAATAAAATTTGCAGAATCTTAAAGAGTATTGTAAACAAACTTAAATTTCATAAAGAATTGCAAGTGATAAACTGGTGTTTTTCTCAAACGTACATTTTTTCCATAATGACGCGTTTCTCTCACACGGTTACTTTGAGTAATTTGAATAACTTGTACAATTTTGAAATGCACACACTTTTTTCATACTATGACTACCTATTTATATACAAACAAAACAACTGTCAATAACAGCTATTTCCCCTAAATGTGACAAATGGCGTCTTGGATGCTTCCTTGCCTTGGATATGCTTCACGCGTCTGATTTCTTCAACTGCATCTCCCTCTCAATTTTGAATTTCAAACTATCTGACGAAATACCTTTCCAACTCAAGTTGTCGAAATAATGAACTTCTTTATTACTTAGAGAAATTCACATCACTTGTTCCAGTTTCCAGACCGTCTTCGACTAGCTTTTAATTTAGCATCAAATCTTGAGTCGAAATATTTCGACCAGCTCCTTCCACTTTTCATTTTCCAATCAATCCATTGTCGTCGAAAATAGCAGTCTACAGCGCCTTAAAAGTAAGATATAACCACGATTGATATAATGATCATAGTAATATAGTGTTACCAAATGTGTATTTTATAGTACCGATTGCACCAAATTGGGTTAACAATTCATGTGTTCTTTAGTGCTTTATGATTTAGTTCTTGTAATCTATTAATCTTCTATAAGCGTATTGTACACATTGTGTCCAACATCTATCCTGCAAATAACAGAGTTTTAGTTTGAATTTTGACGTCACTTAATCGATTATCACCCTGCTTAATCATTTAGGAGGTGTTACACTTTTATTTAATCTATTAGAATGACATCTTCATCTAATAGACAATGTATTTTATTTTCCTAATTAATTTGAACAAGCTTATAATCAACTAATCACTTGTTTGACTTGGCTTTAAGAAGTTTTTATCAAAAGAGAAGATGTTTGAAAATTGTTTGTGTGTACATTGTCTTAGAACCTCAAAACCTATTAATAGACCGCTTGGTTCTCCAAAAAATCATAATAGATGGGACCGACATTTTTAAGAAAGCGAGCCTAAAATCTTATTTTGCCCCATAAAAATACAAATGCATGCGCTCGAAAAATATGAAGAAAAAAAATAGAAGGTGTAGATATAAAATTTTGATGTTCCCTTTAAAAATATGGGCAAATCGATTTGACGGACCGGACCCTTTTTCCACCAAAGAGGCATAAAATTAAAACTTTCCTAAACAAACAATGACATAAATTATTGCAAACTCAATTAACATAGTTCATGCAAAGAAACACCACCAAAGCCATAATTGTATGAAGTGAACACATTATCAACACTTCATTCTCTCTTTCTTCTATTGGAATCGTTCATTATTCTTTGAACACTGCATTTCATCATGAACCTCACCACTCTCTTTCTCTTTTTTCTTCTTCTCATCTCGCTGAATTCCCATTTTGCCCTCGCCGGCAAACGCAAGGTCCACATCACCGACGACTTAGACGACGTGTTCGACGATGAGGAAGATGATGATTGGAAACAATGGGGCAAGAAACCTGCTCCCTCTTTCGCTCCCTCCGATATAACCAAGATGGATACTAAGCAGATCCAAGAGGAGATGAAGAAACGCCACACCGGACCTGTTATCGGATTCGTCAAACTCCGATTAGGTGTTCGCCGGACTCCGGTAACCACATTTTCTTCATACCCCTTTTTGTTTCTTTCTAATTTGGTATTGAAATTTTGATTATTATTACTAGTTTTGCTGGATTTTGATGAGAAAAATCTCTATGTGTTTTTTAATATAACCTCGAGTTTGAGTTAAATTAGTGATTTTTACCTGTTATGCATGATGGGTTTGAGTTAAAGTTGTGATTTTTATCTGTTATACATGATGGGTTTGAGTTAAAGTTGTGATTTTTATCTGTATTGCTTAAAGGGGATAAATGCAACTTTTCTACATAGTTTTTACTTTGTAATATTTGTTGATTTTGATTTACATTGTGTTGTCAAAGAAAAATTCTAGGGATGCTCTTTATAATACTCTTTTCATTATTGCAATTTATGTGAATAATGGTATAATAAAGAGTGTGCTGCTAATGATTCTCGTTGAAAGACTAAGAGCAGTATGAGAGGTTTCTGGTTTGAACTTTTGAATTTTCATGTTTAATTTTAGGACATGGTAGCTGAACTTGCCATGAAATGGACACATGTTCTGAGAACTGGAGCTGTTGGAATAAGGTTTACAGGTGTTGATCTGAGTACAATCATGTTCAACATGGACAGTATCAAAGACTTAGAGGAGGTATGGCTTCCCTTTTTCCGTTTTTTATCTTTCGAACATAAAGATCTAAGAATGGTCTATCATTAGACATGACTTATGATAAGACATTATGGCATAATCTAGTACAATGCGTGTGACTTAGCTTAGTTCGTATAAGAGTTTGATTGTCATTGATTGCTTTATAGAGCGAAAAATAGAAACCGACACTTAGTTTACTAATTATGCTAAATGACAACCCGAAATCTTTTGATTTTGAATTCCAATCAAGGAGCTTAAACTTTTGGTCTTACTGTATTGAAAAACTAGCTTAAATTTTTAGTTTACAATGCATACTGTCGATACTCTCATACTCTATGGTGTAAACAGTTGAAGGAATTTGTCTTGGATCAATCAGAAGCATATGAGATTAAAATGGGGGAGCAATTTTTTAGAAGACCTGGAGATCTACCCCTTGACGAACTCATTCAGAAGCAACATAGTGAGAAGGGCGAAGCAGATAATGCAGGTCCAGAGGAAGCTGATGGGAATTTGAAAACAGAATTGTAGTTAAATGGTACAGATAAAATCCTCTAGAAGTTGAGATACCGCAATTGTATCACTTGTTTAGATGTTTTTTTGCTCCCAGAATTGTTATTTTTAAACTCCTGACATACAACTCTTCATCTCTGTCTTCGCCCTTAACTAAATCTAAACAATAAGAGTAATGAAAAGAGTTTTTGAATTTCATAACGGTTGCAGTTGTAATAATAGGAATTCACAAGGAAGTGATTATTGTTTATACATGAATAAGATGGAAGTAAAATATTCGACTAAACCATTGCTGATTCAATTGAAACTATTATTTCAGCTTGCTGCTGAAATCAGAGAGCTCAAGAAGCTGAACCCTTGGGTTGGCTGCTGCTTCATCCCTCTCTTTCTGAGTGTTGAAACCCCAATTCACTGATCCAAACACCAAAGTTTAACAATTATTATGCTACTCCAAAAAGAAAAAAATAATGCAAAACATAGAAACATAAAGAGATGAAAATTCAGAGTGCAGAAATTATAACCAGACAGTGAGAAAAGAATTTTACCTAGATATAAATTCCAATTCTCTAACTCTGGCTCTTTGATGACATTTTTAAGAGTTGCAAGCCTATCTTCCACAAAGCTGTTTAAAATTAACTACTGTTAATTTCTCCTAAATCATCTTAAAATTTTATGTCAATGAAATTATCCTCCGAATGCACACAAATCTTAACTGAAATGTCAGTCCTTGGTGTTCTGGCATTTTTTGAAGCTTCTTCAGCACTTCTACCTTAGGACTGGAGAGAAATAACTGAAGTATCAGTATAATGCACCGATTCACCTGAATTTGTATAAATATATCAAATAACAATACTTACCCAGTTCCTAGACCATATATTCTTTCTGGTGGTATAGTTATTCCAGCAAGTTCTCTAAGTAAAGCGTCGGCAAAGCGGCTCTGAAACCATAGAATGGATAGGAAAGTATGTAGAAGATGCAAAGGCATAAGGCCATGTAAATATATGTACTCTTAGGATTAGGTTTTCTGTTTTCATGCTATGAGCAGAGAAACCAGACCTGTTTTGTGGTGACAATGTAGACTCTTGAGCTTGCAAATCTTAATGCATCAGCAACACCAGGATAGAATCTAGCGGCAAATAATCCATAAATTAAAATGTTGAACTTTAAAGTTCATACTGAAAACACATTTTATAGCATTTGATCGGACTACCTGTTGGCTTGAATCCAACCAGGGAAATCCTTCTGCAACCAATCATCTCTAACCTTTCCGAATAAATCTATCAGATCATCTCTATTCTCTTTCCACTCTTCCATGACAATAGGCTTCAATTCGAACCAGCTCTCTAGTATGCCCTCAACTGTGAGGCCCTCTGCCACCTTTCAGAAGAACTACGACATCAGTCAAATAGCATCATCATAGATCACAAAGTTCCTTAGAATCTGATGATAATATTATGACTTCCACTTGTTAATCCATGATAAAAATCGAATCAAAGGAAAGGACTTGCACCAAAAGAAAAAATTTAAGCCAGAGTTTATAGTTTTATACTCACCGAAGATTTTCTGATGGAAGGAACTCTTGTCTCGAGCAATAACCTCGCAAGTAAAAGAGTTTCATATCCAGTTTCAACCACTGGTCTCACCTGACATAAAAAAACTGCGCATCTCATATCTAGAACTAGAAAGAGAAGTAATCAAATATTGAACTTGAACTAAACTATTTACTCTAATCATCTGTTCAACAATCCAATCTTCTGTGGCAGAATCCACACTTTCAAACAGGGCAGGCCATCTCAACTTGGCAGCCTACACAAATCATCAAACAACAAAGCCAGAAAGTTCCAAAGATCATCAGAAACTGTGTACAATTTTCAGTTGTTTTCTTCCATTTTATTGATAACCAAATGGTATAAGAGACAAGGTGAGATAGCAAGAACCTTGAGAGCAGAGATAGCTGTCTCTTCACAGGTATCACAGAGAACTCCATCAAAGTCCAGAGCATAGAGATGGCCCATTTGCTTCTCTTCCTTTCAATGTTACCAAAACCAATCCAAATATGATATATATAAGAATGCATTGCATGGTATATAATTACCCTCCATTCAAACAAGATTGAAGTCATTGGTGCCAACTATCAATGAAATCACGACACGTGTCTATGTAGCAATATTTCCTTCTTTTTAGTTTTTTTTTTTTTAGTTTATCAATCGATAAATGTGATACTATAAGTTTAGCCAAAAATAGTTTCTTTCATTTTTTGTATATTCAACTGCTTTCATTTTTTGTATATTCAATTGCTTTTTTTAAATATAAATTTTCCATTCTTAGACATTGTTAAGGTATGTTTGCGTGCGAGCGCATGTCTGAGTCAAGATACGATGACACAGAATGTTCAAAGTTGCACATTACAACTTAATCGACGTTTCATAAGCTTCTTTTAAAGATTCCAAGTTTTTTTTTACAAATACAAAATTTAAGTCTTTGAACAAGTCAGTTGATATGAACCAATTGAGGATATTCGTATTAAGTTACATCCAAGTTATTTCAATACAACAGCAAGCATTTTGTATCTGCATGTAACAAGGCCAAACTTGAGGATAAAACAAGGTCACTTCATTTAATAGTGTTGCAAATTACAGGAGTTTAACAAAAAGAGGGAGTTTCTAAGAAGAAAGAATGTGTACATTGTATATTTTTTATTGTTTATAAAGGAGTTTGAAGAAAATATTGTGTTCATTCATTGATTGACAAATGAAAATTCAACAAAGACCCCTATTTCAACTTCTTGCTGAAGTCTGATAGTTGAAGAACGCGAATTCTGGCAATAGCTGCAGCTTCCTCTTTCTCTTGTGCAGTGTTGTAACCCCAATTCCCTGATCCAAACAGTCACCATTAATAAAGTGAACTCAACATCATAAAAAGAAAAGAAAAAGAAAGTGATAATACACAAAATGGGAACTGAGACAAAAATGAGGGAGGGTGCAGAAATTATAAGCAGAAAAACAGAACTACCTAGATACAGATTCCAATTGTCTAACTCAGGCTCTTTGATCACATTTTTTAACGTAGCTAGCCGATCCTCAACAAAGCTGGTTAAAATAACTGGATTAATTTCTTGAAGACCATCTTTGCAAATTCAAATAATTAATCATAACCAAAATGACATTGATTTACTGCTAATAGCTCAGTATCTTACTGCAGTGTCAGCCCTTGGTGCTCTGGTCTCTTTTGAAGCTGCTTTAGAATTTCTACCTTAGGACTGTAGGTCAAATGAAAAAGAAATTCTTGTTAAAAGAAAACAATAGAATTGAAATATGAATATTTCAATGCATGACTACGATTAAATTTATCAAATACTAACCCAGTTCCGAGACCGTATATCCTTTCAGGTGGTATGGTTACTCCAGCAAGCTCTTGAAGTAAAGCATCGGCAAAGCGGCTCTGAAATAATGAACCAATTACTCTGTCCCATCTTATTTTTCTTAATAATGAAAGCAAAACTCTATTGCGTGCCGATTATTGTCCCCTTGTTAGGGTAAAGAGAAACGTTTACCTGTTTTGTGGTGACAATGTACACCCTTGAGCTTGCAAATTTTAATGCTTCAGAAACACCAGGATATATTCTATAGGCAAAACATTGCCAATTAATAATTGGAAATCTCATTCATGACATGTGCAAAGAACTTGAAATATTACTGCATAAAATGATTTATATGATGCCACAAATATCCAGTTGGAACTTGGAAGCCACAAATAAAACATATCCGAAACCTGGTTTTTGCAATCCAGATTTGGGGGAAAATCCGGTTTCATTATCAAATCCAATCCATTTAATTGGTTTTTATTTAACATGGTTTGGATATTAGTAAGTCCAAACCATGAACACCTAAATAGGAGTACAACGATATCTTAATATGCTTAATGTAACAGACCAATGGCAATATCTAGTCTGAAGCATAGCTAGAATAAAAAGACGACTACATAGATTCCTTTTACAATAAGACTTCTTTGAACAGAAAGGATAATAATTGTTTTATCAAAATCAAAAAGAATTACACACATGTCCTACATCCCCAATCTAAAGGATCTCCCACTTTAAGCTTAGGAAACTGGTTGAGCTGGAATGATAACATCCATTCAGCGTTGCACTGGAAATTTTCATACACTAAATGTTTGTGGTTTCTGATAAAAACCGGCTCTAAACAGAAAATAATTTGTAAGAATAGAAATACTTTACTAATAATAATTCTAGTAGAGAGTTCAAAAACCAAAATATCATACTTACAATAATTGTAGGAAAATAGTACAAAATATTAGAACACATACCAAGATTCGAGAGTTTGGTTCTCTCCCTCCCAAGTGTCTAACACTCACAACTTCAAAATGAACAGAACACAGTTTTGTTTCCCTTCTTATCCTGCCTAACTTTTGTAATTGTTCTAATAATAATTGTTACTCTAGTAATAATAATAATTGTTGCCCCTTTAGAATCTGTAACTGCTACAGATACCATTAAAATGACTGCTTTTATGTATTCTTTACTGGACAGCAATTATCTTGCTTTATTGGTGCCCCTTCCTCTTATAAATATTCTTTATGAGAGGTCTAACAATACTCCCCCCTAAAAGAGACACTTGTCCTCAAGGTGACATGAAGGAAATTGCTCTTTGATGGCTTCCACATGTACCTTCAAATTCTGGTAGGTCCTGCCATTGAATAAGTACTTCAGCTGAGCAATTAGCATTGTTTCTGACAACCCTTACTGCAGCAGGTGATACTTGGAGTTCTAAATAAGAAGGGAAACACTTGGAGTTCTAAATAAGAAGGGAAACAGAACAGTGTTCTGCTCATCCTGAAGTGAAGTTGTGAGTGTTAAGACACTTGGGAGGGAGAAAACCAAGCTCTCGAATTTTGGTGAGTGTGTTTTAATATTTTGTACTATTTTCCTATAACTATTAAAAGCATAATATTCTGGTTTTTAAACTCTCTACCAGAATTATTATCTGTAAAGTATTCCTATTCTCCCAAATTATTTTCTGCTCGGACATTAGTTGATAGAAACTGGCTCTGAACAGAAAATAATTTGGGCGAATAGGAATATTTTACTGATAATAATTATAATTCTGGTAGAGAGTTCAAAGACCAGAATATTATGCTTACAATAGTTGTAGGAAAATAGTACAAAATATTAGAACACACACCAAGATTCGAGAGCTTTGTTCTCTCCCTCCCAAGTGTCTAACACTCACAACTTCATTTCAGGATAAGAAGTACACGGTTCTATTCCCTTCTTATCCTGCCTAAGTTTTGTAATTGTCCTAATAACTATTGTTACTCTAGTAATAACAATAATCGTTGCCCCTTTAGAGTCTGTAACTGCTACATATACCATTAATATGACTGCTTTTATGTATTTTTTACTGAACATTTATCTTGCTTTATTAGGTGCCTCTTCCTCTTATAAGTATTCTTTCAGAGAGGTCTAACAACACTCCCCCTAAAAGATACGCCTTGTCCTCAAGGTGATATGAAGGAAATTGCTCTTTGATGACTTCCACATGTTCTCATGTAGCTTTTCAGTTGAGCTATTAGCATTGTTCCTGACAACCTTTATTGCAGCAGATGATACTTGGAGTTCTAAATAAGAAGGGAAACATAATTGTGTTCTGTTTATCCTGAAGTTATGAGTGTTAGACACTTGGGAGGGGAGAGAACCAAACTCTCGAATCTTGGTGAGTGTGTTCTAATATTTTGTACTATTTTTCTATAACTATTTTAAGCATAATATTCTGGTCTTTGAATTTTTTACCATAATTATTATAAGTAAAGTATTCCTATTCTCCAAAATTATTTTCTGCTCTGATACTAGTTGATAGAAACTAACTCTAAATAGAAAATAATTTGGGAGAATAGAAATATTTTATTGATAATAATTCTAGTAGAGAGTTCAAAGACCAGAATATTATGTTTACAATAGTCGTAGGAAAATAATACAAAATATTCGAACACACACCAAGATTCGAGAGCTTTGTTCTCTCCCTCCCAAGTGTCTAACACTCACAACTTCAGGATGAACAGAACACAGTTCTGTTTCCCTCCTTATCCTTTCCTAAGTTTTGTAATTGTCTTAATAATAATTGTTACTCTAGTAATAACAATAATTGTTGCCCCTTTAGAATCTCTAACTGCTACAGATACCATTAAAATAACTTCTTTTATGTATTCTTTACTGGACAATATTTATTTTGCTTTATTTGGTGCCCCTTCCTCTTATAAGTATTTTTTATGAGAGGTCTAACAATACTCCCCCTAAAAGAGACACCTTGTCCTCAAGGTGAAATGAAGGAAATTGTTATTTTATGACTTCCACATGTAGCTTCAAATACTGGTAGGTCTTGCCATTGAATAAGTATTTCAGTTGAGCCAATAGCATTGTTCCTAACAACCCTTACCGCAACAGGTGATACTTGGAGTTCTATCAACTGCTATCAGAATAGAAAATAATTTGGAATAGGAATACTTTACTAAAAATAATTATGGTAGAGTTCAAAAACCAGAATATTATGCTTATAATAATAGTAGGGAAATAGTACAAAATATTAGAACACAGACCAAGATTCGAGAGCTTGGTTCTCTCCCTCCCAAGTGTCTAACACTCACAACTTTAGGATGACAGTTCTGTTTCCCTTCTTATCCTGCCTAAGTTTTGTAACTGTCCTAATAATAATTGTTGCCCCTTTAGAATCTGTAACTGCTACAACTACCATTAAAATGACTGCTTTTCTGTATTCTTTACTGGATAACGTTTATCTTGCTTTGTTGGTGCCCCTTCCTCTTATAAGTACTTTCTTTAAGAGAGGTCTAGCAGCTTCATCTTTAAAAAGATATGTCTACATAATGCATTACGTTTCTCATCATGCAACTCGTATAAGTTATAGCCAACGAATTAAAAATTGAACTGGACGATTCAACTAGTTGAACCAAAAAACGACATAGTCTAAAGTTCGGCTATTTGAAATGTTCAATCACAGTTCTGTCCAGCTTAAAGCAGATGAACCATCACTTACAGGTCTCTCCCGTTTGATGTATGTTTTGACTTCCAAAGCATTAGTTATATAACAACAATACAAAAAAATTCCCCTCTTAAAAGATGATTGTAATACCTGTTTGCACCAATCCAAGTAGCAAAATCCTGCTCCAACCATTCATCTCGGACCTTTCCAAAAAGATCTATCAAAGTTTCCCTATCCTCACCCCATTCTTCCATAATAATAGGCTTCAACTTGGACCAATTCTCCAATATACCCTCAACTGCAAGCCCTTCTGCAACCTTGCACAAGAACAATGACATCACTCAACAGATTTCAGAAGCAGATTCAAGGAAATAAGCATCATCATCATAAATTATAAACCTAGTATCAGTTACGTGGTAATTAATGAGAAAAATCAGAACCATAGGCTTTTTACCCACCGAAGATTTCCTGATGGAAGGTTTTCTGGTCTCTAGCAACAATCTCACAAGTAAAAGGTTTTCATATCCAGTTTCCACTACTGGTCGCACCTGACATGAACAACTGTATAAATTTATCTATAAAATACGAAATCGAGTCCAGCCATTTGCCAATAATTTTTTAAAATAGAACAATTGTGAATCACAGGTACCAGAAATACGACACCGACCCTGATACGTCAACACTCATAATAATTTGAAAAAGACCCTGCCACGTCAACACTGATAATAATTTGAAAAATGAATAAATTAAATGTAATCACAAGGGTGGTCGATGTTGATTTCAGACGGTTTCGGACCCTGACACCTTTTTCAGAGGTGTCGGTGTTACAGATTAGAACAATTACACAAATATTTCATAAAATTCATCCAGAGATTATTTACTATATGCATTTGGTCAACAATCCAATCTTCAGTGGTTGAATCCACACCATCAAACAAACCAGGCCATCTAACTTTAGCAGCCTGCAAATTCGTCAAACAAAACAAATCATGAGCTGAATTCAGTACACTATATGAATTGCAAGAAGAAATAAGACAAACTAAAAAAGACTGAAAATTTAGAAAATTCAAAATAAAAACCCAAAAATTGCTATGACTTTGAATGGTCAAAATTGGGGTTTATGTGTAATGGAATGGAACCTAACCTTGAGAGCCGAGAGAGAGCTTTCTCCGCAGCTATCACAGATGACTCCATCGAAGTCCAAAGCGTAAAGATCTCCCATTTCAGTTGCCTCCTTTTGAGTTTCACTGCAAATTGATTATTCTGTGGCATTCAAACAGTCCCTTATTTTTTCTTCATTCTGAAGCATCAGCCACGTGTCTATTTAGATAGAAATGGTTCGGCTCGGTTCAGAATACCCTCCACTTAATTATAAAATCTTTTTTGGAAAGTTTTGTTTAAATTTATTTATTTACATATTTTTAATTAGATTCATTTTTTGAAATACATTATTTATTAATACTTTAGTATCTACTTGGTTTTTAAAATAAAAACTAATTTAAATACATTTATAAATAAATAATTATAGTTCCTTTCGGAACTATAATTTGATGTTTCAGTTTCATGAAAGAATTAAAAATGATGAGAGGTTAATAATGATTGATTTGGATGGTGGCTCTGATCTTTTTTACAATGACGTAGTGTAGATATGCATGGTTAACACTTTAATGTTCAAGTCGGTTTAAGATTCAAGATTAGTAAAGTGAAATTGGAGATTAGATATTGTGTACTTTCTCTTAACATATGAACTATTTTTATATTTTGGATCTAGTAGAGTGGGCTTGACAAATTAGGTTGTGGCTGTTTAGGTCCTTTGGTCAGTCCAGTTGTCCCAAGGTTTGTCTGACGCTGAAGGAGTTAGGGTAAGTCTTAAGTATCATTGACTGACCTTTATATCATAATACGATGTAAAGTATAATTGATTTGCTTAGGATCGATTTTGAAAGGTGATAGAGAATAAGCACATTTAATGTAGTTTCTTCATTGAGACGCTCCGTCACCCATTTCTAACACATGCAGGTACGTCACCAGCTAAGGTGTGGTGCAGCTCATATAGTGCTTAAGTGCGCTTGAATTTGGCGTGTTTCAATGAATGTAATTCTAACTGTTGATCTTGTGGTCTTTGTTAATAGTCGGCATTAATCCTTTAGCTTTCATTGCTTACAAATAAAGTGAGTTGGATATTCATAAGTTTTTGCAACTTTTCAACTCTCGAGCTTTCACTTATTTTTCAAGAAAAACATTTTTCTTCCTTCCTCTTGAGAATATCATTAGAGGTGATTTAGAGCTTTTCATTAAACTTCTCCTTTTTTCTTTCTTAATACTTCATCAACCTTCTTTTAAAAGGTACCCTTCTTATTCAGCCTTTTCAGAATCCCCTATTTTATCTTAATGATCGATAATAATAATGACTCTGTGAGGGATTCTAAAGTGGGAACCTCTTATGAGTCACCCCCTACTTCTATTATCCCTTCCTATAGTAGAGATTGTGTTAGACCAAATATTATAACCGTATCTGACGATTCTGGGTCAGAAGGGATGTCTGAGACTTCGTTTGAGAGGATGCTTCTTCTTCTGGATCGTTAGATGTTTCTATCTCAAACTTTGGCGAGAAAACCAAACACTCTGAGGTCGTTATGCCCCTTATTGTGCTGTCGGAAGAGGAAATACAAGTTAATTTGCAAAGGAGGGACTTTGCTAAAGATTTCATACGGACCTGCTTGACTACCCTAGGTCGCAAGCCTAGCGATGCTAAGGTGTTAGAACATTTAAATCTTCGACTTTGATCGACTGTGACGACGTATGATTGGGTAGATACAAAGGTAGCGGACACTTCTTCGGCTTTGGACACTGTGGCCGCCCTAAGAGATGCTGACATTGCGGTCAACAACCTTTTAGAGTGGTCAGTTCATCTGGTGTCAAAAGAATAGAGAATATGCAACTCTTTCGATGAGTGTATGGTCCCGTTTTATGAAAGCTTATTTACAAGAGTAGGGCTCTTGCTACCTTTATATGAATTTGAGGCATCTATCATGAAGCGTTTAAAATGTTCTCCTTCCCAGATTCATTCGTGGTCTTAGGCGTATGTATAAGGGGTTTTCAACCATGCGCTGAGTGCAAATCTCGGGAGCCCTCTCTCGGCTTATTTTTTTGATCTTTTTCATCTCAGGATTCTTCTAATAACTTCCACAACGAGGGGCTTCTTCAGCTTCACCCAGTCATCCCATAGTTTGGTTCTTTTGATGTATGCGTGACAATTTCTTGAGACGTTTCCTCTTGGTGAAACCCCTAACCTTTACAACTCATTCCAATTTCGGTTACACCCCGCCGGCTCTCCTCAATACTATCGAATTTCGTATCTAATGTATTGGTCTAAGATCCACTTTAACTAGGGTGTTAGTTCCTATTGCACCCAGTCAGACTCTCTTTCTATGGATGAGGTGACAATGAAGAATGAAATGCACTTTTGGTTTCAGGGACTTGGTCATGAGGATGAGTTCGGTCCTAGCGAGGTTCCCCCTAGTGAAGTGAGGAATAGGCGAATTGATATCCACGCTATTTTGAGTGCAGCTACCATTAAAGAAATGAGGGAGAACTTATATGAGAGCAGATTCTTCATGATTTTTTTAAACGTTTAACTATAATTTGTAGATACTATGGATAAAGTAAGCAAGTTGAACATGTTCTACAACCTTGTTGATGCTCAAGGAATTTGTGTTGTTGTGACTGGTAGGACTTCTTCTTCTTCTTCCATCACTCCTGCACTGATTTCTTCTCCTACCCTGGTAGTAATAACTTTAGCTCCTATACTCGAGGTGGATCGTCTTGCAGCCGTTGCGGCCACTTTGACGACGGGGAACCTAGTTTCGCCTCTGGTTTCAACAAAGAAAGCTAGAAGGAAGAACAAAATCTCCTCGGACTGAGGATTCTCCAAGACAGACTCGTGTCTCTAGGGATAACGTTTTTGGGGAGGTAACCCCCTTTATAAAGATATCAGACCGCTTTCTCTTGTCAGCTTCCACGCACGCTTGAAGAAGATGATGTTATTTTTTCGACGTCGGACTTATCCTTCGTCCAGAATCTTTCAGAGGGGAATAAGATGGAAATGGCTTATGAACTTGCTCACATCATGTTCAAAGTTGCTTTTATCTTTTCTCTTGTCTTTGTTGGACGGGGTAATGTATTGGCCCCAGGTAGTTCCTTTATGGAGAGGGATACTTGGAAAGGGAAAGTCAAAGTTATGGAACTTAGGTGCACCAATCTTTAAGATGAGCACTTTTCGCTGCAGGAGGAGGTTAGAGTTGTTCGCTCTTTGCAAGAGGTGGTGCAAATATAAACCCCTCCTTTGTTTTTGGAGGCTCGTGTGACTGAATTGAATGGTTGCCTTCAAGATGTAGAGAAGTGGTACAAGGATGCTTTTGATTATGTTGATGAGAAAGCTCTTCAGGTGGAGGAGCACTAAAAAACATATGTCTAGGCGACCAAGGCCTTGAAAGCTCTTAAAGATGAATTATTAGGACTGAGGCGGGTGCTCCATGACTCTCTTCAGCATACAACGTGGTTTGTGCTTGAAGTTTGCGAGCGAGTTGTGGAACAGGCAAGGAAGTTCTGCCCTGGTACTATAATTTCTACCAAAGCGTTAGATTTGTTTAAGTCCACTTATGGGGTTACTCGTAGAGGTGATCTCGGTGCCTCGACTTCAAATGCTCTGGCTTGATTTTCATTTTTGCTTGTATTGCGTATTTCCTGCAATATTTCCCAAGCTTTTCTACCTTGGATGTAATAGTTTTTAATTTATAATGAAATATTTTACCTTGATGTTTCAAGTATAACTAACTTTAGAGCATTGTGTAGTCGTTGTTATAACATTATCACTATTACGAGTTGTTGTAATTATGGGATTGCTTTTTGCTCCATGAAGTTTTATTCACTTCAAAGTTTAGGTAGGACTGTCGGCGTTCAACGACAATGGCAGGATACTTGTTTTGGGCTTGAGAGCCTTTACTGATTTTTGCTTTGCGAAAGAAACAACGGATTTGACTGTAATGAGATGGCAAAAGTACCTTTACAATTTTCTTGCTATTTAATATTCGGTGCATCGAACGATGTTGCTTACCGTTTTTTGTTGTTGATTCGCCCACTGTTTTAGCGCATTCCATAGCAACATATAGATTTGTATTTGGTGTTTGTCGAATTGCTTGCGTTCTATGAAACGAGGCTCTTGGTCGGAGAAGTCGAAATCATGTAACTATACTTTGAACTGTGCTCTGCGTCATAAAGGACTGTTCCCCGGCCAAGGGTAGGATCCCAGTCCCTGCCCCAGAGCTTAGATCGGATCGAGGTGGATGTCTCGGGCTTCACCACCTACGCCTTGAGATTGGCTAGATACGAGGGGGTGCGCCATCTATGCAAAATTGCGTTTAATAAGTCTCAGACGTGAGGTGTGCAGTTTAGTCGTATCAGAATTGCAAAATTGCGTTAAGTCTGTATCAGATATGTAGTTGAAAATGGAATGTGCTTAAGTAGTATCATAATTGCATGAATGCATTAAGTGTATATCATATACACATTGGGGCACATGACATTCTTAAGCCATATTGGAATCGAAAAAAAAAAGCGTTAAGTCTGTATCAAAAATGTGTTTATACACTTTATTTTTGTTATTCTTTATTCCGAGTCTTCTAGCATAAAGAGACAAGATGGAGAAAAGTTATATATATATAACCTTCGGGTGGATATTCTCGGCGGTAATCTCTGAATGTTCGGGTGGTATCTAAAGTCTTCAACCATTGTCTTCTATAGAGCTCTGGGATGAGTGCACTTCGCGCTTCATAGTGTCTTATTTGGCGGGGTGGGGTCGAAGGTCTTTGGTGTCTTCCTCTTCCCGGGGTTCTGACGTGGAAAGTCTTACTTAAGGATCCGAGGTGAGACTAATTTCTCAAAGGTGTCTCCTTGAATTGGATGGAGCCCGAGGTGTCGTACATTGCACTTTTTGTCAGCGTTTGTTGATCGGTTGCCTTCTATGACCTCGAAAAGAAAAATGCTTCCCTTTCCGCTTAGTACTCTTTGGGGTAGCTATACCATCAAAGAGGTCGGGTTATGGTTTATCTAATTCATTTTCAAACATAACCAGGGGTGTCGGGCCTTTTTCTGAGTGCATGGTCGACGGACCCTTTCTACCTCTGTTTCTCTGGTTTTCTCTAGTTCCGTAGTTCCATTCCTTTTGATGTGCTGCTCCAGAACAGTAGTGACGGGGCAGGTCGTCAGTAGTTCGTCGGTGGAATCAACTTCTACCCCGCGGGAAATGTGCAATTGATTCGGCCAGCTTCTCTCTGGGCTATTAGATCTGACCTAAGGTACTTCGGATGTGGATCTGAGATCCTTTGGTACCCGTAGTACGCGTCCTGGTACCCACTCTGCACCTAATGTTAACTACGAACTTGCAGGATCTTGGATGTCGCATATACGGGTACGTCGACAAAGAGGGGGTATGTGTGACGCTATGTTGAAATGTGGATCGCGAGTCATCTGCCTAGTCTTCGTGGGAATTGCCTTCAGACCCCGTCGCATCTTCTTTCGATATTCTGCCAAATTCTCAATGGAATTAGAGACTTAGCTCCTGAAGACTGGGGTCGAAAACGGTGGTTAACTGAGTCAACCGTGACTAGTCCCGATTTTCGCCTATAAATGTTCCTTGATTGAAATTTAGAGAGGTTGAGATCGGTGAGAATGGAAAATGACAGAGAGACGATCGAGGAATCGTCGAAGATGAGGAAATTTGAACTTGATTCATCCTTCATTTAGTGACCTATTAAAGTCACAAATTGGTGAATTGGAGAACTAGATCCGAATTGCAAGAATCTGGATTTAAAAGTTATGAACTTGTTCAACGGTGTTTGCGAATCAACGTGATTCTTCATGAAAATCCTATGAATCAAAAGTCGTTCCCACAGATAGCGCCATTGTTCCTTTCGTGAATCAGCAATGGATGTTCCAATTTCCCAAAAGAACTAGAAATGAAGAGAGGTTAACAACTGTTGATTTGGACGGTGGTTGCGATCTCTTTTACAGTGCCGCATGGTGGACCTGCATGATTAACACTCTAACTCACAAATAGTTCAAGATGAGTAAAGTGAAATTGAAGATAAAAAATTGTATACTTTCTCATAATGTGTGAACTAATTTTTATATTTTAGATCTAATAGAATGTACTTGAGACAAATTGGACCATAATTATTTGGGCCTCTTGGCCGTTCTAGAACAATACATAAAACAATATATTATAAAAACTTATCATGCATAAAACATATATTTTTTAAGTATTTTGTAAGAAAAAAATAACAAAAAAAATATTATTTTTTTTGCTACATAAGAAATTTATATTTTTTATAAATCAAATATTTCTACGCGTCACTGAAAAAAAACTTCTTAAAATCGAAGACTATCATAATAAATAACAAAATTCTCTAGAAATTTTTTTTAACATTGTTGTTTACATGTGGTTGGATTCAAACATATTATTTTTTATTGAATTAGAATAGACTCTTAAAGAAATTTATATCAGAACACAGAATAAGAAATTTAAATCAAAATAGAGAAAATAAAAAATATCAATAAATACTAAAATATTTCGGAAGTAATGTATTTTTGATACGACAGTTTTTAAAGATGTATAACACATGCTACTGCGTATAATTCAAAATTTATTATGATTACATCATAGTTAAATAGTAAGACTTCATAAATTATTTTCTTTAAAAAAAAATCTGGCAAAGAAAAAGTAGTACAAATTATTTTCTTTTAAAAAAAAATTTCTAGCAAAGAAAAAGTAGTACGTTGTAATTGATTAGGAAGGAAAAAAAAAAGGATAAGGGGAATGAGTGGGATCAAAATAGACATAAGCTTTTGAAGGGCCACCATGAGTTTAGGAAGGTGTCCTTTGCAAATGACAAGAGCTACTTACTTCAGCTAAGATATTTCGTATTTATAAACAAATTGTCGAACAATTAATTAATTACCTTCAACTCATAACAATATATTTATAAAAAAGTAAATTCAAATTTTGACCAAAATATCCATTAATCATATTTTATTTATCCTTTGGCCATGTTTACCATACCTCTGCAAGTTTTTTCTCACTCCACATTTTTCCAAATTTCAACAATATCTTTTTTTATATAATTAAAAATACTATATTTTATTTTTACTCTTAATCGATTATACGAAGTTCTCTTAATTTCTCCACTTTAATTACAATTCTTTTTACCAAATAAGATTTATAGAACTCACATTTAAACTTTATGAAATTTTTAAAAATGTGAATATTTTGTTAAACTCGATATTTTAATTTTGTATTATTAATAAAACTTACTTAAATTTTCAATCTTCTCGAACTATACTTAAAAAATACTATAAAACTACCAATCGTTAGTTGATCCAGTGGTGATTGGCGCTGGACTTGGTAGGGAGGACCGCGGTTCGATCCCCCGCAACTGCGATCGGGAGGGGGCTGGAACCACTTGATGCCAGAACTGACCCCCGAACCAGATTAAACTGGTGGTGCAAACCGAAAAAAAAAAATACTATAAAACTTAAAATTTAAATTTAAAAAAATAATCTGGATTGATCAAATGTAATAAAAAATCTCACATCTTCAAATCTAAAACATCTCATTCAACCTTCTTATGTAAATGATCTCTCATAAAAAAATGATTCAAATCTATTTTCACTCACCCATTATTCATTATTCTTTCACTAACTTGAGCATTTGAGCGTTAACATTGCAGGTCATCTTCATCTCCATCGCACTGAAAGCACAAATCCATCCCAATCAAATATTACGTCATTGTTTCACCGATCATTTCTAGTTCTAAAGGAAACAATGCTACTGTCTGTGAAAATCGACTTTTGATTCCTATGAATTTCCACAATCAAATTCATCTGATTCAAGTCATGATTGTTGTAACAGTCAGACTAAGATGAAGATAGCAATTGTTGATCATGCTTCCCCAAAGCACCTTAAATCCTTCCAACTTTAGATCATGTATGATCTTCATCGTTGATTCGATTAACAAGAAGCTTCCTTGCGAGAGAGAGCCTTTGTCACAAAGTAGTATTCAAATCAAGAAGCAACAGAAGGATAGGTCGATGCTAGGGTTCGAGACTACGAGAAGGTGAATGTAACACCTAATGCAACGTTTCCATTGGTCGTAATCGCCACTATATCAAATCATTCGGTGTAATGAATCCTCATTATGACAGAAGTTTTTGTGACCTAATATATTTCAAAATATTTAGGAAGTTAATGTTACACATGCAAGATCTAAAGATATGTGAAAGCAGGAGCCTCATGGCATTCAACGACTTCCACTTGACCATGCTAGCAGATGTTTCTGACCTAACTAAAAGGGAGAACTACTATTTCCATAATCACTAGAAAAATTTACAATGTGATCATTTATACGAGCCATGACAAAAATAAAAACTGGGTGTGAGGAAATAAACTCAAGGTAAGAAGGACACCTGGAAAAAATGGAATCTAATGAAGATGTATGAACCTAACACAAAACGGGAAAACATCATTCCAAAGAAGACAAACTCAAGCAAAAGCTCCCGAGAAGGAAGGGAATCACTCTCACAAAGGGAAAATTTGACTCTCAAGAATGGCAAAAAATTCCCCTGAAAAGTCAAAAGCCCTTATATAAGGAAGCACGAGTGGTGGGCTAGATCGAAAGGAAAATAGAAAGTCAAAAATCAATGACCAGATTTCACTTTGGGAATACAAGTGAACTCAAGTGCACTCAATGCTCTAGAGAAAAGTGTCACACCCTAACCTGCAAGTCTAAAGTCACTTGCCTAAAATATCGGCAAAACATCTCATTTATAGGAAAAAAAATTAATGTGCATATCTCCCACTACTTTTGTAACTACTCAATGGCCTTTCCACTTCATCTAATGGTCAAATTTGATAACAAGATGTTGGCTGCAACTATGAAAGACTTTTCGACTAATAAAATATCCGACAAGCCTTTGGGCAACTGTTTTGTCCCGACCAAATGCCCAATACATAGGGATCCATATGGTCAGCCCAACCATGAAAAACCTAATAAATATTAACCTATATAATCAGAACATGTCGAACTCAAAGTACACTTTTTTAATCTTATAATTTCACTCCACTCGTCTTAGACTCTATAATTGTTGAGAATGTAATTCCTTATGTCGAAGTAGATAGTGCTCGACATAAACAAGGATGTGTCAAAATTAGCCTAGTGTGTGTGTGTGTGTATGTGAGTGTCGAAATATCGAAGCAGGTTGCTCGACAGGATTTTGACTTAGGCCAATTTTAGCAGTGTTAGCTAAATTGGATATTTTGGGCTTTTGTGTTTTGGTCTTTGGCTTATGGAGCAAGCTAACCTAAAACTATAAATAGAGGGAGTAACCCCTATTCTTATAACAACTTGAATTCACAGAATTTTGCAGTTGCAAAGTGAATAAGTTTTCCATAGTTTGTGGGCAGAGAGTTACTCTGCAGAAATCACCATCTTCTTCTATATTTTGTCAAACCCTAATTTTCTTTATTCTATAATTTTTCTTTCTTTTCATTGCTATTGTGTATCGATATTAATCTTGTTCATCAAGATTGATAGAAAATCTCCATAGATTGTGGTGAATTTCTAACATCTGGTATCTAGAGCACTGGCTGAGTGATTTGTGGGAAGAAAATCACGATGGTAATGAATCATCCAAACGGGCATTTTCCGGAGAGTCTTCCGATTCTCAAGAACAGTAATTATGAGAATTGGTGCAAGTAGATGAAGGTTGTCTTCTGTTAACACGATCTTTGAGATCTTGTGAAGGAAGGAGTAACACTACTTGCAGAAAACGCGACAAATTAAGAAAAGGCTGCATACAAAGAATTGAAGAAGAAAGATTATAAAGCTCTCTTTATAATTCATCAATGTGTTGATCCAGATAATTTTGAAAAGGGTAGTGATGTAGAATCAACGAAATAAGCATGGGAAATTCTGGAGAAATCGTTTGGAGGTGCAGAAAAGGTGAGGTTACAAACTCACTAAAGAACCTATGAATTGCTTCATATGGAAGACAATGAAAGCATAACAGATTTTTTCACTAGGGTTACAAAACTGGTGAGTCAAATCAAGGTATGTGGAAAAGTGTTGACATCAAGATCAGTTGTTGCAAAGATCTTGAGGTCATTGGCTCCAAAGTTCGACCACATGGTAGTAGCCATAGAAGAGTCAAAAGACTTGTCAACATTGACAAATGAAGAGCTTCAATGGACGCTTGAATCTAATGAACAAAGGATGAATGAAAGAGATACATGCAAGTCGAAGAGTGATATGGCTTTGCAGACGCAATCAGCAAAAGTAAAGAAAGGCAAAGGAAGTTGGAATGGAAACAAAGGCAGAGGAGGCTACAACAATTTGACTGGTCAAAATCACCAAGAAGGAAGTTGGTCAAATCAGAGAAAGTCCTTATACCAAAGCAACCAAAGAGGTGGTGCAGCAAGTAGAGGAAGAGGTGGTGGTCAAAATCCTGACAAAAGTCACAGTCAGTGTTACAATAGTCACAAGTATGGTCATTATTCTAGTGATTATCCTGAAAAGCAGAAGAATCAAGAAATTGATGCAAAGCTGGCGAAACATGAAGAACAAAGAGATGTTGTTGATGGTCACAACAAGAGATGAAGAAAGATTCCAGGACTAATGGTATTTGGACTCAGGATGCTCATCACACATGACTGGTAGGAAGGATTGATTTGTAAACATAAAACCCTCAATGAAGAACATGGTGAAATTTGCAAATGACAATACTCTATTAGCTGAAGTTATTAGTGATGTTCTGATTATGAGGAAAGATGACAAAAGGTCAGTAATTTCTATTGTGTTATACACACCAGGCATGAAGAGCAATTTGCTCAACATAGGGTAGTCGGTCGAAAAGAAGTACAAGGTGTCGATTGAAGACAATACGATGAGAGTTCTTGACTCAAATGGAAGGTTGATCTTGAAGGCTCAAATGTCTCAGAATAAAACCTTCAAGATTGAGCTTAATGTGATGGAGCATAAGTGCTTTGCAACTGCAGCTAGCAGGGATGAATAGATATAGCATTATAGACTCGGCCATCTCAACTTTAAAGACATCTGATATCCGAAGAGAAGAAATATGGTTTCAGGATTACCAGAAATTGACATTCCAAATGAAGTGTGTGAAGAATGTGTGCAGGCAAAGCAACACAAGAATAACTTCAACAAGGATGCAGGAATCAAGTTGAAGGCAATTCTTGAAGTCATATACTCTAATGTATGTGGTATTATCCAGGTGGATTCAATTGGAGGTAACAGATACTTTGTCACTTTCATATATGATTTCAGTCGAAAATTATGGACTTACCTGATCAAGAAGAAAAGTGAAGTGATCGAGGTATTTGCAAAATTTAAATATATGGTCAAAAGACAAAGTGGTCAAAAGCTAAAGATTCTAAGGACTAATGGTGGTGGAGAGTATGTGTCAAAAAATTTCGATGCATTATGTGAGAAAGAAGAGATTGTGCACGAGGTGGTGTCACCTTACACTCCAAAGCAGAATGGAACTGCATAAAGAAAGAATAGAACCATCATGAATATGGAGAGAAGTATGTTGAAAGGCAAGCATCTACTAAAAGAATTATGGGGAAAGGTTGTGTCGACTGCAGCATACATCTTGAACAGATGTCTGACGAAAAGGCTAGAAGGAATTACACCAGAAGAGTGTCGGTCTAGTGTCAAGCCTAGCCTAAGTCATTTGAAGGTGTTTGGATCTATAGCACATAAGCATGTGCCAGATCAGTTGAGAAGAAAGCTTGATGACAAGTCGAGTCAAATAATCCTAATAGGATATCATTCGATTGGAGGATACAATTTATTCGACCCATCGAACAAGCAAGTTGTGATCAGCAGGGATGCGATCATGGATGAGCTTAAGGAATGGGATTGGAATGAGAATGTTAAGAAGGATTCAGTGAGAATCTTATGCGAAAAAACAGCTAGTGAAATTGAAAGAGAAGTTCGACAAGAAGAAGTCAGAGGTGAAGTAGGCCCAAGCAGACCTCAACGAACAAGACACATGCCTGCAAGGTTGCAAGAATATGTGATTACATCAGATGATGTGGTCAATGAAGAAGGTGATATGGTACACTATGTTTTCTATGCAGATGTCGAACCAGTTAATGTAACTAAGGCGTTGAAAGATTTAAAGTGGAAGAAAATAATGAATGAGGAACTAGAGTTCATCATAGTCAACAACACTTGGTCATTTGTCGAATTGCCTCAAGGAAAGAAGGTAATCGATGTGAAATGGGTATACAAGGTAAAGTTGAATCCCAAAGGAGAAGTAACTCGACACAAGGCGAAACTTGTGGCGAAAGGACTTCTTCAGAAAGAAGGAATCGACTTTGACGAAGTTTTTGCACCTGTTGCTAGGATCGAAATAATCAGTTGGTCTAGCAAACATGAACAACTGGCACATAAGTCAGATGGATGTGAAATGTACATTCCTGAATGGCCGCTTAGATGAAGTAGTTTATGTTGCACAACCAGTTGGGTTTGTGAAACAAGGCGAAGAAAGCAAGGTATATAGGCTACATAAAGCCCTGTATGGACTTAAGCAAGCTCTAAGAGCTTGGAATAAGAAGATAGATATCTTCCTAAGGGAGAAGGAATTTGTGAAGTTCACAACTGAGCATGGAGTATATGTAAGAAGCAAAAGTGAATTGTTAATACTATATCTCTATGTCGATGACTTGTTGATAACATATAGCTGTAAGAAAGAGATTAAAGACTTCAAAGGTGATCTTATCAAGGAATTGAAATGTCTAATCTGGGTGACATTTCATATTTCCTTGGCATCAAATTCTACAAGGGTAATAGAGGTTTGATGATGCATCAAATAAGATATGCAAGTGAAATTCTCAAGAGATTTGAGATGGAAGAATGCAACTCGACTTTGACACCTGTTGAACCAAGACTACAACTGTCCAAAGAATCAGGTGAAGATGATGTCGACCTAACTCAGTACAGAAGACTTATTGGGTCATTAAGATACCTTTGTCACACAAGGCCTGGCCTAACATACAGCGTAAGTATGGTAAGTAGATTCATGCAGAAATCAAAGGTATCTCACCTAGCAGCAACGAAGAGGATACTAAGGTATATGAAAGGAACTTTCGACTATGACATTTTGTTTCCTGCAACTAATGAAGGAAAATAATGCAAGTTAGTGGGATACACCGACTCAAGTTGGTGTAGTGATGCAAAGGATAGAAAATCTACAGTTGGCTATGTGTTTATGCTAGGTGGTGCACCATTTGCTTGTAGTTCAAGAATGAAGCCCGTAGTGGCATTGTCGTTGTGCAAAGCAAAGTACATAGCCGCTTCTTTCTGTGCTTGTCAAGCAAAGTGGATGGTGAACCTGGTCGAAGAGATTACAACGAAGAGTCGTGGAGCAATTACCATGAAGATCGGCAGCATGTCTGCTATCAATCTGGCGAAGAATCTGATAGCACATGGACGAAGCAAGCACATCGAAATGAGGTTCCACTATCTTCGTGAGCAGGTAGCAGAATGGAAGATGAACTTGGAACACTGTAGAACTGAGAATCAGATTGCAGATATCATGACGAAGGGAGTGCAGGTCGAAGTGTTCAGAAGACTAAGAGCTATGATGAATATAGATAGCTTAGACACAATAAATTAGGTGGTGTGTTGAGAATGTAATTCCTTGTGTCGAAGCAGGTAGTGCTCGACGGAAACAAGGATGTGTCGAAATTAGCCGCGTGTGTGCGTGTCGAAATGTCGAAGCAGGTTGCTCGACAGGATTTCGACTTAGGTCTATTTTAGTAGTGTTAGCTAAATTGGATATTTTGCGCTTTTGTGTTTTGGGTTTTGGCTTAGGGAGCAAGCTAACCTAAAACTATAAATAGAGGGAGTAACCCCTATTCTTGTAACACCTTGAATTCACAGAATTTTGCAGTTGCAAAGTGAATAAGTTTTCCACAACTTGTGGGTAGAGAGTTATTCTGCAGAAATCACCATCTTATTCTATATTTTGTCAAACCCTAATTTTTTTTTACAATTTTTCTTTCTTTTCATTTTTATTGTTTATGATAATAATCTTGTTCATTAAGATTGATAAAAATTCTCCATAGATTATAGAGGATTATCAAAAATAACCGACTTGGACGTTTGAGTGTTAACATTGTAGTTCCACCTTCACGCACCCGTATCGGAGATCAACATCACCATATTTAAAGTCCATCATCATCAATCAAACACAATTCTAATTTTAATACAGAAGAGTTTCAATTAAAAGAATTTATGATAAAAAGATGAAATCTTAAAATAATATAATAAAAACTATTTAAATCAATTTTATATTTAAAGCTTTTTAAACATAAAAAGATAAACAAGCAAGGCCAAAGTATGATTCTGATCGTGACTAATTCAATTGAGAATAATGGTAAGGACTGAGTTGGACGCCATCTATTATTGTTGAAAAAGTCACCTTACCACTTGCAATTAAAATCCAAATGATGATAACAAATTGTGGCATCTTATAATTTACGGATATACAACATGCAATATACGAATACACGCGAATTTGTTTCATACCAAAAGCGGTAAGCACTTATAAGTATTTATATTTTAGAAAATGACAAGAATATACGCAACACATACATGTATATTATATTTGTGAGTAAGAATCTAGCAAAGGTCATTATTATTTTCATTATGTATCAATTTTTTCCTTAAAATATGATTTATGGTTGCAAAGTATGTAGTCGACGGAAGAATAAAAGGATTGATTGATATTTAGCACCGGTTGTTCCAAAAGCAAAACCCATTATCTTAGATTATTTTTTGGAAGAAAACCTCTCCATTTTAATATCCTATTACAAGGATAAAATAAAAATTATTGGAATGCATTGTTGAACTTTAATGTCTACGGACTAATAATTGCCAAATGTGAATATTTTTTAAAGTGATTACGCTGGAAAAAAGAACTTTGTATCTCAACTATAAATTTTTTACCACCTTTAAAGAGTGTAAAATATATTTTCATTTTTATTGTTTTAGTTACTAAACTATATATATATATATATATATATATATATATATATATATATATATATATATATATATATATATTAAAGTAAAACAAAACGATAAGACCATCTCCAACGGATGGATTCTTCTATTTGTTCTCCAGCTGTACATTGAAAAAACAGTTTTACTGTTGCGCCAAGTGGAGGTGGTTGCATTGTAATGCAACAATACTATTCATTATTAAACCAATATAATTATTTTTCAGCCTTTTCTCTTTCTTTCAATTTGAATAAAATTAACACTATCAAATATTAATATGAATAATATATTAATATATTAAGTAAAGTGGTGGGACTCAATATGAGTTCTTTAGAGTTGTACCATTGGAGTGAAAATTGAATGAGTTGCTTGAAAATGATGTATCTTGATGGATCCCACAAAGAACGCAAAAATGGGTTGCACCATTGGAGATGCTCTAAGGAATTAAATGTATGCCAAAAACTTGGTTGATTGGTTGTGTTTTTAAAAACTCTACAATTATAATATTTATATATAAACACCAGTATTATCAAACAAAACGACATGACATATAAAATATAGTCTCACTCGACTGATTATGTCAGCGTTTAAGTCTTGATGAGGGTGTTCCACTCTGGGTTGATTGTCGATTTTGAAAACCCCCTACCGACAATTTTTACATCTCTTTGTTGTGGTGCACATTTCACTGAATAATATATCGGATCAGGGGGTTCATCTCACTGCGCTCGGACGTTCTCATATTTAGTGATTACATTGAGAATTGGGACAAGTTTCAGGATCACTTTGTCTTGGTAAAAACATGTACTTTGGGAGTTCACTCTGCATTCTTTCAGGTTCCCATTGAGCTCCCTTTTTCTCCTGGTTTTTAGGACTTGCCTTAGAGTAAATGTACTTATATATTTCGAAAGTATTGGGTCAAAGTTCACTTTAGACATGAGCCTCACAAGTATGCCATTTCCTTGAATTCTCTAACTCCCTAAGAGAATAAGATGAAGGAAAACCTTGATGCTTTCTATGAGGGTCTTGGCTATGAAGATGAGTTTGACCCTTCTGAGGTAAGGCCCCCATGTAGAGAAAATGGTCGATCGACATCTGTTATATTGTGGGAGCAGCCAATAATATGGAAAGAAAATATTTTTTTTGTGAGGATATAGTCATCCTCTCATTGCACCTTTTGTTGATATGGGTTGTTTTTGTATTTGCAAATAAAATTGCTTCCTTGAAGAAGGTTTTTGATTTGGCCAAAGAACGAGAAGTTAAGGCTGCATTTACCATTTCCTTGACTCGAGCTCCCAATTATCCTCCCACTGAATCTGAAATTCCTTTTATTACTGAAATTACATCGGTCTCCCTTGGTCGAGATCATCCTTTTGTTGAGACTATTACTATAAAGGTTAAAGAACATGTTTTGTCTTCTCCTATTGATAATAAGAGGGTTTGCGATCAGGATCAAAATCCTCCTTAAGAGAAAAGTTTAGTCAATGTTGGACCATTTTCTTTTCTTCTTAAATTATCAGCCAATCTTCCTTATCGGATTCCCTTTACTTCTCATGAGGTAATCGCTTACCTTTTTGAGGAAAACCTTGCATATCTCTAGAATCTTCTTGAGTCGGGGAAGATAAAGCTTTATTCCGAGGCGATTTTTTATGCTTATCTGACATCTTTTCCTTTCTCTCTAGCTACTGCTGGCTGGGGTAATGTTCTAGACATGGGAAACCCCTCCAAGGAAAGAGAAACCTATAAGGTTAAATGTGAAGCGACCGAACATGATAAATCCCAGCTCTATAAAAAAATGATGGCTTTTTAGGAAGAGATAGACATGTTAAAGTCTCTTCAGGAGGAAGCAAAAATCCATGGGTCCCCTTCTTCCCTTGCTGCCAAGAATGTGGAGGTTCAATCTTCTCTGGAGGTAGGGAAGAAATGTTGCAAAGAGGCTATAAATCTTGTTTTATTACAAACCTCTCGCATTGACGAGCCTGTAAAGGCTCGTCAGTAGGAGAAGGAGTCACGTGAAAAGGAGAGGGAGGCCTACGAGGGATAGTTGGCCCACTTGGGGAAGAAGGTCAATGAAACACTTGACCAAACCCTCAAAGGGTGTATAGTGCTTTCAAATAAGCGGTTGATCACTTGAAAGTACATCATCTGAGTGTCCAAGTTATTTACTGCAACTTAACCCAGAAAAGGTGGTCCGAGACCGGGCCATGGTGGATGATGATGGTACTCTGCCCTAGGAAAGTGATGCATGAATTTGTATTTTATATAACTTGAATTGGGTGTTATGCCTTGACGATTCCTTAGAATATGTATAAACAACATTATTTAGGTATTTACCATATTTTGTTCGATATATTTATGCTCATTACAATTTGTTTAACATTCTTCATAACTTTCATATTATATTAATGAGGTTATTTTCAGCGTTATCCTTTTGCTTTAAGTAAGCTTGCGACTCATGGGATTGTTATGCTTCAATTTATTTGCTTATTTCAATTTATACTTGCGTTATTTATGTTGTCTTGTCGGGGTCTTTCCCTTGGGAAGGAACTAGCGAAGCCTTTGGAACTCATGGTCACTTGTCCCTTTGGTAAGTATTGGTGTAACCATAAAATTTTATTGTTACTTCTCCTAATTGAGGGGAGCTGGTGTAACCACTGAGATTTATCGTTACCCGTCCCAATTAAAGGGTGTTGGTGTAACCACTAAGCTTTGTCATTATTTTTTCCATCCAAGGGGATTTGGAGTAAGTCTTCAGCGTCACAAGGAACCGTCTCTGGCTAAGAGTGGGGTTCTTGTCCCTGCCCATAGGTTTTTATCTCGATTCGAGGTAAATGTTTCCTAGGATCCATCACCTACGCTCTTGGAGTGGCTAGTTCCTAAGAGGGGCGAGCTAGTTGTACCTTAATGTGTTTCATCTCGTAGAAACCTATTTTACAAATAAAACATATGTCCCATTGTCGATGATTACATTATTATTCATACAAAAAGTATTTCATTAGACAAAATATTAATCTAATTAATTTTCGAAGAGCCTCGAGAAATACTTATTTTGTGTGTAGAGAGGATTTGCATGCGTTCTTTTGGCAATCGACATCGGGTGTCTGTATGTTATCGTTTGGTAGTTGGCTTGACTTTGTTTTTCCCTTTGATGAAGCTTGCACTAGAAGACTTTAGAGGGTGGGTATCGAGGTCGGTGGGGCAATAATCTTTATTTCATGATGGGCATTCTCTTTCCATATTAAATTGTGGTGTTAGGCTCCTAAAGATTGTCGTATCTAGGATTTTCTTAAAACCATGATCCAAAATTTCTTCGGATTTCTACCTCTTTCAGATGTCGAGGTGGATCTAGATTCCTTTTTTTATCCAGTGGCATATATATATATATATAAATATATATATATATATCGGTCTCATCGTCGACCCATAATATATTTTGACAGTTCGATTTAATTGGTGCTTATTTCACCGTTCCTTTTAATGTGTGTTTCTCCCAGGGAACCCGAATACGGTTTCTTTGCCATCTATAATAGAAATAGATTTGGAAGGTATGCCTTCCTTTATGGAAGGTCGACAAATTTGCTGGATGCATAAAGTTTTCTCTGCTCATTCGTCATCAGTTTGCACGTTGAGGATCTACCTTCATGTTCGTCTTGAGTTACGTTTGGATCAGTCAAACTCCCACTACAATTTGGGCCTTCTAAAGTGGTATGGCTTTTCACGATGATAAGGACAAATTTCAAATTTGCGTCAGAGGTTTGTTTATTCTATCGTGATAGCATCTGTTCACAAATTCTTTCAGTTATCTTTTCGATAGGGTGATATCTGGTGGTAGAAGATCATTATTGTTGCAACAATTTCTTCCAAATTTCCTTAATTACAATAATCATAATCAATTGTTGGATCTGGTGGTTCGGAAGAGTTCCCTAACGCGAGGTTAAAGATGGATTTCTCAACGACTATAACGCAACCTGGCTTTTGATCAAATGAGGTTTAATTGTGGAATTTCGCGAGAACCAATTGTCGTTTCCCACAGACAGTGCCACTGTTTTGTATTGAAATCAAAATTGTAATGGATTGATGATGATGGACTTCTAATACATTGGTGCGAATCTTCAATACAGTAGTGTAGGGGTGGACCTGCAATGTTAATACTCTGACACCCACATCAATTATAGAGTTCAAAATGATTAAATTATAGTGTGAGATAAAAAAAGTGTACCATAAATCTCACATGTGTTAATTATGTAAGGTAAATAATTTAGATTCAACATTACATTATTGTGCTTGATATTTAGATATTACTCGTATTATACCTTTAACTTAGTAAAAATATGTTAAGATCAGACAACCAAATACAAACTTCTATATCGATCTATGATTGTCACTAAATGAATAAGAAAAATTTGTAAGAACAAAAAGCAATCAAGCAATCAACTATAAATTAACTATAACTCATAAACCAACATCAAACAATTTATAATACTCATCTACTAACTTAGAATTTGTTTCTTACGATTTTTTTAAAATTTTAGTTTGATATTCAATATTTAGCAATTTTTTAAAAAAATTGTCTTTATTTATCAATATGAAAATCACATTTATTTTAACAAAATCTAGTAACAGACTTGTGCATACGCACGAGGTACATTTTAGGGTGAGATATAATATTAGACGCGCATTTGTTTGCAGACTGTAACAAATATTGAAAGTTGAAAGAACAAAAATTAAGAATGATAGTAAATTTAAATTGAAATAGTAATAAATGTAGAAGATAAAATGTAAACAACAATATTATGAATAGTATGATTAAAAAAAAAACTATTAAAACTTGTATTAGAAAAATCGTTCGTTTTAGTTTTTTTTACAAATAAGTAAATTATTTTATAAGAGATAATATAATTTTAAAATATCTACTCAATCTTTTTAAAGCTCCCTTAATTTTTTCACATATTTGAAAAATAATGGTTGATAAATTTCTACTATTCAATATTTGAATCGGTAGTAAAGTTGTCCCCGTTTATAACAATATTTGAATCGAAAATGTAATTTTTCTGTATATAAATATTATTTTTATTTTGATAATATTTATTAAAATATTAAAATAAAAGTAAATTTGTTCCTATATATATATATATATATATATATATATATATATATATATATATATATATTGAATAAACAATGTATTTTTTTCCCTTATATATATATATATATATATATATATATATATATATATATATATATATATATATATATATATATATATATATATTGATAAAATTTATAAAAATATTTGAATCAACAATGTATTTTTTCCGTATATAAATATTATTTTTGTTATGCTAGTGTATATATTTAGTTCACATGAAAGAGTGTTTAAAACTTTTAATAAATAAAGATGTAACTAAATAACTATACTATTATTTGTTTAATTTATAAATTTATCTAAATTTAATCTTTTATAATTCAATTAAAATTTCAACTATTTTATTTATGTTTCATAAAAATTTATGAAATTTTCAAATTACAATCTTGTAAATAAAATAATAGAAAAAATTCAAATTTAAAACAAATAAGCAGATTATTTTCACAAATAAAACAATCAAAGAAATATTGTTTAAAACTAAAACTAAATAAAAAATGTTACTTAAAAAAATAATTTTGTTTTTTTGTGATTATTTTGAAAATACAATTGATTCGTTGTAATGGTAATAATAATAATTAAAAACTATTGAGTAATGATAATAATGGTAATAATAAGGATTAAAAGTTATTGAATAATTTTTTTAAGAATAAATATTATTGAATATAATAAATGAAAGAAAAAAATTGAGACCTGAATTGGGTCTGAGAGTAACAAAAGTGTTTAAAATAGTGTTTTAATATAGTATAATTAATAATTGTGTGTTGTTTTTCATGTCTACTAAATATTTGACAAAGTTAATTATCGAACTATTCTAACATAGTTAAAAAAATATTTTAAAATTTGTCAAATTGAATTTTTTCCAATGCTTTAATTATTTTTTATTTTTCAAAAGATTCTATCAATTGTTAAACATTTTTATTTCAAAAATGATGTATTTTTCTATTGATTTTAAATTCAACTACAAGTAGGATTGACTATCAGTCTATCACTTTAATTATCATCTTTTGAAATTATACTAGTTGAAGACCCGTGCGTCCGCACGGGTAACTTTATTCATATCTTAGATCATTTCATAAAGTTTGGTTGTTGCTGATATATATAATTGTTATTTTAAAATTATTAATTATTGCAAATATTTAAAAATAATTATGTAATAAATTACCAACATGATAAATCTTATATGCTTAATAATTATAAATATTTACAAATATCACTAATTACTATAAATATTTACAAATATTTTATTGATTAAAATAAAAAAAGGTATTGTGATGATAATGAGCCGTGAAAATAGTGAATTTCAATGATAAAATTCACAGGAGTTGGTAAAATTTACAAAAATTAGTGTTTATTTAATGATCTTAGTATTTAGCCTTTATATCATACAGTGGTCTCGTTTTTAATTATGATTTTGTTTGGCAAGAACTTTAACCCTACATTGTTGGTTTAAGTTTTTTTCGGGTGTTTGTTTCTACCAAGTTTACGTGAATCCAACGGAAAATTTTGCCTAAATAAATAGAAAAGTGTAAACCATCATCTATTAGTTTAATAAAGATAAGTATCATACATAACGCATAATAAGCCAATTTGAATTGCACGTGTAAGTATTGTTTAATCGATTTATATTGATACGTTATACTTTTGTTGGATATGTATCTATCATTCAATTAATGTCATGTTATATTGATACTTTATTTTTTAGAATTGATAGTTTAGTTGAGTTATCGCTGAAAATGTAAGGAACAACTACATTCATATTTTCATGGACAATAATGACCCATATGAGAATGGGATAAAGAAGTGATATGATTTTTGTTTGATTAGATTGAAATGTACAATCTTATGAACGTAAAAAAAAAAGTCCTAGCCTAAGCTTTGAACAGACAACAACACAATTCTTGCATGAGAATTTACATAGCAGAACTATCTTTTTTATAGTCATTTCAACCAATTTAAAGTGTTATGTATTTAAAGTGCTATGTAAAGTGCTACGTACAAAACTATCTTTTTTTTACAGCAATTTCAACCAATTTAAAACTATTATGTAATAAATCTTTAACATGAGTAACTTTGATAAACACCTCAAAGAGAAAGTGTTTGAAAATTCAAAATATAATTATCTGTCATATAGTGTGAAAGGTAACCCCTGTGATGCGAGCAAGGTTAACAGGTCCACACAATTAACTGTCAATTGGATGAAATATTAGTTGATAAAACACAACAATAAATGCATGAATAAATTAATACATGGCAGACGAGAGGGCCAGTATAGCAAAATTCTGAAGTATAAAACTACCTCTTGTTAAGCAATATCATAAAGAGAGAAACCCCAATAAACAATAATAGATCACATTAAAATCCAATTTAAGCAGATGCTTCCAGATTTATTTGTTGTCAGTCTCAATTGCAATAATTGTTCACATATTTATTTTCTATTAGTTATCAATCAATAAACTTAGTTTCCTATGCCTAATCGCAAAGCATGTTATTATGTTAGTTTTTACAAGTGCAGTTGAAAGTTGTCATCGTTATTTTAATATAGTGACAAGTTGATAAATGCACATTATCAAGGGACAACTTTTGACATGGTAATCCGGGTTGATTAAAATAAGCTTTCACATACTGTAATTCAAGAACCACTTTGGCTTATAAATCTCCCATAGTTGACATAATCAATTTTACCTTTCTACAATACTTGACATAGTACTACTTAAGAATGAAATAAAGTACACGTCCTGCTGCGAATTTCAAGGAACATAAATTTTTTATAATATAAAAGAAGTACACACCCTGCTCTAATTTTCATTTTCAATTGTCCTCTCCTAGACTGTCCCTCTATAACATAAAAAGCTATAAACACACGCAAACCAAGGAGACCGTACATACTTTGCAACCACTAAAGAATCCAGCAAACTAATTGAGTTGTATACCAAAGTTCCAACCAAGTCAATATTGAATGGAAAAGTTTCATGAAAGACTAATTCTGTTTTCTCAATATTGTTTAGATAAGTGCTGTAAAAAAGTCTCATAATTCAAAGAGTCCCACAAATTCTTTTATACTTATATAAGATCAAATTATTAAATCTATACATTTCTCTAAACCAAATATTTAACAAATTTCATATTTTACAAACCAACTTCCTAGCAACTTGAAGTTTCATAGGTTTTCAAAGACTAATTACTAATAGGTGAAAACATCATTCTTGTTCAGATGGTAAATTTATTCATTAAATTGAATTTATTAGTATACCAAAACAAAGGATTGGCTCACCCAAAGTGTTCTTCTATGCATTTTGAACCAACCAAAAATGTGAATTTTGCATCATGATCCTATGAGAGCGGTAAGTTGATAGCCCACGTTGTAGGCCATATCATTTTTACCAGTTTCCTGTTCACAAAGGTTTAATGACAAGTTATAACAGGATGATTTATTTTCAAAATATTGTCACATAGATTTCTTCTAAAAAATGTACAAATAAAACTTAATATTGTTTAAGCATAATAAACTAATCCATCAATAAAAAGACATGTCAAATAATAATGAATATGTGTAACTCATTGCATTTGTATCTCGGCCAAATATTGTGGCAATTAATTATGTACCATGACTTGTGTCAATACTAATGGAGTCTCAGTGAGGAACTTGATGGCAACAATGCTCCAAGCATGTCATCATTTTTGTGATAGTATTTTTTGTCTTCCATATGTGAAATATAGTATCACAGCCTGTAACACTAATGAACAAACAAGAATTTGAAATATTAAACTTGACAAAATATAGTATCACAGCCCGTATCACAGGCAGGTTTTGAAATAGTTTTTGTATACTGACAATATAGCAGTACCTTGAAGCAACAAAAGCATGCTGTCTCAGCATGACTGCAACAAATGCAAGGCTCATAAAGATGAAATATGTCAACTGGCCGCTGCTACAGATATAGAAGCATAATACGCTATATTAAAAAATACACTAACTTGGCAATAGGATGTGACATTACATGCCCTTTTGAAGCTCGTACACCTACACGAAAGTAGCAGCTGCAGTTTATTATATTAGTTTTGTTGAAGTAATGCATTAGTAAAAGCTAAAAATCAAGTAAATAAATATTGCACCACCTGTGATGTACAATAATACCTATTACCTAGTATAACTTGTTGCAATATTCATTGCAGTCTATCAGTCTCACACCCAGACCATTTTGAAGCTCGTACACCTACACAAAAGTAGCAGCTGCAGTTTTATTATATTAGTTTAGTATAAAGTAATGCATTAGTAAAAAGATAAAAATTAAGTAAAGAAATATTGCTCCAGCTGTGTTGTATGATAATACCTATCAACTGCAAGCATGTGTAATTGTTAAAGATGCTTAAAATCAAAGTAGAAGCTTGAAATTGTTGAGGTGTATGCAAGGATTATGGACACATTGTAACCAACCATGGAATGTGACTCATAATTTACATCAATATCACAATCACAAGCCAATACATATTAATAAACTACATGATGTCTAAGTTGAAATCAATTCTTGGGTTAACTGCTACCAGTTTCATTGATAACTCTAACTGCTGTCAGTTCCATTGTTATGTCAAAACTCAAGAAGTGAAAAAAAAATAGCAGAATAAAAACATAGCATAAAACAAACATAAAACCAACAAAAAAATATCAGAATAAAAACAACATGAAGTGTGTATAATCATGATCTAAATACAATGCATTTAGTTTTTGTACTAATGTGGCTGGAAAAGTGTAGTAATTGGAAAAGTGTAGTAATTGTGAGTTTTGATTCATGTTCTTAGTAGGATAAATATGGAAATGTTGGAAATTCTTTTGAAGCACATGTGTACATCTATAACCAAATAAACAACCAAGAATTACTTAAAAAATGATGAGTTAAATCCAGTATTCAACAATGATCCAAAATGCTGAAGAAGAGTATTGATAAAAAATAGAAA
Source organism: Lathyrus tuberosus (assembly GCA_022829125.1). Taxonomy (NCBI): domain Eukaryota; kingdom Viridiplantae; phylum Streptophyta; class Magnoliopsida; order Fabales; family Fabaceae; genus Lathyrus; species Lathyrus tuberosus. The sequence goes on along the minus strand of JALAZF010000266.1, from coordinate 1,110,100 downwards.
TTGCAAATTTTCCTTAATAACCCTGATAAGCTATTTAACACAAGTACATTTAACAATCAAGGTTGGTAAAAAAGTTTGAATCACATGTATACATGTATGACAGTAATGTGACCAAATAATCCACAGAGAATTACTTCATAAATCATGATTACCTTAACTCTGTCGACAAAATCCTTGGCTGGTTTGTCTAAGTAATTGTCATAAAGATGAAGTGCCAAAGCATGACCAATAAAGTCAATTGTATCATCTTCCAATCCATATTTTCTGCATTTGGACAAATCATTAAGAATCTAGAAAAATAGATTGAAAAAAGTAATGAATGGTGTTAGAATAGTTGACAGTTCTTGTAGATCATATGTGGCTTGTAGATACATACAAATCAGATGCCTAGCAGTAACTTGGTCTACAAAAATCATTGTTGGTAAGCAAATACAACAAAAAGGTATTTATTCAGTAAGACCAAGCAGAAATCATCAAAAGATATAGCAGTTGGCCTAGTTTATCAGTAAAATACCGAACACATTTTTGCATAATGATAACATTCTCCCTTTGAATGATGGTTACTGTGATCAAATAACCGGAGTAATGTATCAGAATCAGAGTGTCATTCTTTTGTAAGTTTAACATTGTTCCAATAATCAATGCAAACCCTAAAAATTCAATACTGCAGCTTCCATGTAATCAACACATCAATCGAGTCGTCCTGATTTTTGACTTAACTTTCCCGGCTTCATTGACAAAACTAGCGGTACAGGGACCATTAATAACAGCTCTTTGAGTAGCCCTTAAGATTTGAAAACAAAACCCTAAATTTGTTTGTTCAGAAACTCAAAACAAATCACTCCATGGTAGTGAAGAAAAACAAATCCTAAGACAAAATAAACATAAACTAATAAAAAAAACGCATATTACCTGGAAATGGTAGAAGAAATGGTTGTAAAAAATGAGCACTGAGATGAAAAGAGGTTATGAAAAGAAAAAAATATGAAGCATTACGTGAGGTGTAGATAAGCGGAAATGCAGAAGAAGAGAAGGGGGAGAAATAAGCATCCATTTTACAGATCCATTTGTAGAAAACCGAAAATGAGAGGAAGAAATAAGTTTATGATGATGAAAACCTAAGTTTATTAGTGTTACCTTGTGATGAAAACCTAAGCCATTTTACAGATCCATTTTTTGGTGTCCATCACTCATAAGCTTCAAATCCGAATCCTAACTCAATGCAGGCTTTGAGTTCATCAACATCTTCCTCTGTCACGTTGTTGCAACTCCGATTCTTCCGGTTTCCTTTCCTACGAAGCCACGCCTCGTTGCAGTAAAGATCAGGGGACGAGAAAGAGAGAGAATTCTGAGAGAAAGAGGGAAGAAGAGGGTACGAGAAAGAGAGAGAAGGTGAGAGAAAGAGGGAAGGTGAGAGTGAGAGGGAAATGGTAAGAATTTTTCAAAAATCTTCTGCCACTTGGCAATTTGGGGTGTTTTGATTGGGTAATGAATTATGAGTTAGTCAATTACATAAAAGGGCTTTTAATGGTGTAAATGATATAATAATGAAAGGGTAATTAAGGGTGTTTAGTAGTAGTTTTCAATAATAGGTAGGTAGTTGATTTTCTTTAATTTGACTATCACTTTTTTGTATATGGTATTTTTTTTTCATTTAAAAGCTCTCACTTTATTATATAAAAATATAATTAGTTCTATAAATTTATATACTTCAATATAATAGTGGATTGTTAAGAAAAAAAGAAACTTTTATAATTTTATAAATAAAAAATGAACAAATTATTCTTATAAAACCTTAGCTAAAAAGTGTTATAAATTTTACACTCTTTTTTATTCTATTTGTATATAATATTTATAAATAAATAGTTAAAATAATATTTAATTTTAGAGAATTAGAATTCAAAATTTTATTATGTAATGTGTTGACAAATTTATAAGTTTTAAAAAAAATTATAGTCAATAAAATGTTTCATCATAAAAAAAAGGTTTTTTTTTTCTCAAATTAATAATAATTTTTTGATTTATAAGTAATTTAAATATTGATTATAATTAAATTAATAATGTTCTGGACTGGACCAATGGCTAGAATTGGCCCAATCCACCTCTGCTCCAGAGCGGCCCAAACTGTCTAAGCCCAATCCACAGAGGGGCAAAAGTGACATTTCTGCCCCTCCAACCGGGCAAGGAACGCAACGTCCCTCCCCGGCTTTAATGCCCGTTACACACGGCTTCCTCGCTGTCCGAACAGCAACGGACAGGTGCCCGGAACTGCGTCTATGCCCGACATAACGGCTAGTTTCTGACACTCTGCCCGACATAACGGTTAGTTTGGGCAGTTACCTATTCTTTGGGAAAAACGGTTAGTTCGCCCCGAAAATAGGACCGTTGGCCACGCGCTGGGGGCTCTATATAAACCCTCTCGCTTGAGAGGGTCAGGTATCACATTTTTCACCCTAAGAACACACTTTGTGCTTGCTCCTTCTCTATGACCTTTTCTTACTTGAGCGTCGGAGTGCCTTGCAGGTACACCCTCTCCTCTCCCCATTCACAAGCTGAGAAACGTGCACGCCTGACGACCAGCATCCGTCCGAGCACCTCGCCATCTGACGACCAGCTTACGTGGACCTGTTCGAATACTCCGGATTAGTGGCGCCGTCTGTGGGAACTCCTTGTTCTCCCCTTCTTTCTTTCCTCCTCGGAAACTAAAAGATCAAAACATACTTTCTTTGATCCGCCCACACATGGCCGCTCAGAATTCCGCGAAAGGTGTTAACGCTACGGTTCTCACTCCCGTCAACAAGATGGACGCCGACGGCAGTTCGTTGCTACTTTCTGATCCCCGTTTCCTTCGGGACGGGGCCACTGCGTCTCCAACTTCTCCTCCCACCGAGCAAGGAGGAAAACAGTTACCGTTGGGGGAACGACCAATTCCTGGCCCTCCCAACGCTGACCTGGCCGTTGCAGCCCTCTTGGAAGCTGTCAACCGCACAAACCTCCTTATCTTGCAGCAAGGAGAAAGGATAGGAGCTCTCGAGGAAGCATCTCTTCCAAGATCCTCTCCTCCCAAGAGGAAACACCAGAAATCAAGAAGCCCGCCACCTAGGTGCCGGGAAGACCGTATGACGAGGCGTGAGCCTGAACCACAACGCGTTCGCAAGCGCGAGGAGATCTCCCCGCGGGATCAGTCACCACCAAGACACAAGAGAACGAGGCAGAACAGGCATTCTCCACCGGTCAGACCTCGTGATCGGCCACGATCACCCTCACCTCGCAGAGACCGCCGCCGCGAGCGCAGACAACGGTCACCATCGACTTCAAGTTCGGACAGCGACGACGAGCCTCGCGGCCCATTGTCCCGCAGGATCCTGACCACCCGTCTCCCTAAAGGACTAGAGAAGCCTCCGTCTCTAGGGACTTATGATGGAACCACGGACCCAGACGAGCACATAGAAAACATAGATGCTCTTCTGGACTACAGAGGTGTACGAGGAGCCATCAAATGCCGCCTGTTCCCAACCACACTCCGGAAGGGAGCAATGGCCTGGTACAAATAGCTGCCAGAGGAATCCATCACATCCTGGAGGCAGCTCGGGAGGATTTTCTCCCGTCACTTTACCGCATCACGACGCCATCCAAAGACTGAGGCGTCCCTCGGAGCTGTCGTACAGGGAAGAGGTGAACCTCTTCGGGACTACATTGAGCGGTTCAACAAGGAAGCCATCCAAGTGCCAACGACTGACGAGATGAAGAAGTTCCTGCTCGAGCAGGGATTACGTCCTGGCTCAGACTTCGCGAAAGCCATCGGCCTCGATCCACCGAGGAACCTCAACGCCCTCCTCCACCAAGCCCAATCGCATATACAGTACAAGGAGAAGGTCGCTGCCCACTCTGTCCGGGCCTCCCGTCACTAAGAAGGCGCCCGGTCATCCAGAGCTAAAGAGCCCTCGACATCCCGTCGAGGAGACAAAAGACGCGACGATCGGCCTCGCGATGCACGCGAACAGAAGGGACCTTCTGGGCGGTTCCATGACTATACCCCCCTCACTACCTCGAGGGAGAAAATCTTGTCCGAATGTGCCAACTCAGAGTTCAAACAGGCGGGAGTCTGTTTCCCCAAACAGCTGCCGGCCAGGCCGGTGTAGACAAATCCAAGTATTACCGCTTCCACAAGAGCCACGACCATACGACGGAAGAATGCATCCACCTCAGAGATGCCATAGAGATCCTCATTCGCGACGGCCACCTGAAGCAGTTCACGAAGAAGAAAGAAGCTCCCCGGCAAGAAACCCAGGAGAGCAAGAAGGCTGCAGAAGAGACTCCGTCATCCGATGACACCAACGTACAGGTCGCTATGTCCATAACTCGGCCAGAAGACTTCTGTATCCCTGATAGTCTGCCCGCCTCCACGTTCCTCGGCTCTCACAGCCCGTGGGAGGCCTTTTCGTCAGCCATGGTCATCTCCGGTGGTGGATTCAACAAAATCACGGTCGGTTCAGTCAAGAGGATATTCGATCAACTGATCAGCAAAAGCTCCAACGAAGTCACCACGCTGGATACCACTCACAAAGGATCCTCTCCCATTTCCTTCTACAAGGAGGAGCTCCTCGGCGGGTCACCGAACTCAAGCATCCCACTTCTCATCCGGGCAAGGATGGCGAACTTCGACGTTCGCAGGATACTCGTGGACCAGGGCAGTTCAGTTGATATAATGTACAACCACCTGTTCGAGACACTGCAGCTGGACGACTCTCACCTTACTCCATACGTTGGATCCGACCTGCAGGGATTCAACGGAGCAGTAACAAGGCCCCGAGGTTACGTAGAGCTCATCGTGACCTTCGGTTCAGGAAAGACAACCCGAGCAATCAAAGCACAGTTTCTGGTAATTGAATTCCCGTCACTATATCAGTGCATTTTTGGAAGGCCAACCCTGGTAGAGTTGATTGCAGTGCCTTCCACCGTACATCTCAAGATGAAGTACTACACTTCTGAAGGGATGGTCGCCACCCTCCACGGCGATATCGAAGCTGCCCGTCAATGCTTTGAAGCAGCATCAAAAGGACTGAGCACCATCTCAGCAAGGCCGAGGGCCTCTGGTCGTTTCCCTCTGCCCAGCAGCTCCGAGCAGCCAAAACCGCTCCCCTAGGTCGAAGCTATCGACTTGGACAACCATTTCAGCGAGGAAGATCACACCAAAGACCCAACGACTTCGGGCAGCCAGTCTAACACCAGTGGCCATCTCCTACGCCCTATCCCAGATGGCAACTTTGAGATCGTTCCGTTCGGAGAAGACCCCTAACGGGGAGTGAAGATCGGAGCAGACCTCCTCGACCTGGCCAAGAGACAACTAAAAGCGTGCCTCCGGGAGAATGCAGACTTGTTCGCATGGAGCGCTGCTGAAATGCCAGGATTGGACCCCTCCGTCGCTTGCCACCAGCTTATAATTAATCCGGCCGTCAAAGCCGTTGCCCAGCGCAGAAGGAAACAGTCCCCGGAGAAGATGGAAGCCACTGAGAAAGCTGTCAAAGACCTTCTAGAAGCTAGGTTTATTTCTGAGGCCAAATACACTACATGGCTCTCAAATGTTGTACTTGTAAGAAAAAATAATGGCAAATGGAGAATGTGCGTTGATTATACCGATGTTAATAAGGCCTGTCCGAAGGACGCCTACCCCCTCCCCAATATAGATAAGCTCGTAGATAACTCAGCAGGTTTTAAGCTTTTATCGTTCCTCGACACCTACTCGGGCTACAATCAAATCCCGATGGCCACGAGCGATAAAACTTACATGGCCTTCATGACCGAATCGGGCAACTATTACTACAACGTAATGCCTTTCGGTCTGAAGAACGCCGGCGCTACGTACCAACGAATAATGAACAAAGTCTTCCAAGGACAAATAGGCGACATGCTCGAGGTATACATGGACGACATGATCGTCAAGTTCCACGAGGAACTAGACCATGTCGCCCATCTTCAAAAAAATTTCGAGCAAGCAAGAAAATATCAAATGCGTTTTAACCCAGAGAAGTGCACGTTCGGCGTACGGGCAGGTAAATTCCTTGGTTTCTACCTAACGGAACGAGGAATAGAAGTTAACCCTGACAAATGCCGGGCATTCTCTGAGTTCCCAATGCCCACGTCTAAGAAGAACATCCAGTCCCTCAACGGGGTACTCACCTCGTTGTCCCGCTTCGTCGCAAAATCCGCCCAACACGCCCTTCCTTTCTTCAAGCTCTTGAGAAAAGAAGTCGTGTTTGAATGGACCGAAGAATGCGAGGCATCCCTCCTTCACTTAAAGCAAGCTCTGTCGAAACCGCCCGTGTTATCACGGCCAGATACCGGGGAAGTTTTGTTCTTATACCTCGCCGTCACTACCGAGGCCGTGAGCGTCGTTCTCATCCGCGAGAATCCCGGCGGGCAAAAGCCTGTATACTTCACGAGCAAAGCATTGCAGGACGCGGAGTTGCGATATCAGCAGATAGAGAAGGTAGCATTGGCCCTCGTCAATGCTGCCAGACGACTGAGACACTATTTCTTGGACCACACGATCGTAGTGAGGACGGATCAGCCCATCAAGCAGTTGCTGGGCCGGCCAGACATGGCCGGTCGAATGCTCAAGTGGTCGTTGGAGCTGTCCAAATTCGACGTCCGGTATGAAAGTAGAAAGGCTCTAAAAGCACAAGCCCTGGCCGACTTCGTGGTGGAAGTAACCTTCTCAGACTCCTCGCCCCACATAGCAAACAGATGGACCATCTACGTGGACAAAGCATCCAGCTCGAGCGGCAGCGGGGCAGGAGTAATTCTGGAGAACAACGAAGGGACCATAGTCGAGGCTTCTCTCACATTGTCCTTTCCCACGTCGAACAACCAGGCCGAGTATGAGGCCTTCCTCGCCGGGTTGCACCTAGCCGAAGACCTAGGGGCTGAAGAAATCGTCATCTGCACGGACTCCCAGCTCGTAGCCCACCAGATATCCGGGGAGTATCAGGCCAAAAATGACAGTCTCTCTGAATACCTCACCCTGGTCAAGGAAAAAATGTCGAAGTTCAGGACGGTAGCAGTAAGACATGTTCCCCGCGAACACAACGTGCGAGCAGACATCTTGTCCAAACTAGCGAGCACCAAGAGGAAAGGCGGAAACAAGTCAGTCATCCAAGAGATACTTCCCCGGTCCAGCATCGATAAGGGGTCCTCGACCCTACACGTGCACGCGATCGGGGACAGCGACTGCTGGATGACGTCCGTGTACAACTACCTCACCAGGGACAAACTTCCGGATGACCCCAAGGAAGCCAGCACCATCAGACGAAGAGCTTGCTCGTACGTCATCCTCGAAAACAAACTCTATCGAAGGGGCTTCTCCATCCCACTACTCAAGTGCATAGAGGAGGAGGTTGTTCCCCACGTATTACGAGAAATCCACGAAGGCATTAACGCCCGCACCTGGGAGGAAGGTCCCTTGCCCGCAAGGCACTCCGAGCAGGGTATTATTGGCCAACCATGCAGCAAGACGCCAAGGAGCATGTAAAGAAATACGACAAATGCCAATGGCACGGGGATATGCATCTGGCTCCACCTAACGAACTGAAGAGCTTGACCTTCCCGTGGCCATTTGCCTGGTGGGGCCTGGACATCCTAGGACCCTTCGTGACGGGGTATAGCCAAAACAAATACCTGATAGTGGGCGTAGATTATTTCACAAAATGGATAGAAGCAGAAGCCTTAGCAAAGATAACGGCACTTAACATTCTACGCTTCTACAAGCAGAATATCCTTGCCCGTTTTGGGATTCTCCAAGCAATCGTCACGGACAATGGAACACAATTCACGGACAAGAAGTTCCAAGACTTTGTCACCCATCTCGGAACAAAGCAACACTTCGCTTCGGTAGAGCACCCCCAGACCAACGGGCAGGCGGAAGCGGCCAACCGCGTCATCCTTCATGGCCTCAAACGAAGACTGGATGAAACGAAGAAAGCCTGGGTCGAGGAGCTCCACAACGTCTTATGGGCATATCGCACTACTCCCCAGTCCACCACCGGGGAAATGCCTTTCCGCTTAGCATATGGCACAGAGGCTATTTTACCCATCGAAATCCACGTACCGTCCAGAAGGACCGAATCACCTCTAGATGAGGAAATGAATAACAAAGCGATGAGAGAAGAGCTCGACCTCGTCGAGGAAAACCGGATAGGAGCAGCCCTCCGCGAAGCGTCTCTTAAGCAAAAAATAGCAATCAGGCACAACGCCAAAGTCTTACGACGAGAGTTCGATGTGGGCAGCCTTGTCCTGCGAAGAAACCACAAGGACTCTCGCGAAGGCAAACTAGCAGCCAACTGGGAAGGGCCATACAGAGTCCGTGCCAAAACGGGAAATGGTGCATACTTCCTCGAAAACCTTAACGGGGAGACACTCCCTCGACCTTGGAACGCTGAGAAACTTAAGCAATACTACAGCTAAAGTAACCATAGGCTTCCTCACATCAAGAGGCCACCTAGCGGTCATCATGCTCGTCCAGGTACAAACGACGCATGCACACAAAGTAGAATCCCGCTCAAACAAACAAGTCGGAACTCTGCTCATCGGCGGTCCTCAACCGAGCACCGCCTTCGCCCAAGTACCATGATTGGCAGAACCCCAGCTCGCGATGGGACGTTCACGCCGAGACCTTAGGCCTCAATCGCGACCTGAGATCCGCAACCTCGCCAGGACCTTCCCCGGCTATTCGACCAGTTCCCCGCACTGGCGAATTCACACACAGCGAGCTATCTTTCAAAAGAAAGCTCCACTAACAGACACACCCTCCGACGGGCAGTCATACATGCACAACTAAGGTAAAGTACATCAATAATGTAAAGTACAACAAAAATTGTATAAATGAACCGAGCATTAAATAAAAAGGCCACAAGGGCCAAAAGACTGTGCGTATTACATAAAAAAAGGGGCCATGCCCCCCCCAAATCAAATAAGTTACAAATTAATCAACGGCACGCAGGCCGGACAAAATACAACAACATCAAAACAACCTAAATCCTCATCCTTCCACATGCTCAGTCGCCACGGGCTCAGGTTCCTGCTCCTCCACGGGCTGGTCTTCGGTCTGAACTTCGGGGGTGTCAAGAACAAGGCCTGCGGGCAAGACGATGCGATCATCCTCCACTCGTGCAAGGTAGTGGATACCATTGGTCGAAATGTCGAGCCCAGGGTTCACCACCCGCAACTGGGCCACGGCACTTTCGAAAGACTCCAATGCCACAACAATGTCGTCCTCCTCAGCCTGCAGTATGCTGGCGACCAGCTCAGCCCTAGTTTTCAACACTTTTATCTCGTCCGGTTCATCAGCACCCGGGGCACTGGCCGCCATCAGCTCCTTGTTTAAATCTTCTGCAACCTTCTTCTCCGCCTTCAGCTTGGTTACCTCCTCTTTCAGCTTGGCCGTCTCCTCCTCAGCCTTCCTCCCAGCCTCACGAGCACCCTTGACTTCCTCCTTCAAGGTCGTCTCAGAAGCCCGGGCAGCAGTAAGTTCGGCCTCAAGCGCAGTATCCCCTTCCGCATAAACGGCCGCCATCTCTAGCATCCTCACAAGGGCAGAAGCATCCTGGGCCACCAGCGCCCTATTGCTCGCCCGGTCCATGCCCTCCAGGCTAAGAGACTCTACTCGAGGAACGACCAACGTGTTGCCCTCAAAAAATCTTTTGTCGAGGATACACAGAGGGAGCTCAAATTTTCCCTTCTCTGGCGCCCGAGTCAGGTCCACATCATCTAACGTCCGTGACCGCTTCGCCCGCCCGGTCAGAGGCAATGGAGAATCCCGTGGACCAGGAGAGGGAGTAGCAGAGGTCCCCAGAGCAGTCTGAACAAGGGAAGGAGCACGAGTACCAGCAGCAGTCCGGGTTTTAGGGGGAGCCGCTCCAGCCTTGCCCCTCGCCATGGCGTTCCTCACCACACGATCACGAGCTTGAGGCATCTCACCTGCACGAATGAAAACAAGCACGTTAGTTACGGGGAAAGGAAATAACACAAACAAAATCTAAGTAACTATAACTACCAAGCAGCTTCTCAACATCCGCAGGAGTCTTGCACTCCAGTAGTGCCTTCACGTTGATAAACCTGCGCTCAACCCTCTGGCTACCATCCTCCTCGAAGATGGGGTTACCCTTGCTCGTCCAACAACTCGCGAGCTGAAAGGAGTTGACCCACTTCACCAGTGTCTCATAAGACACGGCATCCTGCCCACGTAGAGCGCTCGGCTCAAAGACGTAAGCACTGGGTTTCTTTGAGAAGTGGTCGGGTGTCCAGCGGATCGGGAACTTATACACTCTCTCCCCGATATACTTTCCTTCCTCGTTAAGCAGCTCCTCTCCATTCTCATCGCACTCTACCTCCCAGGCGTACACGCTGTCCTAGGCAGCCTCAGACAATGGCTCGACGATGAAGTACCGTCCCTTGAACGTTCAGATGGACTCCGAGAGCGGCTTGAACAACTTTTTGGGCTGCTTCAAAGAGACCCATCCGTACCTTTTCCCCGCCAGCTGCCGCTGTAGGTGGAAAACAACAAAGAATAGAGGAATGGTGGTCCCCAGAGCAAGGTGCTCGCACACCAACTCAAAAGCCCGTATAAAGGCCAGCGAATTGGGGTGGAGTTGGGAAGGCGCCAACTTCAGATGCACAAACACCGACCGCTGGAAGTCAGTGAAGGGCAACCTCAGCCCCAATTCCTTGAAAGCATATTCATACATCGAAAAGCAGTCCCTGAAGCTCGAACAGACCCGCTCATCCGAATTAGGCAAAAGCACTCTCCATTCACCCGCTGGCCCCACCTCGGTAAAGGCGTCCGCCGCAGACCTAGCAAACGTGGAAATATGTTCGGAAGGCTCGGCCACCTCCCACTCTTCCGGGCAGAACCCGTCAACATCCTCTTCTATTACATCCTCCTCCACGACGTCCAAATCCTCTCCCTCCTCAGGTTCGCTCGCTTCCCCCTCGACTTCGCTCGAGGAGTTCGATGCCGTCGAGCTCGAGGACGCAGAACTCGAGGCCATTGCGCTGCTACTCTCCTCGGAGACAGTTTCCTCCTCGGATGTAACTGGGATAACTTCCCTCTCTGGCTCCATCGCCACTACGATCACCTGAAAAAGCAGAGAAAAACAATGAATTCGACAGGAAATCAAATCCACCCTTCCACCGCTAAGTCAAGTGAAAGGGCGCGCAGAAGGCTAAGGACAACGTCCCCGGCCTAAGCCCTAACATCAAACAAAGAAAGAAAAACCTCCCCGCGAGGAGATGCCCGAGACATACCATCTTCCTACGAGGAACCTCCCCGCGCTCATGCCCAGATTCCGTTTGAAGCTCCGCCAGAAACTGCAAAACTCCACCGGAATCTGGAAACGTTCTACCGGGAAATTCACCAATCCATCAGAAGATGATGAGACGCGGTGGTCACGACTCGCAACCACGACGTGGACCACCACGCCCACCGAACGCGCTACCTACTCTGACGAGATGCTTGATGCAGCAGAAGGGCAGAACCACCACCCACCACCAACACTCGCCGGAAATCTACCTAGGTTGTCACCTAAAACTAACCCTAGCCGCATGCAACCTACCAGTAACAATGAGGGAAAGTAAAACAAGCTGGAAATCAGAGAACTTACTTGATTTGAGTAGAAGAGAATTACTGCTCGAAACTTGGCGCGGTGGTCGGTTGCTCTGAATACGGCGACGGGCAAGAACGCTGATGACGATGAAGAAAAATCAGAAGGGAAAAAGTGCAAAATGGGACAACCTTCCCCCTTTTATACTGAGGGGCACGTGCACACACGCGCCCGTAGGTAATAATGACTGCCCACTAGCCATAATTACCTATTAACTGCTACGCAGGGCTCGATGCACACGTGGCAGCCCAACGTTTCCCATTCTGTCTGACGCTTTATCTTCCCGAATACCGGGCAATAGGTTCACGACCACAAACATCACGGGCACAGAGGGCCACGGGCACCTCGAGACAATCTTCCTCGCCTCCAAACGACGACTCCGTGCAACTCCCCCGGGCGACGAGCAGTCCTTAAGTCATCAACCCCATGCTCGGGAGCAACGACTTGGGGGGCTCCTGTTCTAGACTGGACCAATGGCTAGAATTGGCCCAATCCACCTCTGCTCCAGAGCGGCCCAAACTGTCTAAGCCCAATCCACAGAGGGGCAAAAGTGACATTTCTGCCCCTCCAACCGGGCAAGGAACGCAACGTCCCTCCCTGGCTTTAATGCCTGTTACACACGACTTCCTCGCTGCCCGAACAGCAATGGACAGGTGCTCGGAACTGCGTCTATGCCCGGCATAACGGCTAGTTTCTGACACCCTGCCCGACATAACGGCTAGTTTGGGCAGTTACCTATTCTTTAGGAAAAACGGTTAGTTCGCCCCGAAAATAGGACCGTTGGCCACGCGCTGGGGGCTTTATATAAACCCTCTCGCTTGAGAGGGTCAGGTATCACATTTTTCACCCTAAGAACACACTTTGTGCTTGCTCCTTCTCTCTGACCTTTTCTTACTTGAGCGTCGGAGTGCCTTGCAGGTACACCCCCTCCTCTCCCCATTCACAAGCCGAGCAACGTGCACGCCTGACGACCAGCATCCGTCCGAGCACCTCGTCATCTGACGACCAGCTTACGTGGACCTGTTCGAATACTCCGGATCAAATAAAGACACCTGGATATGGAGACTACAAATGTATTGAGATATTATATGTCTAATCGCAGTTGTATAGGAAGACTATGATAGGTACTATTAAAGTAAAACATGCATAAAATTTATTGAAAAAAGATTGCATTGATAATGTAGTCACCTCTCAAAGTTATGTATTGGTCACACAAGGTTCCAATAAGTCTTTTAAAATTGTGTACTGGTCACAAAAGACAGATAACTGAAAGATAAAACCAATACAAATTCTCTGTAATGTCATGATGATATTATACAAACTACATGTTAATTAATACACATGGATTGGAAAATATTATGAGATTAACACCAACTTGTAAGAGCTTAATATACATCATTGTTTAACTAATCAATGCAACAAAAAAATTTGTTGACGACTAAGCTCAAAAGTCAGTTAACATAACGACTATTGCTTGTCATTGGAAATGTCAAATATCACTATTAAGCAAAGAATAACTTCAAATAGTTAAATATTATATACTTGGATACAAACCTGGAAGACACCTTGCTTGGACTCAACATATTCAATAAGAAAGCTTATTCCATGTTATATGTATTGCTCAACAATTTCACAGTATTTTGATTTAAAAGTTTCAGTATCCCAACGTTCCCAATCGCCATTAGAACGTTGAAACCAATACTGAAGCTTCTTAAATAACAAATAATAATTTTAAAACAACATATCAACTAAGCTAATCTCAGCACCACCAAGAGTTTTATTTTCACTTACTTGCAAAAATTTGCATAGCTATAAGACCGAAACAACCTACTTATGTACGATAAAAATATATAAAATTATAATGTCCAACCATGCACAATTCAACATCCTTGAACAATAAACTTTGAATTCGTTTTTGTAGGTTGGAATTGTCACATTAACCACAAGATATGTTAAACATTAGCATATTGAAATGTGTACAAAAATATTAATAAACAGTTTGGTTTCAAAGTGTGTTAGTGCGTAAGGCACTTTTATTGAAGAGAGAAAGAGAGAATAAGGAAATAAGGATTGATATTATTGAATTAATAAAATTGAGTTACAAAGTATCTATTTATATACACCTAAGTGACTTGACTACTAAGTAAAATAACAAACTAAATAACAAACGCTAAACCCTAATTAGCTTTGGACTTGGGCCACACAACTCAACTTAGATTATATATAATATCTCAACATATTCCCCTATAATCTAAGTTGTCGAAACAAATTAATCATTGTCAATCTGAACTATTCCTAATTTCTTTCTCAACGTTAGGAACCTGTCGATCTTCAATCATTTGGTAAAAATGTCAGCCAATTATGCTTCACTTGAGCAATGTCTCACTTCAAGTTCTGATAGAATTAGAGTTTGACCTAACTCAACCCTACAAAACCGGTTGGTAAGGTGAGGGGTGTCACTCTATATAAACCCTTTATGAGTCATATCTTTAGCCAATGTGGGACTTGGGTTTTTCCCAATACACCCCCTCACGCCCAACACTATTGGGTTTTATTGGGTTTGGTGCGTGGATATAAACGGTGGGTGGCCCGAATTATCGATGTCTGGGACTTGGTTTTTCCAATACACCCCCTTGCGCCCAGCACTTTTTTTTAGGCTTGGTGCGCATATATAAATGGCAGGTGGCCCGAATCGTTAGGCTCATGATACCATGATAGAATTAGAGTTTGACCTAACTCAACCCTACAAAACCGGTTGGTAAGGTGAGGGGTGTCACTCTATATAAACCCTTTATGAGTCATATCTTTAGCCAATGTGGGACTTGGGTTTTTCCCAATAAGTTCACCTTTATTCACATTCTCTCTTAAGAAGTGAAATCTAGATTCGATGTGCTTACTTCTTCCATGCAAAACTGGATTCTTCACCAGATTTATGGCTGACTTGTTGTCGATCTGCAGTACCAGAGGTTTCTTGACTTTGACCTCGATCTTTTCCAGCACAAATCTGATTCAAATTGCTTGATACATAACATAAGATCCTGATATATATTCAGCCTCACATGATGACAATGCCACCACAGGTTGCTTTCTCGATCACCATGATATTGGGGCACCAAATACTTGAAAGAAATATCCAGTAGTGTTTTTTTTATCTTTCTTATCTCCACACCAATCAACACTTGAATAACAAGTAAACATAGTTTATTTGCTTTCAGAGTCTCGTCGAAATAAAATTCCATAGTTTGTCGATCCTTTTAAGTATCTCAGGATTCTTCTTGCAGCCTTCATGTGTGACACCCTTGGTTCACTCATATATCTGCTCACTAATCCGACTGAGAAACATATAACAGGTCGATTGTTGCACACATATCTCAGCGATCAGACAATTTGTTTGAAGAAAGTCGTATCGACTTTGTCTTCCTCTCCATGCTTCTCCAACTTCAAATTTGATTCGATAGGCAAAGATGCAGAAGTCGAATCATCCATTCTGAATCTATTGAGTATCTTTTTGACATACTTTCTTTGATGTAGCAACATACCTTGCTTCGACATTTGAAATTCCATGCCTAGGAAGTACGACAACTTTCGCAGATCCGATATTTCAAATTCCTTTTTCATCAACTCGTTGAACTTCTACAAATTTTCCAAGCTACTTCCAGTTACTAACAAGTCATCGACATATAAGCAGATGATTGTTATATCTTGTGTCATAACTTGAACATAGACACCATACTCAGATTTGTTTTTGAAAAATCCCAATTCGACAAAATACAAGGATATGTCACAAAATAGTATACAAAAGTGTTTTTTTGGACAAAAATAGATATGAGAAACCAAAACAATTTTAAAAAATAGAAGAATTGATTTCGTAAGTTGACCAAAATAGAAGACCAAAACAATAATTTAGCATTTATTTAAAAAAAATTGTTAAAAGAACATAAAAATATATTTAATGTTTGTAAACTTATTACATTTTCACATTAAAAAAAAAAAAAAAAAAACTTATCTTTTAGTTTGGCTAGTTTGAAAGCAGTGGCGTTATGGTTATTGGTTCACAATATGACTCAACATTCAGTGGGCGTGACATTTGAGTAAGATTAGATCCCAAGACGCGGACAACAAGCAAACTAACGCCGATAACCGGTTACCCTCCACTTTCACAACCCATCACTCTACCTGCTATACCCGGTAACTTTATGAATCATTCTTCATCATCATCATCCGTATTATAAAAACTTAGTTTCAATTCAACCTCATCGACATCGCTTCTAACTTCCACCCACCCTCTAGGCACATCGTCTTCGGTTAGTTTTTTTTTTCTTCTTCTTTCTTTTTATCACTACGCGTTAATAATTATTGTTATTATATCTGTTCAGAAAAATTCATGGATGATTCTGGAACATGGTTTTTTTAATCGATGATCATGCAAATCTTCAAAGTGTTAATGATTTTATTTTTGAATTTGTTCCTTCGTGTTAGGTTATTAGATCTTTCACTGGATTATTTGATTCCAACCGGATGATTCTGTTTTTTTTTTTTTGGTTGTTGTGCGTGTAATTAGTTGTGCATGTGTTGTTATTTGTGTATAATTGATTGGCGAGACAAGGTTTTCGATCAGGTTTTGGAGTGATTAGAGAAAATTAATGTTGTAGAATTTGTGATTGGAAAGGAACTTGGTTTACATGAATATGGAGTAGGGGTGATTGAATATGTGTTATTTTAATTGAATGTGAGGGGAATGAAAATTTAGAGTGAATTGAAAATGGATATATCTTTTTGCAGGAAATTTGGGTGGATTTTAGTTTTTTTTTTTTTGGTATTTATTAATGTTTGAGTTTATTTTAATTAAAAATGGAACTCTGATATCAATATTTTGATGAAGACAAAAGATGGCAGGAACTGAAGATGAAGTGGAAAAAGCTTCTCGCAGTAATGATTGGGAGGTCGTATCTCTCACGGCGTCAACTTATGCAGCTGCACCTGGTCCTGATAAAGTTGAGTTGAAGGATGATGACAAGGAAGATGCATATGCACCAAATGAAGCTGAGACATCAAACGCTTTGTTCATGTCTGGTCACTTTGCGTTTCCACCCAGTCGGCATGAAAATTTGCCATTGGAACCTGATTATGGTGAGATTCAAAATGAATCTGGAGATAAAGATAATGCCTCTGAAGAGACTTGTGAAGAAGCTACCAGGCCTAGTGGAAAGGAGGAAGAAAACTTGACATTAGCAGGGTTGGATGTGTCAAAGGAGTTTGAGGGCATGCAATATTATGACGAGAAAATCAACGAATTATCTGTTCATGGAAAACAGTTTGAGGAAAGTACAGCTCTACCAGATTTTGGTTTGACTGTAAAAGAGGAAAGTATGTATCACCCTGCAAAATACACTTCTTTCCCCAGTGAAACAGATATTGGCACTGTGATAGCATATGGCGAAAGCATAGTTGAATCTGAAACAACCGAATCAGCAGAGCAAGGGACAAATGTATCTCCTGATGATTTATCACTGTCAAAGAACTCTTCCCAAGATGACAAACAATACCCTTCAGATCTTCCTTGCGGAGCTTGGTGGAAGCGAAGAGCTGTCTCCATATATGCTCATGCAAAGGAGGCAAATACATTTTGGTCTGTTTTCATTGCAGCAACAGTGATGGGTCTGGTGATGCTTGGTCAACGCTGGCAACGTGAAAAAGCTTTACAGCTCAAGTGGCAAATCAATATCACTGATGAGGTATATTTATCATTCTTCTAAGAAATTCTTATTTATTCTTTGGTAAAAATGAAGCATAAAACACTGTTTATATGTGTTGCACCTAAAGATGCTTGATGTTGTCCATTATTTTGGATTCTTTTGTTGATTATTCATTCCAATTGTGTAAGATGTACTGATTTTTAACCAACATATCATGATAAAACACTAATTAGTCACGATTTAGTTTTTGCATCAGAGTCAACTCGACTTGCATTTTAAAATGAAGAATGTTATGAGTAACTTTCGAGCAATGTTATATTTATTTTCTTTATTTGAAACCTGATCAGTAATATGATTTTGAAGAACTTAACTTTTGAATTTCCTCATCCTATACAGAAACATAAATCTCTCAATTTTGTGTAACTTACTACTTAGACTGCCATGTTTGATTCCTTTTTTGTGGTTAAAAAATCTTAACATTCCAATAGTAACTGTTTCTGCAGGCAAAGAGTAGGGTGCTTTCTCCCATGATTCGACTCAAAGATGTGATTGTTGGTGGCGGCCACCGCCGTGGCTCCTTTATCAGGGAAAGCTCCCTCGCCGAAAGTTAAGGTAAAGGTGACTCCATGAATGTAGCTCCTAGTCGTAAAAGTCTAAAAGCTAAGATGATGACGATAAATTGAATGTCAGAGATGTTGAGAATGAGATATATTACGCATGTGAAGTTTAAGTTTGATACTAGGATTGCTTGACCTTTACCAAATTATGAATGCTGTTATTCAAACATTTTATATTGTGAATTTTCCTGATCTTTTCCTTGATTTGCATTGTATAGCACCCGATGTATTCAACTTATTAAGTTATGTATTCTTGCTATGTGGAATTAGCAGAGTATACAGCAAATATCATATGTAAATTAAACTAATGAAGTGATTGTTTTTATGGCGGGTGTTTGGTTTTCCTCATACTCTAACTACACATGTCAATAATTGTTGGCTCAAATGGCCGAGCTGCATGGCATTTATGAATTTAGATTTAGCCTTTAATATTGATGAGTAGCTAGTGGGGATTAGGATCTTTAATGTTGAAAAAAAACATGAGGGAATAATGTGGAAGATCTAAACCCTTGAAACACAAAGAGGGGAGAGTTTTGGAATCTGAGAAAAATTGGTGAAAGATTGATTAGGAGTTGAGTTTTGAAAATTAAGAAAACATGAGAGGAAAAAATTGAGAGTATCCATTTCCAGCCAGTAGTGGTATTCTTCCTTTTGCAGGAGATTCAGTCACCAGATGTAGGACCTTTTACTGAAGATTCTGTTTTTAAAAAATTTCTGGTTGGTTCAACCTACAATAGGTCCCACAAAAATACTTAGATTGATTGTTATTTTTATGTCAATTTTGTGATTGGTTGTTTATACTAAATGAGATATGTGAGATGCTCTAGGTCCCACATCACTATCACTATGGCCAATTTGTTTTAACTTTACTTTTTTTCTTTTAAATATTTT
Source organism: Lathyrus tuberosus (assembly GCA_022829125.1). Classification (NCBI taxonomy): domain Eukaryota; kingdom Viridiplantae; phylum Streptophyta; class Magnoliopsida; order Fabales; family Fabaceae; genus Lathyrus; species Lathyrus tuberosus. Next base: position 1,091,239 of record JALAZF010000266.1, on the reverse strand, counting down.
TTTAATATGTTTTTCATAAATTGAAAAAATTAATTTGACATTTTATAATATAAATATATATTGGAGACTAAAATATAGTCAAAATTACAATTAAAAAAATATGTATTTTAAAAATTATTTTTATAAAAAATATTTAAAATAGCATTAAATTTGATTGATTTTCAAAATTTTAACATCTAAAAAAATTATAAAAAAAATAATAAAATATCTAAAATAACATTTTGAAAATATTTATTTAAGTATATTATACTATAATAATTATTTTTAAAAAAGTTGAAATAAACGAGTCGTAAATATAGTTGAAAAGTGTTTTTTTTTTAATTAAATATACAAGATATCTATCCTAATTATTAGTATTAATGACATCACGTTATTGATATTTATTATAATTAATTTGTTATATATTTAGGAATTATGACGAGATTACATTTTTATTTAGATTATATCTCTTGTAATAAAATAGTTTTCAACAAAAAAAGAAATCATATTTAATGACATCACGTGATTGATATTTATTATAATTAATTTGTTATATATTTGGAAATTATGATGAGATTTCATTTTTATTTAGATTATATCTCTTGTACTCAAATAGTTATCAACAAAAAATTTTCATATTTAATAGAATATTTAGAATAACATTTAAATGATGAGGGGTGTCATTCCTCATTCAATATAAACTCTTTTAAGGCTATATCTCTAACTAATGTTGGACTTGGAATTTTTAAAATCCATCTCCCTCGCGTCTAATACTCTTTTGGATTTGTGTATGGATTTAAACGGTGTGCGGTCCATGATCCAATCTATAAGTTCTGATATTGTATTAGAGTATGCCCTAACTTATCTTTACAAAACCGATTTGTAAGGTGAAGATTACTCCCACTTATAAAAACATGTTCGTGTTATATATTATTCGATGTGTGAGGGGGTGTATTGAAAAGATTTCAAATCTCACATTGTTTAGACATAAAGCCTCTAAAAAGTTTATATAGAGTGTCACCCTTTATCTTACAAGTCGGTTTTATAAGGATGAATTATGTCAAACTCTACTGTGGTATCAAAACCACATGCTATCACTTTTCGCTATCGAGTCACCCATTATTTATTTTTACGCTTTAGATGTCCAGTCCTGAGCGTGAGTGGTGTATTAAAAGTCTCATATCGAACAATATATGACATGAACATATTTTTATAAGTGAGGGTAATCCTCACCCTATAAGTTAATTTTGTAAGGATGAATTAGGTCGAATTCTAATATTTTTTTTTCTCACTTTTCTCTCTCTTTTTTACTGTTTTTTTTATTCTTCTTTTATAATATTTTTCTTTTTTCTTTCTTTAAGGCAACGTTTTCTTCTCTCTCTTTTTCATTTATTTTTTCCTTATTTTTCATCAACATTCTTTCTGTTTTAGTTTTACTATTTTTTTCATTATCTTATTTCATTTGTCTTATTCTTCTTTTTTTCTCCCATTTTATTTTCTTTCAGTGTTTTATGTTTTATTATCTTTTTTTCCAGTGTTTTTGTAATGCTCCAGATTTTCATCTAAAACATGACTCATAAATTATTAAAAATATCTGATTAAATAAAAATAAAAGATTTTGAAATTAACCAAACTCGATGACAATTCAAATTCTAAGCGAAAAATCACCATTTCCAATTCATTCAAAGGAAAGTAAATAAATAACTTAAAATGTAATGCGATCAATTTATAAACTACTAAAATATTTTTATATGAAAACTCATTCTTCCTCAGTGCGACAAGCAACACTACAATAAAAAACACCTTTTACCTCAGTTAAAAAATAGGTCTTATTTCGATTTCACAGACGATGTAACGAAAGACATCATGAAAAGGACACACTCTACCTCTTAGTTTTAAAAAAATTGATGGGTATGTATAAAGGTCATTGGTTCAATTCTTAGGGAGACCTTTTTGGAATTCTGAAATGGAAAAAACACAATGTCCCTCGGTTTTGTCATTTCACCGATAGATATGCCACATTTTTACCTCGGTTACCTCATAAAACCGAGGGGTAAAACAATTTTAAGTTTATTAAATCTAATGTGAATTGCTTATTTCACTAAACCCTACTAAACATATAATTTCTCAAAATTGGTTAGGAAAATAATTATATGAACAATTGTGTTATATTTGAAGAACAACGTACATTCATTAGTGATTTTGAAGCATCTTGTAACTCATCATTCATATCACGATGTTTTATGATTAAAACTTCTTCAATGTTTTAAGTTCTTTATTCAACATTTCCTTTTCTACTAATTCATTCTTGAAAGCATAAAATTTGATGCTTTGAAAAATGAACAAATGGAAGAAAGTTGAACGAAAGCTGGAAGTATTAGAGAGATTTTAACGATAAAACAACATGAGATGAATGATAAGTTGCAAAATGTTAGAAATTCATTAATTAGTGTAAGATAAGTTTCAGATACAACATACTTTTTCATATGATTATTTCCAAAATCAATTTACTAGGTTATATGTTCAAAGAGGGGTTAGTGAAAGAAACAATTGACATTAGATATACTAAACTCAACTCGACGAAACAAGATGAGAGCTACACAAAGAATCACAAAAAACATAATCTCAATATCAATATCAATCTCAAACACATTAACAACAACTAAAATACAACATATAGATTTAATAAAATCAACTAAAAAACGGCAACTTATATTAAACAACAACACAAACAAACAACCAACTGTGGACAAAAGAGTTTCCACTTGAGGGGGAGCATTGTGGACTCACACTTTAGGGAGAGTGTTGCGAATAATAAGTCAAATGTGTGACTCCAACTCACACTTGACATATTATTCTCAACACGCTCCCTAAAGTGTGAGTCCACAATGCTTCCTCTCAAGTGAAAACTTTTTTCTACTTCCACATACACTTGTACCGTCGTTGATACTCTTCAACGAGACAGTCTACCCACGACCTGTGGGATACTATGTTCAATGCTCCCTAGTTGAAAAATCCCCCCCAACAAACGGTATCATGAGCCTGATTCGAGAAAAGGGACCGACTTACTTGTATCAAAATGCCCAGTAAGAGGTGTCCCGTTGAAATTGAAATTCCCAGGAAAGAGGTGTATCGAAATGCCCAAGAAGAGATGTCAACGGCGATATAAGTGTATGTGGACAAAAGAGTTTCCACTTGAGGGGAGCATTGTGGACTCACACTTGAGGGGGGTGTTGAGAATAATATGTCAAGTGTGAGTTGGAGTTCCACATTGGTTAAAAATGTGGATAGTTGATAATTTATAAGTGGAATTACCCATACACCTGTCACCTTAAGGTTTTGGGTGAATATGTGGTGTGTCTTTGACAAAGGTGATGCTCAAAAGGAAGTCGCACAATATTCAATGCTCCCTAGTTAAAAAATCTCCCCCAACATCAACAACATCAACAGTAATATCAAGAACAACAACGTCAATAAACAACCTCTAGGATTTAGGGTCTCAACAACATCAATAATAACAACAACAAAAACAACAAGAAACCCTCTAGGATTTTGGATCTCAACAACAACAACAACAACAATATTATTATTAGTGGTATTTGAAGTACCAGATATCTGAAGAAGAATTAAAAGAAAATGATTTGGATTTCTGAAGAAGAAACGAGAGCACTAAACACATAACATATTCGTATTGAAGATGATATGTGTTTATGACTCTCGTTTTTTATGGCTCTTTTGTTAAAGACTCTTCGTTAGTGTTTTGTTTGTATTGTTTAGACAAGTGAAACTGAAACTGAATGCTACATGGTAACGCTATATATATATATATATATATATATATATATATATATATATATATATGCATACTCTTTTTTATCTTTTAACTTTACCTCGGGGTCCATTTTGGTCCCTCAATTTTAAAAGTTCAAGTTTGATCCTTTAATTGTTCAAACAACATCATAAAAGTCCTTTTCGTCTATTTTGCTCAAACGGCGTTTGTTTATGCACGTGTAGCAGCTATGTTGGCAATGAACAATCATCTTCATCACCAAGGTCACCAAAATTCCAAAATTAATCCCTCCAAAATTTTCCCTTCAGCAGGAATCGAGTCGTGGTCACCACAATTACTTGGAAAGATAGTGTACCATTAGGCTATATCATGTTTGTTTATTTGTTTCACGAATAAAATATATATTAACAAATTTATAACAGGTGCATACCAGAAGCATTCTACCAAATTCATGACTCTACTACCTGAACTTCCTTCTCGACCTTTTCATCAATCCATAACATAACAAACAGTGACAAAGTGTAACAACAAAAACAAGAAGAATCAAATCAAAGGCACCCAAGACCTTTACTCAGCAAAATCGAGGAGAAAATCACCCAAGACCCCCAAAACAACACCGTAAGGCACGTCTGTACAAAGTTACCGAAGGTTGATATTCATTTATTCCGGAATTAGTTCCTTAACTTGGTCGGAGACTCGTGGGAATCTGGATATTCCACCGGAATCTTCGTCATGTTCTTGAGATTCATCAGTTAGAACTTCAAACTCGCGTCATTTATATGGTTTCTTGACACGATCTTATTTCTGCACCCACACAGAATCATATCCCCATACTTACATGCCTCAATTCCTCACCATTTCCATTTAATTTAGCTTTTAGGGTTTTGTTGCACCCCAAATTTTACCCTCAGATCCTCTGATCATTGTCATATCATATTTAGGTTAACTGTCGTAGCATTTGCGGTCATTTGGTCCATTAATCATAGTCGTACATTTTTCGTCTAATTATTGCCACTGTTTCTTTTTATTATTTATCCAATTATTTTCATGAGTTTCAGAACATTTTCTTTTATTTAGAATTTTGTTTTTTATTATTATTTACTTTTAAATCACATATCCAATCTAAAACTTAGTTTCCATTTTCTTAATATGTTATATTTTAATTAATTAATTTATTTTTTATTACTATTATTTTCATTTATTTGTCATTGTCATTTTATTATTATTATTATTTTCTTTTTTATCATTTTATCATTTTTTCTCGCTATTATTGTTTTTAGTTTTAATATTTATCATTTTATTTATTATCATTAATCATCAGTTTTATTATTATTTTTTATTTATGATATTTATCATTATTATTATTATTATTATTATTGTTATTTTTATGATTATTATTAGTATTATTGTTTTTTAACGATTATTGTTATTAGTCTCACTTTTATGTCTTTTTATTTGTTAAGTCCAAAACAACTTTGCCTCAATTTACTCCAAGCACACCTATTGACTTTTCCTTCTATCAACTCCAAACTGCATCAACCTTGTACTTGCTAGCTGACATTCAAAAGGCTGAAAATGAGCAACCACTAATCTTCTCACTTGGCTCAAGAAAGGCAGCAAGGAAGCATGCGCATAGGATCTTGGCTAGTGATCTTTCTCTCTTAAACAAAGCTGTTAACCACTGAGTTTTTAATTCCATTGTCCATTTGTTTTGACTATAAAAGGAAGTCATTTCCTCACTTGTTTCTCCAACAATAGCCGAGCGGTAAACCAACACTCTCTAATCCTTCTTCTGCAAACCCACCATAACTCTCTGCAAATCTTCCAACAATAAAAGACCTCATTTCCTTCATTAACACCTTCAGCCAATTTCATACAATTTCAAAACACCAACGCATATCATCTCTTCAAGAACCTCATGGCCATTTTTCAACCTTCACAGAAACTTCACCCCTGCTCTTCAACCCTCAACCTGTAAACTTTTTGTTTCTATTTTCAATAAACTTTCACAAACTTTCAACCTTTCCCTTCCTTTTTTCACAGACCTCTTAATCTTCAAGAATTCCAATAACAACTCTCCTCCAACCAACTTCATAAATCCAACCAAATCAATAAACCTGCGATACCCATTCAAGCCCTAAAACCCCAAATCATCAGAACCAGAGAGAAATTTGAGATGAAGAGAAACCCACATCCCTTTCCAAATCGAAATCAAACAGAACGGAGGGGATGAAACAGAGAGGTTTTGGAATCAGAAAACAGATATTGAAACTAACCACAAACCGAAATAGAATCGAAGGAGAGAGCATAATCGCGTGAGAAGAAGATATTTGGAACGATGAGAAGCGAGTAGAGGTTACCTGTTCTTGTCTCTTTCCCATTTTCCCTCTGTTTCACGGTTGATATTTATTTTTCACAGAACGGCCAATGTGAATAGGGTTATTGAACCCTTGTTTTTTCGTAAAAAGGTTGGACAAATGGGTTTGGGCCAGGATGGTCCGACCCAGGAAGGTCATAAATTTTTCTTTTAATCCAGCCCCTTTTGTTTCTTAGGATTTAGATTTATTAATTTTTAATGACTTTGTCTTAGTAATTTCGTGTTTTAAAAGAACATTTTAGCATTTCATTATTAGTTGGTTATTTTTTTTAAGATTGTAGAATTAGAGTTTTTTTACATAACCATAAAACAATAAAAATTCAAAAAAATATATTTTCTTTCCAATTCATGTTTAAAAGTAATTATTTAGGATTCATTTTTAATTATTTCGATTTTATTTTCTAATAACTCAGACAAATATTTTGAATATTAACTTTAAGTAAGTTTTGGAAATTTTTTAACTTTAGTTTTTACTAAGTTTTAGACATTGTGCATTTTAGTTGTAACTAAAGCTTTACTTATACTATTTCAAAGGAAAGATTCATTGTGGATTCATAAGTCCTCTTCACGCTTAGTTTTCCTGTTGGTTTTGAAGTTAGTTTTAATTTTTATTGAAGTTTGGATTGAGATCTTTCTTTTATTTTAATCTAGATTTTAATTCCTATTGATTTTAGCTCCTAATTTTTAGATTGTTTTACTAACCTTCGACTGTAATTTCTTTTTTAGTTTGTAATTAACTTTGGTATTAAAAAGCCTAGAGCATTAGCATTAGTTTTTTATCATGGTTGATTAATATGAGGCCATTCTACTTTTTTTAGTTTATGGGCCTATGACATAAAAAACTTCTTGATTTTGTTGATTTATTCAAGTCACAAATATCATGATTCATATGAGGCCATTTTTCAATTTATTTTTATTGGTCAATGAAAATCTAATAGAAAGGTATTCGATTTATTGATCTAAATCCTTATTTAGATGAGACCGATTTTATTTTTATTTTGAGCCCGTTTCTTTATTTTTGGGCCGATGATATTACAGAAATCACGACTTAGTCGATTTATCAAATTACCAAAAGTCGTGATATGTATGAGGCCACCTTCATTATTTTATCGGTCGATGAAAGTCGAATATCATAGATTATCGGTTTCTCGATTAAATCATGATTAAGACGAGACCGACTTTATTTCTATTTCATTCTGCATTTTCTTATATCTTCATTTTCATTTTTGACCGATGAAGTCTTTCTATTCACGAACGTTGTTAGCGAAGCGACGAACCTTCATTATTTCAAATCTGTAGTGAGTGATCATTGAAATTTCTTTCTATACTTTGAGATCGTGATAGGTTACCTTCGACTAATCAACGAGAGTTTGTGACTCAAGACGAGGTCTCCACATTTTCTTTTCGTGTGGCACGATTTCATCGGAGAATGATCTTCTATATCATTTCTCTATCGTGTCTTAACACAAAGATCAAATTGTGCATCCTCCTATAGTATGGTCTTCCTCATAGACCGTACTACGACGGATCAACACTACATTGGACCCGATTCATCGATCCAATAAATTAATCAACAATCACTAAATTTACTTTCAGTCAATATATATATATATATCTTGATTTATTCTTTATGTCGATTATTATCCTTGTTAATATTATCATTATATCTTGTGTATATTGTTCATTTTATTTGTTCTTTAAAACACACTAATAAATATCGAAACCTTAAAAAACTCAATGACCGGACTGTGGTTACCATCTCGAGTTTTGAGACTGAGGACTTAGATTTAGGACCATTTGCCCTATGCTCTTGGAGTGGAGGTTTTGACTCTTGATCTTGGCTTGCCAGTGGCCCATCAGTGGGAAGTGTTTATGCACTATTCTGGTTAGATCTTTCTATCTCTTGCTATTTACATTGAAGCACTCATTTACTTTTGCTTGATGTCTGCTTTTCTTGATACTTATATATGTGTTTGCTTGACATTGTTTCTTAGCATGTTAGCATGATAAACATGATACTATGTGGTTACCATCATTCTTTGATTTATTATCACTTGGTTTTGATGTCTTGATTATTACCATGTTCATATCTCGTTCATTTTATCTTGATTATTATACTTGTTCATATTCATATTGTTCACTGTATATTCATACTTGACTCATTTGACCCTCCTTCCAAAGGAAAGTTTTTTCACTTTGACTCCTAAGTCACAATCCATTCACATTTCACCTTGGCCTCATAAGAGCCATTTTCCTCATAGTTTAGTAATAGGATGGAGTTATCATGAACTCCATGTGATTCTCACTATCATGAGAACTCACTTTATCTTTTACTAAGACTTACAGAGTTATCATGAACTCTGTGTGGTTCTCACTATCATGAGAATTCACCTCCTCCCTTCATAACGTAAACTTAGAGAGTTATCGTGGACTCTACGTGAGCTTATGCTCATTCCTTTTGGAACGTTGGCCATAGTCAATGTTTCCTCTTTCACCCTTAGTTAGGTGAACTACGGTTGCTCTGATTCTTTAGTCAGATACGTAGGCACAAGATGCGACGTCTTGGCGAGCAAAACTTAGTGTACATATCTCTTAGGTCCTTACCTTAGCACATTTTCCTTAAGCAAGCAAACATAATATAACACAAACATTAACAAGAGGTTCCCGTAGAGTACTACAGACGTTTAGGGTGCTAATACCTTCCCTAGGCGTAACCAACCCCCGAACCTTAGATCTCCCCCTTTTAGGTTTTCTTCGATCTTGAACCTTTCCTTTGGATAAATCAAAGTCGGTTGTAAAAAAAATATGATGCAAGTTAATTAATAGTTTGTTATCCGATTTTCACCGCAACAGAAATGGCGACTTCACTGGGGACTCCATAGAGGGTTAAGCCCACCTTGTTTTGCTTATGTTATTTATGATTGCTTGCTATACTTGTACATATATCTGTATACCTGTTTTGTTTGGGTTCTTCTGTGTGCAGGGTGCTACTATTGAGTGTGAGATAAGTCCTAACTCGGACTTGAGTGCACTTATGATAGGATAGTGGATATAGTCAAGGAGACTTTGAGGGAGTCGATTCCCAAAAGAGTTGACTTGAGATTCCACACTCAGTTGAGGCCCTCTCGGAGTTGGTATATGTTGAACGAGCAATCGTGAAGGCGTTGCCACTTCGACCTAGGTGCCCGTGATTCTGAGAACCGTAGTTACCAAACCCCACTTGGCCTTTTAGGATGTAGTGTGGTAACCATGAGGGAGTCTATTTCTGAAATGGTTGTCACGCGATACTACACTCAGACGAGATTCTCTTGAGAATATTATTGATTACCAAGTTATTTGGGAAGTCGATAATATCCGAAAGATGGATTGTCGACTCTGGGAACCTTTTTAGAACCCTGTTCTACAGATGAAAACCCATAGTACATACCTTCTGGGATGGGTAGACCATGGATCCATGCTCGTGATCTTCAAACCTAGGCCCTCTCTTGTTTGTGTGTGCATATTTGTGAATATATGTATATGTGTGTTTGTGCATACGTTCATCCATGCATGAGACCCCTAAATCTAGGGCTTGTGTGCTGTTGTGTGTACATATATCTATGTCTTTGTGTGCCCGTGTTTTGTACATTGCATACATCTCATTGTATCCATTAATGATTTCAAAGAACTCAGAAGTTCTTTTCTTTGCGAAGATCCTTAGAGATCATGGATTTCAAAACAAAACTCTTCAGTTTCCAAAATGTTCGCAGTTGGCCTTTGAGTTCCTTGAAACCATTTGGCTTGCATTAGCATTGCATACGCATTTGCATTGCATTTGCATTTCTCAACCTCGAGTCTTATCCGTCCATCGTCTGTAACCCAGTTGACTTCCCGAAGCCATCATTGGACTTGAAATAGCTGTTGAAGTTGTCTTTTCTAGACTCGTCCGTTGCGACTACCATGCTGGGGCATAGGGGCACTCGACTGAAGATTGTAAGATGCTCGGAAGCAAGGTTCAGACGCTGCTCTCTGAGATGTTCTCATTCACGCCTCAAGGCATTCAGATCAGCAAACCTTCGTCTAATCAGGCAGGTTCATTAGACTCTGAGATGGAAGAAATTCCCGAGAGTATATGTGAGGATGATTCTCAGATGGATCTCGACAATCAACTCTGAAGACGGATATCACAGCTTGGCAAATCAAGAAAGGAAATTCTGGTTCCCCGAAGCTTGAAAAATTTTGGTTGTTTAGCATTTTGTTGTATTTTCTTTACATGTTTGAATTTATATTTGCTTATAAGCATTGTTGTACTTTCAAACTGGCAAGGTTAATGAATTGTTTATGCATCTTTTGATTAAGTCCATTCGTATTCACTCATTCTCTTTCTTTTACCGTCATAAAAAAAAATAGACAAATTTTTTTCTTTTTTCCAAACTATTGTTCAAGCAAAGATTGGGGAGGATGATGAAAACGTCATATCCATAATTGTTGTGGTATGCTTTCGATTAAACCTTGCCGAGGATGTAAGGCATTGTTTTAATTCCTAAACACGGGAGAAATAAGGAAGATAATCCCTCGTTAACCCTTTGAGACTAGAAGTAGGAGTTTTCTTTCTTTACACAAAAAAACCCTTAAATCTCAACCTTGGGGTGGGTAGTTCTCAGTTTAACTTGGTTATGCATTCGAATGCAAGCGCTTCATGCAAGACACCAGTTAGCTCTCTTAAATCAAATGAGTTAGTGTTTGTACAAGTTATTCCTCTAAACAGCAAATAAGGAAGGATCGTTGAAAAAATCCTTAATCAAAGAATGAGCCGAGTCCCTTTCAAGGCAAAAGCCATGGAAGTTGGGAAGCCTAGAACTTTGCCTTATACACAAAGAACTTGTACAACAGCAAAAAAGAAGAGGTATCGTGACCTCAACCAGATCAAAAAGAAGAGGTATTGTGACCTCAACCGGATAAAAAAGAAGAGGTATCGTGACCTCAACCAAATCAAAAAAGAGGTATCGTGACCTCAACCAAAAAAATAAAGAGGTCATAACCTCAGCAAAGACAACAAAAGACAACCAAATTCTGCAAGGGAGCAGTGACTATAAAGGTGTCTGAATCATCAACTATCATTAATTCATTCCTAGCCTATGGAAATCTGAATGCATAGCTTGAGTTAACTGAGTGTAGGATTAGAGTTCATCACGGAGAATGGGGTGGGCACCAAATAAACTTTGAGCCTTATCCTTTGTTTCATAAACCGTGAACCAGGCCACGTTACAACCCTTAAAAGACCTAATTGAGGTAAGGTTGTTTCGAAAGCATACTACAGTAAGGTTGATTAACCTGACTCCTAATGATCTTTGCTAATTGTGTGTGTTGACCACTTCATCTGTCATTCTGTAAATGATCAGATCCACTTTGTTTTTGATTATTTAATCATTCCACTGTGTGTGTTTCGTCAATAAACTTTGTTTTTCAAAAGCTTGCATGAATTTTGCATTAAAATTGCCAATTTTTAATGAACAATACTTGTTTGTAAAACTGATTCAATGTCGAAGAAATCCCAACAAATGCAGCCAGCTAGGTAATTTGACTTGATAAAGGAAGCTCAGTCAGGGGCAACCAAACAGAAGGTTCTGCCAATCCACCATCTCAATAGCCAAGAATCATGGGCAGAACTCCCCAAAGTTCAGCATATTGGGGCGAGCCTTCTTGAGGTCATCTTACGATGAGTTTGGACTCCATTGACCCATCAACAGGGGAAACTTTGTTCCCCAGCTGTTTCTACCACAGTCTGAGGACTTTGTATTGCAAATACTGTGGGACATGGGCAGTTACGTCGAGGTTCATCTTTTCAAAAGTTTGAAGATATTGACGCACCTTGTATGCTAATTCTTCTGTAAAATCCTTTTGATGACTTATCCTCACATATCAGTTAATCAGAAGCAACCAGGTCGAGATTCAGTAAATCTCTAAAGGGCCAATCAGTCTGGGGCATCTCTTTCATAGACCAGTCAGTCTGAATAACAAGTTCAAGGACTTTGTCGTGCAAAGGCAGTCAATCAGGGGCAGTTATGCTGAGATTCACGAAATCTCTCCAAGAGTTGGAAGATATTGAAACGCCTTGTGTGCCAATTCTTCTGTAAAATCCTCTCGATGTATTCGTCTGATAGACCATGTACTTTGGGGCAGATGAGTCATGCAGAATTACTCAGCTTTTGTGGCGTCTCTGCTAGCTCCCCAGAAAGTTGTCTCTTCAGCTAATCTTGGTAATTCTCAGTGGATCTCTTATCTCCAGTGAAGAAAGCAAGCTCATGATGGCAATCCTAGTGAAGTCATGATGCTATACCAAGTGGAGTACTCTTTCCCCAGAGCAGGTCATAACCTTGAAGTAGAGCTGCTTCATCTGCAAGTTCATCCCCAGTAATGGTCCAATCTGATGAGTTTGGCTGGGTATCCTTGTCGAGATGTTTATTTCATCTCATGTCTTGCTTCTCGTTTGTTTTGTCAGCATAAGCATGGCATAAGCATAGCATCTTAGCATTTTGCTTTCTCTTCCTGGTGTTTACCGGTCTTTGATTCACTTTGGCGTTTGTCTCCCCAAGTAACTGGGTGTGTCTTTTCTCTCCAACAGAGTTGTCAGCCCTAGGCATAAAGTGCCCATCCATTCTTGAAATCCCCACAGAGCTTTATCCTCGTGGATGATGGTTGGTTCAGTTATCTTTTTCCACAATTGGATGAGATAAATCCCATTTGAGTTCATCCCTCAATTGGAGTCTTGTTTGGTCGTTTCTTTCTAGCTTGTTCCTAGATTGAACTTGGATCCCTGGCAGGTGTGGTTTCTGAGCCCATCTTGAACGTGCATTTATTTTGCACTGTGTCTCGCAAGAAGCATCTTTTACAGATCCTCATTGAAGACAATTATTCCTCTGGTAGTGTTGTAATATCAACATCTCTTTGGAATTTATACCCAACAACAAGTATCATTCTCTTGGAGAAGCTTGTTCTTTCATGGCAATAAGTGGCAGTCTCTTATGAGAAACTTATCTATCTCTGGTTTTATTCAACCTCTTTGCAACCATAATGGGTATTCCCTAGGAAGTCTAATCTTCATTGATGCAACCCCGATACCAATATAGCTGATGCTCAATTACCTCATTGGGATACCTAAAGTCCAGTAATCACTGGCGTTGTGTAACCAGGTCAAATATGAACCTAAACTTCGAGTCAAGTATGAACCCATTGTTTGAATCTATCGTTTGAAACCAAAACTTCAGGTTATCGTGAACCCGTTGTTTGAACCTTTTTCAAAGTCCAGTCATCACTGGCATCTTTTCTTTTTCAGGTCTCATAAGAACCTAAAGTCCAGTCATCACTGGCATCTTTTCTTTTTCAGGTCTCATAAGAACCTAAAGTCCAGTCATCACTGGCACCTTTTCTTTTTTAGGTCTCATAAGAACCTAAAATCCAGTCATCACTGGCATCTTTTCTTTTTCAGGTCTCATAAGAACCTAAAGTCCAGTCATCACTGGCACCTTTTCTTTTTCAGGTCTCATAAGAACCTAAAGTCCAGTCATCACTGACATCTTTTCTTTTTCAGGTCTCATAAGAACCTAAAGTCCAGTCATCACTGGCACCTTTTCTTTTTCAGGTCTCATAAGAACCTAAAGTCCAGTCATCACTGGCACCTTTTCTTTTTCAGGTCTCATAAGAACCTAAAGTCCAGTCATCACTGACACCTTTTCTTTTTCAGGTCTCATTTGAACCTAAAGTCCAATCATCATTGGCACCGTTCTTGTTTGAATCGAGTCAAACCTGAACCTAAACTTCGAGTTATCGTGAGCTTGTTATTTATCCTTTGTTTGCTTCAGATTATCGTGAGTCTGTTGTCAAAACCATCTTTATTTGAATCGAGTCAAACATTGTTAGCTTCAGATTATCGTGAGTCTGTTGTCTAAAACCGTTCTTGTTCGAATCGAGTCGAACCTGAACCGAGTCTTTGTTTGAATAAAGTCAAACACTGACCATCTTAGAGTCTTTTGTTTAAACGTTCTTGTTTGAATCGAGTCAAACCTGAACCGAGTCTTTGTTTGAATCGAGTCAAACACTGACCATCTCAGAGTCTTTTGTTTAAACTGTTCTTGTTCGAATCGAGTCGAACCTGAACCGAGTATTTGTTTGAATCGAGTCAAACACTGACCATCTCTGAGTCTTTTGTTTAAACCGTTCTTGTTCGAATCGAGTCGAACCTGAACCGAGTCTTTGTTTGAATCGAGTAAAACACTGACCATCTCAGAGTCTTTTGTTAAACGTTCTTGTTTGAATCGAGTCAAACCTGAACTGAGTCTTTGATTGAATCGAGTCAAACACTGACCATCTTTGAGTTTTTTTGTTTAAACCGTTCTTGTTCGAATCGAGTCGAACCTGAACCGAGTCTTTGTTTGAATCGAGTCAAACAATGACCATCTTTGAGTTTTTTTTAAACCGTTCTTGTTTGAATCGAGTCAAACCTGAACCGCGTCTTTGTTTGAATCGAGTCAAACACTGACCATCTCTGAGTCTTTTATTTTAAACCATTCTTGTTTGAATCGAGTCAAACCTGAACCCAGTCTTTGTTTGAATCGAGTTAAACACTAACCATCTTTGAGTTTGTTGCTTTAAACCGTTCTTGTTTGAATTGAGTCAAACCTGAACCCAGTCTTTGTTTGAATCAAGTCAAACATTGCTTTTATTTCAGTTTGTTCCTGCTTGAATCGAGTCAAGCTTGAACCTAAAGTCCAATTATCGTTGGCACCGTCTTTGTTTGAATCGAGTCAAACATTGCCTTAATTTCAGTCTGTTGCTTTCAAACATCCTTGTTTGAATCGAGTCAAACCTGAACTTAACTTTCCAGATATTGTGGACCATTCTTTGTTTGAATCGAGTCAAACATTGTTTAAACTCCAGTTTGTCATGAACCCGTTGCTTGAACCTTTTCTAAAGTCCAGCTCACACTGGTATTTTTCATAAACCAAATCATATTGTTATCTCAACCAACTTTGGAACCCATTGGTTCATTAACCTTATTCTTAGCTAAAGGTCCAGTCACCTTTCATCATCTGATGCACAGAGTTTGTCTCTGTCTTTTCTGGCTTTTCTTGAAGATCCCGTTTGAACTCTTCAGTATAAGAAATCCCCAGAAAATCTTTGTAGGATGTCTATCCTTTTATTTCAAACTGATCCCCCAGTGGAGATCATGTCTTCTTTCTGGTTTCATGCCCAGTAAGAATGCGTCTTTATTCCCCCAGTGTCGTCTGGTCGCATATGAACCTGTCGTCCATCTCCCTGGATCTCTTCCCAGTGGAGAACACCTCTCTGGCTCCTATCTCCAGTGAGGACCTGTAGGGTTTCCCCTCAGCTTTATCTTTCTATCCCCAGTGTTTCTTCAGAGTCTTCCCAGTGAGTCTCTTTTGCTGGTTAGCCTGTATCCCCAGTGAGTTTCTTTCTCGTGGATACTAACCTTCATCCTTCCCCGGTATAGCTCACCTGTGGTTGTGTTACTTGTTTTTCTGTATTTTTGCATCATCATGGCATCGTACCATAGTACTAGTTCATGGCATGTCTGCATCTTAGGCTAGTTTTGTCCATATCATTGTATATCAGCGTATCTAAGGGCAAAATTTTCGATTATCTATATTTAAATATCTTTCACCATAATTTCCATTTCCTATGTCATTCGGTGAAAATATTTAAATAGGGGCAACTGTTGCACCCCAAATTTTACCCTCAGATCCTCTGATCATTGTCATATCATATTTAGGCTAACTGTCGTAGCATTTGCGGTCATTTGGTCCATTAATCATAGTCGTACATTTTTCGTCTAATTGTTGCCACTGTTTCTTTTTATTATTTATCCAATTATTTTCATGAGTTTCAGAACATTTTCTTTTATTTAGAATTTTGTTTTTTATTATTACTTACTTTTAAATCACATATCCAATCTAAAACTTAGTTTCCATTTTCTTAATATGTTATATTTTAATTTATTTATTTATTTCTTATTACTATTATTTTCATTTATTTGTCATTGTCATTTTATTATTATTATTATTATTTTCTTTTTTATCATTTTATCATTTTTTCTCGGTATTATTGTTTTTAGTTTTAATATTTATCATTTTATTTATTATTATTAATCATCAGTTTTATTATTATTTTTTATTTATGATATTTATCATTATTATTATTATTATTATTATTATTATTATTATTATTATTATTGCTATTTTTATGATTATTATTAGTATTATTGTTTTTTAACGATTATTGTTATTAGTCTCACTTTTATGTCTTTTTATTTGTTAAGTCCAAAACAACTTTGCCTCAATTTACTCCAAGCACACCTATTGACTTTTCCTTCCATCAACTCCAAACTGCATCAACCTTGTACTTGCTAGCTGACATTCAAAAGGCTGAAAATGAGCAACCACTAATCTTCTCACTTGGCTCAAGAAAGGCAGCAAGGAAGCATGCGCATAAGATCTTGGCTAGTGATCTTTCTCTCTTAAACAAAGCTGTTAACCACTGAGTTTTTAATTCCATTGTCCATTTGTTTTGACTATAAAAGGAAGTCATTTCCTCACTTGTTTCTCCAACAACAGCCGAGCGGTAAACCAACACTCTCTAATCCTTCTTCTGCAAACCCACCATAACTCTCTGCAAATCTTCCAACAATAAAAGACCTCATTTCCTTCATTAACACCTTCAGCAAATTTCATACGATTTCAAAACACCAACGCATATCATCTCTTCAAGAACCTCATGACCA
This sequence comes from Lathyrus tuberosus, assembly GCA_022829125.1. Taxonomy (NCBI): domain Eukaryota; kingdom Viridiplantae; phylum Streptophyta; class Magnoliopsida; order Fabales; family Fabaceae; genus Lathyrus; species Lathyrus tuberosus. Next base: position 1,074,316 of record JALAZF010000266.1, on the reverse strand, counting down.
TTTTTCAACCTTCACAGAAACTTCACCCCTGCTCTTCAACCCTCAACCTGTAAACTTTTTGTTTCTATTTTCAATAAACTTTCACAAACTTTCAACCTTTCCCTTCCTTTTTTCACAGACCTCTTAATCTTCAAGAATTCCAATAACAACTCTCCTCCAACCAACTTCATAAATCCAACCAAATCAATAAACCTGCGATACCCATTCAAGCCCTAAAACCCCAAATCATCAGAACCAGAGAGAAATTTGAGATGAAGAGAAACCCACATCCGTTTCCAAATCGAAATCAAACAGAACAGAGGGGATGAAACTGAGAGGTTTTGGAATCAGAAAACAGAGACTGAAACTAAACCTCAAACCGAAATAGAATCGAAGGTGAGAGCATAACCGCGTGAGAAGAAGATATTTGGAACGATGAGAAGCGAGTAGAGGTTACCTGTTCTTGTCTCTTTCCCATTTTCCCTCTGTTTCACGGTTGATATTTGTTTCTTACAGAACGGCCAATGTGAATAGGGTTATTGAACCCTTTTTTTTCGTAAAAAGGTTGGATGAATGGGTTTGGGCCAGGATGGTCCGACCCATGAAGGTCATAAATTTTTCTTTTAATCCAGCCCCTTTTGTTTCTTAGGATTTAGATTTATTAATTTTTAATGACTTTGTCTTAGTAATTTCGTGTTTTAAAAGAACATTTTAGCATTTCATTATTAGTTGGTTATTTTTTTTAAGATTGTAGAATTAGAGTTTTTTTACATAACCATAAAACAATAAAAATTTAAAAAATATATTTTCTTTCCAAATCATGTTTAAAAGTAATTATTTAGGATTCATTTTTAATTATTTCAATTTTGTTTTCTAATAACTCAGACAAATATTTTGAATATTAACTTTAAGTAAGTTTTGGAAATTTTTTAACTTTAGTTTTTACTAAGTTTTAGACATTGTGCATTTTAGTTGTAACTAAAGCTTTACTTATACCATTTCAAAGGAAAGAATCATTGTGGATTCATAAGTCCTCTTCACGCTTAGTTTTCCTGTTGGTTTTGAAGTTAGTTTTAATTTTTATTGAAGTTTGGATTGAGATCTTTCTTTTATTTTAATCTAGATTTTAATTCCTATTGATTTTAGCTCCTAATTTTTAGATTGTTTTACTAACCTTCGACTGTAATTTCTTTTTTAGTTTGTAATTAACTTTGGTATTAAAAATCCTAGAGCATTAGCATTAGTTTTTTTATCATGGTTGATTAATATGAGGCCATTCTACTTTTTTAGTTTATGAGCCTATGACATAAAAAAACTTCTTGATTTTGTTGATTTATTCAAGTCACAAATATCATGATTCATATGAGGCCATTTTTCAATTTATTTTTATTGGTCAATGAAAATCTAATAAAAAGGTATTCGATTTATTGATCTAAATCCTTATTTAGATGAGACCGATTTTATTTTTATTTCGAGCACGTTTCTTTATTTTTGGGACGATGATATTACAGAAATCACGACTTAGTCGATTTATCAAATTACTAAAAGTCGTGATATGTATGAGGCCACCTTCATTATTTTATCGGTCGATGAAAGTCGAATATCATAGATTATCGGTTTCTCGATTAAATCATGATTCAGACGAGACTGACTTTATTTCTATTTCATTCTGCATTTTCTTATATCTTCATTTTCATTTTTGACCGATGAAGTCTTTCTATTCACGAACGTTGTTAGCGAAGCGACGAACCTTCATTATTTCAAATCTGTAGTGAGTGATCATTGAGATTTCTTTCTATACTTTGAGATCGTGATAGGTTACCTTCGACTAATCAACGAGAGTTTGTGACTCAAGACGAGGTCTCCACATTTTCTTTTCGTGTGGTACGATTTCATCGGAGAATGATCTTCTATATCATTTCTCTATCGTGTCTTAACACAAAGATCAAATTGTGCATCCTCCTATAGTATGGTCTTCCTCATAGACCGTACTACGACGGATCAGCACTACATTGGACCCGATTCATCGATCTAATAAATTAATCAACAATCACTAAATTTACTTTCAGTCAATATATATATATATATATATATATATATATATATATATATATATATCTTGATTTATTCTTTATGTCGATTATTATCCTTGTTAATATTATCATTATATCTTGTGTATATTGTTCATTTTATTTGTTCTTTAAAACACACTAATAAATATCGAAACCTTAAAAAACTCAATGACCGGACTGTGGTTACCATCTCGAGTTTTAGGACTGAGGACTTAGATTTAGGACCCTTTGCCCTATGCTCTTGGAGTGGAGGTTTTGACTCTTAATCTTGGCTTGCCAGTGGCCCATCAGTGGGAAGTGTTTATGCACTATTCTGGTTAGATCTTTCTATCTCTTGCTATTTACATTGAAGCACTCATTTACTTTTGCTTGGTGTCTGCTTTTCTTGATACTTATATATGTGTTTGCTTGACATTGTTTCTTAGCATGTTAGCATGATAAACATGATACTATGTGGTTACCATCATTCTTTGATTTATTATCACTTGGCTTTGATATCTTGATTATTACCATGTTCATATCTCGTTCATTTTATCTTGATTATTATACTTGTTCATATTCATATTGTTCACTGTATATTCATACTTGACTCATTTGACCCTCCTTCCAAAGGAAAGTTTTTTCACTTTGACTCCTAAGTCACAATCCATTCACATTTCACCTTGGCCTCATAAGAGCCATTTTCCTCATAGTTTAGTAATAGGATGGAGTTATCATGAACTCCATGTGATTCTCACTATCATGAGAACTCACTTTACCTTTTACTTAGACTTACAGAGTTATCATGAACTCTGTCTGGTTCTCACTATCATGAGAACTCACCTCCTCCCTTCATAACGTAGACTTAGAGAGTTATCGTGGACTCTACGTGAGCTTATGCTCACTCCCTTTGGAACGTTGGCCATAATCAATGTTTCCTCTTTCACCCTTAGTTAGGTGAACTACGGTTGCTCTGATTCTTTAGTCAGATACGTAGGCACAAGATGCGACGTCTTGACGAGCAAAACTTAGTGTACATATCTCTTAGGTCCTTACCTTAGCATGTTTTCCTTAAGCAAGCAAACATAGTATAACACAAACATTAACAAGAGGTTTCCGTATAGTACTACAGACATTTAGGGTGCTAATACCTTCCCTAGGCGTAACCAACCCCAGAACCTTAGATCTCCCCCTTTTAGGTTTTCTTCGATCTTGAACCTTTCTTTTGGATAAATCAAAGTCGGTTGTAAAAGAAATATGATGCAAGTTAATTAATAGCTTGTTATCCGATTTTCGCCGCAACAGGTTTCATTGTTCTTCACATATTGGTGAAATTGTTGTTGTTTTGTGATGTATTTCTTCAAAGATTGGTGAAGTTTTTGTTGTTATGTGATATTGAGCCATTTCTATGATGTTCTTCACAAACTGGTTTTTATTCATTGAGCTTTGTTCGATTTGATCTTTGATGAGTTTTTATTGCTGTTCTTGGTTGATTAGTGAATATGATGAATGTTCATGAACATGAGAGAGAATGAGGGAAGAGAGAGGGAAATAATGATTTTGATCTAATAATAAGAGCATATGCCACGTCAGCGCCAAGTGTATGCCAAGTGGTATTCTATTTTGCCTTTGACTAACGGAGCAAACAGAAAAGACTAACGTGTTGTTGTTTGAACAATTAAAGAATCAATTTGGAATTTTTTAAAATTGAGAGACCAAAATAGACTCTGAGGTAACGTTAAAGGACCAAAAAATGTATTATATATATATATATATATATCATTTTTCTCTCATCCTACGATTTTAAAAATCAGAACGATTATCATATGGTTTATTGGTCGATTTATTGGGTCCTTGATCGAAATGCATGACTAAATTGGATTAAATCGGATAATTCATTTGAATAAACCCGCATCTCTAACAAAACTATATGTTAGAAAAATTGATTGAAATAAAATGGATCGAGGCTAGAATCGTGAACGAATCAGTTTCCTTATAGTATTTCAAGCACTCTCAAATCATCTTAGAGTTTGTACGCATGAATAACCGAGATAATTCACCCTATACACGAGTTTGCACAAGACGGATGAAAACTCGAATGTTGAGAATATGAAATTTGGAATTTTGTGTGAAGAGGATGGACTTTTCTTATGTATTTTTCTGAATCTAGAATGCTTAATTTATAGGGCAAATTGATGTTGTTTCATAAGGTTGCGACCCTTGATGAAACACACACTTTCAGCAACATTTTTCCAAAATGTTTCATTATTTTGTCTACAACAACACTTTTCAAACGTTGCACTGTTTCGCCTACGACAACACTTTTAACAAATGTTGCATTGTTTCGCCTACAACAACACTTTTCAAAGGTTTCACTGTTTTACATTCTGCAACAATTCACGAAGTGTTGCCTATTTCCGAATTCAAACCTACTGCAACACTTCACAAGTGTTGTCTATTTTTGAGTTCAAACCAACTGCAACAATTAACAAGTATTGCCTATTTCTGAATTCAAAATTTAATATTCACTTTAATATTTTCTTGTCATTTTGGAGCACATTCAAGATTATTAATTCGTAATAATTTACAACACTATATAATTATGAAACTGGTCGAACCATACCTCTCTAAAAAAACCGGCCTTTCTAAAAAAATCACCACCCCTACCAAATTTCAAAATTTTGAAATATCATAATTTTACAAGTTCATTCTTTAAATTCAAAATTTAAACATAATTATCACACATAAGAAAATAGTATAAAATACAAATCAAAATAAATTTTGAACAAAGTATAATTGTAACATAAACTAAACAACAAAATAAGTGCACTGTCTAATAAATTTAATTGCAAAGAGGGAAAGTTGTTCCAAATTAGTTTTGAACAAATTCTACTTATATTTTAATTTTATGTTTAAAAAATTATCAAAACAAATATTGTTTCGTCTGATGAAAAAAAGCATTAATCTGTCAGTTTTTCAAAATCGTCGATTCGTTGATTTTTCGACCTAACAATCAAATCAGACTAATGACCCTTTCGATTTCAGATTCAACTAGCTGTTCCAATTTGGCTTTTGAAACACTATCACCACCTCTTAAGTTTCTCTCTCACTTTTATATTTGTTATCTCTCATATTTGGTAGACTATTTTCATTATAAATGTATTGCTTTAAACAATATTATTTCTATTTTCATTATAATTTAATTCATAATTTTTTCATGTTTAACCACACCAATATATATATATATATATATATATATATATATATATATATATATATATATATATATATATATATATATATATATATATATAGGGTTATGCTAATGCACACCCATGTAGGTGTGCATTAGCAACATACACCTTAGTGTATTTTTGTGTGGGGCCTACCAATTTTGGGTGGGACCCACATTAGAAAGATGAAGAAAAAAATAGATGTAGTGTATTTTTGTGTAGGGCCCACCAATTTTAGGTGTATATTGGCATTTTCCATATATATATATATCATAACATGATGATGCAATTAGACAAAAGTTTTATCCGCCACCAAAACAAGCACAAGATGCACATGTCACATCATGTATGATAAATATACAAATAAAATTCCGCCACTTAGGTACTCACCAATTCAAAATAATATTCACATATGTGTATCATATTAAAATAATTATTTATAACTTATATATTTAGATATCTAATATATTAAATCTTGTTATATAGTATTATATTATTATCTTTTTCCATTTTGATTACTTAGAATAATTAGTCATGACACAACGTACCTGCATTGCCTTGATTTACATAACAACACTAAAACATATTTAAAGACCTACAACATACCAAGTCTATTGAGTAATGCTTAGAGATAACTCATTTATTTTTCAATCCATTACAATATTGAATAACGCCTTATATCCACCACATGAGTACTATATTAACATCACCCTCATTTGTTTCTATGTCACATACTTTTATCATACACTATGTATATTTAGAGTAATGTTATCTTGACACTAAACCTTACACCTACATCGTATTTATTATTCACAAATACGGTGAACAGTGATATTAACAGTGACCTTTGTTGGAATTAACCCCAATCTTGAAGATAATCCGGATCAATCTTGATTGAACGACAATAATTTTTTTATTGATCGCTCATTTTGTTCCTCACTCGTTACTTGAGTGATTCAACCGCATGTTGATTACAAGATGATTCCGCTGCACAATGATTTGAGAAGAAAAGAAATCTGTGAAAGTGAATTGGGGATGATAAGAGAAATTATGGTTTTAGGAGAAGGAGAAAGAAGATGGATCAAATTCTACAGAGTTTCTCTCTATGTTTATTCTCGCTGAATTTCTCTTTTTCAACTCTTTTGCAATGGTAGGATACCTCCTTATTTATAGATGAGAATACTTACATACAAATTAATTCTCAAAGTAACTAACTAACATAAACTTCAACAAGTTGTATCCGACTTTCTGTCAGATACATTTAATATAGACTCTGTTCGACTCTGTGGAACACACACTAATTTGACTCAGTCGAGCACACACTTATGCTTGACAAAAAGAATTACATATTTAATACACCATCTAACTCATTATGTCTAAGCTATCTACATTAATCATAGTTCTCAATCTCTTGAACAATTTGACTTGCATAACCTTCATCATAATGTATGCAATCTGATTCTCAATCCTGTAGTGTTCCAAATTCAACTTCATATTTTCTACTTGCTCTCGAAGATAATGGAACCTCTTTTCCATGTCTTTGCTTATTCCATGTGCTATTGGGTTCTTGCCAGACTGATAGCAGAAATGTTGTCAATCTTTATGGTCATTGCTCTTCATAAAGGTAAAATTTCTACTTATGATCCTCATCCTATTTATAACTTTTTGAGTTACCTGCAATTGTCTCCTTCCTAATTTGCTTTTTGTTTTTACTATGCTGTGTCTCAATTCTTAATAAAATTCATGAAGCTTCATCTCATTTAGAGTTAAAATAATCCATGATTAATGAAATGATAGATATATAATCTAACCATACTTGAGATCTTGTTCCACCTCCTCTTAGAAAAGATATTGTTTGTTGCAGATGGGTGCTTAATGTCAAAGTGGGACGTAATTGACGTTTTGATTGATTCAAGATTCAGTTAGTGCCAAAAAAAAACTATACGCATATCTATGGATAACATTGCGGTGATACCTTCTCACTAGATGCGAAGATACAAACTATATTCCTCTTTATAATTATGGCTTCCATGAAACATTGATCTGTATTTTAGTTGGAAATTAATAATGCTTTCTTGCATGGTGAGTTGGAAGAAGAGATTTATATGGAGCAACCTCCTAAGTTTTTTTCTCTAGACGAGTGTAGTTTGGCATGCCAATTTCAATATTCTTTATATGGCATGAAATAATCATCAATCTGAACATGGTTTGGTTTATTCAACAAATTTTTACAACAGTTTAGGATAACCTTTTGCGCATCAGATCATTTTGTGTTTCTTAAATTCTCATAGTCAAATAAACATATCTTCTTGTAATTTATGTTAATGACATTATCACAGGTGATGATTATGATGGTTTCAAATAATTAAAACAACACTCGTTTTAGAGCTTTCAGACCAAAGACTTGGGTCCTTTACGTTACTTTCTTAAATTGAGGTGGCTCAATCATAGTCAAGTATTTCTATCTCTTTGAAGAAGTACACTTTTGATATTATGAAGGAGACGTGTCTTATAGATTGTAAACTAGTTGACACTCATATGGATCTCAGAGTTCTAAGAGCTCCGATACCACTATTGGGAAATGTCTGTATAATTTTCCTCCTCTATGAACTCAAAATTGACACTATGCAGAAGCAAAAATAAAGAGAATGTAGTAGTAAAATCAAAGAGGTCCGGACACTATTTCTCACAATCACTCTTGGATTTTCTCTCTTTTGGTAAAATAATCAAAATCTTCACCCTATTTATAGAAGAATAACATGGCTTAGAAACTTCAATACATACAGTGGATAATCAATGCTTATATTTTAAAAACTCTTGTAAATCTCATTTTTACAATTCCTAAGTATGAATGTAAAGTTTCAAGGTTCAAAGAAGGAATTCCATTATTTGCTTCAACCCTCATAAATAGGAATGTCTGTCATTGTAACACCCCTAATCTATACCCCCAATTAAATAAAGCGATAAAAATTTCATCAGAGTATAATTAAATATTCACGGCATAGACGAAGGCGTCACATCAATTGGGATAAAACACATAAACCTGCTCATAAAGATATGCAACAATCAGGTAGCAATTAACAGATGAACTTAGTTCCTACTACCCACAATTCAGATACAGAATAAAAGCAAAAAATATGCAACTGAATCTCATATATATATCACATAAAGAGTTTGTCTGTCATACACAGATCCATGCATACACAATCCAAAAGATATCTATACATATACACATAAATCACAACGATCTCCCCGACTACCCGGTGCTACATATCAGAGTCGACCGACAAAAGAATGAAGACCTAAGCTTCACAAAAAGACCTCCAGCATCTAATCTGCAATGCCTCATAGAGCATTAAAACATCAGAAGGGTGAGAAACACAATCATAATATAATTGCATATAATTATATAATAACACCAAAATACACATGTAATATTCTCACCACAACTTATACCAGAATTCAAACGCAAAACAACACAATGCATATCATCATATATCTATCACCAAGGCATATATAATTAAATAAATGCATTTTATCAACAACATATATATATATATATATATATATCTCAACTCATCAATTCCATTCACAATTCCACACAAAATTAATCCATTCATGATTTATGCAAATGCATAGAGACCGACACAACGACTCTATGCAATGCAATGCGGTATCATCCATCCATCATTTCAACACTAGTCCACTCAGGAACTATTGGAACCATCGCTTGTTACTTAGTGTAACTCCCCGTCGGGCAAACGATGTTCCCCGTCGCTCACAAGGCACACGACGTTTATGGATCGCTCACACCTCTTTGTATAAGGCACACGACCCGATCGCTCACACCTCTTTGTATAAGGCACACGATCGTCCATAATCATCGCTCACACCTATTTGTATAAGGCACACGATGTTATAGCGAATTCCCTCTGGAATCGATTCGTCGCTCACACCCACTAGGGCATACGACATCTCAAGAATGCATATCATGATGCTTGGCATACAATGACTCATGACATTCAAATGCACACATATATGCAATCATCTCAATCAACAATGATCATGCTTTGCACTCAAGCCCAAAACAATGCATTTAATTGCCATAAGGCCACAAACCCTCATCACAACATTTAAACACATGCATTCACCTCATATAATCAGCACACAAGTCATACAATATATATCACCAGCACATCGCATGATAACACCTCAATTACACACAATTAAAACGGTAAAAGTTGACAAAACGAAACATTTCCAAATTCCCGACTTAATTAAATCGGTCAACAATCTCAAAACCATCATCATAAGAAAGTACAGTTCAATAGCTATTCAACGATACCAAGAATGTTAAAAATGGATAATCGGAACACAAGTTACGGACTGAACAAGAAAAGTAATCGCGAAAAACACAATTCTGCAATCTTCCTGGCCATACGCGTATTGCCCTGAGCCATACGCGTATTTCCTTGCTCCCTCGCCCATTCCATACGCGTATTGCCCAACTTGATACGCGTATGGGCAGAGACCAATTCCTCTGAAAAATCCCACTAAAAACTCCAATACGCGTATTGCCTCACTTCATACGCGTATTTCCCTCAACCTTACGCGTACCATTACGCAAATAGTCAGATGGCCGAGAAAAATGGAACTCCATACGCGTATTTCCCTCACTCCTTCAATGCCATACGCGTATTTCCTTAACCAATACGTGTATTGCCTTGAGTGATACGCGTATGGGCAGTGGAAAAACCAGAAATTTCCTGCATAATTTTTCTGCGAAATTCACCCAAAAATCACTCCCAATCTCACCTAAACACCAGAAAATTACCAATTGAATGCCTAACAACATGTATCTATCATGTATCAACAATAAGGAACACTAAAACATGATTTCAGACATAGATTATACCAATTTCTAGCAATTCCAACATATTATGGTTTTTACTCTATATTTCAATTTCAATCCAATATCAACCAAAAGCATACATACATAATCATACACAAGTATAAGATAATAGAGTTTCGCACCCTTACCCGATTTAATCGTGTTTTTGAAAGTCGGTTGATCGATTTCTTAATCCACAAGTTTTCTCTCTTTTTCTTCTCTTCTTTTCCTTCTTTCTCTTTTTCTTCTTCTCTTTTTCTTTCCTTACTATTTTTCTCTCTATTATTTCTATTTCTAACTTAAAGAAAATAAAGCATAATGACCCAATTACCCCTACACTCAAATATATCGCAAACGCTCCCAAAACGCGATAAAACATAACAACAATGAAAAATAATATATTTTCAAATAAAAGTAAAAAATAAAATAAAATAATAATAAAATAATCAAAACGACTCGATTAAATAAAACTAACCAAAACTGGGGCGTTACAACTCTCCCCCACTTAGAAATTTTCGTCCTCGAAAATATTACCTGAGACGAACAACTCTGGATACGACTCCAGCATCCGACTCTCCAACTCCCAAGTCAAATTGCCCTTAGCAGCGCCTCCCCATGCTAGTTTCACAAGTGCAATATCCTTGCCCCTTAACCGCTTCGACTCGCGATCCAAAATTCTCACTGGTAATGCCTCCACCGTAAGGTTCTCCCTTACTTCAACTTCATCCATCGGAATCACATGCGACGGATCTGGAACATACTTCCGAAGCTGTGAAACATGGAACACATCGTGCAAATTCGAAAGACTCGGCGGCAACGCCACCCGATAAGCCACAACACCCACTCTCGCAGATATCTGGTAAGGACCAATAAACCGAGAAGTAAGCTTCTTTGACTTCAATGCACGACCAACACCCGTTACCGGCGTAACTCTCAAAAATACATGATCGCCTTCTTGAAACTCAAGATCTTTCCTTCTTCGATCATGATAACTCTTTTGCCTACTCTGAGAAGCCTTCATTTTCTCACGAATAAGTTTCACCTTTTCTGTAGTCTGTTGAATCAATTCGGGTCCAACCACCGTACTCTCACCAGATTCATGCCAACACAATGGTGTTCGACATATTCTTCCATATAACACTTCAAAAGGTGCCATTCTAATACTAGAATGGAAACTGTTATTATACGTGAATTCCACCAACGCAAGATAACTATCCCACGCACCACCTTGTTCAAGAACACAAGCCCGCAACAAATCTTCCAACGACTGAATCGTTCTCTCCGTCTGTCCATCAGTCTGAGGATGATAAGCCAAACTCAATCTCAATTTAGAACCCAACGCTTTTTGTAAACTTTCCCAAAATCTCGAGGTAAACCTCAGATCTCGATCCGAAACAATACTCAATGGACTACCATGCAGCTTCACAATCACACTGATATAAATTTCAGCTAACCTCTCCAAAGAAAAACTGATGTCAATCGGAATGAAATGCGCCGATTTAGTCAGTCTGTCCACAACCACCCAAATAGCATTATGTCCCCTCAGTGTATTCGGCAACCCTGTTATAAAATCCATAGAAATGTTATCCCATTTCCACTCAGGAATATCCAACGGTTGCAACAAACCACTAGGCTTTTGATGTTCCACTTTCGACTTTTGGCACGTCAAACACGCATACACAAACCGAGCCACATCTCTTTTCAATCCAGACCACCAAAAGATCTTCTTCAAATCTTGGTACATCTTATTAGCTCTTGGATGTATACTCAAATTACTCTGGTGTCCTTCCTCTAAAATCATCCTTTTCAATTCTGAATCATCAGGGATACAAATTCTACCACGGAATCTCAAAACACCATTATCATCCACTTTAAAATCACTACTCGCATCTTTTTCTCCAACCAACATCAAATCCACAAATTTCACATCCAGCTTCTGTTTCTCGCTTACGGTCAACAGAAACTCATTAGTAACCTTTAGCATACCCAGCCTCACGCTGTCGGATGTCACTTCACACACCAAACTCAAGTCCCTAAAAGGTTCCAAAATTCTCACTCTTTAACCATTAAAGTGGACATATGCAACGATTTTCGACTCAACGCATCATCTACCACATTTGCTTTACCAGGATGGTAATTCAAGCCAAAATCGTAGTCCTTCAAAAATTCCAACCATCTCCGTTGCCTCATATTCAACTCTTTCTGATCAAACAAATATTTCAAACTTTTGTGATCACTAAAGACTTTGAATCTTGCACCATAGAGATAATGCCTCCAAATTTTCAACACAAAAACCACGACCTCTAATTCGAGATCATGAGTAGGATAATTTTTCTCATGCACCCTCAACTGCCTCGAAGCATAAGCCACCACCTTACCCTCTTGCATCAACACACCACCTAGACCAATCAAAGACGCATCACAATACACCACAAATGGTTCACTAGGATTCAGTAAGATCAAAATCGGAGCTGTCGTCAATCTTCTCTTCAGATCACTAAAGCTTTCCTCACACCGAATATCCCAAATGAACGCTTTACCTTTACAAGTCAACTGGGTCAAAGGAAGTGCTAGCTTAGAAAAACCTTCAATGAATCTCTGATAATAACCAGCTAAACCCAAAAAGCTTCTAATTTCAGTAACAGATCTAGGAGCCTCCCATTGTAGAACTGCTTCTACTTTAGATGGATCCACAGCAATACCATTACCTGAAATCACGTGCCCAAGAAAACTCACTTCTGACAACCAGAACTCACACTTGGACAATTTGGCAAAAAGTTTCTTTTCCTTCAAAATTTGCAACACCACACGCAAATGCTCCGCGTGCTCCTCCCGGGACTTAGAATAAATTAATATGTCATCAATAAACACAACAACAAATCGATCCAAATGCTCGTGGAAAATACGATTCATATACTCCATAAACACACCTGGCACATTAGAAACCCCGAACGGCATCACATAATATTCATAATGACCGTATCGTGTCCTAAAAGCCGTCTTCTGAATATCTCCCTCTTTCACCCTAATCTGATGATAACCTGATCTCAAATCAATCTTACTAAACACACACACACCTACCAACTGTTCCATCAAATCATCAATTCTTGGAAGAGGATACTTATTCTTAATCGTCACTTTATTCAGCTGGCGATAATCAATACACAATTGCATACTTCCATCTTTCTTTTTCACCAATAAAACTGGAGCACCCCAAGGCGACACACTTGGCCTCACAAACCTCTTTTCTAACAATTCATTCAACTGCTTCTTTAACTCAACCAACTCAGATGCCGACATACGATAAGGTGCCATAGAAACAGGTCTAGTGCTAGGAACTAGATCTATAGAAAACTCCACCTCTCTCTCTGGCGGTACATCTGAAATATCCTCAGGAAACACCTCAGGAAATTCACACACAACAGGAAACACATCAAGTGAAACTTGACTATCCACTACCAACGATGCAAACAACCCAAACAACTGAGCTTCATCTGCCAAAAGTTTCTTCAACTCTTTGGTAGATAAGAAACTCGACTCTTCGTCTTCTTCAAGAGAAGGAAATCTTACCAGCTTATGATAACAATCAATATGAACCCGATTAAACTGTAACCAATTCATTCCCAGAACCACATCTAAACCCTCCAACGGCAAACACACCAAATCCATCTCAAAGTCTTTACCATAAATGGTCAAAGGACAACTTAAACAAACCAAAGAAGTAGTTACTGACCCCATTGCTGGAGTATCAATAACCATCTCTCCACCCATCAAAGACAACACAAGATTCAAACGCTTCGCGCACTCAGACGGAATAAATGAATGAGTCGCTCCAGTATCAATAATAGCAACTAAAGGCGTACTATTAATAAAACAAGTACCTCTGATCAGACAGTCTGCACTTGTAGTCTGAGTTCCTGCCAAGGCAAAAACTTTCCCACCAGCTGGAGCTTGCTTTGGTTTCGGACACTTCGTGCTAACATGTCCAGGTTCCCCACAGTTGAAACACTTCACCATGTTCCTCTTACAATCAGCTGCAATATGTCCTAAACCTCCACAATTGGAACATTTTCTCATATCCTTCCTACATTCAAACTGACGATGTCCTAAGTCACCACACCTATAACATCTCAGAGGACTAGACATTCCTCCCCCACTTGGCCTTTTCTCAAAATTCCCCCTTTGTTTACCCTTATCAGCTGGTGTTACATAAGGACCACTACGAAACGGTTGTTTCCCTTTCCTTTCGTTCACACTCTTATAATGAGTAGAACGAGCTTTGCTATCTTCTTCATAAATCCTACAACAATCCACCAAATCAGAAAACCTTCGAATTCTCTGATAACCAATTGCCTGCTTAATCTCAGGACGCAATCCGCTCTCAAAATTCACACACTTAGAAAACTCCGCAGTCGCTTCAGCATAATATGGATAAAACTGCACAAGCTCCACAAACTTAGCAGTATAATCAACAACAGACATATTACCTTGTTTCAACTCCAAGAACTCTATTTCCTTCTTTCCCCTAACATCTTCAGGAAAATACTTCCTCAAAAATTCCCTGCTGAACAAAGTCCAAGTGACTTATTCATCTCCAGCTTCTAACACATGACGAGTACTAACCCACCAATCATCCGTTTCCTCCTGCAACATGTGAGTACCCAGTCTCACCTTCTGATCCTCAGCACAATCCATCACTCAGAAAATCCTTTCAATCTCCTTCAGCCAAATCTGAGCACCATCAGGATCATGCCTCCCTTTGAAGATAGGCGGTTTGTTCTTCCTGAACTCACCATTCCCAGCAGCATTAGGTGCACCCTGCACAGCCCGAGCCATAGCTTGCATAGCAGCAGCCAAAGCAACGTCATTCCTACCAGCCATATTCTGTTTATATCCAATAACAGCAACTATGGTTAAACAAACAGCTCATCCAAACACAAACACCGACAAGGACTGGCTCTGATACCACTTATTGTAACACCCCCAATCTATACCCCCAATTAAATAAAGCGATAAAAATTTCATCAGAGTATAATTAAATATTCACGGCATAGACGAAGGTGTCACATCAATTAGGATAAAACACATAAACATGCTTATAAAGATATGCAACAATCAGGTAGCAATTAACAGAGGAACTTAGTTCCTACTACCCACAATTCAGATACAGAATAAAAGCGGAAAATCTGCAACTGAATCTCATATATATATAACATAAAGAGTTTGTCTGTCATACACAGATCCATACATACACAATCCAAAAGATATCTATACATATACACATAAATCACAACGATCTCCCCGACTACCCGGTGCTACATATTAGAGCCGACCGACAAAAGAATGAAGACCTAAGCTTCATAAAAAGACCTCCAGCATCTAATCTGCAATGCCTCATAGAGCATTAAAACAGCAGAAGGGTGAGAAACACAATCATAATATAATTGCATACAATTATATAATAACACCAAAATACACATGTAATATTCTCACCACAACTTATACCAGAATTCAAACGCAAAACAACACAATGCATATCATCATATATCCATCACCAAGGCATATATAATTAAATAAATGCATTTTATCAACAACATATATATATATATATCAACTCATCAATTCCATTCACAATTCCACACAAAATCAATCCATTCATGATTTATGCAAATGCACAGAGACCGACACAACGACTCTATGCAATGCAATGCGGTACCATCCATCCATCATCTCAACACTAGTTCACTCAGGAACTATTGGAACCATTGCTTGTTACTTAGTGTAACTCCCCGTCGGGCAAACGATGTTCCCCGTCGCTCATACCTCTTTTGTATAAGGCACACGATGTTTATGGATCGCTCACACCTCTTTGTATAAGGCACACGACCCGATCGCTCACACCTCTTTGTATAAGGCACACGATCGTCCATAATCATCGCTCACACCTCTTTGTATAAGGCACACGATGTTATAGCGGATTCCCTCTGGAATCGATTCGTCGCTCACACCCACTAGGGCACACGACATCTCAGAATGCATATCATGATGCTTGGCATACAATGACTCATGACATTCAAATGCACACATATATGCAATCATCTTAATCGACAATGATCATGCTTTGCACTCAAGCCCAAAACAATGCATTTAATTGCCATAAGGCCACAAACCCTCATCACAACATTTAAACACATGCATTCACCTCATATAATCAGCACACAAGTCATACAACATATATCACCAGCACATCGCATGATAACACCTCAATTACACAATAAAAGGGTAAAAGTCGACAAAACGTCACATTTCCAAATTCCCAACTTAATTAAATCGGTCAACAATCTCAAAACCATCATCATAAGAAAGTACAGTTTAATAGCTATTCAACGATACCAAGAATGTTAAAAACGGATAATCGAAACACAAGTTATGGACTGAACAAGAAAAGTAATCGCGAAAAACACAATTCTGCAATCTTCCTGGCCATACGCGTATTGCCCTGAGCCATACGCGTATTGCCTTGCTCCCTCGCCCATTCCATACGCGTATTGCCCAACTTGATACGCGTATGGGCAGAGACCAATTCCTCCTAAAAATCCCACTAAAAACTCCAATACGCGTATTGCTTCACTTCATACGCGTATTGCCCTCAACCTTACGTGTACCATTACGCAAATGGGCAGATGGCCGAGAAAAATGAAACTCCATACGCGTATTGCCCTCACTCCTACCATTACGCAAATGGGCAGATGGCCGAGAAAAATGGAACTCCATACGCGTATTGCCCTCACTCCTTCAATGCCATACATGTATTGCCTTAACCAATACGCGTATTGCCTTGAGTGATATGCGTATGGGCAGTGGAAAAACCAGAAATTTCCTGCATAATTTTTCTGCGAAATTCACCCAAAAATCACTCCCAATCTCACCTAAACACCAGAAAATTACCAATTGAATGCCTAACAACATGTATCTATCATGTATCAACAATAAGGAACACTAAAACATGATTTCAGACATAGATTATACTAATTTCTAGCAATTCCAACATATTATGGTTTTTACTCTATATTTCAATTTCAATCCAATATCAACCAAAAACATACATACATAATCATACACAAGTATAAGATAATCGAGTTTCGCACCCTTACCCGATTTAATCGTGTTTTTGAAAGTCGGTTGATCGATTTCTTAATCCACAAGTTTTCTCTCTTTTTCTTCTCTTCTTTTCCTTTTTTCTCTTTTTCTTTCCTTACTATTTTTCTCTCTATTCTTTTTATTTCTAACTTAAAGAAAATAAAGCAACATTACCCAATTACCCCTACACTCAAATATCTAGCAAACGCTCCCAAAACGCGATAAAACATAACAACAATGAAAAATAATATATTTTCAAATAAAAGTCAAAAATAAAATAATATAATAATAAAATAATCAAAACGACTCGATTAAATAAAACTAACCAAAACTGGGGCGTTACAGTCATCATTTTCCATATATTAGAATTATTTTGATGCCTTAACTATATCGTATCACAAATTAAGGAGGGAATACCATCACCTTCATTCATTGATTCCAAAAGTAACTCTTATAATCAAAGGAAATTTCTTTTTCCACTCTTAGGGTGTGACTCACACCTTTGAAAAAGTCTAAATTGTTCTTAGGTGTTTTTGGAGATGTATCTCCGGACGCACCTTAAAGCACCTCATCCTTTGTAAATCAAGCAGTCATCCCAGTTTTACCAAAAATTGGTCCGGATATGCATATGCGAAACTTTCTGGGGTGTATTCAGTGATGCATCTCCGGAAACACCATTGAGTTCATTTTAAGCTATTTAGACAACATCATTTCGGATATGCATCTCTGAAATCTTACATGCATGCATCTTAGGCAGAAACATTGTCCTAAGTTTGTATTTTTTTGAATCAAAAGTCATTTTAATCCGACTAGCAGTGCTATAATTGGATTCAAACATTAATAAACACGAACATCATAGAATAATGTAATGCATTAATTAAAAGAAACATCCCATAATATTACAAAAATTGTTCTCAAAGTATGGAAAATAAAACCAAAACATCCCAAAATACAAAAAAAAAGCATAACCTACTACATATTCCTAATCTTACCCCCTGGCTCCTCCTCCACTGCCACTAACCCAAGGCATTCTGTGACTCCGTAATAATGGCATGTGCGAGGGAAAATGCATCATCTCCACCTCTCTCAAACAACTTAGACTCTATGCCATCATACTTAATATGCATAATATTTTGACAGATCGACAACACATCAATGTCATGGTCATCTCTGGTCTGCTCATTCTCCAGGATCTCTTCATGAGCTGGCATAGGTGGATGTCCAGGAGCGTCTGGTGACATGATAGGGTGTGACACACTATAAAACCAAGTCATGTAACCGTCCACATAAGACTACTAAATTATGTCTGACATACTCTGATACTCCTTTGGTACCAGATGACTATCGTAATCTGCCAGTATGTCATCAATATTTATGCAGACGATGCTGTTAGGAGCAGACTCAAAGTGGAACCTCAGAATGATTTGTGCATATCCAAACTGACCCATGCATCGCTCTGGCAGATACCTTCACATCATACTCCTCCCACATGTTAGCCATCCGGAGTAAAATGAAATGGGTTCAAAGGAAAAAATGTCCTGATTAGTGGTGTATAGAGTCCAGTCGATGTCATCATGTTTAGTCTAGTCAATATGCACACGGAACGACCGCACAACATCATTCCCTCTGCGTGGGCATTACATGTAAACATATGGTCAATCCTCACACTACAACATTTGTTGTCTCTGGCAACACTTTTTAAGGTAACATGTTAAAATTGTTGCCTAAAATTCGTATAGGCAACGTTTTATGGATGTTGACAAAAATATATTCGCAACTTTTGATAATCGTTGCCTAAAATACTTTTAGGGACGATTTTAGAGCGTCATTATTTTATTTTTTTTGGCAACGATTGTTAATTGTGCCCTTAACTACTTTTGGGGACGATTTTGGAGCATCATTATACTATTTCTTTAGCAATATTTGATAATTGTCCCCTTAAATACTTTTGGGGACAATTTTAGATTGTTACATTAGTTCTAATAAAAGGCTACATTCCTTCAAAGTTGCATAAAATTTTAGCAACATCAAAATTTTGGTGGCAATCTTCCCTCCAAACTTTTACACTAAAAAAACAAATATTTCCCTCTAAACATTATTAGAAAAAATTTAAATATAAAAAATCATCTAACACATAACTGTTCCAGACTGGGACAGGGCATGCTCATCAGTCGAGCAGGCCCAACCCACAAGGCCAGGGACGGCCCAATAAGGGCCCCTAACGATATCACTACCGAGCACAAGCTCACCTCCACAGGTCGGGCATACGCCTAACGTCGGATGTGTACGGCACCCTCGGTTGGTCCGTCGGGTTCAGGTCCTAAGCTCCCGGGCTCGCCTCACCTCAACACCCATGTGCTCCTCCCCGGGAGGAGCCGTCTTCGCCCGCAAGTTAGTCCTCCTTACAAGGACACGTCTCTCCCCAACAGGCAAGAGTCCTCCCTGCGAGGACACGTTCTCATGTAACCGCCCCATTCCCGATGGAATCGGTCTGCCCTAATTCTGGAGATTTAGGAACGGTTACCCCAGGGCGAAGACCACGTGCTGGTCTTCACTACGCCATGTAAGCCCTGGCAGTTACTTGGATTGGGCCTGACAATCCAGCCCAATGCAAGTAACCGTTGGCCCCGCGCTGAGGGCTCTCTATAAATACTCTCTCACTTGAGAGGGTCAGGTTATGTTCACTTTCACCTTCTTCTTCTGTACTTACTTTTTCTCTGACCGTCACCTTACTTGAGCGTCGGAGTACCTTGCAGGTACACCCCCCCGCCATCTTTCAACCGCACCGGAGCTGAAGCCCAGATGATGTTGTTGGCCACTGAAACTGTCTGATCCAGGTACGATCAGTGGCGCCGTCTGTGGGAAACCTTTGCTTCCCCGTTTTTCCTCCGTTAAACCAAAGCAACTCTCATTCATCACCGTCATGGCTGGCAATCCGTCCGCTACCAAAGCTCTGGACACCGTCCTCACGTAACTCGAGAACGGGAACCACCGCGAAGACGCTGCTGCCCTCCACGTCGAAGAAGGCGACGTGAGAGACGGGTAAACCGCCTCCCCAGACTCCCAAGACGTGGCGTACAATGCCGCCCGCCAAGATGATCAGCAGACCGCTTTTCAGCCAGTAGCTCCTCTACCCAATGCAGACGCGAGCACTGTGGCCCTGTTCACCTTGATCAATCAGACCAATCAGCTGATCGCACACCAGAATACCAGAATTGAAGCACTGGAGCAAGGGCAGGCACGACGATCTTCCTCGCGAAGACATCGCCGCCCACCGTCGCCCCGTCGTTCCCCTTCCCCGGGAAGGACTCCTTCAGACGAATCTTGGACCCCATCGCTTGTACGGGAGGGTCGTCGACCACGTCTCGAGCGCCCCCAGCCGACGATCTCCCAGAAAAGCCCTCGTTCCCCGCCTCGGAAGGAACCCAAGGCCTCCATCGCTACCAAGAAGTCCAAGCAGGTCGAAGAGAGGTCGAGGCACCGCTCGAGGAATTCCCCTCCACGACATCAACGATCCCCCTCGGTATCCTCAACAGGAAGTAACGACGACGACCAGAGGACCCCGCTGTCGTGGAAGATCATGAATGCCCCAATCCCTGCGGGCATGGAGAAACCTCCACCGCTGGGGACCTACGACGGTCTCTCCGAACCCGATGATCACATCGAGAGTTTTGAAGCAATGCTCGACTTTCGAAACGTCAGAGGAGCCATCAGGTGCAGGCTTTTCCCCACCACCTTGCGGAAGGGCGCGATGACTCGGTACAAGGGTTTGGAGCCTGGGTCGATCACGTCCTGGAAGCAGCTAAGACGACGCTTCACCAAACACTTTACTGCGTCTCGGCGACACCCGAAGACGAAAGCTGCTTTAGAAAGCATCTTACAGGGGAAGAACGAACCTCTCCGAAATTACATCGAGAGATTCAACAGAGAAGCTGTCGAGGTCCATACGACCGACGACATGAAGAAGTATCTAATCATCCATGGACTGCGTTCTGGATCTGATTTTGCCAAGTCCGTAGGCCTCCGTAGACCCCGCCGTCTTGAGGACCTCCTCCAATGAGCTCAGCCGTATATCGAGCTCGAAGAATCCGAGGCAGCGCAGATTGGCCTTTAGTCGAGGCGCAAAGAAGGCCCCCGCGGCCATAAAGATGAAGACTCTCCTTCCCGGCGGGGAGGAAAAAGAAAGAAAGAAAATCGCCCCCGTGATCCTCGTGAACCACGTGGACCAGCTGGCCGGTTCACAGAGTACACCCCGCTGAACGCTCCCCGCGCGCATATCCTTTCCGAGTGCTAGAACTCAGAATTTGTGAAAGGAAGAGTCCGTTTTTCGAAGCCCACTGCCCCCAAATCAAACGTCGACAAGTCAAAATATTGTAGATTCCACCGGAGTCACGGGCATGTGACGGGAGACTGCATCCATCTCAAAGATGCGATTGAAATTCTGATCAAGGAGGGGCACTTGAAGAAATACGCCCAGAAGAACGATACTCCTCTTCCCAGCTCCCGGGAAGCCCAAAACGTCGAGGAGACGACGCCTCATCCCGACGAGAGTCGCCTTCAAGTTGCCCTCAGTGTCACCCGACCCGAAGACTTCTTTGTCCCCCCAATCATTGAAGGACAAGAAGCAATTCGCAGCATGTGGGCGACATTTCCCCACGAGGACCCCGTTACTGCCCGTAGCACCTAGGAAAGCTTCCCCAGGGCGATGGTCATCTCCGGGGGAGGTCCAGAGAAGCTGTCCGTCGGATCGATCAAACGGAAATTTGACGAGCTGTAATCCGCGACGTCGGTGAAGGCGACCACCCTCGAGAAAGTGCGGGGAAACTCCAACCCCATCACCTTCTACCTCAAGGAAATCCCCGGGGGAGCACCAAACGCCACTATTCCCCTCCTGATTAGGGCACAGATGGTGAACTTTGACGTTCGAAGGATCCTAGTTGACCAGGGGAGTTCGGTCGACATCATGTATGCTCATCTGTTCGGGAACCTTCAGCTCGACGAGAGGCATCTGACCCCGTACGTCGGTTCAGATCTACAGGGGTTCAATGGAACCACCACCAAACCATGGGGTTACGTGGAGCTAATGGTTACATTTGGGGCCGAAGACACTGCCCGACAGGTGAAGATCCATTTTCTGGTGGTCGAATGCCCGTCCCTTTACAACTGCATCCTCGGGGTACCATCAACGGTCCACCTCAAAATGAAGTACTACACGACCAGGGGACGAGTAGTGATGATGCACGGGGACATCGATGCAGCCATAAGGTGCTTCGATGCCTCCATCAAAGGCCTGAGCTCCATCGGCCCCAAACCCAAGACCGTGGCCAAGCCACCCCAGGACGCCGAGCAGATACCTCTCCCGCGCGTCAACGCGGTCGAACTCGACAGCAGGTTCCCGGGCGAGCCCGATGAAGACGGGACAGAGGACCTCGACCTTCAGGCGGAGGATAACAGGCAGCCTCTCTACCCAACGTGCCCCATCCCAGACGGAGACTTTGAGCTCGGGGTACTCGGGGACGATCCAGATCGTAACGTGAAGATTGGCACCGGGATCCCCAACCTGGCAAAGGAGCAGCTGAAGGCATGTCTGAGGGAGAACGCTGACCTTTTCGCGTGGAGCGTATCCGAGATACCTGGCCTCGACCCCGAGGTGGCTTGTCACCAGCCCGCAGTGGATCCGACCGTTAGGGCCATAGCACAACGTAGGCGTAAGCAGTCTCCCAAAAAAGCGGAGGCTGCTGAAAAAGCTGTAAAAGACCTTCTAGAGGCAAATTTTATTTCGGAGGCCAAATACACGACCTGGCTGTCCAACGTTGTACTTGTTAAAAAGAATAATGGAAAATGGAGAATGTGCGTTGATTATACTGATCTTAACCGGGCTTGCCCGAAAGACTGTTATCCCTTGCCTAACATCGACCAACTGGTCGACAATTCTGCAGGTTACAAACTACTATCCTTCATGGATGCTTACTCGGGATACAATCAAATTCCCATGGACAAGGTCGACAAACAACACACGGCCTTCATGACCGCGTCGGGCAACTACTACTACAACGTAATGCCCTTCGGTCTGAAGAATGCCGGTGCGACCTACCAACGGATGATGAACAAGGTTTTCCGGGCTGAAATCGGCGACATGCTCGAGGTCTACATGGACGACATGATCGGGAAATCCGCAGAAGAAGTCGATCACGCCGCGCACCTCAAGAAGGTGTTCGACACGGCGAGGAAATGCCGCATGAGGTTTAACCCTGACAAATGCACCTTCGGCGTTCGGGCAGGTAAGTTCCTCGGATTTTACCTTACATAACAAGGAATCGAGGCCAACCCCGACAAGTGTAGGGCTTTCTCCGAGCTCCCTACTCCAGACTCAAAGAAGTCGATACAATCATTGAACGGGATGCTCACCGCCCTCTCCCGCTTCATCGCCAAATCCGCACAGTACGCACTCCCATTTTTCAAACTTCTTTGACAAAAAGCGGAGTTTGAGTGAAGCGAGGAATGCGAACGGGCGCTCGTCCACTTAAAACAAGTCCTATCACAACCCCCGGTCCTCTCACGACCTGAGAACGGGGAGACACTCTTCTTGTATCTTGCAATCACGAGTGAGGCAGTCAGCGCCGTCCTCATTCGAGAAACCCCGGACGGGTAGAAGTCAGTTTACTTCACGAGCAAAGCCCTCCAAGGCCCCGAGCTCAGATATCAGCAGATTAAGAAATTCGCCCTGGGCCTCGTCACCGCGGCCAGGAGGCTACGCCACTACTTCCTCGCCCACACCGTCGCGTAAGAACCGAACAACCTATAAGGCAGCTCCTCGGACGACCGGACATGGCGGGGAGGATGCTCAGGTGGTCACTCGAGCTCGCCGAGTTTAACATCCAATACGAAGGGAGGAAAGCCCTGAAGGCACAGGTATTCGCCGACTTTGTAGCAGAGATGATCGTCTCGGAACCTTCGACCAACGGATCACAAAAATGGACGATCTATGTCGACGGAGCAT
The DNA here is from genome assembly GCA_022829125.1 of Lathyrus tuberosus. Lineage (NCBI taxonomy): Eukaryota > Viridiplantae > Streptophyta > Magnoliopsida > Fabales > Fabaceae > Lathyrus > Lathyrus tuberosus. Next base: position 1,050,022 of record JALAZF010000266.1, on the reverse strand, counting down.
TCAGCCCGAAGGGAAGTGGGGCGGGCATCATCCTCGAAAATGAGGAAGGCATCCTGATCGAGGTATCCCTCGAACTATCCTTCCCGACATCGAACAACCAAGCCGAATACGAGGCCTTCCTCACAGGACTCCGGCTGGCCGAAGACCTCGGCGCCAATGAGGTCAAACTTTTTACCGACTCCCAGCTCGTGGCCTCGCAAGTCCGAGGAGAGTACCAAGCCAAGAACGACAGCCTCATAAAATACTTGGCCTTGGTAAAAGAAAAGATGAAAAAGTTCACCTCCGCGGAAGTAACTCACATCCCCCGCGAGCACAATGCCCGAGCAGATGTCTTGTCCAAATTGGCAAGCACAAAGAAGAAAGGCAGGAACAAATCCATCATACAAGAAGTGCTTTCCCACCCGAGCATCGACAAACCAGCCATAGTTTCGGACATCAACGCCATCGGGGACAGCAACTGCTGGATGACCCTGGTATACGAATACCTCATGACAGGCAAACTGCCCGAAGATCCCAAAGAAGCAGGAATGGTCAAGAGGCGGGCGTGCTCGTACACTATAGTTGAGGATAAGCTATACCGGCGAGGGTTCTCTACTCCCCTCCTCAGATGCGTCGAGGAGACCAAGGTCCCCGACATACTCCAGGAGATCCATGAGGGAATCAATGCACAACACCTCGGCGGGCGATCGTTAGCCCGTAAGGCGCTTCGAGCAGGGTATTACTGGCCCACCATGCAACAGGACGCCAAGGAACACGTCAAGAAATGCGACAGATGCCAACGACACGGGGATATACACCTCGCTCCTCCTAACGATCTCAGTCCGCTGTCTTCCCTGTGGCCGTTTGCGTGGCGGGGAATGGATATCCTCGGACCTTTCGTCCAGGGGTCGTATCAAAACAAATACCTCATCGTCGGGGTGGACTACTTCACAAAGTGGATTGAGGCAGAAACGTTAGCCAAAATCACGGCCTTCAATATACTACATTTTTACAAAAGAAATATCCTTGCCCGGTTCGGCGTGCCCCAAGCCATCGTCACCGACAACGAAACACAGTTCACTGACAGGAACTTCCAAGACTTCGTCGCAAAACTAGGCACGAAGCAACACTTCACGTCGGTCGAACAACCTCAAACGAACGGACAGGCGGAGGTGGCGAACAGGGTGATCCTCCGAGGATTAAGACGTCGACTAGGCGACGCCAAGCAACGGTGAGTCGAGGAGCTACACAGCGTCCTCTGGGCCTACCGGACGACCCCGCACTCCACAACTGGGGAGACCCCCTTCCGTTTGACCTACAGAACCGAAGCGGTGATCCCTGTGGAGATCAGGGAACCCTCGAGGAGGACAGAAGCCCCCCTCGACGGGGACGCGAACGACGAAGCCTTGAGGGAAGAGCTCGATTTTTTCGAGGAGATACGTTCGGGCGCTTCTCTCTGAGAAGCTTCGCTTAAGCAGAAAATAACACTGCGTTATAACGACAAAGTTATTAAACGTGATTTTCAGGTAGGCACCCTCGTCCTACGAAGGAACCAAAAAGACTCGCGAGAAGGCAAACTCGCCGCGAACTGGGAGGACCCGTACCGCGTCCGCGCGAAAACGGGGACAGGAGCCTATTTCCTCGAAAATCTGCATGGGGAAGAACTTGCTCGACCGTGGAACGCTGAAAACCTAAAACAATATTACAGTTAAGCACTGCCCGCGACGCACTAGCATCGCGACTACGGGGGCGCGCTAAGGTATGAGCGCGACACCCCTAGACAGAACACGATGATCAAAGACTGCGTTGTGAATGCGCGAGGACTTTGATTCGACGGGGATACCTCGACCGAGCTCCGTCGTCGTTGTACCAGTCAGGCAGAACACCCAGCTCGCAATGGGAAGTTCCCGCCACGAAGCTAAGGCCTCGACCGAGCCCGTAGCCTCGTTGAAGGTCGGAATACATCTCTAACCACCCGACCAGCTCTCCACGCGGTCGGGGACTATCAAGGTCGAGCAATCCCAAGGTCTTTGTTACTTACAGAAAAACAAAGTATAAAAGCCTCAAAGACTTAGACAAAAAACAAAGCATAGAAAATGCGTTAACATCACACACAATTAAAACCATGCAAACAACACTAGCAGATAAACGAAGGTGCATTAAAATGAGCAGAAGCCCAGCGTACAAATATTACAATCAGATGTCAAAAAGTCCCTGGCACGCAGGCCGGGCAGAAATATTGCAATAAATAAAAATGGCTCGCAGGCCAAACAGAACGGGGAGAAAATCCTACTCAGTGGTGGTCCCTTCAGGCTGCTCGGGATCATGGACCTCGTCGACCCTCATCGGTTGCATGATCTGACCATCAACCACCTCGTAGTCGAGGTCAATCCTCTCAGTCGAAAGGTCGGGGTAGAGGACCCTAAGCTGCTCCACCGCATTCTTGAAGCCTATGCCCGCCACCACGAGATTGTCTTCCTCGGCTTCATGGAGCTTCGCTATCAGCGCGGCCCACGAGGTCAACAACCTATCCTCTTTGGTTTCCTCCTCAGCGGGGCGGACAGCCTCCTCTAACTCAGCGAGCCTCGCCATGAGACGATCCCTCTCCTCCTCGACACCGGCTAGACGTTTCCGCTCCTCCTCAGCATTCTTCAGCTTTTCCTCCATTTTCTGTTAAAGCTCGAGATGGGCCTGATTCTGGCTTTTGCAGTCAGCCAGCTCCATACTCACCTTCTCCATTTCAGCCGAGATGGATTAAAAACTCTCCTGCAACCCGTTCAGCTCGCTTGCGGGGCACGCCTCATCGTTCAGAGCCAAGGCGGCCGCGCAAACCCGCATCACGGCAGACACGTCCTCCACCATCATCCTCCGCCGAGAAGCCTTATCGACGCTTAAGATGGCCTGAGTTTCGGAGCCACCCACGCACAGGGAATTGTTCTCCGTAAAGAAGTTCGGCCTTGTGTAACAGGGCGGGAGCACAAATTTCACGGCAGGGGGACTCTCGTGCTCGGTAAGGTCGATGTCCACCGTGTCTGCAATCCTTTGCCTCTTCGGAGAGCTCTGGGGGCTGACAGAGTCACTACCCTGGTGAGAACCAGAGGAACCCCCGGGTGTCGGGGCGGGAACTGACATCTACACTCGGAGCTGGTCGACACGACTCTTGCCTCTTTTCTTCGCAGCACGGTTGGCCTTCAGCTTCTTGAAGCGCTCCTCAGCATTCGACATCTTATCTGCAAAGAAAACAAAGAGGTTAGTAGTTTGAAAAGAAGGGTAAAAGGAAGGACATGTCGGGGAGACCACCCCACCTAACAACTCGAGGGCCTCATCATCAGAAAACGTCTCTAGAAGAGCCCTAGTATTGATCACTCGACGCCTCGTCAAGACCTGCCCGTCATCACCCCGAATGAAGTCCCCATTTGGTGTCACGAGCTTTGCTTTGTTAAAACCATTAACGAACGCTACTATCTGCTCGTAGGCCAAGCGATCCCCCTCGTCGAGATGGCTAGGCCTGACGATATAGCTGTCTGTTCCCCTCGTAAAGTGTTCTTCAGTCCAGAATAACGGGAACTTGGGCACAAGGGTCTCCCCTCGCCGTCCGCCCACCTGTTTCACGACCCGAGTATACATAGTATTCACCGCCTCATGTGTGACCGGCCTCACGAGGTAATACCGGTACTTGAAATTTCGTATGGAGTCCATATACGTGTGAAACAGGCTGTTCACCTATTTGAAGGACACCCAACCGTGCCTATCGTCCCCGGCCTGTCGCTGGAGGTGGAAAATGCGGAAAAACAAGGGCACAGTCGCCCCGATCTTCAGATACTCGCATACCAGCTCGAAGGCCCTAATAAATGCAAGAGAGTTGGGATGGATCTGAGAGGGGGCCAAACGCAGCCAGATAAATACGGCCTACTGGAAGTCCGTGAAAGGCAGACGCCACCCCCGCTTCGTCGAACATAAACCCGTAGACGGGGAACCACATCCCGCTGTACGTCGAGCAGATCCGATGGTATGGCAGAGGCCTAAACACGTTCCACAACTTTGGGGAGCCGATAAGGCGGTGCTCGACAGTGCAAAATATCCCCTTTTCATCCAGGTCGACGAACTCGGACATCATGTTCACGGCCTCCTCGCAGGCCCAATCGTCGGGCGTCCTCTCCCCGGCACTGGATGTCTCCGCCATAGGTGAACTAGGCCCGTCGTAGATATCCAAAGACCCCACAGCCACTGTAACACGTCCATCAACCTGAAAAGCAGAGGGAAACGGTGAATTCGATGACCCATATCAAATCCACCCCTTCCACCGCTGATCAAGTGAAAGGGCGAGGAGGGAACGTCGGGGAACGCGACCCCCGCGACCGTCCTCAGGTCCGCGGGAGCACCCCGAGATATTCAACCCACGTCCCCGTGATAATCTGCGTTTCCCCGGGGATTTCATCATTTATCCCTGAGAGATTTAATAAAAAGAACTGAGGGACGTTCATCCCGCGACCCCGGGACATTCTTCATGTCCTCGGGGATTTCATCGTCTCTCCCCGCGAGATTCAACAAATAAACTGTGAAATTCCGCCGTTTTCGCCGGATATTTCGTGATTTCCATGGGAACTTCATCAGTTCACCTTAAAAATCACCCTACCAATGCAAACAAAAGAGGGAAAAGAGAGAACTTACTTCAAAAAGTACTTTCGGTAGGGTTCTGGTGCGGCTGTGTGCGGCGGCGAACGGAGGCGATCGGAGGTTAAAGGGAGAGCGAAGGAAGAGAAAATTAGAGCAAAGGGAGAGCGAAAAATATGCAAATGGCACGGGCTTCCCCTATTTATGGGGCTCTCACGAGTCTCGAGGGCTCCTAGGCAATCGATTGCGCTACCCTAGGGTAGCCGCCCTAGGGAATGATGAGTTGTGACGCGTGGCACACGTTTCCCCACACGCGTCTTTTCATTTCCCAACGGGCGCCTTCCCATTCACCTCGCTTCAAACTTCTTACCTCCTCGCAACGTCGCTCAGATTCGGTCAGCCTATCCCGAGGGTCAATTTGTCTCTCCCCACTTGACCTACAGCTCCTCATCAGCATTCATTCCTCGACGCGTCCTCGACATGGCTAGCCCTTAAGTCATCACTCTGATGCTCAGAGCAACGACTTGGGGGGCTCCTGTTCCGGACTGGGCCAAGGCATGCTCATCAGTCGAGCAGGCCCAACCCACAAGTCCAGGGACGGCCCAATAAGGGCCCCTAACGAGATCACTACCGAGCACAAGCTCACCTCCACAGGTCGGGAATACGCCTGACCTCGAATGTGTACGGCACCCTCGGTTGGTCCGTCGGGTTCAGGTCCTAAGCTCCCGGGCTCGCCTCACCTCGATGCCCATGTGCTCCTCCCCGGGAGGAGCCGTCTTCGCCTGCAAGTTAGTCCTCCCCGCAAGGACACGTCTCTCCCCGACAGACAAGAGTCCTCCCCGCGAGGACACGTTCTCATGTAACCGCCCCACTCCCAATGGAATCGGTCTGCCCTAATTCTGGAGATTTAGGAACGGTTACCCCAGGGCGAAGACCATGTGCTGGTTTTCGCTACGCCACGTAAGCCCTGGTAGTTACTTGGATTGGGCCTGACAATCCAGCCCAATGCAAGTAACCGTTGGCCCCGCGCTAGGGGCTCTCTATAAATACCCTCTCACTTGAGAGGGTCAGGTTATGTTCACTTTCACCTTCTTCTTCTGTACTTGCTTTTTCTCTGACCGTCACCTTACTTGAGCGTCGGAGTACCTTGCAGGTACACACCCCCCCCCCCCCCCCCCCCCCCCGCCGTCTTTCAACCGCACCGGAGCTGAAGCCCAGACGACATTGTTGGCCACTGAAACTGTCTGATCCAGGTGCGGTCAATAACCTAATATTATTTTTCTCTCAACAATCCTTTTATTGTTGGAAAAAAAATAATTTATCCCAGCAACAATTATTGTTGTTTGAAATAATATAATTTTTTATACGCATTTCTATTTGAAAATTTGTAAATTTTCAACAATCTAATTAGTTTTATGTCTTCGAAGCTGTTAATTACTGCTTGATTGATTCTGCAAATGTCATCACCTCTAAAGCATGAGTACTTTTAAAATTGTGAAGTACCAGTACCGGGTACGCACCTGTACCGAGTACTCGTACCGTACTTTTGGTATTTTATTTTTTCTCATTATTCGATTTTGAATGAAATTTATAGTTTTCTCAAATATCAATATAATATATTTATGTGTTTTAATATTTTTGTTATTGTATCTTATCATTATTTTTGGTTTTTTTCAATTTTTTATAGTTATATTTTGTTTTGAACCTAACAATTTAGTTCTCTACTCATACATTTTATAGAAAATTTTTATTTCTTATTAACGTACCCGTACTTTGATTTTTTTTAAACTATCGTATCCCGTATCAGTACCAGTACTCGCATCAGGTATGTATCCATACCTATGTATCATAGGTTATCACCAAAAACTCCCTTTATAGAACATACATAGCCTGGATTCTAATATCCAAAATAATTATGCATTAGGTTTGACTTCTCCTTCCATGAAGTAGTGACGATGACAATGGCGGAATCAATCAAGTAGTAATTGACAAACAAAAACATGTGTGTGAAATTGTTGAACTTCTGCAAAGCCAAATTAAGAGAGTCCTCATTAATAATGACACTATACATAATGCCTAGTGGTGGAGGCTTGGGTCTTGAGAGTACGCTCCTCTCAAGGTCACATGTTCGAATCCTACTAGGTGCAATCAACTCTTGTGTGGGTCAGTCCATACGGAGCTTTGCTCTGGCTTAAAACGGGGCCCCCGCTAGTGGACGGTGGGTATTGGTCCCTCTTGGATTAGTCGGTCGCAAGGCCGGATACCAAAATTTCCAATAAAAAAAATATATTATCTAGGCGGAAAAAAAAATAACAAACTAAGAAACATAATTAATAATAATTTTTTCTAACTTGTAAAACAAATAAAAAAACTAAAAAGATAATTATTAATACTTTTTTTTGTATAAATAGGTAAAACAAAGAGTAACAAACTAAAAACTATTAATATACCGTAATTTATGTGGTAAAACATAACTAATAAAACAAATAGTAACAAAAGAACACACCTTAATTTATGCGGTAAAACAAAACAAAAATTGATCGGATCGATCAACAATTTAATAATAATAACTTCTTCCACAATAATTAAATTCTAATAATACTAATAATTAATTTTCATTGAAAAAAATAAAATATTTATTTATTGTTTATGATACTTTTTTATGGAGCATAATTAACTTGATTGTGAAATTTATTTTAATTTACCATGAATAATATAACTAATTTAATAGTGATAAATTAAAAAATGTTATGAAATCAAAATTCTATTCTCAAAAATTTAGTAGGAGATTTCCCTTTAAATAGCATAAACAATATAATATTAATAATTAGTTTAATATATTAAAAAATATTAAAATTAAAAAAAGTTGTTATCTTTCTCATTAAAACAACACAATATTTTATTTGGGAAAAACGTTCATTATTCTCATTCAACCCTAATTTTTCTCCCCTTATTTTGAGCGTCGTCACATAATCTCTCACATTTGTAAGATAGATCTCTTAATTTTGCAAACCCCAAATCAATTATTGAAGCTACATACAGGTATGTTGGCCTTCTCATCTTCAATACATACCGCACCATATTCGCATTTCACATTGTTTTCCCATATTTTTATTGAGGTGGCTGCGGTTTTATGTTAATCTACTGTGTTCCCATCTTAGGGAAAACAATGAGAATGAACACAAAGTATTAGTTTTCCACTATTCTTTTCTTTGAAAAAGATATCATGATATCTGTGTGTTTCATACTGATAGAGACAGGGTCGGACCTAAAACCTAGCATGTGAGTGCACTGGCTCCCACTACAATTTAATTAATTTATTAGTATACATGTAAATATGTTTCTGTGTAATTCTTTCCTATACATGTTTACAATCATTACATGTAAGATATATTTCAAATATTTTAAAGATAAGAAAGTTTAATAATTTCAATATTTGAGAAATGATTCATATTTACATTTAAAAATATATATATTTTTAGTGTTACGATTGAGATTAAATTTTGCCCCCACAATATAAAATTTCTAGGTCCGTATCGGAATAGAGATAACTCCCAAATAACTATCAGGAAATTTTGAAGTATCCGTAACTATCATTAAAATATATTTTTTAAAAGTTATATATATATATATATATATATATATATATATATATATATATATATATAGAGAGAGAGAGAGAGAGAGAGAGAGAGAGAGAGAGAGAGAGAGAACGTATCATATGAGAATGTCATTTTTATGTGAGAACATGAGAATGAATCTGAACCATTAGATTTTAAAATAAATGGTAGAGATTATGTGTCAGTTTTTTCTCTCTTCTCCATCATTTATTTTAATAATGGAGGAGAGATAAAAACAAAAACCATTCATAATCTCCACAATTTATTTTAAAATCTAATGATTCAGATTCATTCTCATGTTCTTATATAAAAATTGCATTCTCATAGTATATGAACCATATATATATATATATATATATATATATATATATATATATATATATATATATATATATATATATATATATATATATATATATATATATATATATATATATATATATATATATATATATATAATTTTCTCTAAATGACCTGTTTGTAAAAATAATTGGGCTTTTCATTTTGCAATTGATAATATGAAAGTATCCTTTTAAAAAGGAGTTTAGATGGCAATATTTTGGGGGCTTGTTTGGTATCCAACTTTATCATGTTTTCTACCACCATATTTAATAATAATTACAAAAATTGTGTTGCAAAATTTCTTATATAAATTCTATTTCTGCAAATTGTGTTGTTTGTTTAAATTTTCTTATGCAGCCCTTTCTTGATGTATAAATTTTGAAGATTTTGCTGTATAAATTTATCCTAACTCAACCTTACAGATCAAAACTTGTGTTTCCTGTATAAATTTGAAAGAAAAACAATTATGATGTATTTTGTTTTATTTTCTTATGCAGCAAGGTATCAATATTCAAAAATTCTGGAGGACGACATATCAGATGAATTTCAAGAGGACGATATGGATGATGAATTTCAAGAAGACAAACTTGAATGAGTTGGATGATGTGTTTTTATTGGCTTGTAGTTGAAAGCATTAAACTTGAACTATGTTTTTTTGTTATTTTGCTAGGGTCGTATTTTAAAGTATTAAACTTAGTATTATAAATAATGTTACGTTAGGAATTTTGTTTACTGGCTACTATCTTGAATTAATGTTTGAACTTGATTTTATTGTAATATAACTTTTGTGGGTGTACGGTTATATTTGATCTTGTTTAAACATTTTTTTGAAGTAATTCATCATCGACTATATTATTTAGAAATTAATTGCAAAATTGTATATTTTATGGAGACTTTGTAAAAACAATCCTCCTGATTCACAGAAGGTGGGGAAACTATAAAAACAAACCTCGTTATTTTATGGGACACTGTAAAAACATTCCTTTTGTTTTAGATTTAAGGCAACGCTTACTAATTGTAGCAGCATTTGGCAACACTTAAAAATCGCCGCCTCATAGGCCACGAATAATCGTCCCCTATTCCTTTTATTTAGGCAACATTTTTAAAAACCGTGCCCAAAGAGCATGAAAAAACGCCCCCTAAGACAATAGGCAACGCTCGCACAGGAGACACCTAGAAAACGTCCCCTATTCTTTTAGGCAACGTTTTCCAGAGTTTTGGCAACATTTTTCAATTGTTGTCGGAGAGCCTAAATGTTGTAGTGTCAATATAGTCAACCACACGATTAAACCCGTGTATACGTGTCGCGGCGGGAAAAATCGTTGAGATTAAGCTATTAATTAACTTAACTCGAAAAGAAAGAGTTGTCATCGAACTTTATTGTTTCCAAAGGGAAAAGGTCGAACAAAACCCACAAAAAGCAAAAAGCTAAAAAAAAGAGATCTGAATATAAGGGTTGATTATGCAAAGGGAATGTATTAGCACCCCTCACATCCGTTGTACTCAACGGGAACCACTTGTAAATCTGTCTTTATATAAAGCTGGGATATTTGTTGATTGGTTTTAGTTGAAAAGATATTTTGTCGTATTTGAGTGGAAAACTCAACTTACTACCCACAAGTATGAGGAAATGAGCATTTGTATCATCTTGATATGGAGAACTTTTACTTGGCCTTTCTCACAAGCACTTCTCAACATTCAAGTGGAAAATTTCAATCATTTCTCAGCATCTTGTAGAAGTATAGTGGTTTGCATCACTACAAGAATATACTAATATCTAATCTTTTGAAAAAGGCTCTTAAAGAAAAAGCGCACAATGATAAGTGAAAAATGTACCTATTTTTGTATATAAGTTTTGTTGCACTTATCATTACTTTGTGTTAAAATTGGTTGAATAAACCCCACTTTATGTGTAAATACGTATACTTTACGTTTTCGTGTGTATAGTGCGTTATCGTGTAAATATCATTGAGTTTAATCAATTTTCATTTATTTTTGTAGGTGTTCCAGCAATGGGATTTTGCCATTGTTGTATAGATTATTGAATAAGCTTTCCAGCGCTTCAAACCGTGCGTCAATCGGAGTTACGGTTCATGAGTTATGATCAAAACAAGTTCTGGTTTACTGTCATGTTCGCACTGCGAACCCCCGTGGCGAGCACTCGCTAGCGAGTTCGCACTGCGAACCTGGGGCGAATAAAAAGTGCCTGGAAGCATGAAAAACACCATTCTGGAGGAAGTTAAGGCGGCATATGTTCGCAGTGCGAACGGGGGTTCGCAGTGCGAACCTGGGCAGCAAAAACCACCTATAAACTTCATTTTTTAGCATTTTTTAGAGGATGGTTTTGGGGATTCTTGCTCCAACTCCATCAAACTTCATTTTTTCAGTAGATTAGCTTAGAAAACAACATGGAAGCTTGCATGTGGATGATCCGAGGTGAATTTCTCATCGATCGGCTCCGACAATCCGTGAAGTGTTTGGTTCATTTCTTTTCTTCTTTGTGTTTTTCTTCTATGTTGGGTTTTGTATATGTATTGACTACGATCTCATGTATATTTGTCGCCCATGGCGTTGTATAAAACTTGTTTTACAAATCTTTATTGGTAATTGTCTCTGATTTTTGCTTTATGCGCGGGATTTGGGGTGCGTTAGAGATAACCGTCGCAAACTTCGATTAGAGATGATTGTCTGTTAGTTTCTGGATTCTAGAGATAGATTTAGGGCTAACAATCTTCAATAGGCGTTGAAGCTTAATGCCTTCTGTGTTTCGAGGCTTCGCTCATGAGAGTGACGAAGAGAGTGACACCGTTGTTATCTCAACTGTGCGTTAGACATTACCTTTGTTGTGAGCGATGCTGGGTGATATTGAGGAGTATTGTAGGTGGAGTATAACTGGTCGGTAAGTTTAAGTTTGTGAGGAGTGATTTATATGCATTGCCGGACGAATTTTTCTCTCTGAAGAATGAATTTGTTTTATGTTTAAATGTTTACTTTTCTGTTTTCTTGTTTGAAACCATTCAAAACCAAACTCATAAACGCGAGAGACTGTCGAACGACATTCTTTCCCTCGAACCGATCTCTGTGGACACGACATAAATCCCGGAGGGAATTCTTCCAAAAATAAATATTTTTGCTTGCTTGCCCTATTCTGCACTCAACAAAATGGCGCCGTTGTCGGGGATTGGTTTTGATATTGAATCGCATTGCAATAGTTTCTTTGTTTTTGAGTTTTGTACATATCGTATATATTGTCTGTTTCCATTATGTTTGTTCAAGTGTTGTATACATTTTGTTTCCGTAACGTTTGTTTAAGTGTTTGGTTAGGACGCTTGCTTTTGGTTGCGCGGTGAGACATCACCATGGCATGAATGAAGGAAGTTTCTAATTAAGCACAGTAAAGGCGTCAAGCTTACGACGTAAAACAAGCATGTTTTATAGTTTTTCTTTTCGAATGTTTTTGGTTGTTGTTTGCTCACAGATTTTGATTGACTTATTTGAGGATGCTTTTGTGATTTTCCAAGTTGGTTCGTTTCAACTTGCGGATGTATGGTAATGATTTTGCTAAGTTTTGTACACGTCTGAGGTATGTATTTATCGCTTTCTATACTTTAGCATATTCATGATACTTAGGCATTTTACAAACTTCCATGCCATCCATTCTTTTGTATACTTGTTCTATTATGAATCACTTTAGTTCCTAACATTTTTGTGAGGTGGCTTTCCATTGTTCATATATGCACGGAGAACCAATATTCTTATTCTAACTTGATTATATGAATGCATGAAAAGGATCAAGGCAATTGTTTCATTTTGAGCACAACTACCTTAGCCAAATAGTCAATTCACCTTGTGAGTGTGTGAGAAGTCGTAACCCCTTTGAGCTTTTTGATCCATGTTTCTATTTGAACTTAATGCTTGTCTATGAGTATTTAGTTCACTTATTTTTGAATGGATTTTGTTTTTTCTTGGACCTCAACTTTGTGTTGTTGTATGGATTTTTTCCTTGCCTTAGAAAGTAGGGAGTATTCACATGATGGTGCGGTTGAATTCAAGTTGGGGAGAGAATGATTGTGTACTCATTGGTTGGATTCCATGCGGATTGAAAAAGAAAAGAAAAAAGAGAAAAATTTGTGAAAGAGAAAAAGAAAGAAAAAAAAGGAAGAAAACAAAAAATCCTTGAAAAAAGAAACAACAAGAGTTGCAATAATTGTGCTAAATAAGTATTGTGTGTTGTGTAACACTTGGGATGAAAGAAGAAGTTTGATTGAAATTTTGTGTTTGAACTTTTGTGAGTTGATCACTCCCTTAGGTTTAGGCAAGTTTTTGTTTCAATTACCTTTAGAAATTGCCCCTTATTTGTTTACCCGACCACGCTACAACCTTGAAAAGCCCTTGTGATTCTTGCCTTTGTATTTTCAATGTGAATTTGTGGATGTATGCATAATTTAGTCTTTTGTTTGCATGAGTGTTGTGTGAGTGTAAAGTACCTTATTGTGTGTTTTTCATCTACCGATGATTGTTTTTACTAGGTGTGATTCACTTTGGAACTTGTGTTGTTTTAGAATTTTTGGCATGATTTTTGTATTTTGCATTTGTTTCGTGACTATGTTATCGTTGCAGTTTAGTGGTAAGTATTTACTTTTTGTGTGTACCGTTTTCATTTGAACCATTCATTCGTTTCCGTTTTTCAAAACCTGTTGATTCGCCATTCTTTGGATATTGCTTGTGCGTTTTCAAGTTTGTTTGATTCTTGTTTGTGGACAAACAATTATGTAAGTTGGAGAGAGTTTGATAAGTTTGAAATGTACTTATTTTTGTATATAAGTTTTGTTGCACTTATCATTACTTTGTGTTAAAATTGGTTGAATAAACCCCACTTTATGTGTAAATACGTATACTTTATGTTTTCGTGTGTATAGTGCGTTATCGTGTAAATATCATTTCCAGCAATGGGATTTTGCCATTTTTGTATAGAGTATTGAATAATATTTCCAGCGCTTCAAACCGTGCGTCAATCGGAGTTACGGTTCATGAGTTATGATCAAAACAAGTTCTGGTTTACTGTCATGTTCGCACTGCGAACCCCCGTGGCGAGCACTCGCTAGCGAGTTCGCACTGCGAACCCGGGGCGAATAAAAAGTGCCTGGAAGCATGAAAAACACCATTATGGAGGAAGTTAAGGCGGCATATGTTCGCAGTGCGAACGGGGGTTCGCAGTGCGAACCTGGGCAGCAAAAACCACCTATAAACTTCATTTTTCAGCATTTTTTAGAGGATGGTTTTGGGGATTCTTCCTCCAACTCCATCAAACTTCATTTTTTCAGTAGATTAGCTTAGAAAACAACATAGAAGCTTGCATGTGGATGATCCGAGGTGGATTTCTCATCGATCGGCTCCGACAATCCGTGAAGTGTTTGGTTCATTTCTTTTCTTCTTTGTGTTTTTATTCTATGTTGGGTTTTGTATATGTATTGACTATGATCTCATGTATATTTGTCGCCCATGGCGTTGTATAAAACTTGCTTTACAAATCTTTATTGGTAATTGTCTCTGATTTTTGCTTTATGCGCGGGGTTTGTGGTGCGTTAGAGATAACCGTCGCAAACTTCGATTAGGGATGATTGTCTGTTAGTTTCTGGATTCTAGAGATAGATTTAGGGCTAACAATCTTCAATAGGCGTCGAAGCTTAATGCCTTCCGTGTTTCGAGGCTTCGCTCGCGAGAGTGACGAAGAGAGTGACACGGTTGTTATCTCAATTGTGCGTTAGACATAACCTTTGTTGTGGGCGATGCTGGGTGATATTGAGGAGTATTGTAGGTGGAGTATAACTGGTCGGTAAGTTTAAGTTTGTGAGGAGTGATTTATATGCATTGCCGGACGAGTTTTTCTCTCTAAAGAATGAATTTTTTTTATGTTTTAATGTTTACTTTTCTGTTTTCTTGTTTGAAACCATTCAAAACCAAACTCATAAACGCGAGAGACTGTCGAACGACATTCTTTCCCTCGAACCGATCTCTGTGGACACGACATAAATCCCAGAGGGAATTCTTCCGAAAATAAATATTTTTGCTTGCTTGCCCTATTCTGCACTCAACACACAAATGCGCAAAAAGAAGTTTGATGAGGTTTGTCTTTTTTAGAAGTTTTGAAAAGAGTTTGAATATCCTTAAGTATTTTATCATTTATTGAGAAAATATTGTCTGGATCACTTGACAAAGTCAAGGTTTATTAAGAAAAAGTGTGAAATTTGAAAACAATAAGTTTTGAAATAGGGAGAAGTTTTGAAAATTTAAAAAGTGAGAAGAAGATGAAGAGACTATCTTAAAGCATAAAGTAAATGACCTCATTGTCAAGTAGCCTAAGTGAAAGTCTTTATGTGTGCAAGTGTACTAACCACAAGAAGAGGCAAGAATTTGATATTGGTCAAAACAATAATTCATTTCCCTTTGGATTGAGCCACAAAATAACAAGCACATGAGCAGATGAAAATCAAAAGATCCAGATGAACATTAAGAAACAACCAAGTCTTGCATTGAAGATCAGAGGGTCCAGAAGAAACACAAGGTCTCAGATGAATCATAAAGCCTCAGGTGAATTTCCAAGTCTCAGTTATCGCTCCAAGTAAAGGGAAAGCACTAATTCCTAAGGTCCAAAGTCCAATATACTCCTCAAGAAAGGGATAGTAGCACAAAGTCCAAAGCATCAGATCAAAGTTTTTTAAGGTCTTAGCTATTTTATCATGTTTTTTGTTCTTTTTGAAATAAGAAAGCAAAAGATGCATAAAGATAAAAGGTATAAAGATAAAAAGGAAAAAGTAAAAAGGCAAGAATGTAAATGCCATGAATGTAAATGACATAAAAGTAAAGACATAAAAGTAAAGAGAATAAAAGTAAATGACATTAATGGAAGACATAAATGTTAGCACAATTAATATGTCAATGTCAGTATTAATGATAATTTAATCGAGTCGGGACAATTTAGCGCTACGTTAAGCAATCGTAAGTGGACTTATGTAGAAGTCGCACCTATATGAGGCCGATCAATAACAATTTATGTGTCAAGCATGTTAGAGAAATAACACCAAGTTATTCGCCTAAAACATGTAACACAATGAGAAAATAAGAAGAAGATAGAAGGAGGAAGAGAGATTGAGGCACTCATGTATGTGATCATTTATCAACAAGCCAAAGGCACAAAGTATGATCCAACTAGGGATAACCTATCTCTGATGCAAAGTACCATAAATGATTAGATGATCATTTATAAGAAAGTTTGTACCAGAGCAGGTTGGATCAACCAATGGACCATCACTCAAGGATTTGAAATGTTGAACACATGATCAACCAAGCAATCATCAAAAGCCAAATCACAAATATTCAAAAATATGAATAAAAACAAAATCATATAAAATAATTTTAAAATGATTAATTAAAATGAAAACTAAATGGAAAATTTAAAAGATGCATCAAAACATCAAATCAATGGCTAAGAAAATTTAAGAAAGTCAGAAATATTACAAATAATGAGATCTCAAAAGTTGGACCTCAAAATGTTTGAAAATGATTAAAAACAAAATAAAATAAAAAATAAAAAATAAAATGAAGTAAAATATCAAATAAATGCAAATATGACTTAAAAATTATGAAAAAAAATTGGAGTGAAAAATGATAAAGGAGCTATTTAAAATAAATCAGAAAAGAAAAAGGAAAATAAAATAAAAAACAAATATATTCAAAAAACGGCGCCAACGACTACTTTTTTGAACGCACGAAGGTCATCTTCAACCTTCAGCTCGATCTCTGCAAATCCATGAACTAGGCGTTTTCAGCATGAATCAAACATGGATGCAGCTCCAATTAAATGACTAATACGTAATATAAACCCAAGGTAATTTAGGGCTTTCAATCAGTGAATCAAAGCAAAGAGAGTGGTAACTTGTTTGCTCAGAAATTTTACTCTTATCTATCTTTTCAGTTGAAGCTCGAATGTCCAACAATGGTGAAATCGAGTTGCAGGTTTCAGAGAGCTTCAAAGAAAGACAATGGTTTAGTTATCTTCAGAAGGTGCTGATGAAGGATTCTGGGCGAAAAAAAAGAAGTTAAAAGAGCTTGAATGAAAGAAATGATTAACTGATTTTTTGAGGCATCAGGTTCAAATTATTTCAGAGTTTCTTTGGTTGTTCAAGCTTGGAAATGAAGGTAAAATGATCCTCTATTTATAGGAAATGAAGTGAGGTCATGGTACATGTGAAATTGTGAATAATTCGTGTGAATTAGGGTTGAGTTTTTCACTTTTTCAATTCGTTTGAAATGAAACATGCAATGTGTGAATTTGTGATGAAACCAAGTCGTTTTGCACTTGTTCAGATGCGTTTCAATATAACAAACAAGTTAGCACATGTGCTTGTGGTCCCAAGTGAAGATTGACATGAAAACAATGACCTAAAACTGACAAAGAAGCAGAGCTCAAGGTACCATGTTTGAAGTTAGACCAAATGAAATTTACTTGTGCGTTTTGAGATTTTCTTTGTGCCAAATGTTCTCCTCATTGCAAAGAATCGGATGCAAAAAGAATCACATCAAAATGATGCTTGGATTGAAAATGACATTGATTAAAAGTTGGGGTCGTGGCCTAAAATTTCAGGTCAGACATTAGGTCGACCAGATCTTGGGCCTACTTTTGTGCACACATGGGCAGTTGAGCAAATCCCAAAATTGATGGACTTAGAAGTTGAAATGATGTTTGACCCTTGAAGCAAAGTTGTAAAGGAGTTCAAATGTGCCATTTGGCTTAAAGTAGATTTTTAAAATATTAAAAAATTAGAAATTTATGGTGTTTGGACCAAGTGATATGCCATACTTGACTTTATGCCAACCAAACATGAACCAACTTGTGATTTCTTGCCATTTCTTGCATCCAAAGAACCAATGATGAACATTTGAATACCAAATGAGGGAATCTTGATTGTCCTTTGAATATTCTTTAATTATTGCTTGAAAATTGGATGAAGATGACATGGAAATAAACACACGAACCATACTTGAATCAACTTTGAAGTCATGCACTATACTTGAACTTCTCTTGACCAAATGATGTTGAATGAAGCTTGACATGAATATGGCATGAGATTATAGGTCATGCCTTGAAGTAAAAACTCTTGTGGACCATTTGTTGACCAAACTTTGACTTTGAGGATCCAAACCCTAATTTAAAAACCAAGCTTGATCTATTGATTGCAAGTCCCTACCTTGTACAATAATAAAGAGAAAACAACACATATTTTTGTATTTTGATTAAGGTTAGCAATGTTAGAATGTAAGCAAATAAAGAAACACATAGGTGCTTGGTGATCTATCCCCAAAGGCAAACCCAAAGAGAGGGGGTTAGGAGGATACCATGCTTGTGATTTTGATGGGATGCAAATGATATGATAGATGCAATCTTAGGGGTGAAAATTAGGGTATGACAATATGGTGAAAGTGGGATAGGATTCTTCCCTGAAAACGAATAAGAAAAAAATATTAGTAACAAATGTGAAAAAAATGCTTTTAAAATTAATTGTGACTATGAAAATTACCGTCAGCAAGGTGCAGGAGCCGGTCATTTGCCTTGTCGTCTAATGAGAACCTTCGTTCAGCTTGGAGTATAGGTATACCAAACAGGTAGCCCCCTAGTTCCACTTGTGAATGACCAACAAGTCGATGAAGTACTTAAGGTATGCCACACCGACGTAGGTTACATTTTTGTCCACAAACATGGATGTGCCAACCAAGAATAGGGGAATACACCTCAAAGCACACTCACAGTGGTAGGTAACCTGTAGATCATCGTTGTCGACATCATTAACCAACTCCAAGTTTTCTTCATAAAGTTTTTTCAAGTATGAAAATTTGACATGAGTGCCTCTGATGCTCTCACACTGCATCAGGACATCCAAGGGGTCACATCCTAAGTAAATGACCATCATCTCCTGGGCTTCATCACGTTTGATCCCGGAATGATCAAGTAACTTCCCCTTGATGGGAAGATGTAAAAGGAAAGCGACGTCATCTAGTGTAATAATTATCTTGCCAGTGGGAAAGTGTAAAGAAGACGTTTCTTTATGTCATCTCTCAACAAAAGCCTCATGCATGCCACGACTAATGGTCTTGTACCCGGAGCAACGCAGGCCAGCAATATCAGATATCAAATGACACTTTGGAACCAATCATCCTCAGGCTGATAAAGCTGCAAAATCTTTCTGCTGTGGTTAACAGACTTCAAACATTCACGCTTCTGTTAAAAAAATAATATCATTCGCAAGGAATTTGCTTATAACACATTAATAATAACCGTTAACAAATATACATCTCTGCCTCAGACATGCCCAACAACATGAACTCTATATAGTATATTAGTAAGTAGGTGTCAGTGGGTTCTCCTGAATAAGCGTCAGCAGGTGCAAAGACACCATTATGTACAACATGAGCTTTCTTTCGGTCTTTGTGAGCAGGGGAGACGTGCCCCTGGGATGAGTGCCCCTGGGATGAGGGCCCCTGTGACAGACGACTCCTAGAAGTCGAGTCTTCCCCGTCAAGAGGCATAGGGACGGTTCCTCGCCTAACCTTAGCCTGCTCATTCTAATGTCTAGCTCTCTCACGTCGAACGAACGCATGCTGGGTTTCACGATCGAGTTTCAATCTGTTAATATTGTTTGCAGCCATTTTTCCTGGAAAAATGAGAACATGACATATCAGGACATTTTTGGATATGCATCTCTGAAAATCAATAAAGACACACTTCGGAGATGCATCTCTGAATAAGCTCGTGTTTCTCAATAATGGTAGAAACTCAGACCGATCTTGCCCTAACAACCCAAAATGCAACTAAATGAAAGTGCATGTCCTTAACAACTATCTATTTCGAATGTGACTATTACCTAATGCATTTAAAACAACCTATTTTTACTTAATACATTAATCAAAACTCAGAAAAAGTTAAACGAGAAACTTACTCAAAAAAAGTGTTTGAGGATGAAAATGTTGAATGTAGTAAGTGGAGTTAGTTGGAATTGCAAAGCTTGAAGTAGAGGTTGTGTTGATTCTTAAAAACTCCTCTGGAAGAATGTTGCTCACGAGCTCCAATGGATGGGGTATCTCAAAAGTTTCAGAAAATGAAGAAGGAGAAGATGAAAGGTCTTAGCGCGCGTTATATAATAATTAAACACGTTCGGAGATGCAACTTTGAAAAAACACCTGAATTTGAAAATAAGGGTTAATCCGGAGATGCATCTGCGAATAAACCCTAAAACACATTCGGAGATACATTTCTGAATTTAATTTTAGAAAAGTGAGAGACGCTCACCCATTTGAGTTTATTTTGTGAAAAAATGCTGCGTTTGGAGATGCATTTCCAAAAATAAAAGACATTTTTTATTTTTCCACAAAGATTTGAAAAAACCTTTAGAGGTGGAAAAAGAAATTCCCTAATCAAAGCAGAAGAAGTATGGTGATTCAAAACAATTTTTTTCTATACTGAAAACAATGTCGTGTTGTGTATGATACTTTCAATATTTTGCTTAAACAGGGTGCAAAGTGCATTAAGTTTCTATTGTCAAAATATTTGTGCAGGTGATATTGACTGTTTCACAGAGTTTGATTGTCAAATTTTGTTCTGATTGGTCTACCAAGATATACATACAAATGGAATATTTTTTATAGATAAACAAATGTCTTTATTATTTAGACATCATGAAGTAAAGGTAATCAAGTAACATGTATTTTAAACTTGGTTGTGTTTATAGATAAAGTTTTCACAAATGGAAGGAAACTATGTCAAATTTTATGTGCAGAAAATGTATATGCAAATGGGGGAAAATATGTTCGTGAGTTTGATTCTAAAATAAACAAGGTCATCTAATATCATCTGATATGTATTGTAATTTCATCCCATTAAAGTCATATCTATGAAGTACGGACGCCGTCAGAAACACGACTCTGACACTGACACGTCGACATAGAAAATAATTTTAAAAAATGATAATTAAACCTAAACATAATCACAAGTGTCAGTGTCAATTTCGAATACCGACATTGATGTAGACACGCCTTTTTTTCATAAGTGTCGGTGTTACGGAGCTAGATATACCTTTTGCTTACTTTAGAGGTAAACTCACTTTAGAGGGTGTTTTATTTTTTACAAAATATGAGAAGTTAAAATAAAGGCCATGGTTTTTGGTGAAAACTTCCATGGTGTATCTTTTTCTTCTTTAGGAGGGTATAACTTTACAAGACATTTTTGGTCATTTGCTCCTTGTTCCATTTGTTTCTATATCTCCATTGTTATATTTTATAGGCCACACCTTCCTTGACATCATCGCACTCTTTAGTCAAGAATCTTCTCCCCAGTTGAAAAGATATTCCATACCAATGTGCCTATTATGTACAATGCAACAGAAACCTTAAACACATCATTCCAAGAACCTGCAATGAAAAATCACATATAAGTGAAAACCAAGACATGAGTTGCAAAAAAGTAAACTCCAAAATGAATGTGGAGAACACTCATACCTCTTTGGAGTATGTATCCAGTTGCAGCTGTGCCAAAGACACCGGCAAGAACTCCCGCAGTGTTCGATAGTCCCAGCAATACGCCCTGAAATTGAAACTCGTGAGCATTATGATATAGACATGTTGAGTAAACAAAAATAAACTGAGTGGTGGCTAATATAATGAATTTGTTTCAGAATTAGGAAACAGTTACTTACAGCATATCGCGGTCCAATGTCTTGGTGATTAGAATAAAGACCAGATTGTGAAAATGCATCAGATCCCTATAAAAAAATTGGTTTGAATTCGGTGGCTGCATATATTTAAATCTTATCCAAACATGTGGTATTGGCCTTAATGGTTCAGAATCGGTAGAAACTTGTAGAACAAGAAACGTTAAAAATATAAGATTTCAGACTAAAGAAAAAAATGTTGATCTAGCTCAAACCTGGCTGCATGCCATGCATAATACTGCCATGGCAGGTGTTTTGACATGGCTTAGTTGTGTCAGAAAAAAGGCGGGACCCAAAAACCCGATCGATTGCATGATCTGCCATATCCATCAATATTAAGAGCATAATCATTTTGAAGAGTGAAATGAATGCCGAAAGCAGCTGCGATTATCTTACTTTTCGAACAGCTGTTATGGAAACGCCTTTGCTAACTAATGTGTCAGCTATCCATCCTCCGATATTTGCAAAAACAGCCATTGTTAGCCACGGAAGAACGCATAAGAGCCCAGATTCTGTGAGGTTGAACTTCAGAACCTGAGATAATGATGCATTATCTTGTTGATTCAATGGACTAAATGGAAATTGTGAAGTACTAAATCCTACAAATTTTTTGCAAAGATACATCCAGCTATAGAAAGTGATGTAAAAAATGTATTAAACGAAGCGTGCTTCAAGTTTACTATAAAAATTTGCTTTAAAAATGTTAATAAGTAATAACCTGATTGTAGTAAGTAGGCATCCATGTTAATAGAATAAATGTCCCCCAATTGTGACAGAAATGAGAGATTATAAGAGCCCAAACTGGCGCTTTTGACAGAATTAATTTCCAAGGAATATCTGAAACTGGCGCTTTTGATACGCCGCCTTCTAGTATGAGCCTTTTTTCCTCTGCCCCGAGATCCGGGTCATCCTTCGGTGAGCTATACGCCTGGAAAGGAAACGAGTTTACTTGCCAAGAAAGATATTTAGATACATGAAGTAGACGTGATCAAATTAAGGGAAAGTTGACTTACTTTTTGCAACCAAAAAGCAAACCAAATACTTCCGAGGGATCCAAACGAGTAAAACACCGATGGCCACCCAAGGTTTTGGATCAGAAAAGGTGAGAATGCCAAGCCTACCACAGAACCAAGGTACATGCCGCTATATACTAGCGAAAGTGATCTACTTCTTTCTGAAACCGGAATCCACTTTGACAGTATATTATTCATGGCAGGCATCGCCACGCCCTGAAAACAAATAATTAGCACTATTTTGTGTTAAGAGGGCGCGTTTGAAAAAGATTATTAAAACTTATCTGGTTGATGTAAGTACTTTGCAAATGTTTGGTAGAACTTGCAAAATTAACAAAGATATAAGGCTGCCTTAACATTAATGCTAATTTACTAACATTCGCCGCAGAAAATATATGAAATAGCTTACGATATACTCATAAGCTATTTTCTGCTTATTTTAGTATAGCTACTATTTAATGTACCAACCTCACCAATTCCCATAAAGGCGCGCATAATAAGCAAATAAGGGAGTCCAAGTCTTGCGGCAATAGGTGTTAAAACTGTTGCCATTGACCACCAAACAACTCCGAAACCTAGCACTACCTTCCCACCAAGTTTGTCTGCCCATATGCCACCAAGAATCTAAAGAAAAGAGAACCATCATATAATGTCAGTTTGATTCGAATTCAACAACAAAATATGAAGTGTGAAAATCTCAACATACTAGCATATATTCTTTCAACATAAAAATGTTATGCATTGTAGAAGATTGATACATGAAATCAATTTCTTGTTAGGCTAATCTATGAATTTGACATAGAATTTACACCTGAGTGAGTAAATAGCCCCAGAAAAAAGACGACTGAATTAAGCCAACTGTTGTACTGTTCCAGTTAAACTCTTGTGACATTGGAAGTATCGCTATGCTCATATTTACCTGTATATTACAATATGAGAAAGAACATTTATGATATAAAGGAGTCTATATAGTCTACAACTTTACATATCAGAAACTTGAGACATGGCAATCATGAACATATAAATGACATAGTGTATGTTTGATTAACAGTGAATTTGACAGAACCACGGTAGTGCAAAAGCTACACTAATGATAATCCACCACCAACCCTAACATACACATAGTAATTTAAACTGCGATCACCAAAACAAGATACTCACGCGGTCCATGTTGCATAGAAGAAATGCAGTAAAGCACAGCAATACGATAAGCCAGCGCTTAGGAAGCTGCCGCCACCAGGGAGAAACCAGTGCACCATTTCCTTCCAATTGAATTGCTTCACCTGTTCCTTCATCAGATACCACAGGATCCACCTTTGTTTCATCAATGTCATACTCCTCTGACCTGTAATGAACACAGGCTCTATTTACCTTACCAAGCTTTCTTACTCCTAGTCCATATACTTCTCTTTGTTCAATATGGCTTATTTTTCTTGCAAAGAGGTTCTTTGCAATCCGGCCATCACAATGAACACTAAAAATGCTTCCTCTTTGAAGTGTTAGATCCTTTCTCAATTGATAATTTCCTGCCAATTTCAAAGACACGCTAAAACAAGTTGTTGAAATTGGTCTAAACACAAACGGTACGTCATAGTTAGTTGAGTTAAATGAGTGTAAACGGCTAGTCTAGAGTTTAATATTTGACGACAACATTTAAGTATTTATGTATTAACACATTTAAGTATTTATGTATTAACGTAAACAAGTTGTTGATATTTATAAACTAAAACCGTATTTAGAGACGAGTGAAGTAAAACCGTGAACCAGTCTATATAAAGAGAACAAAACTGCATTTAAGTCTAGTTTAAAATATAGTGATCCACATGATTCAAACCTAGAGGGTTTCAGAAGAACAAAATCCAAACTAATTTCTACAAATCCTACCATAATATCAATGCTTTGCTGAACAAATCATACCATAATAATGAATTAAAAAAGATAAAATCTGTGAAAATCAATAGTGGTTGAAGAAGATGAACCTGAAGCAATGAAAGAAGTGAAGTTTCTATTGGAAATTAAACCACTTATAGCCATTGGTACTATGTTAACACTGCAACTGAGAAACTACTATCACATGTTAAGAGTATAAGAAACAGAATTCAAACTCAATAAAAAGTGATGCCAAGTTATCAATTATCATCCATGGAATTCTCTTCTTCTGCTTATGCTTTTTCTCTAAGCAAAGTAGAGAGAGCACGTTTTTCCTTGAAATATATTTTCATGAATATGTTGAATTTTTTCACTTTATTTTCTTGTTCATAATAACCATTTTTGTGACAATTAAAATGAGAAATTTTTGTGGCTTCATAAGAGTGCAACACGTGGCGTATTGTCCACGCTACAAACGGCACTGTACTGAAAAATTTGAAAATACTAAGATGACCCTTCATTTTCTTTAGAAACTACCAATGAAATTAGGACAAATCAATAGTTAGTATGGTAGACAAATAGGAAACTGGAGATTTTTTGTGAATAGATTCTCCAAGCAATTGAAGAGGGTATGAAGTAAAATAGTATAGTTGTTATGAGGTACAATGCATATAGCTGCAGAAGGGTCTAGCTTATCATGTAGATCAAATACTCAAGGTTTGTCTTTTGAAAAAGTTTTTGGTTACAATATTTGAAAAAATTGAGAATACGAGGGAAAAAAAAATAGAAAAAAAATAATTCAAAATCATTGGATATATATATATATATAACATATACCCAAAATTGGTGGGTCCCACACAAAATACACTACATCTATTTTATTTTTATTTTTTTTCCTTCATCTTTTTAATGTGGGTCCCATCCAAAATTAGTGGGCCCCACACAAAAATACACTAAAATGTATGTTGCTAATGCACACCTACATGGGTGTGCATTAGCATAACCCTATATATATATATATATATATATATATATATATATATATATGGATTTAATTGAAATACACTGACAGTGTAAAGAAGTTTTACACTGTCAGCAAATTATAGCCGTTAGATGTTAAAAATGGTTTGACTTTTATTTTAAAAACTTATAAAGTCATACAAACGAATGATGGTGATGAATTGACAGTGTAAAATTTTTTACACTGTCAGTGCATAGCAATTAATCCCTATATATATATATATATAAGAAATGTGAGTTTTGTTAGAAATTCTGGTTTGATGCCTTTATAGTATTGTTTTTATTTATAATTATACGAGTATTTATAATAATTAATTATAAATATTTTTTTATTTGATTTACTACTTGTAAAATATTCACAGTTAAG
Organism: Lathyrus tuberosus; assembly: GCA_022829125.1. Taxonomy (NCBI): domain Eukaryota; kingdom Viridiplantae; phylum Streptophyta; class Magnoliopsida; order Fabales; family Fabaceae; genus Lathyrus; species Lathyrus tuberosus. The sequence goes on along the minus strand of JALAZF010000266.1, from coordinate 1,024,437 downwards.
AAGAATCAAATTATATCAAATCATTATATATTAATATTCCCTCAAATTAATGTGGTTGGTCAAGAAACATTAATTTGTTAACAAGAAACTGGTGACATGGACGAGGAGCTGTCTTCGTAAAAATATCTGCAACATGAAATTGAGTACTAATATGGGGAAGTGATATTATTTGATCATCGTAGGCATCACAGATTGAATGACAATCGACTTCAATATGCTTAATGAGTTAGTGAAAAACAGGATTTGCAACAAACTGGATGACACTTGTATTGTCGGCATAAAGCGATGTAGACTCTGTTTGAGGAAATCCAAGCTCACTTAAAAGACACTGAAGCCAAATTATTTTTTAACAAGCAGCACACATAACACGATACTCAGATTCATTGGAACATTTAGAAATGTTTGCTTGCTTCTTGCTTTTCCATGAGATCAATGATAAGCCAAGAGACATACACTAATCGGTGACAGATCGTCGAGTGTCATGACACCCAACCCAATCAGTATCACTATAAGGACTCAATCAAGAGACCATTCCGGAAGGAAAGAATAAAAACATTGCGAAGTTCCTTTTAAGTAGCGAATTAGAGGACGAATTGCTGCCAGGTGAAGATGGATAGGAGAATGTATGAATTGACTTACTTGTTGAACAACAAAAGATATGTCAAGGCAAGTAATAGTAAAGTAATTAAGGTTACCCACAAGTTGCTGATACAATAAGGGATCAGACAAAATATCACCATCATCACGATGATATTTTTTACTAACCTCAAAGGGAGTATCCGTCGGATTAGCTGTTTGAAGACTAACCATAAAAATCAAATATGCGACATACTTGTGTTAATGGAGGAAGATGACCTTAGACATAAAATAAACCTCAAGACCAAGAAAATAATGCAAGTTTCCAAGATCTTTCATATGAAATGAGGCATGCAATTGTTGTTTAAGTCGCTCAATGGAAGAAAATTATCTGAACCGGTGATAGTCATATTATCAACATACAAAAGAAGTAGAATAATACCCTCAGTTGTACGATGAATAAATAGAGAGGAAATATTGACTCAAGGTAATGGAGAACCCAAGTAGAGTTTACCGAAATTTCTCATACCATGCCCTAGGCGCCTGTTTCAACCCGTATAATGAACATTTAAGTTTCAACATACCCTTAGATGAAGAGAATGGACCTTGAGGGGGAGTCATATAAATATCTTCATTTAGGTCACCATGAAGAAAAGTATTGTTGACATCCATTTGGTAAAGTGATCACCTATTAAAATCATCTAAAGAAAGAAGAGTGTGAACAATTGTCATTTTGGCAACCGGTGGAAATGCCTCATCATAATCAATTCCATACTCCTACTTATTTTCCAAGGCAGCCAATCGAGCCTTGAAACGGTTGAGGGACCCATAAGAGTTTAGTTTCACATAATAAATTCATTTGCAGACAATATCCCAAGTGAAATTCTCTTGAAGATCCTAGAGTTCCTCATTCATTGCTTTTATCCAACACACATCTTTAACAACATGTGAGTAACAAGTAGGAATAAATATACTAGAAAGTGAAGCAATCAGATAAGAGTGTGAGGAATCATACTTGTCTGGTGAATATCTATTAGGTGCTCGAGACATTCAACCATAACAGAGTGGTTCAACAAGTACTAAATCAAGTGGTAAATCAAGTGCTGAATCAAGTGGTGGATCAGCATCAAGAAGGGGAGTGGGAACCTATTATTTATGTTTTCGGACATATACATGACTTGGTTTATTAGGTACTACAAATTGAGGCATAATAGAAAACGTAAGAAGAGTAACAATATCATTCATATCAAGAGAAACACAAGGAAATGCAAAAATGTTGATTAGAGACATCATAACACACAAAGCCCTTATGAGAGTTGAAAGCAATCGCGTTATCGTATGGTATCATTTACTTGTTTTGATGTTTTTGTTAATTTGAGTATAGTTGTTATTATTTTTTGCGTATTTGTAATTTTTTTATCATTTAATATTTGTGTGTTTGTACTTTATTTTCTTTTGAGGTCAATTGTAATAGGACGGAATTGACTCAGTAACTTTGGTTGAGGGATTTTTGGAATAAGACAAATGTCAGTGAAATTTATGTCAGCAATTTGGGCAGGGTGACTACAAATATGCAAAATAAACTTGCACACCACATCTCCAACAATGTCCCAAGAGGATTGGAAGAAATCAGTAGGAAACCCGTCAGAACCCGACGACTTCCACGCTTCCATCTCAAAAATAGTGTGCTTAATTTTTTCCATGGAGAGGTCAGTTTCCATGTTGTTCTTGGAAACTTGAGAAAGGGTAGGGGAAGAATGGTGGGTAAAAAAAGCTTCAACAACATCACAATCAGTGGAATAAAGAAGATGAAAGTGCTCTCAAAACGCATTTGCAATAGCATTGGCATCAGTCAGCCAAAACCCATTATTATCTTTGATGGTAAAAACATGCTTAAGCCATCTCCGTTGAAGAGCTTGAATGTGGTAGAATCTCGTATTATGGTCGCCATCAGTCAGCCAAAGCTCTTTTGCTCTCTGAAACCAGGAGAGTTCTTCCTGACAAAAAACAAAGTGGAGCTCCTTCTGTAGCTTAGTTTCCAGACTTCTTAACCCAACATGACTCACTCCTTTATGATCAAGTTTTTGAATCCCCTTTAGCCTACGCATTATAGTTTTATTTTCCAGCAACAGACTTTGAATAGAGTGCATTTTCCATAATTTAGCATGTTCCATAACTTCCTCTAAATTTTGCATCATGCTAAGATTAGGGTTCCAAGCAGACAACATCATATGCTTAAAGGATTTATCCAAAAGCCAAACACATTCAAATTTGAAGTCTTTCGCCATAGATCTACGATGCTCCCCTTTTATCAAAACTAGGATGATGATTAGAGTAGTTTAATCATGTTAAAACATTAATAGAGGCATCAGGATAGAGCAACCTCCAAGAAGTATTACATAGAGCCATGTCCAATCTCTCAAAGACATGCAATCCCTCGTGACTTATGGCACCACACCAGGTAAATCTATGCCCAGAGGCCCCCAAATCAAGTCGTTTACAATCATTTAATCGCTCATGAAATAAGGCACAACGTTTATCAGAAGGAGGGACACCATGACACTTTTCCACCTTGTCCTTAATATCTTCAAAATCGCCAACCAAAAGCCAACCAGCAGTAGAATTTGCAGCAAGCAAAGCTAACTCTTTCCACAATTTCTTTTTCTGGTCTTCCCTAGGACTTGCATAAACAACATTGGGATTCCAAGAGGCATCGTCCCCACTCTTAACTTGCGCGTGCAGAAACTGGAAATGGTTCTTAAGAAGAGTAAGTTGAATATTCTCACTTCTCCAACCCAAAGTAATCCCCCCAACAAACTATGATTTTTAGAGATCATAAAACCATCGAACCCCAACGTATTGAACTTTTTGCATAGTAGGCTAGGGTCAATTCGAGTCTCCATAATAATGAAAATATCACGATGATGCTCGTTAACATAGACCTTGCAAACTTTCAAAAAAATCCTTGTTTCCCACTCCGCGACAATTCCAAAACATAATTTTGACTTGGTTTTGGATAATTAAGGAATTGAGTGCAAAAACATAGCCTTTTGAAGCTCTATAAGAGTTTCCTCAACTAAGTCCACATATGTCACTTCATCCTTAGTGTCCGAGACTCCACTAACTTCCAGCTTTAAATCCATCTCACATGGATTGACAGAATATCAGAGTCAGACTAGGGTAAGGAAATGAAGTTTGGACAACAATCGGGAGCAATATTCCCCTATGCACCTTGAGCTCTCAGGATTTTAGGGCCAAGTTGATCAAGATTATGGCGCCTAATGCTTTGAGATTCATCATCATCCTTGTAATCACCTTTATCCCCTAACTTGGGATCATCCTTTAACTTTAAGTTTGCAAGAAGACCACTAGCTTCTTCAATTGTTAGTAATTCATCCAAATCTTGCACTCCTTTATTTTTGGTAGCAACTATCCCTTTCCCTTTTTGAATTCCTCTGTCCACCACTGTAGTTAATATCTTGTGCTTCTTCTGCTCCTTTGAAGAATATTTTCTCTTCATTATATTCCCTTGATGCCCCTGAGTGCCTTCTATCTTTTCAACAGCAGTGTCCTCACTACCTGTACTTTCAACATCCTTAAAAATGTTGGTGGTATGAGGCTCAAACTCCTTATTCTCGTCAATATCAGGTAACATTTCATCTAGGGTCTGAAATCTAGACCTCGTGTCGCTAGAAGTGCCTTTTCTATTCCCTGAAGAACAAGTCTTATCCACCTCTATAACTTTCTTGGTAAAATCAACTTTTTGTTTTCTTGTCTGTCTGGGTTTCTGCACCACTGTCCAAGGACCGGGGCCCTTTATCCCCACTTTAACTGTAGCAAAACCTTGCCCTTGTTCTTCATTAATTGGGTTGTTTTCAAGATTAACTTGGGGAGCTTTTGACTTGCTACAGTTACTGGTAGAGTGACCAAATCGCCCACACGAAAGGAAAAGAAGGTGAAGCCCTTCATACTCAATTTTATAATGTCGGCTCTTGATTGAAAACATAGCAAGCACATGTTTCAGAAGATTGACCTGGATACACAGTCTAGCATATTTCCTTCGCTCCCTAGAGAACGTATTCTTGTCTACTTTGACAGTTTTCCCGATCATGTTGCCTATGTACATAAAGACTCTATCGTCGTAGTACTCTATAGGCAAACCAGAGATACGAACCCAAACCAAAAGTTCTTTGATCGCATCGGCAGTTGGGTAAAAATTAGGACTCCAAGCTTTCACAATTAAATAATGATCATAAATCATCCAAGGTCCCTTTAACGAGGCGAATTCTTGGTCCTCTTCATATGTAAAGGTTACAAGAAAGAACTTTTGCCCAAGGTCCACAATGTTGAAGATGCCTTTTCGCGCCCATAATTACGGTAATCAGTTTTCCAAGGCTTTAACATTTAAGAGAAAAATGGGGAGAATTTTATTTGGCACCTGTTAGATGTCAAACATGCTATATATTTGTATTTAATACTTGACATTTTTCAAGCTTTTCTATGTTTAATTGTGGATTTTAGTAGTGAATTGTTTTTGTTCTTCAAACATTGTATATTTACCTTTGGTGCTTGTAATATGTGTGCTATTGTGCAGGAAAAGGCACTAATTGATCAAACAAAGAAGACACAAAGAATTGATGCAAGCTACCAAAGAACAAAGGAAAACATCAGCAAGTTCGCTTTGCGAACATTCGCTTTACGAACACTGGCGAAGTCTCCAGCGAATGGTCCAAGAATTGGACAGTAGGAAAAGGGACTAAAGTTCGCTTTGCGAAGGTCCTGGTGAAGAACCCTTGGCTGAGGCAGTAAGAAAAGGAGCCTAAATTCACTTTGCGAATGTTTTGGCGAATAGTTCACATTGCGAATGAAAGTTCGCATTACGAACTTATGCAGACAAACAAGGGCGGTTTAACTTATCAGAAGGCACTTCAGGTGCCATTTTCTTCATTCACCAGGCTAACAGATCATTCGCAGTGCGAATGCGTCAGATTCCAAGTGTACTATAAATAGATTTTTGTACTTTATTGGGATCATAACTTCACCTTTTCACACCAAAACATATTTTTCTGAGTTTTCTTCATCTAAGAGAGATTTTTCACATAGAGCAGCTGAATTTGTATCCGATCTCGATTCTTCGACGCGGATGCTTTTTCATCTCCTCACGAAACTTGTGAAGCAAGCTACCATGAATATGTGTAGCTAAACACATCTTTGTGTCAAGATTAGTGGTAGGTAATCCATCATTTTGTATGCATTGATCTTGATTGTAAGTTTGTGAGCTTTGATGATGATAAATATAGAAGAAAAACTTTGTTTACATGGTTTATATTTTGTTTTAGTTCATGATCGAGAGATATGTATTAAAACTTGACCTAAGTTTCAATCCATCAATAATCATAAGGCTAGAGATAGTTTTGAAAGTTGATGTTCATAAATATTGAACTTGAATGTTATCATATTGGTAGTTTGAGTGAGAGATCATCAAAGGATCAATATGATAAATCTCACAACAAGTGTTAGAGATAAACTTGTTGAGAGGATGTATGGTTATATTTATCGTTAACGAGTTCACACGCTTTATCGAGTAAATACATATAAAACGGATTATCAGACACTAATCTTGGCATGTTTTTACCAAACCCTAAAAACAAATTTCTTTACCGTTGATTACTAAGTTTTATGCAAACGATACGAAAAACCAAACTCTTTGTTACTATAAAGTTTGAAACGCTTTTGACTATAGAACGGTGGCAATATACGTTCAATCCATGTGGATACGATAAAACACCCCTGAAATACTTTTCAACAAAATGGCGCCGTTTCCGGGGATTGTTGTTATATTGCGAGCATTGCAATAGTTATTGAGTTTTTAATTTGTTTAAATTTTTATTGTGCTTGTTAATTTGTTTGGCTAAGTGTGCAGACTCCGTTTTATGCGAGGGAAGTTACCCGCTGACCAACTTCTTTTTGATCCTCAAATCGAAAGAACTGCGCGTAAGTTAAATAGCAGAGCAAGGCGGAGGAGGCAACTTGCTAAGGAAAGACGAGAATGAGACAAAAGTTCAACTTCGACACCAATACCACAGTTACCGCCAACTATGGCTGCTCCACCACCACCACCACCATCACCTGCTTCAGTTCCTTGTACTAATAGTCTGAGGCATACTGCGCAGTTCGCACGTAATGCTCAGAATGGTCGGCATTCTGAAATGAAAACGGGTATTCTCTCTCTTCTATATCAGAATCCATTCACTGATATGGATCACGAGGATCTCTTTACTCACTTGACCAAGTTCTATGAGATTGCGGGCGCGACTGGTGCACCCGAAGCTGAAGAAGAGTCTTTGTTTAAAAGACTATTCCCGCATTCCCTAATTGGGAAGGTTAAGGAATGGTACCTTGACCAATCTACGACTATCATGGAGGACTGGAACATGCTAGAGGAAAAGTTTTTGGAACGATTTTTGTGAGAACAAGAGTTGGTTCTGCATTAATACCTCTGAGTTTTGATAATTTCAAACAAGTATGTTTGTATGAACAATTTTATAAGCCTAATGTTTGTTATTTGTGAGTGTCTAACAAACAGGTTCTGCTTCCGTTAAATGGCGTGAATATGTTGGTAAAAGAAAATAATTCGCCTACGCGTTACACTTGATGTGCTATATAACAGAAATTGCTTCAGGAGAATCTGAAGATTGCAAGACTCTGATATAATATGTAAAGAGAACAAGTTCTGAAGATCTGAAGACTGAGGTTCTGATGAACGAAGTTCAAATGCTGAAGACTTACGCTCTTTAGATAAAGGTTCTGAAGACCCAACTATAGTCTCTATTCATGCTTCAAACAAATACCATCAGAAGCCTTTGAAGTTAAGAAGATTAGAAGACTAAAGCAATGAAGTTCAAACGAAGATATCTTGGTAACTGTGCAAAAGTTCAAATGAAGATATCTTGGTAATTGTGCAAACGAAGATATACTGACAAGACAGGATGCAAAAGGTTTTATCTGTCCTCACGTTTCTACCAAACCGCCGTCAATAGTCATGATTACATTACAATGGTTACTTTTACTCGGCTATAAAAGGACTTGAAGACTCAAAGAATAAAAACAACTTCACCGATTTAAATACGCTCTATTTGCTATTATCATTCAAAAAGTCATTTTCTATGCTGTAAAATAGTTTACATATTCAGCTTGTGCTAGAAGTAATACCTTGTAAACAAAACCTTTTTCAAACTGTTGTTTGAAGTTCCTTGAGATAAACCTGGTGAGGTTAGATTTCTTGAGAAGTATAGGACTAGTGAGAGTCTTAGAGGTTGTTCCTTAAGAGAGGCCAGTGTGGTTAGATCTCTTGAGAAGTCTAGAACTTGAGAGTTTTAGAGGTTGTTGTTAGTCACCAGCAGTTAGGCTTGTGCATTGTATTAATCTGATTGATTAGTGGATTAAGACCTCGATTGAGAGAGGCGAAATCACCTTGGCGGGTGGACTAGATTAACTTGAGGAATTCTCAAGTGAACTAGTATAAACATACTGTGTTATCTCTTTCAAGCTTCATTAAGATTATTACTCATAAGTTAAAGAGTTGTTAAAAGAGATTAGTATAAAGAAACGATTTTATTTTGAAAATCCAATTCAAACCCACCTTTCTTGTGTTTTTCACACCTTCAATTGGCATCAGAGCTCCGGTTCTGAGGTGATAAAAAGATTGAGTTTTTATCAAGCACTTAACAGTGTTCAGTATCAATCCTAGTGTGAAAAACAATGGTTGCACCTAAACTAAATGTTACCACAAATGAAAGAGATTCTTATAGTGCAAAACCTCCTATCTTTGATGGGGAAAAATTTGACTATTGGAAAGACAGAATTGAAAGTTACTTTCTGGCTTTTGACTTAGATTTATGGGATCTGGTAGTTGATGGCTACAGTTACCTCGTAGATTCTGAAGGTAAAAAGATTGCCAGAAGTGCATTAACAGATGCTCAAAAGAAGATTTACAAGAATCATCACAGAGCAAGAACGATTCTGTTAAATGCAATTTCATATACGGAATATGAAAAGATCACAAACAAAGAAACTGCAAAGTATATTTTTTATTCTCTCCGAATGACTCATGAAGGCAACGCTCAAGTCAAAGAGACAAAGGCTCTTGCACTAATCCAGAAATATGAGGTCTTTAGAATGGAAGACGATGAATCTGTGGAAACTATGTTTTCAATATTCCAGATGCTTATTGCAGGACTCAAAGTTCTGGACAAAGGTTATTCTACTGCTGATCATGTCAAGAAGATTATCAGAAGTCTGCCTGTCAAATGGAGACCAATGGTAACAGCTTTGAAACTAGCAAAGGATTTGAACAACATAAGTCTTGAGGAGCTAATTAGTTCTTTAAGGAGTCACGAAATAGAACTTCATGAAGATGAACCTCGGAAGAAAGGTAAATCTATTGCTCTAAAGGCTAAATCTGAAAAGAAAAAGGCTTATCAAGAATCTGAAGAATCTGAAGAAGATTCAGACGAAGATGAACTATCGCTCATATCAAAGAAGATAAGCCAACTGTGGAAATACAGAAGGAATAAGTTCAGAGGACCAAGAAGAAGATCTGAGTCTATACATGGTCAAAAGAAAGCTTATGGAAGAGAAGTTATGTGTTTTGAATGCAATGAGCCTGGACATATCAAGAATGATTGTCCAAAGTTCAAGAAAGATGGAAAACCTAGAAAAGCTAAATAGGGTCTTATGGCAACTTGGGATGATTTAGAGTCAGAAGAAGATTCCAACGGAGAACATGCCAATGTAGCATTCATGGCTAAGACCAGCACGAACTAAGTTCTATCAGAAGAAGAACTATCAGACTTTGATGACGACAGAGAGGTACTTTCTTCCTTATCTCGTTCTGAACTTGAAATAGGATCATCTGAACTTATGGATAGGTATCAACTTCTTCTAAGAAAACACAAAACTCTGAAAAAGACTTTTATGGTTCCTCCCGAGGATCTTACTAAAAGCAAGTAAACCATTTTTGAATTAAACGAAAAATTATTCTTCTTAGAAAAATCAAATGTTGCTTTAAAAATTAAAGTATCTAAGTTAGAGGAAGAGATAATGTCTGATATAACTGTCACTAATAAAGTTGTCAGATATGACAGAGCTTTTCAGCACTTCCTTGCTAAAAGCATAGATAGAAGTAAAATGGATTCAATAATCTACGGAGTTAGCATAAATGGAAGTAGAGGTCTAGGATATTCAGGACCATCACAACCATACGATGAAACCAAGAATATCAAACTAATACCTCTATCTAAACATTTTGTGTGTGCTGCTACTAAACTTAAATGTCCAGAACCAGAAGGTTTTAAGTTTGTTATATCACAAACACAGACACAGAAGAAAACTTCCAAACTCAAACATTATGCACAAATACCGCACTAGTATCCTGCTGCATGAAAATCCAAAGGTGTCAGAACCTCTGGAGAGACTAATGTGAAAGGACCCACAAAATGGGTACCTAAGAATAAGATAGTGTATGTTGCAGATATCCTTAATGGCGCCACTAAAACACCAGTCATGGTACCTAGACAGTGGATGCTCGTGACACATGATGGGAGAAACGCATATGTTCCAAGATTTGAAACTTAAGCCTGGAGGCATCGTCGGATTTGGAGGAAACCAGAAAGGAAGAATCATTGGCTCCGGAACTGTTGGTACTGGTAAACTTCCTTCAATAAATAATGTTCTTTTAGTTGAAGGTCTAATGCATAATTTGTTGTCAATTATCCAACTTAGGGGCAATGGTTATGACGTTATTTTCAATCAAACATCTCGTAAGGCTGTTAGTCAGAAGGATGGATCTGTTTTGTTCAATGGTAAGAGGAAGAACAATACTTACAAAATTAAATTATCAAATTTAAAACATCAAAATTTAAAGTGCCTTCTGTCTGGCAATGAAAAGCAATGGGTCTGGCACAGACGTCTGGGTCATGTTAGCTTGAGAAGAATCTCTCAGCTGAACAAGCTTGGACTTGTCAGAGGTTTGCCAAATCCGAAGTACTCTTCAAATGCTCTTTGTGAAGCATGTCAGAAAGGCAAGTTTTCAAAAGCTTATTTTAAAGCAAAGAATATTATTTCTACCTCTAGACCATTGGAACTTCTTCAAATTGATCTATTTGGACCAGTGAAAACTGCTTCTATCAATGGTAAGAAATATGGACTAGTCATCGTTGATGATTACAGTCGTTAGACATGGGTAAAGTTCTTAAGACACAAGGATGAGTCACATTCGGTATTTGCTTCCTTCTGCACCCAAGTGCAAAACAAAAAGAATTGCAAAATCGTCAAGGTCAGAAGTGACCATGGTGGAGAATTTGAAAACAAAGATTTTGAAAAACTGTTTGATTCGCATGGGATATCTCATGACTTTTCTTGTCCTCGAACTCCATAACAAAATGGAGTTGTATAAAGAAAGAACAGGGATTTACAAGAAATGGCTCGCACCATGATCCAAGAAACTGACATGGCTAAGCACTTTTGGGCAGAGGCAGTTAACACAACATGTTATATTCAAAATAGAATCTCTATAAGACCTATTTTGAGTAAAACTCCCTATGAATTGTGGAAGAATAAAATTCCCAACATTTCTTATTTTCACCCTTTTGGATGTATTTGTTTTATGTTAAACACTAAAGAGAATCTTGGCAAGTTTCATTCCAAAGCACAGAAGTGTTTGTTGTTAGGATACTCTGAACACTCAAAAGGCTACAGAGTGTATAACACAGAATCACGGATTGTGGAAGAATCAATTCATGTCAGATTCGATGATAAACTTGACCCTGAAAAGTCAAAGCTAGTTGAAAAGTTTGCAAATTTGGAAATCAGCTTTTTAGAACCTAAAGAAAAGGCAGAAGAAGTTAAAACTCCAGAAGTTCCTACTCTCGATATCATTGATGTATCATCTAATACTCCACAACAAAAGAAAAGGAGAATCTCAACTTCACACCCTGAAGAACTAATTTTGGGTAGCAAGGACGCTCCCATCAGAACCATATCAGCTTTCAAACCCTCTAAAGAAACGTTTCTGGGATTGGTGTCGTTAATTGAGCCAACAACAGTTTATGAAACTCTTATGGACAAGGACTGGGTTCTGTCAATGGAAGAAGAACTTAACCAGTTTTCAAAGAACAATGTATGGGATCTTGTCCCAAAACCTAAAGATGTCCATGTAATTGGGACTAAATGGGTATTCAGAAACAAACTCAATGAAAAGGGAGAAGTTGTCAGAAACAAGGTATGACTTGTCGCACAAGGTTACAGTCAACAAGAAGGAATAGATTACAATGAAACCTTTGCTCCAGTCGCCAGACTAGAAGCTATACGCCTGTTAATTTCCTTTTCAGTAAATCATAACATCATCTTATATCAAATGGATGTTAAAAGTGCATTTTTGAATGGTTATATATCAGAAGAAGTTATGCCAAACAACTTCCTGGATTTGAAAACTCAGAAAAATTAGATTTCGTTTTTAAACTCAAAAAATCTCTCTATGGTCTGAAACAAGCTCCCAGAGCTTGGTACGACAGATTGAGCAGTTTTCTTTTAGAAAATAACTTCACCAGAGGCAAGGTTGACACTACTCTCTTCTGTAAATCGTACAAAAATGATATACTCATAGTTTAGATTTATGTTGATGATATTATTTTTGGTTCTGCTAATCCCTCTCTATGCGAGGAGTTTTCAAAATTGATGCAAGCAGAATTTGAAATGAGTCTTATGGGTGAGTTAAAGTTCTTTTTGGGAATTCAAATTGATCAGAAACCAAAAGCTACTTACATCCATCAAAGTAAGTACACTAAAGAACTTCTCAAGAAATTCAACATGATAGATTGTAAGATAGCAAATACTCTAATGCACCCAACATGTGTCATGGAGAAAGCAGAAACAAGTGGTAAAGTTTGTCAGAATACCTATCGTGGTATGATAGGATCTCTTTTGTATTTAACTACTTCTAGACCTGATATTTTATTCATCGTTCATCTGTGTGCTAGATTTCAATCAGATCCTAGAGAATCTCATTTAACTGCTGTTAAAAGAATTCTAAGGTATCTGAAAGGAACTACTAACCTTGGCTTGATGTATGAGAAAACATCAGAGTACACTCTATCTGGTTACTGTGATGCAGACTATGCTGGAGACAGATTAGAAAGAAAAAGCACATCTGGAAACTGTCAGTTTCTAGGGGAAAAATCTGATCTCATGGTCAAGCAAGAGGCAATCTACAATTGCTCTCTCTACAGCAGAAGCAAAGTACATTTCCGCTTCTCTAAGCAGTACGTAGATGCTCTGGATGAAAAATCAGCTAGAAGATTATCAGATACATGAGAGTAACATCCCTATCTATTATGATAATACTGCTGTTATCTGTTTAAGTAAAAATCCAATCTTGCATTCTAGGGCTAAGCACATAGAAATTAAACATCACTTTATTAGAGACTATGTTCAGAAGGGAACTCTATGTTTAAAATTCATCGATACAGACCATCAATGGGATGACATTTTTACAAAACCCTTGGATGAAGATAGATTTCAATTTATTCTGACGCATCTGAAAATGGATTTTTATCCAGAGTAAGATTGTATCATAATTAGATATGTTTAGTTAGAGTCAGGAGAAATTAGATTTTTTTCACTTGTTTAATCTCAGTTATCAGAAGCTGCTTCGGTCAGAATTAACTCTGATCAAATGGAAACTCTTGAGTTGTCCAGATTCTAAGAATATCAAAACGTGTCACTTGAATTAGAAAATGATTAACGCGTGTAACCTAGGTTATATCCAAATCATTACATCTATTTTAAAGTACACAATGAACAGTAATCTCTCTTGGGATTAATTTAAAATCATAATTGCGTTCATTCCTTAACTCCCAATACTTTATTTTAACTTTTCAAATTTCAAAAACACTTTATAAATATACTCATACTACCTCACATTCACTTCCACACTTTAAGAAACCCTAAAACCCCCAAATCGCTTTCTTCTCTCTGTCAACTGCTCATTGTTCTCATCTTGATCAATCACAAACCTCATCATGATGAATCACATTCAACAAGAAACCGTCAAATTCTCCAAAGAAATATAAGCATCTTTTAATCCATCGAAAGGGTTATCATCTTCATCAGTTGTGCCTGCTATCACCTCCGCAACCACTGCAGTTGTTGTGTCGACTTCATCGTTTCCTCCTGAGATTGATGAAAACCATGTTACTCAAAGAAATGCAGCAGTTACGTGTGTGCGTCCTGCGGACGAACTAACTGTTCTCAAGGAACTGCATGTGGATTTCCAGAATCTTGCAAACAATGGGGTTGATCTTTCTGCCGAACTCGAATGTCAAGGATGGAATAACTACTTTGAAAGGCTTAAAGGTCCTATCTATGAATCCCTTGTAAAATACTTCTGAAGAATGGCTGATACTGACGATTTTCATGTCGTCTCTTTTGTTATGGAAAAGAGGATTATCATTACTGAAAAGTCGATTTCAGATCTTCTACGAATGAAGTTATTGGAAGGGAAACGAGTCTATGGAAAGCTCAAAAAATCTAACATTGCCATCAGCAAAGAAATCTTTACGAACTATTAATCTAGGAAAACAGATTATAAAAGTGTAGACTTGCATGATAAACTAAGAATATGGCACAAGATCATTCTTGGCTGTATCAACCCAAGACCCTTGAAGAGTTTCGCAGACTACTTCAATACTACTCAAAGGAACATGCTGTACTGTTTGCATAAAAAGAAGAAAATGAATTTGCCCTTCATCCTGTTTTCCTATCTAAGAGACAAAGTGCGCAAGTCCAGAACAACGGCTTCACCTACAAAGAAGATTCCAACCTACATTCCTTTCGGGAGATTGCTCTCTGACATTTTTGTTGAAAGCGGCCTAGTGGATTATCTGATTAAAGAAGCCAGATATACAGAATATTTGGTTCCAAGCATTTGAGAGTCTTTAAATGCCACTACCTTGAAAAATATGAAAATAATCAAAGATGTTCAACTTAAACCTATGGTTATCCCTCATGAAAATGTGATACAAAGCAGAATTCAGGTGAAAGACTACCCCTCTTTTGACAGTTGTGAAAACAAGGAAGTTATTTCTGCACTTATTGCTATAATGGAAAAAGAAGGACAAGACGTGTCTAAGATCAGAATTGAAGAAGTTGAGCCCAGTAAAGGAAAAAGAAAGCTAATTGAAGAGGATCCTGAACCCAAGAAAAGGAAGAAGGCTAACAAGTCAGAGACCTCCAAGATTTCTGCTCAAGATTCTCACTCTAAAAGAACTAGTAAGTCTGCCATCACTTCTTCTGTTTCAATAGTTAATGTTGAACCTGTCAGTGTTTCATCATCGTCTCAACAAACTACCTTCATTCCCACCTCAAATCCACAAATCAGCTTCAAGTCACCATCTTTTTCAATTCCACCATCAACAATCTCTATTCCTGTAATTGAAACAACTGCCATTCCACAAATTTCCTTTCCATCAATCAGTACACCTATCCAATCTGAAGCCATTCCTACATACACTTCATCAACAACCACCTCAATCATCCAACCAGATATATCTGTCTCACCTATGTCTTACGCTTTTCATCAGAAAATCATTGCTGAATCCTCAATCCAACACTCTGATCCTCAATCTCCATATCCTGAACCAACATCTGAAGAAACGAGTGTTAAATACCTTGAGATTGTCACTTATGAATCCCCTTCAGAATTAGAAACTTTTGATCTCTCTTCTCATACAACTGAAACTAATTCATCTCAACCAAATCCTGAACCCACTCAACCTGAAATTGCTTCATCTGATGAACCCAACTCTGAAACAAGTTCTGCTGAATCCAACCTGGCCTTGGTCATCTATGAAAGACCCCCTCCAAAAACCATTGATGAATGTATTAGCAAATTTCACGAAAAGGCGTTGGAGAAAGTAACAAAGCTACTAGCAGAGACCAGGACAAGTATCAAGCCTATAGAGCTTGTAAATTCTTGGGACGCATTTCAGAAGTGGTTAGACTCTGAATTTGCAAGGATGTATAGGTTCTCTGAAGCTGCTAAAGCTGTTGGAGTTGAACTGGTGAAAGAAAGAGAAGAGGCTGAGGAAAAGATAAGAAAATTCAATCTTCTAGTGACTAAGCAAAGAGAGGCTGAAGAAAAGGCTGCTGAAGAAGCGAGACTTATTGCAGAAGCAGAAGCCAAGCTGGAAAAAGAAGCTGAAGCTATAGAAAAAGCTAACCAAGATGCCTTAGCTATTTCCTCACCTGAACCTGATGTAGTGCGTTTGGAAAACGCAATTAAAGAAATTAGAGGAGAACTGTCATACCCCAAATTTTGACCACTAAGATTTCCCATCATTGTACAAATCATCATCACAATATGGATGAACCATCACGCCTCATCAAATGCCTCAAGGGTTGTTGAGCATTCACTACAATCAAAATTAGGGTTTTAAGCCCTCTCAGAGCCTTAGACAAAGGATCAATCAAGGAATGACTTGATCTTCAACTTGTCTAGCCTCTAGAATATCCACAATGGATCAAAAGGACTCCCACTTCAAGGATTAAGCACAAGGCTGCTCCCTTCTAGGTGGATCAAGTCTCAAGATCGACAGTGTCACCAAATTAGGGTTTTGGTCGACCAGGGCCTCCAGATGGAAAATTTTCATCTGGGCACAAGCCAATGATCCAAAACATAACCTAATATACTCCATGGAACCTCATGGACCCAAGCATCAAGTCAATTTGACCTCAGGGGATGCATACATCAAAAATCAGGAATTAGGGTTTCTTGACCTAATTCACCCCTAAGTTGACTTTTAGGGCAAATCATGAGCCAAGACCTCAAGAGAGGGTTTGAGGGTCTTTAATATACCATATTGATCTATTTGGAACAATGGATTAATCCAAGAAGCTTGAGCAACAAGTCTCAATTTCATCTGCACCACAATTAGGGTTTCGCGGGAAAAGTCAACTGTAACTTTGATTTTTGACTAGAGGAGACTTGGATTTTCATTTGCCAACATTGGCTAAACCTACTCAGCAGTTGCCATTCACTATTCCTCCCAAAAAAAACTTGCTCTACTATAAATAGAGCTCAATTGTGATCAGTTTGAGTACACCAAAGCCATCAAACAGATGCTTTCCTCAAAATCTCTTCTTTCACTCCAATTTTGCCTTCTAAGGCAAGTCACTATCAGGTTTTGAGTTTGAGAGCTTTTCCAATCAAACCAATCACTCACACACCTCACATACATCATATAGAAGTGATCCAAACACTCACATAACATCTGGAGCACAGATTTCACAAAATCACCAGCCAATTGTCAAGTACCATCTTCAGCTCCAAACCATTTCAATCCATTCCAAGCATTCATACACACTCCATGGCACCTAGGGAAGCTATCCAGATCATTGGAACCTAGCTGTAACACCTCCAACACAAATCACGATCACCAGCTGCAAGTGGTAAGCATGAGCTCTTCTAACTCTATGATCCATGCAAATTTTACTGCACAATAATTTGGCCATATGTTCATAATCATGCATGGAATGTTTTCCCTCAATTAATTGCATTGTTTGAATCTTGTATCAAAAATCCTAGCCTTCATGCAGAAATTAGGGTTCTTGAGGATTTTTCATGATTTCTTGTTATATGTTTAATTTAAATGAAATTAAATACCATAGACATGATCGTGAGGTTGAAACGAGTTGATTGGTATGTGGATTGCATGATATGATCAAGTATTCAGTGAGATTGGAGAGAAAATGCAAATCTGGGCAAACCCAGAACACGCGCGTGTTCTTGGGTGTTCTTGGCGCCATTTTTTGAATATTTGAATATTTGAATTTTGTGATTTTATTTAATTGATTCAAAAATTAATTTCTCTCGGAGTTTTAATGATTTTGAGTTGATTCTTTTTTTAATAATTCACAAAAATGTTAAAATATTTTATTTTCCCAAAAAATCCCAAAAATATTATTTATTTTGTATAATTGATATTTTTGCAAAGAATTAATGTTTTAATTGTTTTTGACATTTAAAATATTTTTTCCACCTTGATTTTGTAACTTTTAATGCTTTCTAATTATTTTGTAGGTCAATACTTAATTTTTAAAGCATTAATCCAAGATCACAATTTGTTTTCCATATGTTAAACAATTTTGATCATTCTAATTGAATTTTTATTCAATTAAAGCACATTTTGAAAACAAATTAGGGTTTTTGGATTAATTCAACCCTCATAAATTATTTTCAAAACACTTTTGGGCCTCTAATAGAGTGTAAGACCCAACCCTTTGTAAATACAACCCATTTTGGGCCTCACTTATTGTATAAGTCCCGTTGTATTTCAAAAAGTTCGACACGATCATCATCCGTTGAAAAACAAACCTTGGGCCTACCCTCGAGTAGTAAGACCCATTTCTTTTCTTTAAAACTCTTTGGGCCTCTATTAGAGTGTAAGACCCAATCCCCTTTTAACCAAAAACATTTTGGGCCTCAGATATTGTATAAGCCCCTTTGCGTTAAAAGAAAATCTCGGCGCGATCGCCATTTTAAACGAAAAATCATCTGGGCCTACCCTCGTGTTATAAGCCCCACTCTTTTTCTTTAAAAATTTTTGGGCCTCTTGAGAGAGTGTAAGACCCATCCCTTTGTACAGAAAACCTTTTGGGCCTCAGTCACTTGTATAAGTCCCTATGTACAAATTCAAGCAGTGCGCTCACTGATAAAACTCTGGGCCTCTCCTTGAGCTGTAAGCCCCAAATCTTTCTTTTTCAAAGCACTTTCTCCTTTGATTTTGAATATACTGTTGTTTTCAATCTGTCTTTGTTGAACAACTAACCAAACAACATGGAAGCTCTACAACCGAGTAAGTGTTTATATGCTTTCATTTACCGCTTTCATATACATATAACTGTATTGTGGGGTTGTTTCGCTGTAAGTCTTCTTTCATAAACTCATATCAACTGTGTAATAATAGTATAGATATTTCGAGTTTCCCCGGCAATTACGTCTAGAACTAGGTGACGCCGTTTCGTTTATTCGTAGAACTAGACAACTAGATCCCCAATAGGATCACCAGATACAGTCTTCTCTTCGGCTGTCCTCATTAGGAATTGTCAAGAAACTCTACTCCCAGAGATAAATGTATTCTCCGTGAATGGCATCTTTGAGTTTCTTCCAAATTCTCGAACTTTCCTGGCTTGAACTATTCCTTGTGAATAGCCTGTCTTGAATTTCTCGGGGTTTGGGGACCCACGGGCTTCTTAAAAGCATTGGCCTCCTCTTGGGCATCATACAAGGTCCCACAGGCTTCCTAAAAGCAACCCCGCCTCCTCTTGGGCTTAGTACAAGGACCCTACGGCTTCTTAGAAGTATTCACAGCCTCCTCTTAGGCTTCGTATAATGATCTATTCCTCCGGGAATGATAGCCTCCTCTTGGGCTTCGTACAAGGACCCGTCGGCTTCTTAAAAGTTTCCAGCCTCCTCTTGGGCTTCGTACAAATTGTCCCGACGACCTCCTAGAGGTATAGGAACAGAACTTAGCCATCTGCATAGAACAGTCCTTTCGAAGAGTCTACTACTGTTTCTCAAAGCATAGTACAAAAGATGAAACTCTAGACCTGGACAGTCTAATTTCCTTGAGTCTCAAAGACATTCTCAAGTGACCCCGTTCAAAAATAGGAAGGAAACCCGTAGACTTGGACAATCTCAATACCCTTCGGATTTCCCACTTCCTTAAAGAACAGGAATAACCCGGGTCCTCGAATCAAATCCTTGAGTACAGTGTTGCTCATATAAGAACTGATTTTCTCTTTCAAAATTAGTATACTGGACCTGTCACTCAACTGAAACAGTCACCATAGCCTCCTCTTGGGCTTTGTACAATGATTCTCCCCAGCGGAGTCAAACAACTTTTAGCCTCTCTCTCGGGCTTTGTACGAGACACATAAGAGACTCCCTCGTTGAGTCAATCACCCCTTTCGCCTCCATCTCGGGCTTTATACAAGATACAAAAAGGTTCTTATTGAGCCAAACAAATTTTAGCCTCCATCTCGGGCTTTGTACGAGATACAAAAAACTCTCTTGTTGAGTCAAATAGCCTCCATCTCGGGCTTTATACGAGATACCAAAAGACTCCATCGTCGAGTCAAAAACCTTTTAGCCTCTCTCTCGGGCTTTGTACGAGACATATATTAGCCTCCTCTTAGGCTTTGTAAAAGAAAACCACTGGTTGATCCAATCAACCTTTTAGCATCAAAACTGTGCCTCGTTCACAGTACACAAACATCAACAACTCCGTTCCCTTCATCTAATTGCTGTAAGCAGCAAGCCTCTGGATCATCTACATCCATGCCACTGTCCCTCTTTTAGCATGAGAAATTCCTAAGGAAAGATGGCATTGCTCTAAACTGAGTTAAAGTCTTCTCCTTCAGGTTAAAATCCCCTATAAAGGAAATTATGGCATTGCCGGATTCACAAATCCTGGTTAAAGTAATCCTCCTTTACAGTCAGTCACCTAACAGTTGTGACAAATAGACCCCTTTAGAGGTGACAAATTCTCTCTAAGGTCAACACTTTTAGCTTCACATCTTAGGCTTTGAACAAGATACAAACCACCTTTAACTTCACGTCTTAGGCTTTGAACAAGACACCAAAACAACCATTTCCTCCCATAGAATAAGAGGAAATACGAACGCTCTGATTTCCCTGTTTCGGTAAACGGGAATACGTAGGCATAAGATTGAAAGAAAAAATCTTAGCGAGCACACTAAACAAAAACCCAAAATCCCATACTTTCATACACTCATCCTAACATCTCAACCGATAGCCTAAAACACCTCTTTTCGAAAAAAATAACCAAGGAGAGACCCCAAATCTTTGTAGCATCTGTAAACCAACAATTTTGACTGTTTAATCTCAGTATGCAAGCAGGGTTAGTTGGAGACATCTATTTCCCTTCCTTCAATAGCTTTAATAGGATAAAAAATGAATCGAACAGTAGTACTAGAGCGATCGTGCTTCGCAACCACATCCAAAAATCACTCGCTATAGAAAAATGGCGACTCTGCTGGGGACGATCATTGAGGGTCTGTTTTTGCTTAGTCATCATCGTCCCCATTTTCCACAGAAAAATGGCGACTCTGCTGGGGACGATCATTGAGGATTTGTTTTTGCTTAGTCATCATCGTCCCCATTTTCCACAAAAAAATGGCGACTCTGCTGGGGAGAATCTAGGGATCTTGTTCTCTTCTCGTCTCCTAGGTAAAAATCTTGGACTGAGGTACCACAAAAAAAGGCGCCTTTCAAGGCATTTTGTTTCTCTTATCTCTTGAAACCTTGACGTCACTAGGATCTTAGGTCAAAACGCCGTTAATTTGGAATGAAACCACAGGATGATGACTCCGCCGGGAAACCATTTTCTGTCAGGAACTTAAGATTCTTAGCTTTTAAAAGTCTAGGACATTAGGACAAATATATATACTGCTTTTCCTAATTGTTATACGTGTTTATTTTTCTGCTAATGGGAATGCGTGTGATGCCGCATGTGGAAAGATTGAGTATACACTTAAGATAAGTGATGGTGACGAGGTCGACCATCAACCTCAGTGGAGGCTGACCAATGCAACCCATTCCCTCTCTTAGGCAATGGGCCGATTGTGATGTCTGAGAAGCTGAGGAGCCAAACCCTTTTGTAGTGCGGAAGCTATCAGAAATAGTTGTCACGCGATACTACCCTCATTTGAGGCTGGTGATCTATTCTCGGTGAATGGCACTTACTCTAAGATTGCTCTACAACTCGCTGGCGATCCGCTTGTTGTTTTGCTTTCCTGGGAGGAGCTGATGATAATGAGTACAGGTATAAAAATCACCTTAGTATAAACCTTTAGGGATGGGTAGAGCCTTGACTTCATGACAACGACCCTTTAACCCCATGTTTTTTCTATGTTTTTGTGTGTTGTATTCATGCATTCATTTAAAAAACATTAAAACATTAAAAAAATTTCTCTTCTAGTCTCTCTGTTTTTCAAATTAAACTAAGACTGTGATTGCAAATATCAGAGAAAAGGATTGTGCTAATGGATTTCGGTAGAAGGAGAACCCATAGGTATACCTTCAAGGTTCCAAAGCTAGAGGATTTGAGAAGGTTAGCAGGGATGATCACAAACCAAAAGGCCTTCAGAGCCAAATACGGAGGTTTACTACCACTGTTAAGAGTCCATGTGATTGAGGGAATCATGGATGCGCTCATTCAGTTTTATGATCCAGTTTATCACTGTTTCACATTCCCGGATTACCAGCTCGCACCAACACTGGAGGAGTATTCTCATCTGATTGATCTACACATTACAGATCAAGCTCCAATTTCTGGACTGGAAGAAATTCCAAAGAATCAGACCATTGCAAGAGCAATTCATTTGGACGAGTCAGAGGTCAGGACTCACATAACCACTAAGGGTGGCATCCAAGGTTTGCCAGCCCAGTTCTTGACAAGGAAAGCCCTGTATTTTGCCAGTATAGGAAACGTGGCTGCTTTTGAAAGCGTCTTTGTCTTGCTCACCTACGGGTTATTTTTGTTTCCCAACATCAATAACTTCGTCGACATTAACTCCATTAAGGTTTTTCTCATTGAAAATCCTGTACCGACTTTGCTCGCGGATGCATATCATTCTGTACACTTGGGGAATTTGTACAGTGGAGGGGAGATCACATGTTGTGTACCTCTGCTTTACAAATGGTTTATCTCTCATTTGCCTAAGTCTGCTGCTTTCTGGGATCATAAGAATGCCTTGCGCTGGTCGCAGAAGATCATGTCTCTCACCAACTCTGATATAGATTGGTGTAATAGGATTTATGATGGAATCATGATCATTGACCGTTGTGGAAACTTCCCCAACGTACCCCTTATAGGAACTAAGGGAGGAATCAACTATCATCCGATATTGGTTCGCCGTCAGTTTGGATACCCGATGAGGCATATTCCGCTGAATGCTCATTTGGAAGGTCTTTTCTTCAAAGAAGGAGAAAGTGACAGAGCACTAAAGACGAAAATAGTGCACGCTTGGAAACACATTCATAAGAAAGGACGGGAGTCTCTAGGAAAACCGTACTGTGTCTCGGTGGAGCCTTATCTCCATTGGGTATAAACTAGAGCTCTCAAGCTAAAGATGCCTTATCCTCGTCATGGATTTCTTCCACCGAGGGAGTCTGTCATGTACTTCATGACTGAGACTGAAAAGCTTCAGGTTACTATCAACAGAGTTCAACGGGAGAGGAGGTCTTGGAAGAATAAGTACCGCACCCTCGACATAGAGTGTATCAAAATACAGCAATTACTGAAAGAGAAAGATGCTCTGATTGAAATTTTGGAGCAACATGCTGTAGAGAATCAAGATGACCAAAGGAATTTGCTCGCTCCTTTCACTTGGCAAAGGAATGACAACCTGACAACGGCCCAAGAGCCCCGGTCAAAGAAGAGGAAAATACCAGAATCAGCACCCGAGTTCTCTCGGGACCCCTTAGCTTAGGTTTCTGCTTCTGCATCTTGTAATCTACTGTATTTCCATTTCTGTAATCCTTTGAATTCAATAAAAAGGGGTTTTCCCACTGTTTGATATTTGCAATCTAATTGTCGAAGTTTATTTTGATTAAACCAAAAAACAATTAATATAATCATTGCATTCATCATTCTCACATCGTGTATTCTTCTTACCTACGAATCTCACGTTTGTGTCTCGATTCTAGAGTCAAACTGTCTCATTCGTACAATACTCGGGCCAATCGTCAGAAAAAGATGGATGATCTTGAGGAAGAAAACAGAGAGTTGAAATAAGAGATCGACGCTCTGAGAGAGGATATGAGAAAGCTTCGTAACGACATGCAAGCCATGGCAGAAGCTCAGCTACAAAGAACTGTGATCTCAGAGATCACCTCAACGCCCATAGTAGAGAAGTATGATCCTAGGTATCAAATGCCGAAAGATCGTCCTTGGGGCATGCCTGTTAACTATATCCCGGAAGGATATGTTCCGCCGATCACTGAAGATCAGGGAATCTCAACAGAAGTCGCTGGGCCTGAAGGTTACAAACTTCGGGAAAGCGAAGATGCCAGGGGCATACTGAAGACTCCTGAAGGTTACAAACTTCGGGAAACGCCAAGATTTACTGCCGTAGTCACGGTACCACCCCCTGTGGTGCACACTGTCCCAGAAGGACAGATTCCATCAATTCCTTCTAATAAGAAGGAAACCATGTTCGACATAATGGATGAATTCCAGGAGCAGTTTCTGGAAATGCAGAAGGAGCTACAAGCCATTCGTGGTCAGGATTTATTTGGAAAGGACGCCGCAGACCTCTGCTTGGTCCCCAATGTAAAAGTTCCGCACAAATTTCAAGTGCCTGACTTTGAAAAGTACAAGGGTAACTCTTGCCCTCAAAGCCATTTGGTGATGTACGCTCGGCGGATGTCAGCTCAGACGGAGAATCAGGACCTACTGATTCACTACTTCCAGGATAGTTTAACCGGTGCCGCATTAAAATGGTACATGGGTTTAAACCGCGCCACAATCAACACATTTAGAGATCTTGGCACTGCCTTCGTCCAATAATACAAATACAATTTGGACATGGCACCCGACAGAGATCAACTCAGATCGATGTTGCAAAAGGACAAGGAAACCTTTAAGGAGTACGCCCAGAGATGGCGTGAAATTGCCGCTCAAATTTGTCCACCTCTTGAGGAAAAAGAGATGACAAAGATCTTCTTAAAAACCTTAAGCTCATTTTACTATGACCGAATGGTTGCCAGTGCGCCCAGTGACTTCACCGAAATGGTCGGCATGGGCATACGTCTTGAGGAAGCCGTCCGAGAAGGACGTTTGGTAAAAGACACTGGATCGACGAGCGGTACTAAAAAATACAGTAGTGCTCTCCCTAAGAAAAAAGAGCAAGATATTGGGAATATCTCTCTTGGAAAGCAAAGGCGACGTTATTAACCGGTAGCAGCTGTAACTCCTGCTATCAGCACCGCGCCTACGTATCAACCTCAGGTTACGCAGAGCCAACCTGATCAGCAAAGGACACAATAGCCTCTTCAGCAGGCTCGTCCTCCATATAACAACAACCGTACAACACGGCCACCAGGATTTGATCCTATACCCATGTTGTACGCAGAGCTGTTTCCATTACTACTGGCTAAGGGGCAAATTCAGACTAAGTCTCCTCTTACAATACCGAAAAATCTGCCTTTCTGGTTTAAGGTGGATCAAACTTGCCCTTATCATCAAGGAGGTCCAGGGCATAACATTGAGAATTATCTTAATTTCAAATCCGAAGTGCAAAAGCTTGTTAGGAGCGGGCTCTTATCCTTCAAGGATACAAATCTTAATGTTCTCACGAACCCGCTGCCTCAACATGAGAAGGCTGCAGTCAATTTGATAGAAGGAGAGACTAACGATGTCTATCAAATTCACGATGTACTCTTGTTGAAAACCAATCTGGTCAAGATACATTGTAGACAGAGTGAATATGGCCATGTGCCACCTCATAATTATCATCAGTGTGATATCTGCTCTAAAGACAATCAGGGATATTCTGTAGTGCAAGCAGCTCTACAGGAATAGATGGATCTCGGATGGATCCAAGAGCACTGAGTTCGTGGAGTTAACATGGTCTACGCGAATTCTAACGTCATTCAGAACCACGATATCCGTACAATGAATATCAACTTGGTGGCGATGCACTCAAGGCAAAGCCAGTATCATAATCTACCGTGGCACGATTACAGTTCCTGTCTGACTTGCTCGGTAAACAAACAGGGATGCTCTTTCATACAAGAGGCCCTCCAGCGTCAGATGGATCTTGGATGGATCCAAGACTACCATGATAGGAACCCTTATCAGATCAACATGGTTTATATCTTTGATATTCGCGTGATGAATACCAACCTGATAGAGTTACATGCTGAGCAGGTCCAACTCGGATTCTTAATATCACACGACTATCACAGCTATAAAGCGGGTTGCAAAAACGATTGAGGTTGTACCCTTGTCCAGGAGGCACTTCAGCACTTGTTAAATCACTGGTGGATGCCAATTTATATGGATGAAGATACTCAGCAAATTAGTATCAGTAACAGGAATCCTACTCGGCGTCAAAGTCAGGATGTCCGATCCGTGGAAGCTAACCTAGTGAGGTTACATTGCATTTAAAGCGGGCGTGGCCAGGTGCCACCACACAACTATGAATGTTGTGGTGTTTGTTCGGAAGGTAACCAAGGGTGTTACCTTGTGAGAGCAGCTCTTCAGGGTCAGGTGGATCATGGAGAGATTCGTCCATATCCGGGTTCTGGACCCATCAACTGGACGCCGAACTACCTTGCCGATCAAGTTGAGGATGTTGTCACAATCTCTGGTCATCACAGGACCAGGGATGTTTTTGCCATTATCCCTCTACTTGACGAATCTAAAATTCCCAACCAGGAACGGATCGAGATTACGTATGATGGTCAGAAAAATCAGAAGGTTCCCGTAGTCATCTATCTGCCGGGACCAACACCGTATGAATCAACTAAGGCTATCCCTTACAAATATGGTGCAACGACAATTGAAAATGGAAAGGAAATTCCTTTACCCTCCGTCGTGAATATTGCAGACATCATTCGTGTAACACGGAGCGATCGAATCTTTAACCGAGGAGTTGGAGAACCTAACAAAGAAAAGGAACTTCAGACGGAAACTCCCGATCCATCAGTCGGTCAATCCAGTAATCCCAACCTTTCGAAAAATAATGATGAGATGCTGAAGCTCATCCAAAGGAGTGAATACAACATTGTCGATCAACTGTTACAGACTCCTTCAAAGATCTCTGTGTTATCACTGTTACTCAGTTCAGAAGCGCATAGGGAGGCTCTACAGAAAGTCTTGGAGCAAGGCTTTATGGAACAGGATGTAACAATCAGACAATTCGATAGCATTGTCTCTAACATCACTTCCTGCAATAATTTGGGATTTAGTGATGAGGAATTACCCAAAGAGGGTCACCGTCATAACATGGCGCTCAATATCACAGTCAACTGCCAGGACGATGCTTTAGCCCGCGTACTGGTAGACACAAGGTCAGCCCTCAATGTTATGCTGAAGTCCACTTTGATGCAATTATCATTCAAAGGCCCTCCGATGAGAATCAGCGAGGTCGTCGTCAAAGCGTTCGACGGATCCAGAAAAACAGTTATCGGCGAAGTTGATCTTCCCATAACTATCGGTCCTGACACTTTCCAAGTCACTTTCCAGGTCATGGACATTCGGCCAACATACAGTTGTTTATTAGGAAGACCTTGGACACATCAGGCTGGAGCGGTTACTTCCACCCTCCACCAAAAGCTAAAGTTCGTTCAGAAAAATCAACTTGTCACAGTCTACGGGGAGCAGGCCTTGCTGGTGAGTAACTTGTCATCATCTGCTGATATGGAACCCGAGGAGGTTATTGGAACTCAGTTCCAAGCACTGTCGGTGAGCAAGAACAATCAATTCAAAGAAGGAACCTCGATTTCCTCATACAAAGATGCTATCAAAGCGGTCGAGAGTAACGATACAAAAGGATGGGGACAACTTGTCATTCCTACTGGCAATACAACAAAGAAGGGTCTTGGTTTTTCTGCAACCTGTACCCAGACAGTTGCCAACGATGAAAGTCTTCATCCCCTTCAAAACTTCTTACACAGTGGAGGTTTTCTCCACTCAGTGTCTCAGGAAGTACACACTATCAATGAGGAGGATCCCTCTGACCCAGATATGGAATGGAAGTCCTACCTCAACGAGGATGGTTATATATCTCAGGAAGAGGTGCCTACACCATTTTGCTATCCTGCACAAAGCCCGAGATTTATACCAAGGTCAGACGTCGAAATGATATATGGAGATTGTGATCCGGAAGGATGTCGTGCTCCACCAAATTCGTTAGAGGAGGACACTCTGATGAAAGACCAATTTGACTACAACTACTATGGCCCAATGGATGGTCTGCCAATGTGGCAGTCTTACCCAGGAAACTTAGGGCAAGAAAGTCAGCCGAACAATGAAAATCAGCTGAGCATCATTGAACAGAATGCCTGTGTCCCCACCATGTCATGGGATCAACACTCAGGTCATTCAGAAACTACTCAACATGAAGATGAATTCGCAACGTTTGCAGGACTTGAATTCATCAACTATGCTTTTCCCGAGGTCAAGGTCATTGAGAGAGATGACTCCTCCAGTTTGAAAGAAGTGTGGGACACCTTGGGACAACCGAGTGGAAAATACGACTATATGGTCAAGTACACCGCTCCCGAAAGCTCTCGTATCAGACTCAAAGACATCCAGCCAACTGGATGGGGAGATACAGCTGAGAGTACAAATGCTATGCAAAATACAACTGAGGAATCCTCCTACGACAATTCTGCCTGGGAGACAGATTCCAATGATCCTGCTCCACCAGAAATCAGCGTCATTTCTGAAGACAAATTGAGGAAGGTGCCAAACTTTGTGATTCACCGAGGAGTTCGCCGCCAATTGGTTGTCGTCGAGGTTCCGAAGATCGTTCATCAGTCAATGTAATTGCCATCTTTAACCTTTCACCCTGCCCAGGTGAAACAGATGTTTTGATAGGGCTCTCTTTCTGTAAATTTTCCCTCTTCGCTTTGCCCAAAGCGACAGAGTTTTGTTTTATAGGGCTGTAGTTTCGAGAATCGACTTGTTCTTTAATAAAATAACGTCGTTCTGTAATTTCCGCATTAATTGCTGTTTTCTCTTTTTGCTTTTTCAGAAAATGGTAATCCTAAAAAAACAATTCAAATAAAAACGAGCAGTAAAATAAATACACTGCACACACTTGCATTTTCTCTATCTCTTCTAAACACGAATCATCACGTCATGCAGATTGCTTGTTTTAAATCCAGTTGAAACATACGATCCGATGCCTTCTCCCGACTTTGAGTTCCCGGTATTTGGGGCTGAAGAAGCAGTTGACAACGAAATTCCAGAAGAGATCTCCCGACTACTCAGACAAGAGGAAAGGTCCATTGAACCTCACAATGAACCGTTGGAAATGGTAAACTTGGGTTCAGAAAAAGAGAGAAAAGAAATCAGGATTGGGGCACTGCTCAGTCCAACTGCCAAAGAGAGTTTGATAAGGCTTCTCAAAGAATTTCCCGATGTATTCGCTTGGTCCTATCAGGATATGCCAGGGTTGGATACCAGCATCGTGGAACATCACTTACCGATAAGATCGGAATGTCCGCCAGTAAAGCAGAGGTTGAGACGCACTCACCTGGACATGGCCATCAAAATCAAAGAGGAGGTACAGAAACAGATTGACGCGGGTTTTCTCGCTACATCTGAATATCCTCAATGGTTAGCCAACATTGTACTCGTTCCCAAAAAGGACGGAAAGGTCAGAATGTGTGTTGACTACAGGGATCTGAACAAGGCAAGTCCAAAGGATGACTTTCCTTTACCACACATTGAAATGCTGGTAGACAGTACAGCAAAGTTCAAAGTTTTCTCCTTCATGGATGGATTCTCAGGCTATAACCAGATCAAAATGGCGCCGAAAGACATGGAGAAAACTTCGTTCATTACCCCATGGGGTACCTTTTGTTACAAGGTGATGTCGTTCGGTTTAAAGAACGCCGGGGCAACCTATCAAAGGGCCATGACTACTCTGTTTCATGACATGATACACAAAGAGATAAAGGTATATGTCGATGACATGATTGCAAAATCTAAGACAGAAGAGGAGCATGTGACCCACCTGTCGAAACTATTCGAGCGTTTGCGAAAGTACAAACTCCGCTTGAATCCCAACAAGTGCACCTTAGGTGTCCATTCAGGGAAACTTTTAGGGTTCATCGTCAGCCAGAAAGGAATTGAGGTTGATCCTGACAAGGTCAAGGCCATTCAAGAAATGCCTTCTCCGAAAACTAAAAAACAAGTCAGAGGATTCCTGGGACGTTTGAACTACATCTCTAGATTCATATTCCTCATGACCGCGACCTGTGCGCCGATCTTCAAACTGCTCAAGAAGATTCAATCATTTCTCACTGATTCGCGAGGCAAGTAGACTCCGAATTATGATGGCCCCTATGTGGTCACGAAAGCTTTCTCAGGCGGCGCCTTGAGACTTGCAACCATGGACGGAGAGGAATTTGCCTACCCCCACGAATGTTGATGTAGTCAAGAAATACTTCGCCTAAACTAAAAAAAAACGTCTCGGTGGATTGAAAACCCGAAAGGGCGGTCCAGGCAAAAGTTAGAGACATGAAAAAAAATCATCCTGATGGATTGGAAACATCATAGTACAATCCAGGCAAAAATTAGGGATAATGGCAAGTAACTATGTTCAACAGAGGCAAGTCCCTCAGCAGCAGCAGTTATACCATCCATCGGAGGAAAATTCCAGTCAAGGTCATATTTGACAGAAGCTCAGGATGCCTCGATAGAAGGATAGCGGTCGTTATGTTTCAACGCAGCCATTTTCCCTGTAAATTACCATTTTCAAACTTTGTATATACTCTTTGGAATCACGCGTTTGGCTGATCTCCATCTTATCAATAAAATTTGAGCCCTTGTGCTTTTGTTTGTAATTCTTATTTGTTTTAGCTTTACAAAACGACGTTGTTAACATGATTAACGATTCTTGAAATGAAACAAAAATGAATTTACTTGTTAAAACTTTTTCTGCTTTTTAATAAAGTAGGCAATTTCTTTTGACTGTTGAACATCAAAGGAACATCAACCGCTTCTCCAGAAGTAAGCAACTTCAAAGTGCAGAATCAAAGTACTCCTTCTACGCCAGTGCGCCTGAATGAAGGATCAATAGTGTCGGATGCAACTATTCCATCTGATACCCTCGGCCGAGTTCTTATCTCCTAAGCCCGACCAACGTAGCTCCCAACAGGGACTATCTCTCCTAAGCAAGGTGGAATTGCTATTCTGAACCAGCGGTACTTCTTCGCCCCGCGATGGCCGAGTATCCAGTCGTGTTCACCTGTCAGTTTGTATGTCGCGTCAGTTTTGTCAGCATAAACATACATATATCATGCATTCTGTTTGCATTTTCATTCATATCGCATCACTATCACTCCAGTCGGTCTTATCCCTAGTGATAGCTGTCCCCTCGGTCGAGTTGTCAGTTCTTTCCTCGATTAAGAAATGTTGTGTTTGAACAATCTCTCCTCCAGTTTATTTCTGGATTGAAGTTGGGTCCTTGACCACTTTGATAACTTGAACCTCTGAAAGACCAGAGAACCTTTACCAAATGTCACTCTTCGCCATTGAAGATGATATCCTTGCTTTCCCGGATTAAGGAAAATCCCCAGAGAAAGCCTCTAAATTGGAGATTCGGCAGTACGATAGTTTTTCTTCGAAAAACCCACTGATGAAAAGGTCATCGGCACCTCAAAATTGGATCACATTATATGGCATTTCTTCGAGAAGATCTCCGAGAAAAGTATGATGTAAAGACCCCGAACGAAGGCAGTCTCTCAGGAGACTCGTTTTCCCCAGTAGATTCGACAAATGGCGTCTCCAAACAGAGAAGTTTGTGCACCTCTACAACTCAGACGACTGGGTTCCCCAGCAACTCTGACACCACTTTTTCCCTCAAATGGCATCTCCCCAGGAAAATTCGGCGAGAAGTTTGAAGGAAAGCCGATACGAATAACGTCTCTTGTCAATAAAGTTTATTGACGAAAGAAACTGAGACCAGTTTCTTGGTAGGAAACCAGGATCGAGGGGAAGTTTAAAATCAGAAACTGAGACCAGTTCCTTGGTAGGAAACCAGGATCGAGGGGAAGTTTAAAATCAGAAACTGAGACCAGTTCCTTGGTAGGAAACCAGGATCGAGGGGAAGTTTACCTTTTCTAAGCATCATTGCTTAGTGAAAGAAGATGAATGTGTGAATTACCATTCATAGACGCCATCAAAATTTCGGGTATTCCGATATTTAATCCTCTTGCACCCCGAATGCCCGAATACCTTCGTCATTCACACCTTCGGGTCCAAGAAGATTAAATAGGGGCATCTGTCATACCCCAAATTTTGACCACTAAGATTTTCCATCATTGTGCAAATCATCATCACAATATGGATGAACCATCATGCCTCATCAAATGCCTCAAGGGTTGTTGAGCATTCACTACAATCAAAATTAGGGTTTTAAGCCCTCTCAGAGCCTTAGACAAAGGATCAATCAAGGAATGACTTGATCTTCAACTTGTCTAGCCTCTAGAATATCCACAATGGATCAAAAGGACTCCCACTTCAAGGATTAAGCACAAGGTTGCTCCCTTCTAGGTGGATCAAGTCTCAAGATCGATAGTGTCACCAAATTAGGGTTTTGGTCGACCAGGGCCTCCAGATGGAAAATTTTCATCTGGGCACAAGCCAATGATCCAAAACATAACCTAATATACTCCATGGAACCTCATGGACCCAAGCATCAAGTCAATTTGACCTCAGGGGATGCATACATCAAAAATCAGGAATTAGGGTTTCTTGACCTAATTCACCCCTAAGTTGACTTTTAGGGCAAATCATGAGCCAAGACCTAAAGAGAGGGTTTGAGGGTCTTTAATATACCATATTGATCCATTTGGAACAATGGATTAATCCAAGAAGCTTGAGCAACAAGTCTCAATTTCATCTGCACCACAATTAGGGTTTCACGGGAAAAGTCAACTGTAACTTTGATTTTTGACCAGGACATGCTCCCAAACCCTAAGACATGATTCAATATACCCTATGACACCCATGGAACATGTCCATCAAGTTTGATTTAGGTCAAGGACATGATTTCCTGAAGAATTGCATTGTTTGGAATTCATCTGATAAAAAGTCAACTGTGCACAAAAGTCAACTTTAACTTTTTGAGATTTTTCACCAAAATGGATTTTTAACCCTAAAATGATGTTAATGTATGATATGAATCATCATTCATAAAAAAAAAATCAAAGAAAGTGGGATAACTTGTAAAAGGGGTAACCATAAAAACTTAGAAAAATTTCTAAGTTATGGAAAAAGTGACACTAATGTGCCAACTTTGGAGGATCATAACTCATAAACCACAAGGCCATTGGTCCCCATTCAAAGCTTTATTTGTAGATCTCATTGCCCTCTACAAAAGCTTCATACTGACCTATGTCCAAATTCCTCATGGATTTTGAGTTATGGAGTGATCAAAATCAAGAAAAGTCACTTTGTTCCAACACTTAGTGAAAATTTCACAAAGTCAGATTTTACCTTACTTTTTGCCAAATGTAAGGGGATTTTTCACTTGGATTCAAAAGAGATCAAAACCAAACATGTTCAAACAGTTGTTGTATCATGTAAGGGCTTTCCAAAATGGCCAAGAACATTACCAAATTCAATTTGAGTCATGAGATATGACATTGGCAAGTTGCCTTGCTGAAATCTGCCAAGGCAAGGCAGATTTTGCATTTTTGGTCGATTTGCCAAAATCAGCCAAATCCAAATGCTCCTATCCACTTGGACACCTCTGAGGATTGAATCTAAAGGGGACAATCACTGAGCCAAGCCTCCAAAGTCTTTGGAACAAAAAATAGCATGTTGAACCTAGAATTGCCAAAATAGGGACAAGACTCAAATTTTGGATTGGAGCATTCAATGGAAGCATCAAGGTGGCATGGACTGAGCCATTCTCAACTAAATTCAGTCAAGACTTATCCAAGACCAAGGGAACCAGCAGCCTGTGGCCTAACCTCTAGTCAATGGCTAGAGGAGACTTGGATTTTCATTTGCCAACATTGGTTAAACCTACTCAGCAGTTGCCATTCACTATTCCTCCCAAAACAAACTTGCTCTACTATAAATAAAGCTCAATTGTGATCAGTTTGAGTACACCAAAGCCATCAAACAGATGCTTTCCTCAAAATCTCTTCTTTCACTCCAATTTTGCCTTCTAAGGCAAGTCACTATCGGGTTTTGAGTTTGAGAGCTTTTCCAATCAAACCAATCACTCACACACCTCACATACATCATATAGAAGTGATCCAAACACTCACATAACATCTGGAACACACATTTCACAAAATCACCAGCCAATTGCTCAAGTTCTTGATAGTTTTGCAGTTGAGGTACCATCTTCAGCTCCAAACCATTTCAATCCATTCCAAGCATTCATACACACTCCATGGCACCTAGGGAAGCTATCCAGATCATTGGAACCTGGCTGTAACACCTCCAACACAAATCACGATCACCAGCTGCAAGTGGTAAGCATGAGCTCTTCTAACTCTATGATCCATGCAATTTTTGCTGGACAATAATTTGGCCATATGTTCATAATCATGCATGGAATGTTTTCCCTCAACTAATTGCATTGTTTGAATATTGTATCAAAAATCCTAGCCTTCATGCAGAAATTAGGGTTCTTGAGGATTTTTCATGATTTCTTGTTATATGTTTAATTTAAATGAAATTAAATACCATATACATGATCGTGAGGTTGAAACGAGTTGATTGGTATGTGGATTGCATGATATGATCAAGTATTCAGTGAGATTGGAGAGAAAATGCAAATCTGGGCAAACCCAGAACACGCCCGTGTTCTTGGGTGTTCTTGGCGCCATTTTTTGAATATTTGAATATTTGAATTTTGTGATTTTATTTAATTGATTCAAAAATTAATTTCTCTCTGAGTTTTAATGATTTTGAGTTGATTCTTTTTTTAATAATTCACAAAAATGTTAAAATATTTTATTTTCCCAAAAAATCCCAAAAATATTATTTATTTTGTATAATTGATATTTTTGCAAAGAATTAATGTTTTAATTGTTTTTGACATTTAAAATATTTTTTCCACCTTGATTTTGCAACTTTTAATGCTTTCTAATTATTTTGTAGGTCAATACTTAATTTTTAAAGCATTAATCCAAGATCATAATTTGTTTTCCATATGTTAAACAATTTTGATCATTCTAATTGAATTTTTATTCAATTAAAGCACATTTTGAAAACAAATTAGGGTTTTTGGATTAATTCAACCCTCATAAATCATTTTCAAAACACTTTTGGGCCTCTAATAGAGTGTAAGACCCAAACCTTTGTAAATACAACCCATTTTGGGCCTCACTTATTGTATAAGTCCCGTTGTATTTCAAAAAGTTCGACGCGATCATCATCCGTTGAAAAACAAACCTTGGGCCTACCCTCGAGTAGTAAGACCCATTTCTTTTCTTTAAAACTCTTTGGGCCTCTATTAGAGTGTAAGACCCAATCCCCTTTTAACCAAAAACATTTTGGGCCTCAGATATTGTATAAGCCCCTTCGCGTTAAAAGAAAATCTCGGCGCGATCGCCATTTTAAACGAAAAATCATCTGGGCCTACCCTCGTGTTATAAGCCCCACTCTTTTTCTTTAAAACTTTTTGGGCCTCTTGAGAGAGTGTAAGACCCATCCCTTTGTACAGAAAACCTTTTGGGCCTCAGTCACTTGTATAAGTCCCTCTGTACAAATTCAAGCAGTGCGCTCACTGATAAAACTCTGGGCCTCTCCTTGAGCTGTAAGCCCCAAATCTTTCTTTTTCAAAGCACTTTCTCCTTTGATTTTGAATATACTGTTGTTTTCAATCTGTCTTTGTTGAACAACTAACCAAACAGCATGGAAGCTCTACAACCGAGTAAGTGTTTATATGCTTTCATTTACCGCTTTCATATACATATAACTGTATTGTGGGGCTGTTTCGCTGTAAGTCTTCTTTCATAAACTCATATCAACTGTGTAATAATAGTATAGATATTTCGAGTTTCCCCGGCAATTACGTCTAGAACTAGGTGACGTCGTTTCATTTATTCGTAGAAATAGACAACTAGATCCCCAATAGGATCACCAGATACAGTCTTCTCTTCGGCTGTCCTCATTAGGAATTGTCAAGAAACTCTACTCCCAGAGATGAATGTATTCTCCGTGAATGGCATCTTTGAGTTTCTTCCAAATTCTCGAACTTTCCTGCCTTGATCTATTCCTTGTGAATAGCCTATCTTGAATTTCTCGGGGTTTGGGGACCCACGGGCTTCTTAAAAGCATCGACCTCCTCTTGGGCATCATACAAGGACCCACAGGTTTCCTAAATGTTATTTCTATGCTTTTGTGGTTGGCATTTATTTTGCTAAAACTATTATAGCAGCAAGATGTTGAATCTTAATGTTCTAAGTGGCTGCTTTCAAAATGTCGGATGAAGATGTCCCATACCAGCTCATAGGACATCGCGTTGTGGATTTAGTTTTAATGTAGATTCTGTTACTATGAATTGTTACTGAATATTCTGTGAATATTTGGTTATCCTATGTGGCATCTAAAGCATTTTTGGATCGTGGTTATTGGTGGTTTTCGGATTTGCTGCTGTTTCTAATTATGGAGACATAATAGGAAACTTTGGATTGAAGACCTATTTTGTTGGAGTTAATTTTGCAGTTTTGTGAGCAGTCTATTTGCTGTGTTTTTGAAGCCCATTTCAGTCCAGATTAATTGCTATATATTGACTGATGTAAACCTAGTTTTAGGTGTGGAACTTACTTGTGTTTTTAGGGTTTTCGAGTGTATTTTGTGAGCCTAACTGGTATCATTCTGATAACAGTATAAGGACTGATTTCTTGTGTTGTAAGTTCTGTCAAGTTACTCATAAACTTTTAAGCATTGAGTTTCTTGTGTGTCAATCCTCATAAGCTGTGAAGTATTGAGGATTGTGTGTTTTGAAAGTGTGTCTTTCGTTTTTGTTTCTTGTGTGGAAAGGTACCAATCACGGGCTGTGATTGTAGAGGGATTTGAGGAGGGCCTCATACCTAGGTGAGTCTTAGGTAGAAGTCATAGGAAGGGTAGTGATTAAGTGAGAAGATTATCTGGTGTTTGTATGATCTGTGAATTGATACTATCGTATATTGATTTCGTCCCTGGCTTGGTAGCCCCCAGAGTAGGTGTGTTAGACCGAACTGGGTAAACATATTGTTGTGTTATTTACTTTTTGCATTATTATTGTTAATTGTTATCTTGTTCATTGTGTTGGATATCAGTGTCTCAACATCCGTATAGGACATCTGATATCTGTGCCAGAATTTCAATTGGCATCAAGAGCTTGCACCCTTAATTGGTTCTGGGTGAGATTCAGGGAAGGTACTTTCTGGTACAATGGACAAGGATGGAGGATTTCTGAACAAACCACCTCTGCTTGATGGTTCCAACTATGACTATTGGAAACCAAGGATGATAGCTTTCATCAAATCCATGGATGATCAAGCATGGAAAGCTGTTATAAAAGGATGGGAGCCCCCTAAGGTTAAAGATGAAAAAGGTAACCCTACTGATGTGGTGAAGGAAGAGGAAGACTGGGATGATGCAGATTACAAAGGGTCCGTAGGGAATTCCAAAGCCATGAATGCATTGTTCAATGGTGTTAACAAGAATATCTTCAGGTTGATTGAACACTGCACCATTGCTAAAGAGGCATGGGAAGTCTTGAAGGTTGCTCATGAAGGGACTTCAAAGGTGAAGATGTCCAAACTTCAACTTCTCACTAGCAAGTTTGAGAGTTTGAAGATGAAAGAGGATGAGAGCATTCATGATTTTCATATGAACATTATTGAGATAGCTAATGCCTCTAGTGCCCTAGGTGAAAAGATGTCTGACAGTAAACTGGTCAGAAAGATTCTCAGATCTCTACCTAAGAGATTTGACATGAAAGTGACTGCTATAGAGGAGGCTCAGGATATAGACAAGATGAAAGTGGATGAACTGGTGGGATCTCTTTAAACATTCGAATTAGGGATCAGTGAAAAGTCTGAAAAGAAGAAGAGCATAGCTTTTGTGTCAAATACTGGTGACTCAGAAGATGAAGGTGACCTGGTCAGAGATGAAGGGGTGTCTAAAGATCTGGTACTACTTGGAAAACAATTTAACAAAGTGTTGAAAAGGATTGACTGGAAGTCGAGAGCAAATGCTCAGAACAAGTCACTCGACATCAGTAAGAACCAGGATGGAGGCAGAAGATCCAGAACTGAAGAAGACTCCAATCAAGGGAAGAGAGTTCAATGCTTTGAATGTGAGGGATATGGGCACATAAAGACTGAGTGTCCCACATATCTCAAAAGGCAGAAGAAGGGCCTATCAGTGTCTTGGTCAGAAGGAGAGTCTGAGAGTGATGTTGAAGAAGAATCAGCAAAATTGGTGACAGCTTTGGCTGGAATCTGTAAGGCTGATGGAGAAACTACTTGTGAATCTGACTCTGACAAAGAATCCTATGTTGGAGAACTCACTAAGGAAGAAGTATTCACAGGGTTTTCAGAATTGTGTATCAAGAATGAAGAAAGGTGCCAAATAATATTGGAACAGAAGATTCTGATAGCTCAACTGGAAGCTGAGAAGGAAGAACATCTATCAACCATTGCTGATCTGAAGGAGGAGGTTGAATGGCAAAAATCAAAACTTGACAATATGACCAAATCTATAAGAATGCTGAACAATGGTACCACGCAGCTGGATGAGATTCTTCAGAATGGGAAAGAAGCCGGAAATGTGCAAGGCCTTGGCTTTAACAATCAAGTAGAGACTTCCAAGAAGCCTGTATTGAAGTTTGTTCCTCAGAAAATAAGGCAATAAGTGGGGATGTCAAATCACATGTTTCAACATCAGATGAAGCATCAGAAAAGAGTTTGCAGATCAAAGTATAAACCATGGAGATGCCATCACTGTGGAAAGATTGGTCACTTAAAGTCCTTTTGCTACAAGCTGCACGACTATCCCAAAACAGCTCAGCAACAAAATAAAGGACAGAGCTGGGGTAAAGTGAAGAGAAGATGGATTCCTAGACAAATGATGGCTAGTCTCATAGCACATACCTCTCTTAGAGCCTCTGCAAGAGAAGATTGGTACTTTGACAGTGGTTGTTCGAGACACATGACTGGTGTGAAGAAATTCTTGTCAGATATCAGGCCCCACTCCACCAATTATGTCACCTTTGGGGATGGATCAAAAGGTGAAATAAAAGGTGTTGGAAAGCTGGACTACACAGGACAACCAAATCTGGATCGTGTTCTATTTGTCAAAGGGCTGACCGCAAATTTAATCAGTATAAGCCAACTGTGTGATGTAGGTCTCAAGGCAAATTTCACCTAATCTGAATGTCTAGTAACCAATGAGAAAGATGAAGTTGTTATGAAGGGTACCAGGTCTAAGGATAACTGCTATCTGTGGAATCCTCAAGAACCTAAAAGTCTGTCTACTTGTTTGATGTCAAAGGAAGATGAAACCAAACTATGGCATCAGAAATTGGGTCACTTACACCTGAAAGGGATGAAGAAAGTTATGTCACGCGAAGCTGTTAGAGGTATTCCCAAGCTGAAGATTGATGAGGATAAAATATGTGGTGAATGTCAAGTTGGGAAGCAAACAAGGGTGT
The DNA here is from genome assembly GCA_022829125.1 of Lathyrus tuberosus. Taxonomy (NCBI): domain Eukaryota; kingdom Viridiplantae; phylum Streptophyta; class Magnoliopsida; order Fabales; family Fabaceae; genus Lathyrus; species Lathyrus tuberosus. The sequence goes on along the minus strand of JALAZF010000266.1, from coordinate 985,371 downwards.
CACACAAGAGGCTTCAACATCTTACCACAACTTCTAGAGTGCTGGAACTTCTTCACATGGACTTAATGGGACCTATGCAAGTTGAAAGTCTCGGTGGGAAGAAGTATGCCTATGTTGTCGTAGATGACTACTCCAGGTTCACTTGGATAAGTTTTATCAGAGAAAAGTATGAAGCATTTGCAGCCTTTAAAGAATTGTGTCAAAGAATTCAACGGGAAAAGGATTGTGGTGTTGTTCGAATCAGAAGTGACCATGGGAAAGAATTCGAAAATAGCAGATTTGAAGAGTTCTGCTTATCTAAGGGAATCACTCATGAATTCTCATCACCTATCACTCCTCAGCAAAATGGTGTGGTGGAACGCAAGAACAGGACTATACAAGAGTGTGCAAGAGTCATGATTCATGCCAAAAAGCTTCCATATCATTTTTGGGCTGAAGCAATGAATACTGCTTGCTATATACACAATAGGGTGACTATCAAATCAGGTACTTCTGTCACTCTTTATGAGCTATGGAAAGGTAGAAAGCCAAATGTGAAGTACTTCCATGTGTTTGGGAGTAAATGCTATATCTTGGCGGATCGTGAGCAGAGGCGAAAGATGGATCCTAAGAGTGAGGAAGGAATATTTTTGGGATACTCTACAAACACTAAAGCTTATAGGGTATTTAATTCCAGAACTAAGGTGATGATGGAATCCATAAATGTGGTGGTTGATGACTCTGGCAAAGAAGAAGATGTCCCAGATGATGTTGGAGCCTGTCTGCCCATGAACAATTAAACCTCTCAAGACATTGAGTCTGTAGAAGATAGTGCTCAAGAAACCAACACGATACCTGAGAATGAAGAGGTAGAGGATGCTAACAGGGGACCCTTTATAAGGATTCAGAAGGATCACCCTAAGGAATTAATCATTGGAGATCTGAATGAAGGTGTAAGAACCAGAACAAGGGAGACTGTGTCAAATGCTGGCTTTATGTCAAAGATTGTACCAAATAATGTCAAAGAAGCATTAATAGATGAGTTCTGGATAAGTGCTATGCAAGATGAACTTTGTCAGTTCAAGAGGAATGAAGTCTGGGAACTGGTACCACGACCAGCTGGAACAAATGTGATTGGAACAAAATGGGTTTATAAGAATAAGTCTGATGAGCAAGGAGTTGTTACCAGGAACAAAGCTAGATTAGTTGCTCAAGGATACACACAGATTGAAGGATTAGACTTCGATGAAACATTTGCGCCTGTGGCTTGATTGGAATCCATCAGATTGTTGCTAGGAGTGGCATGTTTGTTGAAATTCAGATTGTTTCAAATGGATGTCAAGAATGCCTTTCTGAATGGCTATCTTAATGAGGAAGTCTATGTCGAGCAACCTAAAGGGTTTATGGATCCAAATTTTCCTGATCATGTTTACAAGCTGAAGAAGGCTTTGTATGGGCTGAAACAAGCTCCACGAGCTTGGTATGAAAGACTGATTGAATTCTTAGTTAACAATGGGTACAGGAAGGGTGGTATTGATAAAACTCTTTTTGTTAAGGAGAAGGATGGGAAACTAATGATTGCTCAGATTTATGTAGATGATATTGTGTTTGGCGGGATGTCGGATGAAATGGTCCAACATTTTGTCACTCAAATGCAGTCTGAATTTGAGATGAGCTTGGTGGGTGAATTGACCTACTTTCTTGGATTACAAGTCAAGCAGATGGAAGATTCCATTTTTATTTGTCTGAGCAAATATGCGAGGAACATTGTGAAGAAGTTTGGACTGGATAATGCCAAGCATAAGAGGACTCCTGCTCCTACTCACTTGAAGTTATCCAAAGATGAAAAGGGAGTGAATGTTGAACAAAGTCTGTATAGAAGTATGATTGGCAGTCTGCTGTATCTTACAGCAAGTAGGCCAGACATAACTTTTGTTGTTGGTGTGTGTGCGAGATATCAAGCAGAACCCAAGGTCAGTCACATCAATCAAGTGAAGAGAATTCTGAAGTATGTGAGTGGTACATGTGATTATGGGTTGCTTTACTCCCATGACTCAAGTCCTATTTTATTAGGTTATTGTGATGCTGATTGGGTTGGAAGTGCTGATGATACGAAAAGTACCTCTGGAGGATGTTTCTTTTTGGGAAATAATCTTATTTCATGGTTTAGCAAGAAGCAAAATTCAGTATCCCTTTCTACTGCTGAAGCTGAGTACATAGCAGCTGGTAGTAGTTGTGCTCAACTGGTATGGATGAAGCAGATGTTATCTGAGTATAATGTCACACAAGATGTCATGACATTGTTTTGTGACAACTTGAGCGCTATTAATATTTCCAAAAATCCTGTTCAACATAGCAGGACTAAGCACATGGATATCAGGCATCACTTCATCAGAGAACTCGTGGAGGACAAAGTTATAACTCTTGAGCATGTGAGCACAGAAAATCAGATTGCTGACATATTTACCAAGGCTCTGGATGCAGTTCAATTTGAAAACCTGAGGAGCAGACTTGGGGTGTGCATTCATGAAGAACTATAGCAATCAATGTTCCTTCTGACTGCCAGATTGAAAAGACTAAAGGAGGTTCTGGTAGTACAGTGTGTGAAAGAAGGGAAAATGCTGAAGTTTGTGCATGACATTTGGGCATGTGATGTGGTGTGCATCTACTCGCTGATTCAGTTTACTCTGGTTTATTTTTATCTTAACTTGTTCTACTTGCCTTTGTCATATTTATGGCTAAAAAGGGGGAGTAGTATGTTGTGTGGATGTTTGTGTAGGGAGTGCTTGTGTGCTTGTGGTGCTGCAGTAGTTGAGGGGGAGAATATGTGGAATGTTGCTGCTGTTGAGGGGGAGTTTTTTTTTGCTATGCTGCTATGATGAGTTGTTTGCTGTACTGAGTGTTGCATGCAGTTGAAGGGGAGTGCTTACTGAGTTCTGTATGCAGCTGAAGGGGAGTGTTGCTATGCTGGATGTTTTTGTGTGTTGTTGGTATTTTCGCTGCTGTCTGATATATGGATATTTTTTCTGTTTTGTGCTTCTTTACAAGTTGTTGCGTGTGTGTAGTTTTAGCCAAAATAAGCCAAAGGGGGAGATTGTTATTTCTGTGCTTTTGTGGTTGGCATTTATTTTGTTAAAACTATTATAGCAGCAAGATGTTGAATCTTAATGTTCTAAGTGGCTGCTTTCAACATGTCGGATGAAGATGTCCCATACCAGCTCATAGGATATCGCGTTGTGGATTCAGTTTTAATGCAGATTCTGTTACTATGAATTGTTACTGAATATTCTGTGAATATTTGGTTATCCTATGTGGCATCCAAAGCATTTTTGGATCGTGGTTATTTGGTGGTTTTCGGATTTGCTGCTGTTTCTAATTATGGAGACATAATAGGAAACTTTGGATTGAAGACCTATTTTGTTGGAGTTAATTTTGCAGTTTTGTGAGCAGTCTATTTGCTGCGTTTTTGAAGCCCATTTCAGTCCAGATTAATTGCTATATATTGACTGATGTAAACCTAGTTTTAGGTGTGGAACTTACTTGTGTTTTTAGGGTTTTCGAGTGTATTTTGTGAGCCTAACTGGTATCATTCTGATAACAATATAAGGACTGATTTCTTGTGTTGTAAGTTCTGTCAAGTTACTCATAAGCTTTTAAGCATTGAGTTTCTTGTGTGTCAATCCTCATAAGCTGTGAAGTATTGAGGATTGTGTGTTTTGAAAGTGGGTCTTTCGTTTTTGTTTCTTGTGTGGAAAGGTACCAATCACGGGCTGTGATTGTAGAGGGATTTGAGGAGGGCCTCATACCTAGGTGAGTCTTAGGTAGAAGTCATAGGAAGGGTAGTGATTAAGTAAGCGGATTATCTGGTGTTTGTATGATCTGTGAATTGATACTATCGTATATTGATTTCGTCCCTGGCTTGGTAGCCCCCAGAGTAGGTGTGTTAGACCGAACTGGGTAAACATATTGCTGTGTTATTTACTTTCTGCACTATTATTGTTAATTGTAATCTTGTTCATTGTGTTGGATATCAGTGTCTCAACATCCGTATATGACATCTGATATCTGTGCCAGAATTTCACTAAAAGCAACCCCGCCTCCTCTTGGGCTTAGTACAAGGACCCTACGGCTTCTTAGAAGTATTCACAGCCTCCTCTTAGGCTTCGTATAATGATCTCTTCCTCCGAGAATGATAGCCTCCTCTTGGGCTTCGTACAAGGACCCGTCGGCTTCTTAAAAGTTTCCAGCCTCCTCTTGGGCTTCGTACAAATTGTCCCGACGACCTCCTAGAGGTATAGGAACAGAACTTAGTCATCTGCATAGAATAGTCCTTTCGAAGAGTCTACTACTGTTTCACAAAGCATAGTACAAAAGATGAAACTCTAGACCTGGACAGTCTAATTTCCTTGAGTCTCAAAGACATTCTTAAGTGACCCCCTTCAAAAATAGGAAGGAAACCCGTAGACTCGGGCAGTCTCAATACCCTTCGGATTTCCCACTTCCTTAAAGAACAGGAATAACCCGGGTCCTCGAATCAAATCCTTGAGTACAGTGTTGCTCATATAAGAACTGATTTTCTCTTTCAAAATCAGTATACTGGACATGTCACTCAACTGAAACAGTCACCATAACCTCCTCTTGGGCTTTGTACAATGATTCTCCCCAGCGGAGTCAAACAACGTTTAGCCTCTCTCTCGGGCTTTGTACGAGACACATAAAAGACTCCCTCGTTGAGTCAATTACCTCTTTCGCCTCCATCTCGGGCTTTATACGAGATACAAAAAGGTTCTTATTGAGCCAAGCAAACTTTAGCCTCCATCTCGGGCTTTGTACGAGATACAAAAAACTCTCTTGTTGAGTCAAATAGCCTCCATCTTGGGCTTTATACGAGATACCAAAAGACTCCATCGTCGAGTCAAAAACCTTTTAGCCTCTCTCTCGGGCTTTGTACGAGACACATATTAGCCTCCTCTTAGGCTTTGTATAAGAAAACCACTGGTTGATCCAATCAACCTTTTAGCATCAAAATTGTGCCTCGTTCACAGTACATAAACATCAACAACTCCGTTCCCTTCATCTAATTGCTGTAAGCGGCAAGCCTCTGGATCATCTACATCCATGCCACTGTCCCTCTTTTAGCATGAGAAATTCCTAAGGAAAGATGGCATTGCTCTAAACTGAGTTAAAGTCTTATCCTTCAAGTTAAAATCCCCTATAAAGGAAATTATGGCATTGTCGGATTCACAAATCCCGGTTAAAGTAATCCTCCTTTACAGTCAGTCACCCAACAGTTATGACAAACAGACCCCTTTAGAGGTGACAAATTCTCTCTAAGGTCAACACTTTTAGCTTCACGTCTTGGGCTTTGAACAAGATACAAACCACCTTTAGCTTCACGTCTTGGGCTTTGAACAAGACACCAAAATAGCCATTTCCTCCCATAGAATAGGAGGAACTACGAATGCTCTGATTTCCCTGTTTTGGTAAACGGGAATACGTAGGCATAAGATTGAAAGAAAAAATCTTAGCGAGCACACTAAACAAAAACCCAAAATCCCATACTTTCATACACTCGTCCTAACATCTCAACCGATAGCCTAAAACACCTCTTTTCGAAAAAAATAACCAAGGAGAGACCTCGAATCTTTGTAGCATCTATAAACCAACAGTTTTGATTGTTTAATCTCAGTATGCAAGCAGGGTTAGTTGGAGACATCTATTTCCCTTCCTTCATCAGTTTTAATAGGATAAAAAATGAATCGAACTGTAGTACTAGAGCGATCGTGCTTCGCAACCACATCCAAAAATCACTCGCTACAAGAACAACAAATTTTCAGAGAAAACTTTGCAGAACAGAAGGTTGTCAATGCAAATGATCAGAACCTGCTTCAAAAGATTTTGGACAAAATGTCCTCTGGAAGCACCTAACCTTTTCCTTGTTTTAGTTTTATGTTTTTAGGATTTAGGACTTTGTTTTTCACCCTTTGTTCACAAAACTTTTTTATTATGACAAAAAGGGGGAGAAGTAATGAATGCAAATTTTTGGTTCTTATAGTCAATCTCTGAATGTAGCACCCCAAAATTTGCCCTACCTTTCTTTTAACACTAACTGGCTTATGTTTCATTTCATTTTGCATTATCATTCATGCATATCATTGGTTCTTAGCATGGGATCAAGGTGTCTGGGTTAGCTCAAGAAAAGAAGAAGTTTTTCATAAATTCAAGCAAGAGATCATGTGTATTGTCCAAGAGACCAAAGGAGAGATGGTTTTAATGTCATCATTACTTGAGCCACAATGGATTCTTAGACCTCAAGGCATCCTAATGTGTCCACCACCTTATCAGGTGATTGCAAATGGCAAGAGATTTCAAGTGAATCACATTCTCCTAGTCTGATTTCTCAAAGTAGGGTTTTGGGATCCTTGAGTTTAACACCCCAATCGGCAAGATCTTTGAGTTTTTATCATCACTAAATGGCACACCTCATCATTGTTTGAGAGGATACACACCATACTCAGAGGAATTTGGATTTGGAGCATGGGTCGATTCCTCCTAGACTAAGGACACCAAAATTAGGGTTTGCCATAAAATCAGTTTATTTCTGATTTTTTGGGCAAGACTTGATTCCTTGGTATTCCTCATGTCCCTAAGTGTCTAGGATTGGAGAATTGTCCATCAATTTAGTTCAGAAGGGTTTCAATTGTTCAAAAGATTCAAAATCAGGAGAATAGGGGATAAAGTCAAATGTGCAGTGGAAAAAAGTCAACTCCTAACTTTTTGAGGTCAACATAGTGATTTTCAAGTCAAATATGATCAATGGATGAAATTTGGTCAAGGAATGTTCAAGGAATTGCAAAAAATCAAGAAATTGAGAACTTGCCATTTTTGGAATAAAACTAGGTTTTAAAAGTTGCTATTTTGGGAAAGTTTTCAACCGTTTTCAAAGCCAATTTTCACCATGATCAAGGCTTCATTTGCAAAATTTTTCCACATGAAAGTTGCAGTTTGAAACATTCCCTTCAAAATTGGCACAAGAACCATGCCATTTGGATCATTTTTCATTGAGTTATGAGTGAACAAAGTGAGGCAATTTTCACCTTTTTTGCCTTGGTGCAGTCAATTTGCATAAGTGTGCAATCGATTGCACCACTTCAGTTTTCAAATTTTTTGGCCTTGCAGGAGTGTGCAATCGATTTTCAATGTTGTGCAATCAATTGCATTGTGACGGATTTGCCCAAAACCTTCATTTTTCAGCACTATATCAACATCCAAAGCACCACATTCACTTGGGATCAATGCTATATCAGTAGAAGGATCTAGAGGGCTGCAGAATTTGATTTTATTTCCCTCCAATTTCCACTCTAAATTCCACATTCCCTTTCCAAGTATGTTTTCGACTTCCAATTTCACTCACTAAACCTCATTCCAAACCCAAACTTAACTCCTAACCTAGAGGTTATTTAAACAAATCAATTCCAAACCTCACCAACCTTGATCATTTTCACGCATCATTCACTCTCAATTTTCAAAATTCTCTCTCTCAATTCTCTCTCACATTTTCACTTTCAACCTCCATTTTCAACCTCACTCAAAGCTCTTCCATAGAGATTAACAAGTTCTTCATTGGAACTTGTTAATTCTTGAGCTAAAGCCTCTCATTATCATTCCATTACTTGAATTCATTGGTGATTTTCGTTTGGATCTAGATCTGGAATTTCAGAAGTGCTTATTGGAAGTGATTTTGAAGTATTGTTAGCTTGTTGCTTGGATCTTGAAGTTTCTTGCTAGGATCTTGAAGTTTCTTGCTAGGATCTTGGATTTCTTGCTTTGATTCATCAATTTTCGTTTGCAACAATCACCAAAGCAATTCTCAGCTTTGTGGGTTGGTTAATTTCAGATCCATACTTAATTTAGCTTAATTCCAACTTATACAATGTAGATCCATGATTTTCAATGTGATTTGATCCATTTGCTTGATCTGATTCATGATCTTGTTGTTTGATTGATGAAGTGTGTGTTGGATTACTGATATTTGATGTGGATTTTCGTGTATGTTTGATTACATGATCATTTGGATGTTTGGATAAGTGATTGGTGTTGCAAAAGTGATTATGAGAAGTGATTTTTGCAGGTCTGCTACTGTGCAATCGATTTGCACCCTGCTGCAATCGATTGTACCTTTGTTTTTTCACTAGAAATTGCATTCTGTAACTGTGCAGTCGACTTGCACCCTGTTGCAATCGATTTGCACCTGTAGCTTTTGTGTTTTTGGTTTGTTTAGAAGCATGTATTGATACCTATTCCACCCCTAACCTTCATGGCTTTGTATGATTCATATTTGCAGAATTTCCTAGGGTTGTTTAACCTCTAGTTACTGAATGTATGTGAATCTTTGATGCATGATTTTTTGATTGTTAATTTGTTTGCATTCTTGAAGCATGTTCATGGTGCATATTGGTTCATGTGTGGATAACAACTTGGTGAACTTGTGTAATCTCTTGGGACTGAATGTGATGTGATACATTTGAGTATGATGTTATGGTGTGCATAAGTTAGATCATGTGTGCCTTTTACTTTGTATGAGAACATTTGAATCATTTTGGACTTGATCTTGTTGCATATTTGCCTAATTGTGTTGCATGCTTTGAATATGATGCTTAATGATTCTTCTTGATTGATTTGGGTTTGATTATGGTTCGTGGATTATGCTCTTTCTACTGCCTTCTAGATACCTTGATCATTATTCCATGATTTTAAAACACTTTTAGCCATTTTTCATGAGTGATGCAATGTATGTTAACTTGTTCGGATGTGCTTGATTTTTGTCGTGCATACATGCTTGTTTGTGTGAACTTGTTGTGATGTGATGTTCATGTTTCTTGCTTGACATGTTGAACTTGAGTTTGAATTGATCTTCACACACACACACTACTGCTCCTACTTGGATTCATACCTTGATCTTACATGATTACTTCTTTGAGGCGTGTTTTACATGATTATATGTTTGACAATTGATGGAGTTTGGATTTGGTGTATGATTTTAACTTTGGTGCTTTTCTTTTGATCCATAGCATGAGGTGAATGCATTTTCACATAGCTACTGCCCTACTTTGGTTCTCACATCATTTGACTTCATCTCACTTTGCTTGATGATAGATAATGCTTCTTGGTTGATCTTAAGTCAATTGTGTTTGCATTAGTGCATTGTTTTGCCTAGTTGTTTTGATTTCCAATCTTTAGACTTAGTATGAAATATGTGCACATTGCTTGATGCTTATGTATTATTGTTTGAACCTAATTGTTCTTCTCTCTCACTTGTTTCATTTTCTTCTTCATCTCTTTCACTTCCTTCCTTCCCCTTTGGACCTTAAGACCTGTTCAAGTCTTGAGTTCACTTTTGTGTGCTCCCTTAGGGTTCCTAGTCCAACTTAATCTTTGATTAAGCTTGGAGTGGGATAGACATTAGGATTCAAACCATGCATGCTAACATTAGGTAGAATTTTCCCCTTTTACCTCAACCTTAGGGCCATCTTTGCATGACAACATTAGGATAGATTCCTGTAGTGTTTTCTTTTCCTTTGAGTCTTCTCGTCTCATCTCATAACTATTCTAAGATACTTAATAAAGGTAACGTGTATTGCGTATGAGCCTTATATGCGGGAAGTGAGAAATGAGGGGTTTCCTCTCATTTTTCTAGAGTGTTTGGTGGACGTTTCATCTTGGAACGATTTGCTAAGCATTCGTTCCTATGTCATATACTTCGGTGCAATGCAAGTTACGAACTAACTTCAATCCACTTCTGTCTAAAAAACACAAACAAATTCAAAACCTTTTTATCCTTCGGGGTTGTTAAGTTTCAAACCATTTTCAGAAAAGAGCACGTTATTTTCCGTTTTGTCGCAAACAGGCATCGACCCTAACTGTCGAGCATGAACTTAACGTCGCTCATAAAAAACACTAAGACCTCGTTAGGTCAAACTACGACTGTTCTGATTTCCTCTTTCTGGTTAGATTGAGGATACGTAGGCACAAGACGACGATGTCTTGGCGAGCAACCTCCCCCCGTAGTGTCTGAACTACGTTGACTCTGACTTTCCCATTGCACAAGGGAATACGTAGGCTTAGGACGGCGATGTCCTACCGAGTCACCTTTTTCTTTTCTTTTCCCCGTTCCGTTTTTGTTCAGTCGTAGACTTTAGGATAACTCACCCTTTGATTAGACTACAAGCGTGGATCCCATCGAGTACGATGGACGCGTGGGGGTGCTAATACCTTCCCCTCGCATAACCGACTCCCGAACCCAGACTATGGTTGCGATGACCATGTCTCTCCCTCTGTCTAGGTTTTCTTCGATCGTTTCCTTTCCCTTGCGTAGGGCTAAATAAAGTTCGGTGGCGACTCTTCTGTTCTAGTTTTCTCGCCGGTTATTTTTTCACAGGTTGCGACAGCTGGTGACTCTGCTGGGGACAGGTTGACCTCTTGCTGGTCCATCCCCTATGCGAGTCAATCCTAGCGCTTGTCTATTTTTATTTCTTTGGGTGTTTATTGTTGTGCTTTATTTTGTTGTATATTACTGTATTACTGTACATTACTGTTTTTACCGCATTTATTGCATTTCATTGTTATCATGTGCTGGACTGTGCTGTGCTGTACTGGTTTCTCTGTTTGGTGGGTTGGGATTCTTTGAGAGATAAGCCCAATACACAAGCTTGAGTATACACTTAGGACTAGAGTGGAAAGTAGTGGGACCTACGCACCGTCTTGGTACGTTTGGTGTTCACGAAATTCACATCCAGACGAGGTTTTCTTGGGAGATATTCTGACGTGCGTGTCTTGCGCATTTCGGGGTGTTGATCTAGAGAGCTGTCGACTCTAGCGGCCGTTTCCCCGAGGACTCAGTAGAGGCACTCCTCCCAAGAGGTAGTAATGGCAGACCAGAAATGGCAAACCCATTATACTTCTTGATCCGAGGACCCGAAGCTGGGAACTTACATAGGATGACCTTATTTTTGGGGAATCAGTGGACGACCTCTTTGTTTGGCGATAGCATTGTACCCCGAGGGATGAATGTACTATTGCTTCTCAAATTGAGAATCTGACGCTAAGGATCCTCAGTTTTCTAGAACCCACATGTGAGAGGGGATGGGTGTTTGCAGGTCTGCAGGTAACCGAAACCTTCAACCTACATGGTTTTCTGGATTTCTCGTCAGTGTATAGTTATCTACCTGGTTTTCTGGTTATCTCGGTGATCTGATGTTCTGATGTTCTGGGTTTCTGGGTTTATGGTCTTTGATCAGTTGACAGCATAGCAGCAGTACAGAGCTTTATGGAAGCCTTGATCCCATGTCTGTTGCATCTGCATCATCATTTTTGCATACATGTTCTCATATTTCCAAGGATCTTAACTTTGAGATTAGCTATTGAGCATTTCCATCTATTTATTGTGGTTTGTATGTGGAAAAAAAACTTGAATCAAAGCAGAATGATTCCTTGGAAATATCCGAGCATGGCATTTGCATTGCATTTCCATTTGCATAACAGGTGTTCGAGGCTAGTTATTATTGTCCTGATCTGGTTCTCTTTGAATTTCAGACTTAACTTTTCAAGCCATTCAGAAGTTGATCATGGAGCAAATTCAAGCGGAGTTGAGGGAAGTGCGAAGCCAGATAGGGCAGTTTATGGGGGACATGCAAGCTTTGATTCAAGACCAGAAAGTGTTGAAGGAGGAGGTCAATCAACTGAAGACTCAAATGAGCCTGGTTATGGAGGTCGTGAGAGGTATGCTAAACAAAGATAATACTCTCATGCCTGAAGCTGCGACTGGAACTGTCTCTCCTCCATTGTTTAAGGGGTCCCTCCCAAAGAGTGAGTAGATTGCCACTGTGACCATCCCGGCTGTATCTCCACAACAGGGAAGTGCTCCTCGTCGCTGTCAGGATAGACCAAAGATGAACCGACACTTTGAGACTCCATCAGTGCCATATTCTCAGCTATTACAGCATCTCCTTCAGTTGCAACTGGTAGAGAAAAGAACTCTGGCTCCTCTTACTGTTACTCCCCCACCGGGTTATGATGCAAGAGCCCATTGTGACTTCCACTCTGGTGCGTCGGGGCATAATGTGGAAAATTGTAGGGCATTTCAGCATGCTGTCCAGGATCTGATCGATTCGAAGGAAATTGAATTCACGCCAGGCGGCGTAAGCATACAAGGTGGTCCTACTCCAGCTGTTGGAAAAGAAGGGGATATCCCTGTTGCCTCTCCCAAAGCTACATCAAGTCAGGAGTATTTCTTGCAGTCCTTGGTCTTGGAATCCCCACGTCCGCAACTGCTGCCTACTCCTCGATTAAGTCTGAGGGGAAAAACGCCTGAGCCAGAGGAATACGCAAATCAGAATCAACAGCAGAATAGTTCCCAAACGGGTCGACGGAAGCCAAGAAACAGACAGTTTGCTGTACTACCAAAGTTGTATGGTCAGATATTGCCATAGTTGGTTAAAAGATGGTTGATTGTGCCAAGGAAACCAGATCCGATCATTCCTTCATATCCACCAGGGTTTAATGCCAATGCTCGATGTGGATACCATGTTGGGGCATTCATCTGAGGATTGTAAGGCGCTCCCACACAAAGTGCAAGATCTGATTTATGCAGGGGTCATTACTTTCATTTCAGATGGTATGCATTTCAACTGAAGCATCCCAAGTGAGCACTTGGGACTGCAAGGATATTATCAGAAGCAGTCAGTTCAGTCAGAGCCAAGCCTCCTCAACTAGGGCTGTAAATGGGTCTCTAAAACTGAGAACCGGTCCGCAAACCGGCCCAATAGAACCGGACCAATGGACCGACCGAAATCTACTCGGTCCGGGAATGGATAATTTTTTTTATCCGATACCGAAAATGGATACTATATTGGATACTTTTTGGATACTTTTGTCAGATACCCGAAGTAACAGTCCAGTTTCGGTCCAAAAAAATTACCCATTACTGTTTCGGTCCGGTCCTGGATTACCCGATTACTATTTCGGTCCGGTTCTCAGGATAGCAAATATCCGGACCGGACCGGACCGAAAACAACAGTGGAAATTGTCAACTTTCTTTACTGCATTGTTTATTTTGTATTTTCCCTTACTGGTTAATGTCTTTGCATGAAAAAACTTGTTTGAATGATGATTTTAATGCATTGAATATGTTGTTCTTGAAGTACTTTACTTTTATGCACTCATATCATGTTTATATGCACTGCAATACCAACTTTCTTGCCTTAAACTCTTGAGGGAGGATGATGAAGTGAAAACGCAAAATCTTTGGTGGTGTGCTTTTGGATAAAACCCTGTTGAGGATGTACAGGCATTGCTTCAAATCCACAAACACCGGAGATATAAGGGAGGTAGTGTAACGCCGTTTTTATTTTAATTATTATTCATGAAATAATTGTGAATTGATGAATATTGATCGTGTGTTTTGGTGTGTTTTGGCTGTTCTTGGTGTAGCCATCGTAAGGGGTAGTGGCCTTAAGAATTATCTTTAAGGTAGTAGGGGTGTGTGACCAAAAACGTAGAGATTGGTGGTGTGGGGACTAAGACTAATTAGATTATTTTAGTTAGTAATTATTTAATTATAATAATAACTAAATATTGATCTAATTAAATAGGTGATGGAAATTATTATTATTATTATTATTATTATTATTATTATTACTATTCCTAATATTTTTATTAATTAAAATATGATTTAATTAGTATTTAGGTGAGAGAGAAATGAGGAAGACTAAGTATTAGTAGTGGGATTGTGGAGGAAAATAAGGAAGAATAGGTTTTAAGTGGAATTGTGGGAAGTAGCATTAACAAAAGAAATAAGGTTTGGGAGAAGTTACGTAAAGTTGCAGAGAAGAGGAAAAGAGGAAAAAGAAAGGCAAAAGCTAGGTTCAATCGGAGAGTCATAGAGCAACCTTCAATCCAAGGTAAGGGTGGGGTTCTGAGTCTATAACTGGTTAATTAATGAATAATATATGGGGTTTGGGTTTGTATAAAATTTTCGCTGATGTGTGAATTGTGTCGGAGATTATACCGATTTTTCTGTTGTTGTTGTATCTGGTTATTATCGTTGTTTCGGTGAACAAATTCATGTTGCTAAAACCATATGTGTTGTTGTTCTGTGTCTGCGGTGGGATTTAATTGGAATTGTTCGAACTGAACTGGATTAAAATGAAAAAAAAGGGGGGGGGGGGATGGCGCAAGCCACCCTTGTGTGTGATAAAGGGTGGCGCAAGCCACCTTGCCCTTTTGAAAAGGGTGGCGCAAGCCACCTGGGCCTTTTAGATAAAGGGTGGCGCAAGCCACCTTGTTGCTTTGGGAATGGTGGCGCAAGCCACCTTGGTTGGATAGTAAATGGTGGCGCAAGCCACCTTTACTTGAGAGAGTTGGTGGCGCAAGCCACCTGTATCAGTAAGAGGAAGTGTTTTGTAGGTATTATGCTTAGCAGAAAAATTGACATGTTTAGCAGTAAATTGTTATGTTAGTAAATTATTATGTTAATAACAGTAAAATAATGTGAGTTTAGCAGAAATTATAACAGGGTGATACCAGAAAAAACAGAGTTTGTGAATTAGCAGGAAAATCACATAGTCACTATTAGTGTTAATTAATAGAAAAATATAGCAACAAGGACATGGATTAGCAGGAGGTGATTTTCAGTATCAGTAGCAGTGATAACTTATTAGAAAGATAATTAAAGCAGAATAGTGATTAATCGTAGCAGGACTTGTTGTATAATAACAGTACCAGAATAGTCGTAATAATATTAAAGCAGAACAGAAACCTTAGTAATTTTAGTCGGAGAATAATTAACCGGTTTTGGAAGTCTTGTCCGAATAAATTCGGGAAGCGTTTGTGATATAAGATGGTTGGTACAGAGTAGGATATAAGTTGTCGTGATATCGTCGTGTTTAAGTTGTGAAGTTGCTGGTATGAATTTTGTTGCATTGCCTTATTAGTGGCAAGAGTTAAGTTGTAGGCCTATGGCCAACGTTGATTTGTTGTTGCTATTAAGTTGTAGGCCTATGGCCAATGTTGATTTGTTGTTGCTATTAAGTTGTAGGCCTATGACCAATGTTGATTTGTTGTTGTGTGGTTACATAACTATTATTGTTGTTATTATGATATTCATGTTGAGTTGCATACATCGCATATCAAGTTGGAGCTGGTGCTCGGTAAGTTGGTCTGGATTGGCAAAATTTAAGTTGAAGGCTTATGCCTTGCTGACGTCAATATTAATTGGCAAGTTTATAATTTGGGAGTTTTGCTCCAATGGTACCACATGCATGTGCATTTTATGAGTCACATTCCATGTTGCATAAATTGTTGTTGTGTTGTTGATTAAAGTTGATGGTAATGTTGTGAAGTGGTGATTTTATATAGTCTGGTCTAATATATTATTTATCATATATACGATTATATTGTTTGATATCTCACCCCTTTTGTGTATGGTGATGGTTTATATGCCATCCTGCAGGTAATTCGGTGTGAAGGCTGTCTACCTTCATTAGTTCGAGTCGGTGTCGTCGCTCTGATACGTAACACTCGGGGGGATGAACGATTGTTTTTTTTATTACTGATTTTAGTATTGTTGCTGAATTTTAAGTTGGTTTTCATTAAAGACCTGATGTCTTAGAGTTGTTTTGAATCAAACCAGATGTTATGGTATTTCAGTTGAATTTACGAATCCGCTGCGTATTAATAAAGTTGTTTTGTGTCAAAGATTGAATTATGTTCATCTGAGTATTAAGTGTTATATATCCATGTTTATGTGGTTAAATGCCGTTGTTTTTAAGTTGAAAATGTGGCATCCTATTTGAGTGTTGAAATTTTGAAACTCTGATTTATTATTAGTCGATGGATAGAAATGGGGTGTTACATTAGTGGTATCAGAGCAGGTCGGTCCGTCCGGCCAAGTTGTCTAATGTTGTTTATTCCTTAGTACGCGGCATGTGTGTGAAACACTGTCGGTACTTACTTATTAGTTTTCTAACCGTTTATCTCCAAGAGTCGGTTTGAAACAAGTGGGGAGAGAAGCTTGCTTCCCGAAAATGTTAATGGTATGTGAAGTTGGATCAAGGTGATATTGATTACAATAGTGCAAATGTTGTTGGAACTGTGTTGCGAACCGACGAGAGTATGGACTCATGATTCTTATCCGTCAAGTTTGAGATGCCTTTGAGGGAGGACGAGCCGATAATTGCGATTTGCCTCTGGAGTGTAGATCAGAGTTTGGAGACAGTTAGGAGATGATGTTTTTACCTGCTAAGCGAGTAAGATAACTCTTACAGAATGGAGCTTATATGAGCGCATGTGGGTGATAACGATTATTTGAGAGGTGCGTAGACTACTGACGGCATATTAAAGAGATGATTGAGAATAAGGATCCACTCCAAAGAAAATGATAATTCGATGGATCAACTGGTAGACTAGTATGTCTTGAGTATAATTGGATTGAAGTCGGATGATTTTCAGAGTTGGGTGAAAAGCAAGGATAGTTGGAGGATCTGGGAAGCAAGAGAGAGAGAGAGGTAGAACTCATGTTCACCAATTTCAATTTTCATTTTCGCAATTATGGAACAGTCTTCAGAAAAAGGGGTATAACTTTTCACTCGTAACTCCGATGGAAGTGAATCTGGATTTTTTGAAAAGCTTACGAAATTCCCTACAGTTTACATATAAATTTTGTCTTCGGCATGTTTTTGAAGAGAGAGAAAAATGCGTTTGAATATTTGGGTCTGATGCTGATTTTGGTGGAAGTATGTATACGGGATTTCTGGATCAGCCGCCATTGCACAGGCAATAACTTTTTACTCGTAACTCGGATTTAAGCGATTCTTGAAGTTCTGAAATCTACATGAAATTCCCTTCATTTTGGAATATAATTTTGTGTTTGGGAGGTCTGTATTGAAAGAGATAGTTGTGTTATAAGTTGAACGATTATTACTAGAGACGAGTAAGATAAGATCAAGTGAAAAATGTTTGGGAATAAGAAAGAGGTAAGGATATCGAAGGAGCACATAGAGATGCGGCGTATTCCAGTGGAGAATTATTAGAATATAGATTTCTTTGAGGAAGGTTAAATAGTAAAGTGGACTGTGTGTTATTGTTGATATGGTGTCGACATGTGTCGGGAAAATTTTGGAAGTTTGTATCACCAACCAGATGATGAGGTGGTACTATTGAGAGTGTGATTTGAATGAGAATCAAGTGTGAAACTATATGGATTATAGAGGTTCTGAGATTAAAGGAAAGACGAAGGATTGGTTAGTGTTGTTGAAGTTCTTAACTTGAATAAAGGTTTCGATTGGAGCAAACCGATTTGGATTGTACTTGGTGTCGCAGTAGTTCCGGTATTGGGAGAATATTCAGCTATTGTGTTATGCTACGAGCGTGTATAGGAGAATATGTACTAGAATTTGGACTTTTTGTATCATTGACGAGGTGGAAAATAAGAAAATTAAGAAAACGTTTGTAAGCCTTAGAGAGATGGTGGAGCATTATGCTTAGGTAACTTTGAGCACAAGGTAAAGGACGCTATTGTAGTTGGGTAATGATGATTTATGCCACTGTTATGGTTGTCGGCTGTCTATTGACAAATTAAGGAACTGATCACCCTTAATCTCTTGTTGATAGTAGACAGAATCATGTTGGATGGAATAAACGTGTCTTGCCAACTGAGATTGTATGTACAGTGAATTGATCGGAGTTGAGCCAAGTGCTTAAGGATTGTTTTGATTAGTCAATGCAAATTCCTATATAGGAAGATGAGGCGGACTCGAGGATGATAGCATGAGGTTGCGAGTTGATCGGTGAGTAGTATGGAAACTCCCAGTTGTATTCAGGATAACTTGAGTTTTGATTTGTGATGAATCGAGAATCCGATTGACATGAGACTTAAAGCATTATAGAGATGAACCAAGGAGGAAGTAAATGGAAAGTGTTAAGTCGCAGCAGGACATGTGTTTTTCGCAGGGTTTTCCTGCAGAATTCACAGATCCCGCTTAGCGCGGTTTGGGAGTGAAAGAGATGATTTATCTTATTGAGATTAATTGGACACGTGTAGCTTATGCTGTTGGAATATTGTATTGTTGCTGTTATGGCATTGGTAGGTGTTTATGATGAGTTTGTACAACGTGTTAATACAAGATGGTAAAGTTGTAGCTTATGTTTTACGATAATTGGGGATTCATGAAAGTATTTATCCTATTCAAGATTTGGAATTGGCTGCAGTTGTAATTGTGTTGAATATTCGGAGGTGTTTATGATGAGTGTGTTGAATATTCAATAATCACAAGAGTATAGAATGCTGGTTGGTTGGAATTTCTGATGAGTTAAGTCGAAAGTCCTTTCTTATGTCTGCTTTGATGGTCGGAAGTTTGATGTAAACTTGGTAGATTAGATAGTTGCGAGTACTCAGAGTGTGCAGCGAAAGCGTGGTGTAGCGCAGTTGGTTCTTATGTGGGTAACAACGATGTCGGTAGTTTGGTTACGTTGATGTTGTGCTATGGGCTTTTGTGTTCTTATCATTGTTGTTGCCTCGTTACCTATGGTGATGGTTCGAGTGCGAGTAGTTAATTCCTATGACGGGGAATTAGGGGAGTGTTGCCTATGGCGATGGCAACGATTGTGTTGTATTCTGGTTCATAGTGAACCTGTACGTTCTTAATGTGATTATTCTTGGTGTTTTGAGTTGGTCGTCGAGTGCATCGCGTGAGCGTTTCATCTTGTTGTCGTTGTCATTGATAAGGTGTATTGTTGTATTGCGTTGTTCGTGGTATTGCCATACGTGGCATGAGACTTGATTAGTTGGATGTAATAACGTATCTAGAGTGGTGTGTATCGAGTAAATTTTCGAGGACGAAAATATTCTAAGTGGGGGAGAGTTGTAACGCCGTTTTTATTTTAATTATTATTCATGAAATAATTGTGAATTGATGAATATTGATCGTGTGTTTTGGTGTGTTTTGGCTATTCTTGGTGTAGCCATCATAAGGGGTAGTGGCCTTAAGAATTATCTTTAAGGTAGTAGGGGTGTGTGACCAAAAACGTAGAGATTGGTGGTGTGGGGACTAAGACTAATTAGATTATTTTAGTTAGTAATTATTTAATTATAATAATAGCTGAATATTCATCTAATTAAATAGGTGATGGAAATTATTATTATTATTATTATTATTACTATTCCTAATATTTTTATTAATTAAAATATGATTTAATTAGTATTTGGGTGAGAGAGAAATGAGGAAGACTAAGTATTAGTAGTGGGATTGTGGAGGAAAATAAGGAAGAATAGGTTTTAAGTGGAATTGTGAGAAGTAGCATTAACAAAAGAAATAAGGTTAGGGAGAAGTTACGTAAAGTTGTAGAGAACAGGAAAAGAGGAAAAAGAAAGGCAAAAGCTAGGTTCAATCGGAGAGTCATAGAGCAACCTTCAATCCAAGGTAAGAGTAGGGTTCTGACTCTATAACTGGTTAATTGATGAATAATATGTGGGGTTTGGGTTTGTATAAAATTGTCGCTGATGTGTGAATTGTGTCGGAGGTTATATCGATTTTTCTGTTGTTGTCGTATCTGGTTATTATCGTTGTTTCGGTGAACAAATTCATGTTGCTAAAACCATATGTGTTGTTGTTCTGGGTCTGTGGTGGGATTTAATTGGAATTGTTCGAACTGAACTGGATTAAAAAGAAAAAAAAAGGGGGGATGGCGTAAGTCACCCCTGTGTGTGATAAAGGGTGGCGCAAGCCACCTTGCCCTTTTGAAAAGGGTGGCGCAAGCCACTTGGGCCTTTTAGATAAAGGGTGGCGCAAGCCACCTTGTTGCTTTGGGAATGGTGGCGCAAGCCACCTTGGTTGGATAGTAAATGGTGGCGCAAGCCACCCTTGCTTGAGAGAGTTGGTGGCACAAGCCACCTGTATCAGTAAGAGGAAGTGTTTTGTAGGTATTATGCTTAGCAGAAAAATTAACATGTTTAGCAGTAAATTGTTATGTTAGTAAATTATTATGTTAATAACAGTAAAATAATGTGAGTTTAGCAGAAATTAGAACAGGGTGATACAAGAAAAAACAAAGTTTGTGAATTAGCAGGAAAATCACATAGTCACTATTAGTGTTAATTAATAGAAAAATATAGCAGCAAGGACATGGATTATCAGGAGGTGATTTTCAGTATCAGTAGCAGTGATAACTTATTAGAAAGATAATTAAAGCAGAATAGTGATTAATCGTAGCAGGACTTGTTGTATAATAACAGTACCAGAACAGTCGTAATAATATTAAAGCAGAACAGAAACATTAGTAATTTTAGTCGGAGAATAATTAACCGGTTTTGGAAGTCTTGTCCGAATAAATCCGGGAAGCGTTTGTGATATAAAATGGTTGGTACATAGTATGATATAAGTTGCCGTGATATCGTCGTGTTTAAGTTGTGAAGTTGCTGGTATGAATTTTGTTGCATTGCCTTATTAGTGGCAAGAGTTAAGTTGTAGGCCTATGGCCAACGTTGATTTGTTGTTGCTGTTAAGTTGTAGGCCTATGGCCAATGTTGATTTGTTGTTGCTGTTAAGTTGTAGGCCTATGGCCAATGTTGATTTGTTGTTGTGTGGTTACATAACTATTATTGTTGTTAGTATGATATTCATGTTGAGTTGCATACATCGCATATCAAGTTGGAGCTGGTGCTCGGTAAGTTGGCCTGGATTGGCAAAATTTAAGTTGAAGTCTTATGCCTTGCTGACGTCAATATTAATTGGCAAGTTTCTAAGTTGGGAGTTTTGCTCCAATGGTACCACATGCTGTAGCGAGCGATTTTGGACGCGGTTCTTAAGCGCTGGTCGCTCTCTGCGGTCTGAGCTTGAACTACAGGTCGATTCATTTTTTATCCTATTGTGAGCTGAATAAGGAAGGGAAATAGATGTCTCCAATTAACCCTGCTTGCATACTGAGTTTAAACAGCGGTCTGTTAAGTTACGGATGCTATCAATGTGGGGGGGCTTTTGTACTGGTTATTCGTATTTCGCCAATACGGGTTCTTTCTTTCTAGGGCTTGGGCAAAAGGTTTCTGGTGGGGAACAAGGATTAGGATGTTAGGACTGGTGTTTTTGAAATACTGCTTTTAATTGATGGAGATATGGGATTTGGGTTTTTTGTTGATTGCGCTCGCTAAGATCTTTTCTTTCGATCTTATGCCTACGTATCCCCGTTTACCGAAACAGGGAAATCAGAGCGTTCGTAGTTCCTCCTATTTTATGGGAGGAAATTGGTTTTTGGTGTCTTGTTCAAAGCCCAAGACGTGAAGCGAAAGGTTGTTTGTATCTTGTTCAAAGCCCAAGATGTGAAGCTGAAAGGTCTCGGCTTTAGAGAGAATTTGTCATCTCTAAAGAGGGGGAAGGAGAATTACTTTAACTGGGATACGCGGATCCGAGCAATGCCATAATTTCCGAAAAAAGGGTTTTAACCTGAAGGAGAAGACTTTAACTCAGTGTAGAGCAATGCCATCTTTCCTTAGGAATTTCTCATGTTAAAAGAGGGACAGTGGCATGGATATAGATGATCCAGAGGCTTGCCGCTTACAGCGATTAGATGAAAGGAAAGGAGTTGTTGATGTTTGCGTACTGTGAACGAGGCACAGCTTTGATGCTAAAAGGTTGATTGGATCAACCAGTGGTTTTCTTATACAAAGCCTAAGAGGAGGCTAATTTCCGCTAGGAAAATCATTATACAAAGCCTAAGAGGAGGCTATTTTGTGTCTCGTACAAAGCCCGAGAGAGAGGCTAAAAGATTTTGACCCGACGATGGAGTCTTTTGGTATCTCGTATAAAGCCCGAGATGGAGGCGATTGTTCGTTTGGCTCAATAAGAACCTTTTTGTATCTCGTACAAAGCCCGAGATGGAGGCGAAAGAGGGTAATTGACTCAACAGGGGAGTCTCTTATGTGTCTCGTACGAAGCCCGAGAGAGAGGCGAAAAGGTTTGACTCAACAAGAGAGTCTTTGATACTCAACAAGAGAGTGTTTTTGTATCTCGTACGAAGCCCGAGATGGAGGCTAAAGGTTTGTTTCTATTGAGTGACAGATCCAATATACTGATTTTAAAAGAGAAAATCAGTTCTTATATGAGCAACACTGTACTCAGGGATTTGATCTGAGGATCAGGGATATTTCCTTCTCTTTGAGGAAATGGGAAATCCAAAGGGTATTGAGACTGTCCGAGTCTGCGTGTTTCCTTCCTATTTAACGAAGGGGTCACTTGAGAATGTCTTTGAGACTCAAGGAAGTTAGACTGTCCAAGTCTAGAGTTTTTTTCTTTTGTACTACGCTATGAGAAACAGTAGTAGACTCTATGAAAGGACTGTTCTATGAGGATGACTAGGTTCTGTTCCTATACCTCTAGGAGGTCGTCGGGACAATTTGTACGAAGCCCAAGAGGAGGCTGGAAACTTTTAAGAAGCCTACGGGTCCTTGTACGAAGCCCAAAAGGAGGCTATCATTCCCGGGGGAAGAGATCATTATACGAAGCCTAAAAGGAGGCTGTGAATACTTCTAAGAAGCCGTAGTGTCCTTTAATAATGCCCAAGAGGAGGCCGATGCTTTTAAGAAGCCCGTGGGTCTATCATCTCCTTTCCATCAGGAGAGATAACTCTTTTAAAGATAAAAACCACTGGTAAACGTGCGAGGTTTACTATCCAGCGACTTTTAACTTTGAAAGAGGGTTCCTTAGTTAAGGTCCAAGATTATGACCGTAGTGGGTACCCAAACCCCGAGACATTCAAGGCAAGCTATCCACAAGGAATAGATCAAGTCAGGAAAGTTCGAGAATTTGGAAGAAACTCAAAGATGCCATTCACGGAGAATACATTCATCTTGGGGAGTAGAGTTTCTTGACGATTCCTAAGGAGGACAGCCGAAGAGAAGACTGTATCTGGTGCTCCTATTGGGGATCTAGGCGTCTATTTCTACGAATTAATGAAACGGCGTCACCTAGTTCTAGACGTAGTTGCCGGGGAAACTCGAAATATCTATACTATTATTACACAGTAGATACGAGTTTATGAAAGGAGACTTACAGTGAGCAGCCCCACAATACAGTTTATAACATGAAAGCAGTAAATGAAAGTGATAACCACTTACTCGGTTGTAGTGCTTCCATGCTGTTTGGTTAGTTGTTCAACAAAGAAAGATTGAAAACAACAGTATATTCAAAATCAAAGGAGAAAGTGCTTTGAAAAAGAAAGATTTGGGGCTTACAGCTCAAGGAGAGGGCCAGGGTTTTATCAGTGAGCGCACTGTTTGACTTTGTACAGCGGGACTTATACAAGTGACTGGGGCCCAAAATGGTTTTCTGTACAAAGGGATGGGTCTTACACTCTCTCAAGAGGCCCAAAAAAGGTTTAAAGAAAAGAGAGGGGCTTATAACACGAGGGTAGGCCCAAATGATTTTTCGTTTAAAAATGGCGATCGCGCCGAGGTTTTCTTTTAACGCAGAGGGACTTATACAATAAGTGAGGCCCAAAATGTTTTGGTTAAAAGGGGGATTGGGTCTTACACTCTAATAGAGGCCCAAAGTGTTTTGAATGGGTCTTATAGCTCGAGGAGAGGCCCAGATGATTTTTATTTTTAAACGGGCGACGATCGCGCCGTTTACTTGTACAGAGGGACTTATACAATGAGTGAGGCCCAAAAAGTTTTTGTACAAGGGGGAATGGGTCTTACACTCTCTCAAGAGGCCCAAAGAAGTTTTGAAAATGATTTATGAGGGTTGAATTAATCCAAAACCCTAATTTGTTTTCAAAATGTATTTAATTGAATAAAAATTCAATTAAAATGATCAAAAATTGTTTAACACATGGAAAACAAATTGTGATCTTGGATTAATGCTTCAAAAATTAAGTATTGACCTACAAAATAATTAGAAAGCATTAAAAGTTGCAAAATCAAGGTAGAAATAATATTTAAAATGTCAAAAACAATTAAAATATTAATTCTTTGCAAAAATATCAATCATATGAAATAAATAATATTTTTGGGATTTTTTGATAAAATAAAATATTTTAACATTTTTTTGAATTATTAAAAAAAGAATCAACTCAAAATCATTAAAACTTATAGAGAAATTAATTTTTGAATCAATTAAACAAAATCACAAAATTCAAATATTTGAAAATCTGAAAATGGCGCCAAGAACACAAGCAAGAACACGCGCGTTTTCTGGGTTTGGCTGATTTGCATTTTCTATCCAATCTCCATGAATACGTAATCATATCATGCAATCCACATATCGTTATGCTCGCCTCAACCTCACGATCATGTCTATGTACTTTAATTTCATTTAAATTAAACATACAACAAGTAATCACGAAAAATCCTCAAGAACCCTAATTTCTGCATGAAGGCTAGGATTTTTGATACACAATTCAAACAATGCAATTAATTGAGGGAAAACATTCCATGCATGATTATGAACATATGGCCAAATTATTGTGCGAGGAAATATGCATAGATTGAGAGATGACCAAGTATGTGCTTACCTCCAAGTCGTGACAGCAAGAGCAGATGTGATTTTGAATTGGAGGTGTTACAGACAAGTTGTGATGATCTGGACAGCTTCCCTACACCATATGGAGTATGTTTGAACACTTGGATTGAATTGAAATGGACTGGATCAGTTTATGGCATCTCAGTTGCAACTTCACTTCAAACTTGTGTGGATGGCAAATGATTTTGATATTTTGATGTTCCAGATGTTATGTGAGTGTTTGATCAGCTCATATGTGATGTATGTGAGGTGTGTGAGTGATTGGTTTGATTGGAATTGCTCTCAAACTCAAAACTCGATAGCTACCTTGCTAAGAAAGGCATTTTTGCCAAGAGAAAGAGATTTTGAGGAAAGCATCTGTTAGATGGCTTTGGTGTACTCAAACTGACCATAATTGAGCTCTATTTATAGTAGAGCAAGTTTTTTTTGCAAGGAATAGTGCATGGCAGCTGGTAAGTAGGTTTGGCCAATGTTGGCAAATGAAAATCCAAGTCTCCTCTAGCCATTGACTAGAGGTTAGGGCACAGAGCTTTGGTCCCCTTGGTCTTGGATAAGTCTTGACTGATTTCAGATGAGAATGGCTCAGTCCATGCCACCTTGATGGTTCCATTGAATGCCTCATTCCAAATTTGAAGTCTTGTCCCTATTTTGGCAACTCTAGGTTCAACATGTTATTCCTTGTTCCTTGGACCTTGGAGGCTTGGCTCAGTGATTGTCCCCTTTAGATTCAATCCTCTGAGGTGTCCAAGTGGATTGGAGCAATTGAATTTGGCTGATTTTGGCAAATCGACCAAAGTTGCAAATTCTGCCTTGCCTTGACAGATTTCAGCAAGGCAACTTGGCAATGTTGTATCTCATGGTGTAGGTTGAATTTGGCAATGTTCTTGGCCATTTTGGAAAGCTCTTACATGATACAACAACTGTTTGAACAAGTTTGGTTTTGATCTCTTTTGATTCCAAGTGAAAAATCCCCCTACATTTGGCAAAAAGTGAGGCAGAATCTGACTTAGTGAAAATTTCACTAAGTGTTGGAAAATTTCACTTTTCAGCCACTTTGATCACCCCATAACTCAAAATCCTTAATGAATTGGAATGACTTGTAGTTGAAGTTTTTGTAGGTGATAATGAGGGCTACAAATCCATCTTTGGATGAGAAAAAATGGCCTTGTGGTTTAGGAGTTATGGTCCTCCAAAGTTGGTACCTTTGCCACTTTATTTTTAACTTAGAAAAATTTCTAAGTTTTATGGTTACCCCTTTTACAAGTTATCTCACTTTTCTTGATTTTTCTTGATGAATGATGATTCAAATCATACATTAACATCATTTTAGGGTTAAAAATCCATTTTGGTGAAAAATCTCAAAAAGTCAAAGTTGACTTTTGTGCACATTTGACTTTTTATCAGATGAATTCCAAACTGTGCAATTCTTCAGGAAATCATGTCCTTGACCTAAATCAAACTTGATGGACATGTTCCATGGGTGTCATAGGGTATATTCAATCATGTATTAGGGTTTGGGAGCATGTCCAGGTCAAAAGTCAAAGTTACAGTTGACTTTTCCCTTAAAACCCTAATTGTGGTGCAGATGAAATTGAGACTTGTTGCTCAAGCTTCTTGGATCAATCCATTGTTCCAAATGGATCAATATGGTATATTAGAGACCCTCAAATCATCTCTTGAGGTCTTGGCTCATGGTTTGTCCCAAAAGTCAACTTAGGGGTGAATTAGGTCAAGAAACCCTAATTCCTGATTTTTTGATGAATGCATCCCCTGAGGCAAAATTGACTTGATGCATGGGTTCATGAGGTTCCATGAAGTATATTAGGTTATGTTTTGGATCATTGCCTTGTGCCCAGATGAAAGTTTCCATCTGGAGGCCCTGGTCGACCAAAACCCTAATTTGGTGACACTGTCGATCTTGAGACTTGATCCACCTAGAAGGGAGCAGCCTTGTGCTTAATCTTTGAAGTGGGAGTCCTTTTTTATCCATTGTGGATGTTTAAGAGATTATACAAGTTGAAGATCATATCATTTCTTGATTGATCCTTTGTCTAAGCACCCAGAGAGGGCTTGAAACCCTAATTTTGATTGTAGTGGATGCTCACCCATCTTTGGGGAGACTAATGAAGCATAAAGGTACATCCATATTGTGATGATGATTTTAAAAATGATGGGAAATCTAAGTGGTCAAAATTTGGGGTATTACAGATGCCCCTATTTAATCTTCTTGGACCCGAAGGTGTGAATGACGAAGGTATTCGAGCATTCGGGGTGCAAGAGGATTAAATATCGGAATATCCGAAATTTTGATGGTGGTTATGAATGGTAGCTTATGCATTCATCTTCTTTAGCTAAGCAATGATGCTTAGAAAAGGTAAACTTCCCCTCGATCCTGGTCTTCAGCCAAGGAACTGGTCTTGGTTTCTTTTGAACTTCCCCTCGTTCTGGGTTTCCTACCAAGAGCTGGTCTCAGTCTCTGAAATGAACTTCCCCTCGTTCCTGGTTTCCTACCAAGGAACTGGTCTTAGTTTCTGATTTAAACTTCCCCTCGATCCTAGTTTCTTACCAAGGAACTGGTCTTAGTTTCTTTTGAACTTCCCCTCGTTCTTGGTTTCCTACCAAGAGCTGGTCTCAGTCTCTGAAATGAACTTCCCCTCGTTCCTGGTTTCCTACCAAGGAACTGGTCTTAGTTTCTGATTTAAACTTCCCCTCGATCCTGGTTTCTTACCAAGGAACTGGTCTTAGTTTCTTTTGTCAATAAACTTTACTAACAAGGGACGCTATTCGTAGCGGATTTCCTTCAAACTTCTCGCCGGATTTTCCTGGGGAGATGCCATTTAAGTGGAAAAAGTTTTGATGTCAGACTTGCTGGGGAACCCATTCGTCTGAATTGTAGAGGTACACAAACTTCTCTGTTTTGGAGACGCCATTTGTCGATTCTACTAGGGAAAGCGAGTCTCTTGAGAGACTGTTTTCGTTTGGGATCTTTCATCATACTTTTCTCGGGATCTTCCCGGAGAAACGCCATATGATGGGGTCCAATTTTGAGGTGCCAATGACCTTCTCATCAGTGGTTTTTCGGAGCAAAACTGGCGTGCTGCCGAATCTCTGATCACGAGGCTTTCTCTGTGGATTTTCCTTAATCCGGGAAAGCAAGGATATCATCTTCAATGGCGAAGAGTGATGCTTATTGAAAGTTTTCTCTGGCTTTTCAGAGGTTCAAGTTATCAAAGTGGCCAAGGACCAACTTCTTTCCAGAATTAGACTGGAAGCGAGGTTGTTCAGACACAGTATTTCCTGACGAGGCAAGAACTGACAACTCGATTGAGAGGACTTCTACCACTAGGGGACAAGATAGACTAGAGTGATAGTGATGCAATATGAAATGTGAATGCAAATAAAAAATGCACGATGTATGTATGTATATGCTGACAAAACAGACGCGACATATAGACTAATGGATGAACACAATTGGATACTCGGCCATCGCGAGGCGAAGAAGTACCGTTGATTCAAAATAGCAATTCCACCTTGCTTAGGAGAGATAGTCCCGTTGGGAGCTATGTTGATCGGGCTTAGGAGATGAGAACTCGGCCGAGGCGTGTCAGACGAAACAAGGTTTCTGACACAGTTGATCCCTTCATTCAGGAGTACTGGCTTAGAAGGAGTACTTTGATTCTGCACTTTGAAGTTCGCTTACTTTGGGAGAAGCGATCGAGGTTCTTCTGATGTTCAACAGTCAAAAGAAATGCCATCTTTAATTTAAAAGCAGAAAAAGTTTAACAAGTAAATTTATTTTTGTTTTATTTCAAGAATCGCTGATTAAGTTTAAACAACGTCGTTCTGTAAAGCTAAAATAAGTAAAGAATTACAAACAAAAGCACAAGGGCTCAAATTTTATTGATAAGATGGAGATCAGCCAAACGCGTGATTCCAAAGAGTATATACAAAGTTAGAAAATGGTAATTTACAGGGAAAAGGGCTACGTTGAAACATAACGACCACTATCCTTCTACCAACTTTGAATTCGGGACATCCTGGGCTTCCGTCGAAGATGACCTTTGACTGGAGATTTCCTCCGATAGATGATGCTGTAACTGCTGCTGAGGGACTTGCCTCTGTTGAACATAGTTACTTGCCATTATCCCTAATTTTTGCCTGGACTGTACTATGAGATTTCCAATCCATCGGGATGATTTTTTTTTCATGTCTCTAACTTTTGCCTGGACCGCCCTTTCGGGTTTTCAATCCACCGAGACGTTTTTTTTTAGTTTTAGGCGAAGTATTTCTTGACTACATCAACATTCGTGGGGTAGGCAAATTCCTCTCCGTCCATGGTTGCAAGTCTCAAGGCGCCGCCTGAGAAAGCTTTCGTGACCACATAAGGGCCATCATAATTTGGGGTCCATTTGCCCCGAGAGTCAGTGAGAAATGATTGTATCTTCTTGAGCACGAGGTCTCCTTTTCTGAAAATACGAGGTCGGACCTTTTTGTCGAACGCCCTTTTCATTCTCTGTTGATACAACTGACCGTGGCATAGTGCTGTGATTCTCTTTTCTTCGATCAGGTTCAGTTCGTCGTGTCGACTTTGACACCATTCAGCTTCGGTGAGCTTAGCTTCCATCAATACCCAGATTGATGGGATCTCTACTTCTATGGGGAGAACTGCCTCCATGCTATATACTAGAGAGAAAGGGGTTACCCCTGTTGAAGTACGGACAAATGTGCGATAACCATGAAGAGCAAAGGGTAGCATCTCGTGCCAATCTTTGTAGGTTACAACCATCTTTTGAACGATCTTCTTGATGTTCTTGTTAGCCGCTTCTACCGCTCCGTTCATCTTGGGTCGGTAGGGAGATGAGTTATGGTGTTCGATCTTGAACTCTGCACATAACTCTTTCATCATCTTATTGTTCAAGTTAGATCCATTATCAGTAATGATCTCACTTGGAACACCATAACGACAGATGATATTGTTTTTGATAAATCGGACCACCACTTGTCGGGTTACATTGGCGTATGACGCTGCTTCGACCCACTTGGTGAAATAATCAATGGCTACAAGGATGAACCGATGTCCGTTTGAAGCCTTGGGCTCAATCATACCAATCATGTCGATTCCCCATATGGAAAAAGGCCACGGGGAAGAAAGAACTTTGAGATGTGATGGCGGTACATGAATTTTGTCAGAGTATATCTGACACTTGTGACACCTCCTCATGTACTTGTAGCAGTCAGATTCCATGGTCAACCAATAATACCCGGCCCTGAGAATTTTTCTCGCCATTGTGTGTCCGTTGGCATGAGTGCCAAAGGATCCTTCATGAATTTCTTTCATGAGCATGTCTGCTTCTGG
The DNA here is from genome assembly GCA_022829125.1 of Lathyrus tuberosus. Lineage (NCBI taxonomy): Eukaryota > Viridiplantae > Streptophyta > Magnoliopsida > Fabales > Fabaceae > Lathyrus > Lathyrus tuberosus. The sequence goes on along the minus strand of JALAZF010000266.1, from coordinate 955,470 downwards.
TCTGTCGATGCATCGGAGCAAGACCATGTCAAAATTTCTCTTATAAAGAGTGTCACCGCTCAGGAAGAAGTTTCCAGCCAATCTTCTGAGGGTTTTCCTGTCTTTTCTGAGTGCCCCAGATGGGTACTCTTGTTTCTGAAGGAAGCATTTGATATCGTGATACCAAGGTCTGTCGTCTATGACTGCTTCAATCAAGAAGATGTAAGCGGACCGTTCAAGGCGCATTATGTCGATCTTAGGTATGTCATTCCATCGACCTACACTAATCATGGAAGAGAGAGTGGCTAATGCATCAGCCATGTGATTCTCATCACGAGGGATGTGATGAAAGTCGACTCTGTTGAAGAAGGGTAACAACCTCCTTGCATAGTCTTTGTAAGGAATCAATCCTGATTGGTATGTGTTCCAATCTCCTTTTATCTGGTTAATAACCAGGGCTGAATCGCCATATACGTCCAAGTTTTTGATCCTTAGATCAATCGCTTCTTCGAGACCCATGATACATGCTTCGTATTCGGCCTCGTTGTTCGTACATTTGAACGTAAGTCTAGCAGTGAAAGGAATGTGGATACCCTGAGGGGTAACAATGATTGCCCCAATTCCATTTCCATAATGATTGACTGCTCCGTCAAAGATAAGTCCTCACTGGGAACCTGGTTCTGGCCCTTCACTGGGTAGCGGTTCATCACAATCTTTCATCTTTAGATACATGACATCTTCGTCTGGGAAGTCAAACCCGATTGATTCTTGATCGTCAATCGGTTGATGAGCCAAATGATCGGCTAAAATACTTCCTTTAACGGCTTTCTGAGCATGGTACTCTATGTCATATTCTGATAGTAACATCTGCCAACGGGCAATCCTTCCCGTGAGAGCAGGTTTTTCGAAAACGTACTTGATTGGATCCATTTCGGAGACCAGCCAAGTAGTATGACGAATCATGTACTGGCGAAGACGTTTGGCTGCCCAAGCCAAAGCGCAACAAGTTTTCTCAAGCATTGTGTACCGAGTCTCGCAGTCGGTGAATTTCTTGCTTAGATAGTAAATGGCAGACTCTTTCCGTTTAGTTTCGTCTTGTTGGCTAAGTACACATCCCATCGAGTCCTCTAGGACTATGAGGTAAATGATCAGTGGTCTTCCTTCCACTGGAGGTGATAGAATCGGAGGATTCAACAGATATTCCTTGATACTGTCGAAGGCGGTTTGGCAATCTTCTGACTAAACGCAATCCTGGTTCTTTTTGAGCAATTTGAAAATCGGCGCGCATGTCGCGGTCATAAGGAATATGAATCTGGAGATGTAGTTCAAACGTCCTAGGAATCCTCTGACTTGTTTTTCAGTTTTCGGAGAAGGCATTTCTTGAATGGCCTTGACCTTGTCAGGATCAACTTCAATTCCTTTCTGGCTGACGATGAACCCTAGTAGTTTCCCCGAACGGACACCGAAGGTGCACTTGTTGGGATTCAAGCGGAGCTTGAATTTTCTTAGACGTTCAAACAATTTTGACAGATGTTCAATGTGCTCACTCTCTGTTCTTGATTTTGCAATCAAATCATCGACATATACCTCGATTTCCCTATGTATCATGTCATGAAACAGAGTAGTCATGGCCCTTTGATAGGTTGCCCCGGCATTCTTCAAACCGAACGGCATTACCTTGTAACAAAAGGTACCCCATGGGGTAATGAACGAAGTTTTCTCCATGTCTTTCGGCGCCATTTTGATCTGATTATAGCCCGAGAATCCATCCATGAAGGAGAATACTTTGAACTTTGTTGTGCTGTCAACCAGCATGTCAATGTGTGGTAAAGGAAAGTCGTCCTTTGGACTTGCCTTGTTTAGATCTCTGTAATCAACACACATTCTGACCTTTCCATCCTTTTTGGGAACGGGTACGATGTTGGCTAACCATTGAGGATATTCAGATGTAGCGAGGAAACCCGCGTCGATCTGTTTCTGTACCTCCTCTTTGATTTTGATGGCCATGTCCGGGTGAGTGCGTCTCAACCTTTGCTTTACTGGCGGACATTCCGATCTTAGCGGTAAGTGATGTTCCACGATGCTGGTATCCAACCCTGGCATATCCTGATAGGACCAAGCGAATACATCGGGAAATTCTTTGAGAAGCTTTATCAAACCCTCTCTGGCAGTTGGACTGAGCAGTGCTCCAATCCTGATTTCTTTTCTCTCTTTTTTTGAACCCAAGTTCACCGTTTCCAACGGCTCTTTGTGAGGTTCAATGGACCTTTCCTCTTGTCTGAGTAGTCGGGAGATCTCTTCTGGAATTTCGTTGTCAACTTCTTCTTCAGCCTCGAATACCGGGAACTCAAAGTTGGGAGAAGGCATCGGATCGTATGTTTCAACGGGGTATAAAACAAGCAATCTGCATGACGTGATGATTCGTGTTTAGAAGAGATAGAGAAAATGCAAGTGTGTGCAGTGTTTTTATTTTACTGCTTGTTTTTATTATTGAATTGTTTTTTTTTTAGGATTACCATTTTCTGAAAAAGCAAAAAGAGAAAACAACAATTAATGCGGAAATTACAGAACGACGTTATTTTATTAATGAACAAGTCGAATCTTGAAACTACAGCCCTATAAAACAAAACTCTGTCGCTTTGGGCAAAGCGAAGAGGGAAATTTACAGAAAGCGAGCCCTATCAAAACATCTGTTTCACCTGGGCAGGGTGAAAGGTTAAAGATGGCAATTACTTTGACTGACGAACGATATTCGGAACCTCGACAGCAACCCACTGGCGGCGAACTCCTCGGTGAATCACAAAGTCTGGCACCTTCCTTGATTTGTCTTCAGAAATGACGCTGATTTATGGTGGAGCGGGATCATTGGAATCTGTCTCCCAAGCAGAATTTTCGTTGGAGGATTCCTCTGTTGCATTTTGCATAGCATTGGTGCTCTCAGCTGTATCTCCCCATCCAGTTGACTGGATATCTTCGAGCCTGATACGAGAGCTTTCGGGAGCAGTGTACTTGACCATATAGTCGTATTTTCCACTTGGTTGTCCCAAAGTGTCCCAAACTTCTTTGGAACTGGAGAAGTCATCCCTCTCGATGACGTTGACCTCAGGAAAAGCATAGTTGATGAATTCTAGTCCTGCAAATGTTGTGAATTCATCTTCATGTTGAGTAGTTTCTGAATGACCTGAGTGTTGATCCCAAGACATGGTGGGGACACAGGTATTCTGTTCAATGACGCTCAGCTGAGTTTCATTACTCGGTTGACTTTCTTGCCCCAAGTTTCCTGGATAAGGCTGCCACATTGGCAGGCCATCCATCGGACCATAGTAATTGTGATCAAAGTTGTCTTTCATCGGAGTGTCCTCCTCTAATGAATTTGGCGGAGCACGGCATCCTTCCGGATCACAATCTCCGTAGATCATTTCGACATCTGATCTTGGTATAAATCTCGGACTTTCTGTAGGAAAGCAAAAAGGCATAGGCACCTCTTCCTGAGACATATAGCCGTCCTTGTTAAGGTAGGACTTCCAGTCTTCATCCGTGTCAGAGGGATCTTCCTCATTGATAGCATGAAATGTCTGAGACAATGGGTGAAGAAAACCTCCACTGTGGAAGAAGTTTTGAAGGGGATTAAGACTTTCATCGTTAGCAACTGTCTGGGTACAGGTCGCAGAAAAACCAAGACCCTTCTTTGTTTTATTGTTAATAGGAACGACGAGCCGTCCCCATCTTGTCGTATCGGTACTCTCGACCGCTTTGATAGCATCTTTGTATGAAGAAATTGAAGTTCCTTCTTCGGATTGATTTTCCTTGCTCACCGATAGTGCTTGGAACTGAGTTCCAATAACCTCCTCGGGTTCCACACAAGTAGATGATGATAAGTTGCTCACAAGCAAGGCTTGTTCCCCACAAACCGTGACAAGTTGATCGTTCTTGACGAACTTTAGCTTTTGGTGGAGGGTTGAAGTAACCGCTCCAGCCTGATGTATCCAAGGTCTTCCTAATAAACAATTGTATGTTGCCCGGATGTCCATGACCTGGAAAGTGATTTGGAAAGTGTGAGGACCAATAGTTATGGGAAGATCAACTTCGCCGATAACTGTTTTTCTGGATCCGTCGAACGCTTTGACGACGACCTCGCTGACTCTCATCGGAGGGCCCTTGAATGATAATTGCGTCAAAGTGGACTTCGGCATAACATTCAGGGCTGACCCTGTGTCTACCAGTACGTTGGCTAAAGCATCGTCCTGGCAGTTGACTGTAATGTTGAGCGCCATGTTATGACGGCGACCCTCTTCGGGTAATTCCTCATCACTAAATCCCAAATTATTGCAGGAAGTGATGTTAGAGACAATGTTATGGAATTGTCAGATTGTTACATCTTGTTCCACAAAGGCTTGCTCCAAGACTTTCTGTAGAGCCTCTCTGTGTGCTTCTGAACTGAGTAACAGTGATAATACTGAGATCTTTGAAGGAGTCTGTAACAGTTGATCAACAATGTTATATTCACTCCTTTGGATGAGCTTTAGCATCTCATCTTTGTCTTTTAAAAAGTCAGGATTACCAGATTGACTGACTGGTGGATCAGGAATTTCCGCCTGAAGTTCCTTTTCTTTGTTGGATTCTCCAACCCCTCGGTTGAAGATTCGACCGCTCCGTGTTACACGACTGATGTCTGCAATGTTCACGACGGAGGGTAATGGAATTTCCTTTCCATTCTCGATTATCGTTGCACCGTATTTGTAAGGGATTGCCTTAGCTGATTCATACGGTAGTGGCCCCGGTAGATAGATGACTATGGGAACCTTCTGATTTTTCTGACCATCATAAGTAATCTCGATCCGTTCCTGGTTGGGAACTTTAGATTTGTCAAGTAGAGGAATGATGGCAAAAACATCCCTAGTCCTGTGATGACCAGAGATCGTGACAACATCCTCAACTTGCTCGGCAAGGTAGTTCGGCGACCAAATGATGGGTCCTGAACCTGGATATGGATGAATTTCTCCATGATCGACTTGACCCTGAAGAGCTGCTCTCACAAGGTAACACCCTTGGTTACTTTCCGAACAGACGCTACAACTGTCATAGTTGTGTGGTGGCACCTGGCCACGCCCACTTTGAATACAATGTAACCTCACTAGGTTACCTTCCATTGATCGGACATCCTGACTTTGACGACGAGTAGGATTCCTGTTATTGATACTAATCTACTGAGTATCTTCGTCCATATATATTGGCATCCACTAGTGATTTAACAAGTGCTGAAGTGCCTCCTGGACAAGGGTACAACCTCGATCGTTTTCGCAACCCGCTTTACAGCTTTGATAATCATGTGATATTAAGAATCCGAGTCGGACCTGCTCAGCATGTAACTCTACCAGGTTGGTATCCATTAAGCAGATGTCGAAGATCTGAACCATGTTGATTTGATAGGAGTTCCTATCATGGTAGTCTTGGATCCATCCCAGATCCATCTGACGCTGGAGGGCCTCTTGTATGAAAGAGCATCCCTGTTTGTTTACCGAGCAAATCAGACAGGAACTGTAATCGTGCCGCGGCTGATTATGATACTGGCTTTGCCTTGAGTGCATCGCCACCAAGTTGACATTCATCGCACGGATGTCGTGGTTTTGAATGACGTTGGAATTCGTGTAAACCATGTTAACTCCACGAACTCGGTGCTCTTGGATCCATCCGAGATCCATCTGTTCTTGTAGAGCTGCTTGCACTACAGAACATCCCTGGTTGTCTTTAGAGCAGATATCACACTGGTGATAACTATGAGGTGGCACATGGCCATATCCACTCTGTCTATAATGCATCTTGACCAGATTGGTCCCCAATAAGAGTACATCGTGAATTTGATAGACATTGTTAGTCTCTTTCTCAATCAGATTGACTGCAGCTTTCTCGTGTTGAGGCAGCGGGTTCGTAAGAACATTAGGATTCATATCTTTGAAAGATAAAAGCCCGCTCCTAACAAGCTTTTGCACGTCGGATTTGAAATTTAGGCAAGTCTCAATGTTATGCCCTGAACCTCCTTGATGATAAGGACATGTTTGATCCTCTTTAAACCAAAAAGGCGGATTTTCCGGAACTGAAAGGGGGGACTTAGTCTGAATGTGCCCCTTAGCCAGTAGTAACGGAAATAGCTCTACGTACAACATGGGTATAGGATCAAATCCTGGTGGCTGTGTTGTACGGTTGTTGTTATATGGAGGACGAGCCTGTTGAAGAGGCTGTTGTGTCCTTTGTTGGTCAGGTTGGCTCTGCGCAACCTGAGGTTGATACATAGGAACAGGCGCGGGGCCGATAGCAGGAGTAACAGCTGCTACTGGCTGATAATGACGCCTTTGCTTTCCGAGAGAGATATTCCCAATATCTTGCTCTTTTTTCTTAGGGAAAGCACCACCGTATTTTTTAGTACCGCTCGTTGATCCAGTGTCTTTTACCAAACGTCCTTCTCGGACGGCTTCCTCAAGACATACACCCATGCCGACCATTTCGGTGAAATCACTGGGCGCACTGGCGACCATTCGGCCGTAGTAAAATGAGCTCAAGGTCTTTAAGAAGATCTTTGTCATCTCTTTTTCCTCAAGAGGTGGAGAAATTTGAGCGGCAATTTCATGCCACCTTTGAGCATACTCCTTAAAGGTTTCCTTTTCCTTTTGCGACATTGATCTGAGTTGATCTCTGTCGGGGGCCATGTCCAAATTGTATTTGTATTGTTGGACGAAGGCAGTACCAAGATCTCTGAATGTACTGATCGTAGTACGGTTTAAACCCATGTACCATTTGAGTGCGGCACCGGTTAAACTATCCTGAAAGTAGTGAATCAGCAGGTCCTGATTCTCCGTCTGAGCTGACATCCGCTGAGCGTACATCACCAGATGGCTCTGAGGGCAAGAGTTACCCTTGTATTTTTCAAAGTCGGGCACTTGGAACTTGTGCGGGACTTTCACATTTGGGACCAAGCAGAGGTCTGCAGCGTCCTTTCCAAATAGATCCTGACCGCGAATGGCTTGCAGCTCTTTCTGCATTTCCAAGAACTGCTCCTGGAATTCATCCATTCTGTCAAACATAGTTTCCTTCTTACCAGAAGGTGTTAGTGGAATCTGTCCTTCCGGGACAGTGTGCACCACAGGGGGTGGTACCGTGACTACGGCAGTAAGTCTTGGCGCCTCCCGAAGTTTGTAACCTTCAGGAGTCTTGAGTATGCCCCTGGCATCTTCGCTTTCCCGAAGTTTGTAACCTCAGGCCTAGCGGCTTCTGTTGTGATTCCCTAATCTTCAGTGATCGGCGGAACATATCCTTCCGGGATATAGTTAACAGGCATGCCCCAAGGACGATCTTTCGGCATCTGATACCTAGGATCATACTTTTCTATGATGGGCGTTGAGGTGATCTCTGAGATCACAGTTCTTTGTAGCTGAGCTTCTGCCATGGCTTGCATGTCATTACGAAGCTTTCTCATATCCTCTCTCAGAGCGTCGGTCTCTTCTTTCAACTCTCTATTTTCTTCCTCAAGATCATCCATCTTTTTCTGACGATTGGCCCGAGTATTATACGAATGAGACAGTTTGACTCTAGAATCGAGACACAAACACGAGATTCGTAGGGAAGAAGAATACGCGATGTGAGAATGATGAATGCAATGATTATATTAATTGTTGTTTTCTGGTTTAATCAAAATAAACTTCGACAATTAGATTGCAAATATCAAACAGTGGGGAAACCCCTTTTTATTGAAATTCAAAGGATTACAGAAATGGAAATACAGTAGATTACAAAGTGCAGAAACAGAAACCTAAACTAATCGGTCCCGAGTCCTCTTCTTTGACCGGGGCGCTTGGGCCGTTGTCGGGTTGTCATTCCTTTGCCAAGTGAAAGGAGTGAGCAAATTCCTTTGGTCATCTTGATTCTCTACAGCATGCTGCTCCAAAATTTCAATCAGAGCATCTTTCTCTTTTAGTAGTTGCTGTATTTGGATACACTCTACGTTGAGGGTGCGGTACTTGTTCTTCCAAGACCTTCTTTCCTTTTGAAATTTGTTGAGAGTAACCTGAAGATTTTCAGTCTCAGTCATGAAGTACATGACAGATTCCCTCGATGGAAGAATTCCGTAACGAGGATAAGGCATTTTTAGCTTGAGAGCTCTGGTTTGTACCCAATGGAGATAAGGCTCCACCGAGACACAGTCCGGTTTTCCCAGAGACTCTCGTCCTTTCTTATGAACATGTTTCCAAGCTTGCACTATTTCCATCTTTAGTGCTCTGTCACTTTCTCCTTCTTTGAAGAAAAGACCTTTCAGATGAACACCCAGTGGGATGTGTCTCATCGGGTATCCAAATTGACGAAGAACCAATATCGGATGATAGTTGATTCCTCCTTTAGTTCCTATGAGGGGTACGCTGGGGAAGTTTCCACAACGGTCAATGATTCTGATTCCCTCATAAATCCTATTACACCAATCTATATTGGAATTGGTGAGAGACATGATCTTCTGCGACCAACGTAAGACACTCTTGCAATCCCAAAAAGCAGCAGACTTGGGCAAGTGCGAGATAAACCATTTATAGAGCAAAGGTACACAGCATGTGACCTCCCCTCCGCTGTACAAATTTCCCAAGTGTACAGAATGATACGCATCTGCGAGCAAAGTCGGCACAGGGTTTCCAATGAGAAAAACTTTAATAGCGTTGATATCGACGAAGTTATTGATGTTAGGAAACAAAAATAACCCGTAGGTGAGCAAGACAAAGATGCTTTCAAAAGCAGTCCCGTTCCCTATACTAGCGAAGTATAGAGCCTTTTTTGTCAAGAACTGGGCTGGCAAACCTTGGATGCCACCCATAGTAATCATGTGAGTCCTGACCTCAGACTCGTCCAAATGAATTGCTCTTGCAATAGTCTAATTCTTTGGAATTTCTTCCAGTCCAGAAAATGGAGCTCGATCAGTGATATGTAAATCAGTCAGATGAGAATACTCCTCCAGCGTTGGTGCTAGCTGGTAATCCGGGAATGTGAAACAGTGATAAACCGGATCGTAGAATTGAATGAGCGCGTCCATGATCCCCTTAATCACATGGACTCTTAACAGTGGTAGCAAACCACCGTGCTTGGCTCTGAAGGCCTCTGGGTTAACGATCATCCTTGCTAACTTTCTCAAATCCCCTAGTTTTGGAACCTTGAAGGTATACTGGTGAGTTCTCCTTCTACCGAAATCCATTAGCATAATCCTTTTCTCTGATATTTGCAATCACAGTCTTAGTTTAATTTGAAAAACAGAGAGACTAGAAGAGAAAGTTTTTTGAATGTTTTAATGTTTTATTAAATGAATGCATGAATGCAGCACACAAAAACATAGAAAAAACATGGGGTCAAAGGGTCATTGTCATGAAGTCAAAGCTCTACCCATCCCCAAAGGTTTATACTAGGCTGATTTTTGTACCTGTACTCATTATCATCAGCTCCTCCCAGGAAGGCAGACAACAAGCGGATCGCCAGCGAGTTGTGTGCAATCTTAGAGTAAGTGCCATTCATCGAGAATAGATCACCAGCCTCAAATGAGGGTAGTATCGCGTAACAACTATTTCCGATAGTTTCCGCACTACGAAAAAGGTTGGCTTTTCTTAAGTGTATACTCAATCTCACCACATGCGGCATCACACGCATTCCCAGTAGCAGAAAAATAAACACATATTCATTTAGGAAAAGCAGTATATATATTTGTCCTAATCATCCTAGACTTATAAAGCTACGATTCCTAAGTTCCTGACAGAAATGGGTTCCCCGACGGAAGCCCCAATCTGTGGTTCCCTGCCCAAGAGATGGACCAGCATAGGTCAATCTTTCTCTTCGGTAGAGTTCCCATTTTCTGTAGAAAACGGGGATGATGCCCTAAGGCAGAAAAGGAGACTCCCCAGCAGAGTCGCCATTTGTGTAATTTTTCACACAAGAGAAGTAGAAAGAAAGGAATTGGCCCCACGGTGGGCGTCACTTTTCTGTTGGCGGCCACCGCCATGAAAATGACTTACCCAAGGTTTAAATTGTAAGAAAGAAAGAATTGGCCCCACGGTGGGCGCCACTTTTCTGTAGCGAGCGATTTTGGACGCGGTTCTTAAGCGCCGGTCGCTCTCTGCGGTCTGAGCTTGAACTACAGGTCGATTCATTTTTTATCCTATTGTGAGCTGAATAAGGAAGGGAAATAGATGTCTCCAATTAACCCTGCTTGCATACTGAGTTTAAACAGCGGTCTGTTAAGTTACGGATGCTATCAATGTGGGGGGGCTTTTGTACTGGTTATTCGTATTTCGCCAATACAGGTTCTTTCTTTCTAGGGCTTGGGCAAAAGGTTTTTGGTGGGGAACAAGGATTAGGATGTTAGGACTGGTGTTTTTGAAATACTGCTTTTAATTGATGGAGATATGGGATTTGGGTTTTTTGTTGATTGCGCTCGCTAAGATTTTTTCTTTTGATCTTATGCCTACGTATCCCCGTTTACCGAAACAGGGAAATCAGAGCGTTCGTAGTTCCTCCTATTCTATGGGAGGAAATTGGTTTTTGGTGTCTTGTTCAAAGCCCAAGACGTGAAGCGAAAGGTTGTTTGTATCTTGTTCAAAGCCCAAGATGTGAAGCTGAAAGGTCTCGGCTTTAGAGAGAATTTGTCATCTCTAAAGAGGGGGAAGGAGAATTACTTTAACTGGGATACGCGGATTCGAGCAATGCCATAATTTCCGAAAAAGGGGTTTTAACCTGAAGGAGAAGACTTTAACTCAGTGTAGAGCAATGCCATCTTTCCTTAGGAATTTCTCATGTTAAAAGAGGGACAGTGGCATGGATATAGATGATCCAGAGGCTTGCCGCTTACAGCGATTAGATGAAAGGAAAGGAGTTGTTGATGTTTGCGTACTGTGAACGAGGCACAACTTTGATGCTAAAAGGTTGATTGGATCAACCAGTGGTTTTCTTATACAAAGCCTAAGAGGAGGCTAATTTCCACTAGGAAAATCATTATACAAAGCCTAAGAGGAGGCTATTTTGTGTCTCGTACAAAGCCCGAGAGAGAGGCTAAAAGATTTTGACCCGACGATGGAGTCTTTTGGTATCTCGTATAAAGCCCGAGATGGAGGCGATTGTTCGTTTGGCTCAATAAGAACCTTTTTGTATCTCGTACAAAGCCCGAGATGGAGGCGAAAGAGGGTAATTGACTCAACGGGGGAGTCTCTTATGTGTCTCGTACGAAGCCCGAGAGAGAGGCGAAAAGGTTTGACTCAACAAGAGAGTCTTTGATACTCAACAAGAGAGTGTTTTTATATCTCGTACGAAGCCCGAGATGGAGGCTAAAGGTTTGTTTCTGTTGAGTGACAGATCCAATATACTGATTTTAAAAGAGAAAATCAGTTCTTATATGAGCAACACTGTACTCAGGGATTTGATCTGAGGATCAGGGATATTTCCTTCTCTTTGAGGAAACGGGAAATCCAAAGGGTATTGAGACTGTCCGAGTCTGCGGGTTTCCTTCCTATTTAACGAAGGGGTCACTTGAGAATGTCTTTGAGACTCAAGGAAGTTAGACTGTCCAAGTCTAGAGTTTTTTTCTTTTGTACTACGCTATGAGAAACAGTAGTAGACTCTATGAAAGGACTGTTCTATGAGGATGACTAGGTTCTGTTCCTATACCTCTAGGAGGTCGTCGGGACAATTTGTACGAAGCCCAAGAGGAGGCTGGAAACTTTTAAGAAGCCTACGGGTCCTTGTACGAAGCCCAAGAGGAGGCTATCATTCCCGGAGGAAGAGATCATTATACGAAGCCTAAAAGGAGGCTGTGAATACTTCTAAGAAGCCGTAGTGTCCTTTAATAATGCCCAAGAGGAGGCCGATGCTTTTAAGAAGCCCGTGGGTCTATCATCTCCTTTCCATCAGGAGAGATAACTCTTTTAAAGATAAAAACCACTGGTAAACGTGCGAGGTTTACTATCCAGCGACTTTTAACTTTGAAAGAGGGTTCCTTAGTTAAGGTCCAAGATTATGACCGTAGTGGGTACCCAAACCCCGAGACATTCAAGGCAAGCTATCCACAAGGAATAGATCAAGTCAGGAAAGTTTGAGAATTTGGAAGAAACTCAAAGATGCCATTCACGGAGAATACATTCATCTTGGGGAGTAGAGTTTCTTGACGATTCCTAAGGAGGACAGCCGAAGAGAAGACTGTATCTGGTGCTCCTATTGGGGATCTAGGCTTCTATTTCTACGAATAAATGAAACGGAGTCACCTAGTTCTAGACGTAGTTGTCGGGGAAACTCGAAATATCTATACTATTATTACACAGTAGATACGAGTTTATGAAAGGAGACTTACAGTGAGCAGCCCCACAATACAGTTTATAACATGAAAGCAGTAAATGAAAGCGATAACCACTTACTCGGTTGTAGTGCTTCCATGCTGTTTGGTTAGTTGTTCAACAAAGAAAGATTGAAAACAACAGTATATTCAAAATCAAAGGAGAAAGTGCTTTGAAAAAGAAAGATTTGGGGCTTACAGCTCAAGGAGAGGCCCAGGGTTTTATCAGTGAGCGCACTGTTTGACTTTGTACAGCGGGACTTATACAAGTGATTGGGGCCCAAAATGGTTTTCTGTACAAAGGGATGGGTCTTACACTCTCTCAAGAGGCCCAAAAAAGGTTTAAAGAAAAGAGAGGGGCTTATAACACGAGGGTAGACCCAAATGATTTTTCGTTTAAAAATGGCGATCGCGCCGAGGTTTTCTTTTAACGCAGAGAGACTTATACAATAAGTAAAGCCCAAAATATTTTGGTTAAAAGGGGGATTGGGTCTTACACTCTAATAGAGGCCCAAAGTGTTTTGAATGGGTCTTATAGCTCGAGGAGAGGCCCAGATGATTTTTATTTTTAAACGCGCGACGATCGCGTCGTTTACTTGTACAGAGGGACTTATACAATGAGTGAGGCCCAAAAAGTTTTTGTACAAGGGGGAATGGGTCTTTCACTCTCTCAAGAGGCCCAAAGAAGTTTTGAAAATGATTTATGAGGGTTGAATTAATCCAAAACCCTAATTTGTTTTCAAAATGTATTTAATTGAATAAAAATTCAATTAAAATGATCAAAAATTGTTTAACACATGGAAAACAAATTGTGATCTTGGATTAATGCTTCAAAAATTAAGTATTGACCTACAAAATAATTAGAAAGCATTAAAAGTTGCAAAATCAAGGTAGAAATAATATTTAAAATGTCAAAAACAATTAAAATATTAATTCTTTGCAAAAATATCAATTATATGAAATAAATAATATTTTTGGGATTTTTTGATAAAATAAAATATTTTAACATTTTTGTGAATTATTAAAAAAAGAATCAACTCAAAATCATTAAAACTCAGAGAGAAATTAATTTTTGAATCAATTAAACAAAATCACAAAATTCAAATATTTGAAAATCTGAAAATGGCGCCAAGAACACAAGCAAGAACACGCGCGTTTTCTGGGTTTGGCTAATTTGCATTTTCTATCCAATCTCCATGAATACGTAATCATATCATGCAATCCACATATCATTATGCTCGCCTCAACCTCACGATCATGTCTATGTACTTTAATTTCATTTAAATTAAACATACAACAAGTAATCACGAAAAATCCTCAAGAACCCTAATTTCTGCATGAAGGCTAGGATTTTTGATACACGATTCAAACAATGCAATTAATTAAGGGAAAACATTCCATGCATGATTATGAACATATGGCCAAATTATTGTGCGAGGAAATATGCATAGATTGAGAGATGACCAAGTATGTGCTTACCTCCAAGTCGTGACAGCAAGAGCAGATGTGATTTTGAATTGGAGGTGTTACAGACAAGTTGTGATGATCTGGACAGCTTCCCTACACCATATGGAGTGTGTTTGAACACTTGGATTGGATTGAAATGGACTGGATCAGTTTATGGCATCTCAGCTGCAACTTCACTTCAAACTTGTGTGGATGGCAAGTGATTTTGAGATTTTGATGTTCCAGATGTTATGTGAGTGTTTGATCAGCTCATATGTGATGTATGTGAGGTGTGCGAGTGATTGGTTTGATTGGAATTGCTCTCAAACTCAAAACCCGATAGCTACCTTGCTAAGAAAGACATTTTTGCCAAGAGAAAGAGATTTTGAGGAAAGCATCTGTTAGATGGCTTTGGTGTACTCAAACTGACCACAATTGAGCTCTATTTATAGTAGAGCAAGTTTGTTTTGCAAGGAATAGTGCATGGCAGCTGGTAAGTAGGTTTGGCCAATGTTGGCAAATGAAAATCCAAGTCTCCTCTAGCCATTGACTAGAGGTTAGGGCACAGAGCTTTGGTCCCCTTGGTCTTGGATAAGTCTTGACTGATTTCAGATAAGAATGGCTCAGTCCATGCCACCTTGATGGTTCCATTGAATGCCTCATTCCAAATTTGAAGTCTTGTCCCTATTTTGGCAACTCTAGGTTCAACATGCTATTCCTTGTTCCTTGGACCTTAGAGGCTTGGCTCAGTGATTGTCCCCTTTAGATTCAATCCTCTGAGGTGTCCAAGTGGATTGGAGCAATTGAATTTGGCTGATTTTGGCAAATCGACCAAAGTTGCAAATTCTGCCTTGCCTTGACAGATTTCAGCAAGGCAACTTCGCAATGTTGTATCTCATGGTGTAGGTTGAATTTGGCAATGTTCTTGGCCATTTTGGAAAGCTCTTACATGATACAACAACTGTTTGAACAAGTTTGGTTTTGATCTCTTTTGATTCCAAGTGAAAAATCCCCCTACATTTGGCAAAAAGTGAGGCAGAATCTGACTTAGTGAAAATTTCACTAAGTGTTGGAAAAAGTGACATTTTCACTTTTCAGCCACTTTGATCACCCCATAACTCAAAATCCTTAATGAATTGGAATGACTTGTAGTTGAAGTTTTTGTAGGTGATAATGAGGGCTACAAATCCATCTTTGGATGAGAAAAAATGGCCTTGTGGTTTAGGAGTTATGGTCCTCCAAAGTTGGTACCTTTGCCACTTTATTTTTAACTTAGAAAAATTTCTAAGTTTTATGGTTACCCCTTTTACAAGTTATCTCACTTTTCTTGATTTTTCTTGATGAATGATGATTCAAATCATACATTAACATCATTTTAGGGTTAAAAATCCATTTTGGTGAAAAATCTCAAAAAGTCAAAGTTGACTTTTGTGCACATTTGACTTTTTATCAGATGAATTCCAAACTGTGCAATTCTTCAGGAAATCATGTCCTTGACCTAAATCAAACTTGATGGACATGTTCCATGGGTGTCATAGGGTATATTCAATCATGTATTAGGGTTTGGGAGCATGTCCAGGTCAAAAGTCAAAGTTACAGTTGACTTTTCCCTTAAAACCCTAATTGTGGTGCAGATGAAATTGAGACTTGTTGCTCAAGCTTCTTGGATCAATCCATTGTTCCAAATGGATCAATATGGTATATTAGAGACCCTCAAATCATCTCTTGAGGTCTTGGCTCATGGTTTGTCCCAAAAGTCAACTTAGGGGTGAATTAGGTCAAGAAACCCTAATTCCTGATTTTTTTTATTAATGCATCCCCTGAGGCAAAATTGACTTAATGCATGGGTTCATGAGGTTCCATGAAGTATATTAGGTTATGTTTTGGATCATTGCCTTGTGCCCAGATGAAAGTTTCCATCTGGAGGCCCTGGTCGACCAAAACCCTAATTTGGTGACACTGTCGATCTTGAGACTTGATCCACCTAGAAGGGAGCAGCCTTGTGCTTAATCCTTGAAGTGGGAGTCCTTTTTGATCCATTGTGGATGTTTAAGAGATTATACAAGTTGAAGATCATGTCATTTCTTGATTGATCCTTTGTCTAAGCACCCAGAGAGGGCTTGAAACCCTAATTTTGATTGTAGTGGATGCTCACCCATCTTTGGGGAGACTAATGAAGCATAAAGGTACATCCATATTGTGATGATGATTTTCACAATGATGGGAAATCTAAGTGGTCAAAATTGGGGTATTACACATGCATGTGCATTTTATGAGTCACATTCCATGTTGCATAAATTGTTGTTGTGTTGTTGATTAAAGTTGATGGCAATGTTGTGAAGTGGTGATTTTATATAATCTGATCTAATATATTATTTATCATATATCCGATTATATTGTTTGATATCTCACCCCTTCTGTGTATGGTGATGGTTTATACGCCATCCTGCAGGTAATTCGGTGTGAAGTTTGTCTACCTTCATTAGTTCGAGTCGGTGTCGTCGCTCTGATACGTAACACTCGGGGGGATGAACAATTGTTTTCTTTATTACTGATTTTAGTATTGTTGCTGAATTTTAAGTTGGTTTTCATTAAAGACCTGATGTCTTAGAGTTGTTTTGAATCAAACCAGATGTTATGGTATTTCAATTGAATTTACGAATCTGCTGCGTATTAATAAAGTTGTTTTGTGTCAAAGATTGAATTATGTTCATCTGAGTATTAAGTGTTATGTATCCATGTTTATGTGGTTAAATGTCGTTGTTTTTAAGTTGAAAATGTGGCATCCTATTTGAGTGTTTAAATTTTGAAACTCTGATTTATTATTAGTCGATGGGTAGAAATGGGGTGTTACAGGTAGACCTTGTCAACCCCGTTGAGCTTTGAATTAGGAGTTTCCTTTCATTCGAAAAAACTCTCACATTTAACCCAGGGGAAAGGTAGTTGTCAGTTGATTTGACTGAGCGTTCAACTTTCAAAATGAGTGTGCATCTAAGGATCCATTACCTTTCTTTCCTCACATATCAGGAGGTCAAGGGGAGTGAGACCACAATGGTTATTCCTCACCACAAGGAGTGAAGCAGTCATAATCCTTTCAAAGAAGTCAAGACAGCCAGTGTCACACAATTTGTTCAAGAATAAAAATAAAAGAATAAAAAAGGGGAAGGGAAAGAAAGCCCTCTAAGTCGAAAACTTGAAAACAAGTGACTTAGGCAAAAGTTAGGGCATCCCGCTGGACTTCAAAATCGAAAGATAAAAAAAAAGAACCAGTCCAGGCAAAATCAGGGAAATAAAAAAGGCGAAAAACAAAAAGAAAGGATCAAAAGAAAAATCCTCGATAAAGAACAAGTCGTGTGACTACAGACACCAGAGACGAAAAGGGTGACTGTCACTCCGAAAACTGTGTGGGTTCCTTCTATCTTCCTATCATTCATTAACCTTTTTGAAGGGTGAGCGCTTGCGTCAAGTTAGCTGAACGTAGGACTGAAGGACATCATGGAGAATGGGTGGGTACAAACAAAACTTTGAGCCACAAATCCTTTCTTTCTGAAACTGTGAACCAGACCAAGTTACAACCCTTAAAAGTCCTAATTAAAGCAGGGTTCATTCCGAGAGTGTACTACAGCGAGACAACGTTCATGACTCCTATGAGTTATGCTAATAAGATTTTTGTTGGTATTGCATGTGCGTATTGTTTTCCATTCAAAAATCAGTGTTGAATCCCAGCTAGTGATACGTTCGCAAGGCTTGGCGAAGCATTTTCAATAAAACTTCAAGGTTAACATGTGTGTTGCATTAGAATTGTCATTCTCATAATAAACAATTTATGTTTGCATGTGTTTGACATCAAAGAAGCTTACATGATGAACATCAGTTGGGAAGCTTGATCCTGTCAAGTTGAAGTGCTTGAAGACCCCAGAGGACAGTCATATCAAAGGTCATGGTGCTGAAAGACCATGTTGAGCAGGAGTTTTCCTAGCAAGTTGTGTTAAGACGTAACCAAGTTGGGGCATTCAAGTCGAGAAAGTCTTTTCAGAGTTCAATCAATCACGTGCAGCCATGTTGAGAAAATTTCTTCAAAGTTCAGCCAAACTGGGGCAATTATGTCAAGATTCGATAAATCTCTCCACAAGCGTTTAACAGGGGCAATCACGTCGAGATTTGGGCAAATCTCTCGAAGACCAGTCGGTCAGAGGCAAATTCACTTCAAGGCTCTTATTGGGGCAGGCCACCTCTAGAGCATGAGAAGTTGTCCACTCTTGAAGACGGTTAATTGAAAGCATTGGGGCAGAACATTTCAAGTCTTTATAAATCCTTTTGAGGCAAATTACTTCATGGATTGTGAAGTCCGGGGCAGTTATGTCGAGATCTAATAAATCTCTAAGAGTTTGAAGACCCGGGGCATGTTGAAAGCTAGGTCTTCTATAAAATCCTCTTAAGACGATTTCTTCCGTTAGACCCGGTAATCTGGGGCAAGTGGAGATTAAAGGGTCGTTGGCTACTTGTGAGAATCAGCACACAGTTCAACAGGAGCATGAATCGCCAAAGTGGCTCCCAATATGGAATTTCTCTTCCTCGGGAAGGTGCGCCAAAGGGTATCTTTTTTTCCAGCGAGGCATTTGAATTACCATCCGTCCTCAGCAAAGATAGGTGAAGTTCTATCGTCCATGGCAGAGCATTGTGAAAGTTCTGACTATCCTCCCCAACAAGAGTTCAGAAGTTTGCTCTCCCCCAGCCAGGTTGGTGAAGTTTCTTGCTTGTCAACACGAATTTATATTCCCCCGTACAAGTCAAGTGTGTTGGGCTGATGTTTCTCAAACTTGCGGTGAAGTGGTTTCCGTCTCCCCAACGGAGTAAGGGTAGAATGTCGTCCCCTAGAAGAGCAGATATCGTCAATAGTCGTTCCCCAAGTATATTTGTGGATGATGGTTAGCCTTCCTCAGTAGGTCAGAGGCTAATTGCCATTGGTACTTCTCTTCAGTAGAGCCCTGGGGCATTTTTAGCAAATGTTTAGTACATAGCGGAGGTTTGGTTGGATTCTCGAGCAGAGTCTATGAACAAAGAGGCGGTTCAGTTTACCGAATGGCTGCAGGGTAACAAGATTGTTTTTTTTCCCCAGTAGAGTTTCTCTCCCCAGCATTGAGATTTCATTATCCTCAGCAGATTGTTACTCTCTCCAGCAAGAGTACAGAGGATTGTGTCCCCAGTCGAAGTCATGGTTGGTTTATTATTCCCCAACAAGCAGTTTAAAGTGGATTGCTCCAAGGTGAATGTGGTTGTATCTCCAGCAGGAGGTGTGTTGGATGTCTTTGAAAAGACTTTATTTTCCCCACAGAGTCTGGTACTCACTTTCCTCAACAGGTCAGGAAGTGTAATTCCGTCAGCAACGACACGCTCTAATCCCCAGCAGGGTAAATTCTTTCCTCCAACAGCAGGTTAAGCTCAATGATATCCCTCGGCGGGTTTCGTTGACTTTCCTCCCCAGCAGAGTTATTCTCCCTAGCATTGAGGTTTCATCATCCTCATCAGACTGTCACTCTCCCCAGTCAGAGTACAAAAGATTGTTCCCCAGCCAGCATTTAAAGTAGATTGCTTTAGGGTGGATGTTGTTTTGTTACCACATGAGATTTGTGGAACGTATTCCCGAGACAAAGATATTGTCTTCCCCACAGAGTCTTGGTGTCTACTCCCCTCGGCCCGTCAGGAAACGTGTTTTCACCATCAAACTGCATGATCCAACCCTCAGCAGGATAAGGGCGAAGTCATTTCCCCAGCAGCGGGTTAAGTTCATTGGTGTCCCCAGCAGGTCTAGTATTTGTAATTTGTCTCCCCAAGTCAAGTTTAGTGGTAGTCTTCACAGCAGGTTTGATCAGCGATGGTTGACATCCCCAGCAGGTTTTAAGTCCAAGTGATATTTGGCACTCTTCCGATTCAGGTCTTAGTTTCCTTTTTCAAAGAGTTATATATAATCCCCAGCAGAGTGGATTTTCTTTTGGGTTTCATCTCCAGCAGAAGTAGTTGATCAAAGGAGTTGTTCAATGTGATCCTTCTCAGCAGAGTTCTTGGACTTGGAGGACAATTTATTTTGTCATCCCCAATGGAGCTGCCTTCGTTTTCAGCATTTATTTTACTGGAGCGTTTCTTTTTGCATTGTATAAGCATCGTTTGCATGGAATTCTCCCAAAAGCGTAGCATTTCCATTTGGTATGGAGCATTACGCCAGAGAAAAATTCAAACATATGCATTTGAAGCATAAGTCAGGTTTAATATTTGTTGCCAGACTTTTCCTCAATAGAAATTGCATAGCTCAGGAGATTTTGTTTTACTTTATCCCCAGTGAGATCTCCAGTGGATTCGTCCTTCATATTGTTGTACATTTTAGTACACCCCTGCAGAGTTGTCTATTTAGACTATTCTTTTCCCCAACTTTGATTCCAGATAAATTCGAGGGACGTAAAATTATGGCTTTTACCCTTGGCTGTCCTGTTATCCCCAGCGGAGTCCGCCTTCGGCTGGTCTTCCTTTTCGAGTTCGTCTTTGACCGTCCTCGTGTTCTTTTGTTGGGTAGAGCGTCTTCGACTGATCTTCCTTTTCGAGTTCGTCTTCTGCCGTTCTCGTTTTCTTTTATTGGGTAGAGCATCTTCGGCCGGTCTTCCTTTTCGAGTTCGTCTTCGGCCGTTCTCGTATTCTTTTGTTGGGTAGAGCGTCTTCGTCCGGTCTTCCTTTTCGAGTTCGTCTTCGACCGTTCTCGTTTTCTTTTGTTGGGTAGAGCGTCTTCAGTCGGTCTTCCTTTTCGAGTTCGTCTTCAGCCGTTCTCGTTTTCTTTTATTGGGTAGAGCATCTTCGGCCGGTCTTCCTTTTCGAGTTCGTCTTCGGCCGTTCTCGTATTCTTTTGTTGGGTAGAGCGTCTTCGTCCGGTCTTCCTTTTCGAGTTCGTCTTCGACCGTTCTCGTTTTCTTTTGTTGGGTAGAGCGTCTTCAGCCGGTCTTCCTTTTCGAGTTCGTCTTCAGCCGTTCTCGTTTTCTTTTGTTGGATAGAGCATCTTCGGTCGGTCTTCCTTTTCGAGTTCGTCTTCGGCCGTCCTCGTATTCTTTTGTTGGGTAGAGCGTCTTCGGCTGGTCTTCCTTTTTGAGTTCGTCTTCGGCCGTCCTCGTATTCTTTTGTTGGGTAGAGCGTCTTCGGTCGGTCTTCCTTTTAGAGTTCGTCTTCGGCCGTTCTCATTTTCTTTTGTTGGGTAGAGCGTCTTTGGTCGGTATTCCTTTTCGAGTTCGTCTTCGGCCGTTCTCGTTTTCCTTTGTTGGGTAGAGCGCCTTCGGCCGGTCTTCCTTTTCGAGTTCGTCTTCGGCCGTCCTCGCATTCTTTTGTTGGGTAGAGCGTCTTCGGTCGGTCTTCCTTTTCGAGTTCATCTTCGTCCGTTCTCGTTTTCTTTTGTTGGGTAGAGCGTCTTCGGCCGGTCTTCCTTTTCGAGTTCGTCTTCGGCCGTTCTCGTTTTCTTTTGTTGGGTAGAGCGTCTTCGACCGGTCTTCCTTTTCGAGTTCGTCTTCGACCGTTCTCGTATTCTTTTGTTGGGTAGAGCGTCTTCGGCCGGTCTTCCTTTTCGAGTTCGTCTTCGGCCATTCTCATTTTCTTTTGTTGGGTAGAGCGTCTTTGGCCGGTCTTCCTTTTAGAGTTCGTCTTTGGCCGTTCTCGTTTTCCTTTGTTGGGTAGAGCGCCTTCTACCGGTCTTCCTTTTCGAGTTCGCCTTCGGCCGTCCTCGTATTATTTTGTTGGTTAGCCCGCCTTCGGCCGGTCTTGTCTTCCCAGCATAGGCCACCTTCGGCTGGCAAACACTTCATTTCATTATCCCCACAGTTTGCAAATTTCAGGGTTCTTTTGGTATTCAATCTCCGTGTATCCTTGAATGTCTGAAAGCCGTTGCTATCATACCTTCAGGACCAAGTTGATTGAATAGGGGCAGTTGTAGCACCCCAAAATTTTCCCTACCTTTCTTTTAACACTAATTGGCTTATGTTTCATTTCATTTTGCATTATCATTCGTGCATATCATTGGTTCTTAGCATGGGATCAAGGTGTCTGGGTTAGCTCAAGAGAAGAAGAAGTTTTTCAGAAATTCAAGCAAAAGATCATGTGTATTGTCCAAGAGACCAAAGGAGAGATGGTTTTAATGTCATCATTACTTGAGCCACAATGGATTCTTAGACCTCAAGGCATCCTAATATGCCTACCACCTCATCAGGTGATTGCAAATGGCAAGAGATTTCAAGTGAATCACATTCTCCTAGTCTGATTTCTCAAAGTAGGGTTTTGGGATCCTTGAGTTCAACACTCCAATGGGCAAGATCTTTGAGTTTTTATCATCACCAAATGGCACATCTCATCATTGTTTGAGAGGATACACACCATACTTAGAGGAATTTGGATTTGGAGCATGGGTTGATTCCTCCTAGACTAAGGACACCAAAATTAGGGTTTGCCATTAAATCAGTTTATTTCTGATTTTTTGGGCAAGACTTGATTCCTTGGTATTCCTCATGTCCTTAAGTGTCTAGGATTGGAGAATTGTCCATCAATTTGGTTCAGAAGGGTTTCAATTGTTCAAAAGATTCAAAATCAGGAAAATTAGGGATAAAGTCAACTGTGCAGTGGAAAAAAGTCAACTCTTGACTTTTTGAGGTCAACATAGTGATTTTCAAGTCAAATATGATCAATGGATGAAATTTGGTCAAGGAATGTTCAAGGAATTGCAAAAAATCAAGAAATCGAGAACTTGCAATTTTTGGAATAAAACTAGGTTTTAAAAGTTGCTATTTTGGGAAAGTTTTCAACCATTTTCATAGCCAATTTTCACCATGATCAAGGCTTCATTTGCAAATTTTTTCCACATGAAAGTTGCAGTTTGAAACATTCCCTTCAAAATGGGCACAAGAACCATGTCATTTGGATCATTTTTCATTGAGTTATGAGTGAACAAAGTGAGGCAATTTTCACCTCTTTTGCCTTGGTGCAATCGATTTGCATAAGTGTGCAATTGATTGCACCCCTTCAGTTTTCAAATTTTTTGGCATTGCAGGAGTGTGCAATTGATTTGCAATGTTGTGCAATTGATTGCACTGTGACGGATTTACGTAAAACCTTCATTTTTCAGCACTATATCAACTTCCAAATCACCACATTCACTTGGGATCAATGCTATATCAGTAGAAGGATCTAGAGGGCTGCAGAATTTGATTTCATTTCCCTCCAATTTCCACTCTAAACTCCACATTCCCTTTCCAAGTTTATTTTCCACTTCCAATTCCACTCACTAAACCTCATTCCAAACCCAAACGTAACTCCTAACCTAGAGGTTATTTAAATAAATCAATTCTAAACCTCACCAACCTTGATCATTTTCACTCATCATTCACTCTCAATTTTCAGAATTCTCTCTCTCAATTCTCTCTGATATTTTCACTCTCAACCTCCATTTTCAACCTCACTCAAAGCTCTTCCATAGATATTAACAAGTTCTTCATTGAAACTTGTTAATTCTTGAGCTAAAGCCTCTCATTATCATTCCATTACTTGAATTCATTGGTGATTTTCGTTTGGATCTAGATCTGGAATTTCAGAAGTGCTTATTGGAAATGATTTTGAAGTATTGTTAGCTTGTTGCTTGGATCTTGAAGTTTCTTGCTAGGATCTTGAAGTTTCTTGCTGGGATCTTGGATTTCTTGCTTGGATTCATCAATTTTCGTTTGTAACAATCACCATAGCAATTCTCAGCTTTGTAGGTTGGTTAATTTCAGATCCATACTTGATTTAGCTTAATTCCAACTTATACAATGTAGATCCATGATTTTCAATGTAATTTGATCCATTTGCTTGATTTGATTCATGATCTTGTTGTTTGATTGATGAAGTGTGTGTTGGATTACTGATATTTGATGTGGATTTTCGTGTATGTTTGATTACATGATCATTTGGATGTTTGGATAAGTGATTGGTGTTGCAAAAATGATTATGAGAAGTGATTTTTGCAGGTCTGCTACTGTGCAATCGATTTGCACCCTGCTGCAATCAATTGTACCTTTGTTTTTTCACTAGAAATTGTATTATGTAACTGTACAGTCGATTTGCACCCTGTTGCAATCGATTTGCACCTGTAGCTTTTGAGTTTTTGGCTTGTTTAAAAGCATGTATTGATACCTATTCCACCCCTAACCTTCATGGCTTTGTATGATGCATATTTGTGGAATTTCCTAGGGTTGTTTAACCTCTAGTTGCTGAATGTATGTGAATCTTTGATGCATGATTTTCCGATTGTTAATTTGTTTGCATTCTTGAAGCATGTTCATGGTGCATATTGGTTCATGTTGTCGCTCCCGGGATTTTCATCCAAGTACAAACGCGAAGGTGGCACCGAAACAGAGTCGCCAGCAATGTGTATTTATCCCAAAAGAGGGAAAGGAAACACTGCATAAACCTGAGGGGAAAGGAAAGAGCATGGTCTTGCGACCAAGAGAACTGGGTTCGGGAGTCGGTTACACGCGAGGAAGGTATTAGCACCCCCACACGTTCATCGTACCCGATGGGATCCACGCTTGCTTGTCTCGATCAAAGGGTGTCGTCAACTGGAACCTCGCTGCTGCTGGAAGGGAAAAGGAACTGCTAGCTGGAGAACCGGAAAAAGAAGGGAGAGAGAAAGAAAAAAAACAAATGTAGGGAAAATAAAAGAAGTGCTCGCATGGGCCCTACCCCACTGCCTACGTATCTCATCGGGAGCATGAGAATCAGAGCGACGTAGTTCCCCTCACTAGGGATGGATTGTATTTTTTAGGGAACGACTTACGTTCTAGCTCAGGTGTTGCAGATCACTGTATGGAGACTTAGGCGTTACCGTCTTGCAGAAGAACGAGTAGGAGCGCGTTCATACGTTGAGGGTGAGTGAGATGAGAAAAGAATTCCCGAAGGAAAGACGTTAGTGTTTGTTTGAAGTTTTTTAGCAAGAAGTGTTTTTTACAGTTGTTTGTAACTTGCATTGAACCAAAGTCTTAAATACAGGAACAAATACTTTGCGCATCGTCCCCAACAGGACGTACACTAGGTATCCTAGAAGAATGAGAGGAAGCCCCTCGTTCCCCATTTCCCACATAGAAGGCTCAAGCGCAATACACGTTAACCTTTATTAAGTGTCTTTTACTTTTATTTTGAGATGAGAAGAGAAACGACACAAGGGAAATTCTAAAGGGAAACTAAGAGTCCTAATGTTATCATGCATGGATGTCCTATGGTTAGTGAGGCTTAGGAGGAACGACTACCTAAAACCTAATGCTAATCCTACTCCAAGCTTAATCAAAAATTAAGTTGGACTAGGTAGCTCTAAAGGGAAAGAATCCAAGACTTGAACAAGTCTTGAGATTCATGGGATGAGAAAGAGTGAAAGAGAAGAAAAGAGAAGAAGAAGAATGAAGATGAGATACAATAAGTGGCAGCAAGCACATCATATCATAAATGTCCAACTCAAATCATCAAACATGTTTCAAAGGTCAATGCAAAACAATTCAAGTAAGCATGCAAAGATAAACATGAAAGAATGCAAGCATACTTGTATGAAATGCACAATTAAGCATACATGGACTTCATATCAAAATGAAATGAGAAAGGCAAGATGAAGATGAAGACAAGTCAGAACCAAAATCAGACTATCATCAACCATTCTTGTGTGCAAAAGTGATTCAAAACATGAAGCATTAAGATCCAAAGAAGTTCACAAAAGGAAAGGTAATGATATTCACCATACAATACAAACCAAATGCATTCAACTATGCTCAAGTAACATGAAAACCAAGTATAGAACTCAAGAGGTAGTAGCATATGCATCAACATCATATCAAAACCAAACTCAAGTCATATAAGTTCAAATATCAATCAACAACTTCAAAACATGCACCAAAGCAAATTACAAAAAGAGGACAAAGTTCCAACACTTAGGCATACTCAAACATGATTCAAACATGATCCACAAATTGCAAAAATTAGTCTCAAAGGACCTCAACCAGGGGGAAACATCATATCAAAAGCTCAATCAAATAATCACAAAGGAACTCAATCAATTAATCAAGGCAAAGCAACTTGTGTAAAGAGATGTCAAAAGATGATCATGTATAAGTCACTTAAGCTCAAATAAGAAAACATGCATCATACGACATTCAACAATTGTGAAATTTAAACTCAATGGATCTAGGTCAGAAGACAATCTCATGCTAAAAGATCTCACAAAAATTCACAAGTTAAGCCATTCAAACAATTAAGCAAAGATCAAGTGAGAAACATGCATCAATATGCAAAAGAGAGGGACCAAAATGCAATATAAAAAAGTTTTAAAAATGAAACAAAAATGTTTTTATGCACTTCAGAATGTTATCTAACAAATTCAAAAAGAATGAATTGAAAATCATGTATTGATGATGAGAAATAAATTCTACAAGTTGAAGTGTACACATGTGAGGCAATTCAAAAAGAAAAACAATTAAACAATTAATTAAGGCACCAAAAATAAAATAAAATAAAATAAGAAAATAAAATTTGTCAAAATTTTATAAAACTAAAAAGCAGCTTCATGAATTTTTATATGATTTTTAGATGCATTAAAATGATTTTTGAAAATAAAATGCAAACACTACATAAAAATAAAATAAAACAAATGAAATAAGCAAAGGGGGGTGCCATCAGTAACAATAACACGTTGGAAATGAAAAAAGGCCCAAAGGAGGGGTGCAAAGAGCGAAGCCCAATCTAAATAAAACCCAAAAGCGCAAGTCAAAAGGAATAATGGAATTAGTCAAACATCAGATTCAATACTTGCCATAAGATCAATCTTGTGCTCCACAACCAGTCAAATAATCCACAAGGTAAGCAAAATCAATGGACCAGATTAAAAGCACACCACAATTATCATAAGCACGAGCACACCAAATTAATCAGAGACTACAAAAACACACGTGAGCCTCACATGTCTTTTTAATTCGCTAGCGTAATCTCATTCACACGATTCATCAGACGCTTCATATTCAATCAACAATTCAAAAATTAATCACAATCAATGGCTGGGATCTGAGGCACACGTTAACAAGCCTAGGCTAACAAACACGCAAGCATTAAAATAAAAACAAAATTAAAAGGATGTGGTAAGCTGAGGGATGTTAGATCAAGTGAACGGACGACCAGATTGTATCTTCCTCCTCCAAATCTCCTCGCCGGACTGAACAAGACCAGCCGCTGGAGCTAAGGCTCCGGTCACCCTCTTGTTGGTTGCGGAATAGGGCAAGCAAGCAAAAATATTTATTTTCGGAAATAATTCCCTCCGGGATTTATGTCGTGTCCACAGAGATCGGTTCGAGGGAAAGAATGTCGTTCGACAGTCTCTCGCGTTAATGAGTTTGGGTTTAAATCGTTTAAAGCAATAAAACAGAAAAGTAAACATTAAAACATAAAAAGAAATTCATTCTTCAGAGACAAAATTATCAGGCAATGCATACAATCGACTCCTCACAAACTTAAACTTACCGACCAGTCATACTCTACCTACAATACTCATCAATATCACCCAGCATCGCTCACAACACAGGTTATGTCTAACGCAAAGTTGAGAAAACAACCGTGTTACTCTCTTCGTCACTCTCGCGAGCGAAGCCTCGAAACACGGAAGGCATTAAGATTCGACGCCTATTGAAAATTGTTAGCTCCTAAATCTATCTCTAGAGTCCAAAAACTAACAGACAACCATCCCTAATCGGAGTTTGCTAAGGTTATGTCTAACGCAAACCAAACCCCGCGCATAAAGCAAAAATCAGAGACAATTACCAATAGAGATTTGTAAAGCAAGTTTTATACAACGCCATAGGCGACAAGTATACATGAGTTTGCAGCAAATACATATACACAACCCAACCATAAAGAAAAACACAAAGAAGAAAAGAAATAAACCAAACATCTCGCGGATTGTCGGAGTCGTTCGGCGATCAATCCACCCCGGTTCATCCGTATGCATGCTCCATAGTTGTTTTCTAAGCAAAGCAATGAAAAATGAAGTTTGATGGAAGTGGGATCAAGAAACCCTAAAACCATGCCTAAAAAAGTAACTAAAATGAATTATATACATTGCAAATTCTGCATGGTTCGCAGTGCGAACGATCATTCACAGTGTGAATGACTCAAAAAATGGCACTTCAAGTGCCTCTGAAGACCAAACCGCCTTTGCTTTCCTTCGTTGGTTCGCAGTGCGAACGAACCATTCGCAGTGCGAATGCTCGCTGACTGGTTCGCAATGCGAACCTTGGCTTATTTCTCTTTTGTAACTCACTGCCAGCCTTCGCTGCGACCTTCGATGGACCTTCGCAATGAGAACACTCGCTGCCAGTTCGCAGTGCGAACAAGACAGAAAACCAGTCCTTATTTTGGCCACAACATCTTCACCGAAACTCCGATTAACGCACGGTCTGAAGCGCTAGAAAGCTTATTCAATGCTCTTCAAGAATATGGCAAGATAGCCTTTGTTAACTACCTACAAAATTGAGATGAAAATCAATTAAACTACGTAATATTTACATGTTACACGATATATACACTAAAACGTAAAGTAAACGTATTTATAAACAAAGTGGGGGTTTATTTGAACGATATAGACAAAAAGTATCGATAAGTGCAACAAAACATATATACACAAATAGGTACAATTTGCACTTATCACCTCTCCGGTGAGCTGCTGCATAAATTCATCCAGAAATTGCAAACAAACACATTATTCCAACCAGAATTTCATGAGGATCTCAAATATCTAACTCATTTTATCAAACAAACCACATATAATGCAAATCGAACGAAATAAAATTTGGATCCAAAACTTAAATCACCAAATACATCCATGATACACGTCCAAACTTAAAATAAAATAGATCAACATGCTTAGTGAAGTCCACAGATCATAATGCACACAATAAAACTAAGTTCTATGAGTATGAAAAATTCACCAACCTGAACCTTGTAGAACTTGAAATCCTCCAAGAAATCCCTTCAAAAACTGCAGATCTACTCCTTGGAACCTCTAGTTGCAAAATAAATGCAACTAAAGCTTGAAATTGTGCTAGATCTTGAAGTTTGAACTTGAATCCTCTTGAATGGAACTTGGTGAAATCCTCAGTATGAGCTCAAAATAGCAGTTGATTCTTGCTCTATTCTCTTCACTGATCAAGAATGTGAAGAGAAATCTCAAAGAAGCTCCAAGGAGAGTGAGATTCGAAGAGAGGAAGTGTGAGAGCAAAAAATCAAAACTGAGAAAATGAGAGTCTCTGACCTAGCTGTGAGGGTATGAGTAAGCTTATATACTCTCCATTAGTTCACTTATTAGGATTAGCAAATGATTAGAACCTTGGCTAATGAGATTTGGATGAAATTGCAAATTTGCATTTTGTACCACCACCACTAATCCACACGTGATAAGCCCTTGTAATCAGTATGATTCACCTCCAATTTACTCATGGATCACCTCTGAATAGAATTTGGGCCTTGCAATGACTTGGTTCATAAGATTTGAATCCATTTGCAATTTTGCATAATGTGAAAATAATGAGAAATATGGCATGGAATGAATTGATTCAAAGGCCACAAATGATCCTCTTGACTTGTATTTTGATGTTGTAATATAACATGAACCAATAAAATCTAATACAAGTCCATTTGTGCCAAAATGCCAAAGGTGGAAAAGTGGAACGATATGAAAACCTCAAAATGCACCTTGCCATCTTTTGACCATAACTAGAGTTCCACAAATGATATGGAGATGTTCTAGTACTTTTTGGAAATGGGAGAGAAAGATCTTCAACTTTCATGTTGGAGGAAAATTCAATTGGAGCTTCCTTGATGATGAAAAGTCAAGTTGAATGTGGTGGAAAATTGCCAAAAATGGAAAGTTTTCATTATAGGTCATTTTCCCAATTTAGTAACTTTTGCACAAACCCTTGATTCTTGAAGAATGATATGAATCTTGACAGTTGAAGACCATATGAGGATGTGAGACCTTGAAAACCATGAAAAGAACCTCAAAATTCCACAGTTGACTTTCTCCTTTACAGTTGACTTTTGCTTAGTTCATAAGCAACTAATTCACTGAACATTCTTCACCATGAATTATCCACCAAACCCTCATCTTATGGATATATGTGAGCATAAAGACCTAATAGCATCATGCTTGAACACACAAAGCTCTCCAATAAATCCTTTTGATTCACAAATCCTAATTGGTCCCTCTTGTTAGGAGGGAGAGATCCACTTGAAATCCTTTGCCATGCTTGACCTTAAGAAGATATGATGAACCCCCTGAGCCACCTTGAAGCTTGAGACTTGAGAAAATGGACCAAGTACCTTGATCCCATGCCCTATGCTGAATTCCATGCTATGCAATCTATGACCTACTATGGAATGCAAATGAGTAAAGCATAGACCAATTATTGAGAAACATAGAAGGTAAATTTTGAGGTATTACACATGTATGGATAACAACTTGGTGAACTTGTGTAATCTCTTGGGACTGAATGTGATGTGATACATTTGAGTATGATGTTATGGTGTGCATAAGTTGGATCATGTGTGCCTTTTACTTTTTATGAGAACATTTGAATCATTTTGGACTTGATCTTGTTGCATATTTGCCTAATTGTGTTTCATGCTTTAAATATGATGCTTAATGATTCTTCTTGATTGATTTGGGTTTGATTATGGTTTGTGGATTATGCTCTTGCTACTGCCTTCTAGATACCTTGATCATTATTCCATGATTTTAAAACACTCTTAGCCATTTTTCATGAGTGATGCAATGTATGTTAACTTGTTCGGATGTGCTTGATTTTTGTGGTGCATATATGCTTGTTTGTGTGAACTTGTTGTGATGTGATGTTCATGTTTCTTGCTTGACATGTTGAACTTGAGTTTGAATTGATCTTCACTCACACACTACTACCCCTACTTGGATTCATACCTTGATCTTACATGATTACTTCTTTGAGGCGTGTTTTACATGATTATATGTTTGACAATTGATGGAGTTTGGATTTGGTGTATGATTTGAACTTTGGTGCTTTTCTTTTGATCCATAGCATGTGTTGAATGCATCGTGACATAGCTACTGCCCTACTTTGGTTCTCACATCATTTTACTTCATCTCACTTTGCTTGATGATAGATAATGCTTCTTGGTTGATCTTAAGTCAATTGTGTTTGCATTAGTGCATTGTTTTGCCTAGTTGTTTTGATTTCCAATATTTAGACTTGGTATGAAATATGTGCACATTGCTTGATGCTTATGTATTATTGTTTGAACCTTCTTGTTCTTCTCTCTCACTTGTGTCATTTTCTTCTTAATCTCTTTCACTTCCTTCCCCTTTGGACCTTAAGACGTGTTCAAGTCTTGGATCCACTTTTGTGTGTTCCTTTAGGGTTCCTAGTCCAACTTAATCTTTGATTAAGCTTGGAGTAGGATAGACATTAGGATTCAAACCATGCATGCTAACATTAGGTAGAATTTCCCCTTTTACCTCAACCTTAGGGCCATCTTTGCATGACAACATTAGGATAGATTCCTGTAGTGTTTTCTTTTCCTTTGAGTCCTCTCTTCTCATCTCATAACTACTCTAAGACACTTAATAAAGGTAACGTGTATTGCGCATGAGCCTTGTATGCGGGGAGTGAGAAATGAGGGGTTTACTCTCATTTTTCTAGAGTGTTTGGTGGACGTTCCACATTGGAACGATTTGCTAAGCATTCGTTCCTATGTCATAGACTTTGGATCAATGCAAGTTAAGAACTAACTTCAATCCACTTCTGTCTAAAAAACACAAACAAATTCAAAATCTTTTTATCCTTCGGGATTGTTAAGTTTCAAACCATTTTCAGAAAAGAGCGCGTTATTTTCCGTTTTGTCGCAAACAGGCATCGACCCTAACTGCCGGACGCGAACTTAACGTCGCTCATAAAAAACACTAAGACCTCATTAGGTCAAACTACGACTGCTCTGATTTCCTCTTTCTAGTTAGATTGAGGATACATAGGCACAAGGCGACGATGTCTTGGCGAGCAACCTCCCCCGTAGTGTCCGAACTACGTTGACTTTGACTTTCCTATTGCACAAGGGAATACGTAGGCCTAGGACGACGATGTCCTACAGAGTCACCTTTTTCTTTTCTTTTCCCCATTCCGTTTTTGTTCAGCCGTAGACTTTAGGATAACTCACCATTTGATTAGACAACAAGCGTGGATCCCATCGAGTACGATGGACGCGTGGGGGTGCTAATACCTTCCCCTCGCGTAACCGACTCCCGAACCCAGACTATGGTTGCGATGACCATGTCTCTCCCTCTGTCTAGGTTTTCTTTGATCGTTTCCTTTCCCTT
Source organism: Lathyrus tuberosus (assembly GCA_022829125.1). NCBI lineage: Eukaryota > Viridiplantae > Streptophyta > Magnoliopsida > Fabales > Fabaceae > Lathyrus > Lathyrus tuberosus. The sequence continues at coordinate 923,281 of JALAZF010000266.1, read as the reverse complement.
GCGTAGGGATAAATAACGTTCAGTGGCAACTCTTCTGTTCTAGTTTTCTCGCCGGTTGTTTTTTCGCAGGTTGCGACACTGAAGAACAAGCTGTTTACATTCTAACCAGTAAATTTCTATTTCTATTAGATGTTTTTCTTTGTCCCTCTTTTCAGGAATTCTGATCTAGTTCAAGTTCTGAGTTCGTGTCAAACTCTGAAGGATCAAGTCTATAATTGAATCAAGACTATGAAGATTCAAACATCTGACCTTTTTGAATCAGGGGGAGTCCATCTTGAAAAATTCACAAGTCAGGATATTCAATCTTCACCCAGTCTGAGAATCAGGGGGAGTATCTCATGTGAAGAATAAGTATTTCTTAACCTTCTTATTTCGACTACCCTTGAATTATGTACAAAATTGTGTCATCAAAATACATAGTTTTGTCATCATAAAAAAGGGGGAGATTGTGAGAACAAGAGTTGGTTCTGGATTAATACCTCTGAGTTTTGATGATTTCAAACAAGTATGTTTGTATGAACAATTTTATAAGCCTAATGTTTGTTATTTGTGAGAGTCTAACAAACAGGTTCTGCTTCTGTTAAATGGAGTGAATATGTTGGTAAAAGAAAATACTTCGCCTACGCGTTACACTTGATGTGCTATATAACAGAAATTGCTTCAGGAGAAAATGAAGATTGCAAGACTCTGATATAATATGTAAAAAGAACAAGTTCTGAAGATCTGAAGACTGAGGTTCTAATGAACGAAGTTCAAATGCTGAAGACTTACGCTCTTTAGATAAAGGTTCTGAAGACCCAACTATAGTCTCTATTCATGCTTCAAACAAATACCATCAGAAGCCTCTGAAGTTAAGAAGATTAGAAGACTAAGCAACGAAGTTCAAATGAAGATATCTTAGTAACTGTGCAAAAGTTCAAATGAAGATATCTTGGTAACTGTGCAAACGAAGATATACTGACAAGACCGGACGCAAAAGGTTTTATCTGTCCTCACGTTTCTACCAAACCATCGTCAATAGTCATGATTACATTACAACGGTTACTTTTACTCGACTATAAAAGGACTTGAAGACTCAAAGAATAAAAACAACTTCACCGATTCAAATACGCTCTATTTGCTATTATCATTCAAAAAGTCATTTTCTGTGCTGTAAAATAGTTTACATATTCAGCTTGTGCTAGAAGCAATACCTTGTAAACAAAACCTTTTTCAAACTGTTGTTTGAAGTTCCTTGAGAAAAACCTGGTGAGGTTAGATTTCTTGAGAAGTCTAGGACTAGTGAGAGTCTTAGAGGTTGTTCCTTAAGAGAGACCAGTGTGGTTAGATCTCTTGAGAAGTCTAGAACTTGAGAGTTTTAGAGGTTATTGTTAGTCACCAGCAGTTAGGCTTGTGCATTGTATTAATCTGATTGATTAGTGGATTAAGACCTCGATTAAGAAAGGCGAAATCACCTTGGCGGGAGGACTAGATTAACTTGAGGAATTCTCAAGTGAACTAGTATAAACATACAGTGTTATCTCTTTCAAGCTTCATTAAGATTATTACTCATAAGTTAAAGAGTTGTTAAAAGATATTAGTATAAAGAAATGATTTTATTTTGAAAAACCAATTCAAACTTCCCTTTCTTGTGTTTTTCACACCTTCAATGTTTTCCTCACAATCGTTTCATGGAGGCTAAAACGGCAATTGCAGTTTTCACTCAAGGTGGAAATAAGTCCCTCAACGAAGCTTGGGAGAGATTCAAGTCCATGCTTAGAAAATGCAAAGGGCACGGTTTTGATGAGCTTACACAAGTTCATATTTTCAGAAATAGTCTTCAATTGGTTCATAAAACATTGTTGGATGCCACCGCGGGTGGATCTCTAATGAGCAAAAGTGCCGAAGAAGCCATTTCCATCATTGACAAGATGGCTCTAAACGACCATCAGGGGAACCATAACCATGGCCTTTCTCAAAAGTAGCCTGGAGTACTTGAGTTGGGAACAAATGATGCAATTCTTGCTCAGAACAAGTTATTATCTCAACAAGTTGAGTTGTTAACGCAACAAATGTCCAAGCTCCCTCAACAACTCAAAGAGATTCATAACTCACCGAGCAAGAGTGTGCAAGTAGCCTGTTGTGAATTGTGTAGAGTGGATCATCCTACTGGGTATTATCCTTCAGTAGTGGAAGAAGTAAATTATGCTGGAAATCCAACTCAAGGTTATCAAGGATGACCTCCTTACCAAAATGCTCAACAACCTTACCAAAATCAACAAGGCTACCAACCAAGAGGCACCTACCAAAATCAACAAGGATATCGACAAAATCCTTACCAACCACCCCAAGATCAAAGTGGAAGTTCAAAAATGGAGGAGACTTTCACACAATTCATGCAATTATCAATGGCAACTCAAAAGAGTACGGAAGCTTCGATTAAAAATCTTGAATATCAAGTAGGGCAAATTGCAAAGCAATTAGCCGAAAAGAAACCGGGGTCATTCTTCTCTGCTATCACTCAAACAAATTCAAATGAGCATTATGAAGCCATTTTCACAAGAAGTGGAAGAACAATTGGAGGAGATGTTGAACATGAGGTGGTAGTCGAAAAGTAAAATGATATCGTATTGGAGGAAGTCGAAAAAAATGATGAAGATGGAGTAGTTGAAAAGAATGATGAAGAAGTAAGGAAGAAAAAAGAAAAAAAAAGAAAGGAGTATGAAAAGGAAGTTTTACAAAAAAGGTTACCATATCCCCCTGCTCTTAAGAAAAAAGAGAACGATAGGCATTAGGCGAGATTCTTAGAATTGTTTAGTCGGTTGCAAGTAACTGTTCCTTTCTCTGAAGCTCTTGAACAAATGCCTAAGTATGTCAAATTCATGAAGGACATACTTATGAAAAAGAAGAGGTGCACGGACAAATATAACATTGATATCAATGTCGAGTGTAGTGCCGTCATTTAAAGTGTGCTTCCGCGGAAAGAGCAAGATCCGGGAAGAGTAGCTTTACCTATCACTATAGGTAATGATTTTAAATGCAAAGCATTTGTTGACATGGGTGTTAGTATCAATCTAATTCCTTTGTCTGTGGTTAAAAGACTTGATAATATGAACGTGAAATCAACAACCATGACATTGTTACTTGCAGATAAGTCAAGAACTCGACCGCATGGTGTTGTGGAGGATGTGCTTGTAAAAGTGGACAACTTCTTGTTTCCGGTTGATTTCGTGATCATTGACATGGATGAGGATGAAGATACGCCAATTATTCTGGGAAGACCTTTCATGAAAACCGCCAAAATGTTGGTGGACGTTGATGAAGGCATAATGAAGGTGAGAATTAAGTCCAGTGCTAAGGAGGAAGAAGTTTGTTTCACATTATTCAAAGGAGTGATGTATGCAAATCAAGTATATAAAAGCGTTCATGAAAAGAAAGAATTGGAAAGAGAGGCTTTATGGAAGAAAAAAAATGAAGATACAAAAGTGGCCATGTTTCGATCATGTTGGGATTTTTACTTCTTGAAAAAAATGGGATCAAAGAAAGGACATGATAATGGTTAAAGTTCTTGTTCATAAAGTGTGTTTTTCTCGGAAGCCAATTCTTTAGCTTTTGGTTTCGAGGTGTCAGGTCTCCGAACCGTCGAGCTTAGCCGACGTTAAACAAGCGCTTGTTGGAAGACACCTCAACATTGTAAGTATTTATGTTTTCTTTGCTGTTTTAATGATTTCAGCTATTTAGAATTGGTTTAGGAAGTGGCAGGAAATGCAGAAAATTTTTCAAAAACCTGTCATGTTCACTGGCATGTTCGCTTTGTGAACTTGGGGCGAGCATTCGCTGGCTTGTTCGCATTGCGAACTCAGCGAGACAGGCGTATGTTTTTCTGCTGCCACCTCATTAAAAAGGGAATTAATTTTGGTGTGGGCCAGACATTTGGGCCCATGACCCACCCTTTTTTCTAAATTTTTGAAGGGAAACCCTAGTCACTTTGTCATTCTCACTCTTGTCTCTCTCACAAACACACTCACAAGAACAATCTCTCACGTTTGCTAAGTTCCTATCAATTTACACCAAGTTTTCCCCAAATCACTAACAAGTTCAGGTTTGAATCTCTTTTTCTCTCTGTTAATTTCTGATTAAGCAACGTGGTTAGGGTTGTTGGATTGCACATTAGAGACATTGTTGATTCTAGGTTTTCACCTTTGTTTTAAGGTTTCTTTGCTGTTGCATGTTGAATTTTATGTAAATTTTAGAATAGAGGTGGTTTTGTGAAAGGAACTCTGATGTTGGAAGTGTTGGATGCTATTAATTTTTGAAAAAAATCGCAGGTTCGTTGTTAGTTCGCTTTGCGCACCTGGGCGAGTATTCGCCAGAACCTCACATTGCGAATCTGGGGCGAATGTTCGCCAGCCTTCGCTTTGCGAACTTAACTGCGAACAGACCAGAATTTGAATTTTTTTTATGTTATCTCAGTTTGTGATTTTGTTTTGCTCCCATTTCTAATGAACTGTTTCGCTGCTGGTTGTTGTTTTATCTGTTGATATGTGCAGATGTGCAGATTTTACCTTAAAATGAACTATTTTTCTTGACACTTTTTCTACTCAATTCTCATGTTTTCATTGATTTAACTCATGAATTGTTGTTGTTCTTCAAACATTGTGAATATACCTTTCGTGCTTGTAATATGTGTGCTATTGTGCAGGAAAAGGCACTAAATGATAAAATATGTAAGACACAAGAAATGATACAAGTTGCCAAAGAAAAGAGGAAAACATCAGCAAGTTCGCTTTGCGAGTTTGCCAGCGAAGGTTCGCTTTGCAAACTCTGGCGAAGTCCCCAGCGAATGGTCCCAGACTTGGATAGTAGAAAAAGGCACTAAAGTTCGCTTTGCGAACTTGAAGGTGAGTGTTCGCTTTGCGAATAATCCTTTGCATTGCCAACTCATGAAGAAATTCTGTGGCGTTTAACTATGCAGGGGCACCTCAGGTGCCCATTTTCATCATTCGCTGTGCGAGTGAAACGTTCGCTTTGTGAACATGGAATTTCCTGATTTTATTATAAATAGATTTTTCACACTTTTTAGAAAAAATAACATATAGAAACTTGAGATAATTATCAGGACTTGTAATTTTAGGATCAGGACTTGATATCTCTTCATTTCAAGGGAGAGAAGGTAAGAGCTTCAATCTCTTGTTGGGTTTTGATGTAATCTTTTGATACCTTATGTATTTCTTCTAATCTATATTTGTGAACTAGTTTTGATTCTCTATTGTTGATGGTCTTTGATTGCTTATTTGTGGGTTTTGACAAAACCTATTTCAAATCCTTGATCTTAGATTTTCATCTATCAATGAGTAAACTTTTGACATGGTTTTGCGAGTTGATATTCATTTGCATCTCAGCTTTTTAGCATTGTGTTGATTGTTAGTTTGAATAACTTCTAGTAATTAATACAATAGAGACCGCGATAACGCTTGACAAACGGTATCATGAGGGTGTGTGAGAATATTGATGAATAACTTTGTTCACATCCATGGGATAAATTAGTTGAATGCATGTAAAAAGGAGGAATCATGTAACACCCCCCATTCTATCCCCCGAGCAAATAAAGCGATAACAAATAATCAGAGTATAATTAAAACATTCATGGCATAGACGGAGGCATCACATTAATTGAAACAAAATACAACAACCTGCTCATATAGATATGCAACAATCAGGTAGCACACAACAGAGGAACTCAGTTCCTAACACCCACTATTCAGATACAGAATAAAAGCGGAAAATCTGCAACTGAATCTCATATATATATAACATAAAGGTTTATCTGTCATATACAGAGCCATACATATACAATCCAAAAAGAACTTATACATATACACCTAATCACAAACGATCTCCCCGACTACCCGGTGCTACATATCAGAGCCGACCGACAAAAGAATGAAGACCTAAGCTTCACAAAAAGACCTCCAGCATCTAATCTGCAATGCCTCATAGAGCATTTAAAACAGCAAAAGGGTGAGAAACACAATTATAATATAATTGCATACAAATATATAATAACACAAAAATACACATATAAAACATTCTCACCACAATTTACACCATAATTCGAATGCAAATCAACACAAATCATATCTCATGCATCCATCATAAAGGCATATCAATCATGCACGATACATTTATCACCAACATATATATATATATATATATATATATATATATATATATATATATATATCAACTCAACAATTCCATTCACAATTCCACACATAATCAATTCATCCATGATTTATGCAAATGCACAGAGACCGACACAACGACTCTATGTAATGCAATGCGGTATCGTTCCATCCATCATTCTCATCATTAGTTCACTCAGGAACTATTGGAATCATCGCTTGTTACTTAGTGTAACTCCCCGTCGGGCAAACGATGTTCCCCTTCGCTCACACCTCTTTGTATAAGGCACACGACGTTTATGGATCGCTCACACCTCTTTGTATAAGGCACATGACCCGATCGCTCACACCTCTTTGTATAAGGCACACGATCATCCATAATCATCGCTCACACCTCATTGTATAAGGCACACGATGTTATAGCGGATCCCCTCGGGAATCGTTTCGTCGCTCACACCCACTAGGGCACACGACATCACAAGATTGCATATCATTATGCTTGGCATACAATGACTCATGACATTCAAATGCACGCATATACACATCCATAATCATGCATATATAATCAAACACAACACAATGCATTTTCTTGCCCTTAGGCCACAAACCATCATCACAACATTTCATCACATACATTCACACTATATAACAGCACACAAGTCATACGACATATATCAAAAGCATATTGCATGATAACACATCAAATACACACCATTAAAACGGTAAAAGTCGACAAAACGACACATTTCCAAATTCCCGACATAATTAAATCGGCCAACAATATCAAAACCATTTTAATAAGAAAGAACATCTCAATAGATTTCTAACGGTACCAAGAACGCCTCGATCCGAGTTACGGATCAAAAGTTATGAATTTACAAAGAAAAGAATTTATTGAGAAACAGCCAGATTCGCTTGGCGACTTACGATTTCGCTTGGCGGATCCCCCTTCGCCAGCACTTCGCCTGGAGAACTAGTGGCGAACCACAAATTTAGAAAAACCCCAAGAGTTACAGAAGCTAACCTATTTCAGTCTCTCCGTTTTCGCCTGGTGACTTACGATTTCGCCTGGCGAATCCCCCTTCGCCAGCACTTCGCCTGGCAAACTAGTGGCGAGACCTAATTCGCCTGGCGAATTTCCAATTCGCCTGACGAATCGCACCAGAACCAGAATTTTCTGCTGCGGGTTACATGGTTCCAAAACCCCCAAAAATCTCATTTTTTATCCCAAATCAATTCCAACAGCAAAACAAATATCAGCAATTGCTCATAAACACAGTGTGATCATACAACGCAATTTATATCGATTTCCGACCGCGAAAACATCGATTCCTAATCATTTGCTCATTTCCAATCTAGAAGTGAAAACTATGGAAAGGCAAGAGAACATTCAAACACACACACACATATTTATACACAAGCATAAGATAATCGAGTTTCACACCCTTACCCGATTAATCGTGCTTCGAAGTGTCGGTTGAATCGGTTTCTTACTCTCCAAGTTTTTCCTCTTTTCTTTCTTCTTTCCTTTCTCTTTTCCTTCTTCTCTTTTTCTTTCTCTCTATTTTTCTCTCTTTCTAACTTCTAAGTTCTATTTTAAGAAAAATAAGTAAAATGACCAAAATACCCCTACACTCAAATATCTCGCAAACGCTCTCAAAACGCGATAAAACATAATCACGATGAAAAATAATATATTACCAAATAAAAGTCAAGAATAAAATAATATAAAGACCAAAAATAATTAAATCAACTCAATTAAATAAATCTAACAAAAACTGGGGCGTTACAACTCTCCCCCACTTAGAGATTTTCGTCCTCGAAAATATTATCTGAGACGAACAACTCCGGATACGACTCCCGCATCTGACTCTCCAACTCCCAAGTCAAATTGCCCTCAGCAGCGCCTCCCCACACTACTTTCACAAGCGCAATATCCTTGCCTCTTAACTGCTTCAACTCGCGATCCAAAATTCTCACTGGTAATGCCTCAACCGTAAGGTTCTCCCTTACCTCTACCTCATCCATCGGAATCACATGCGACGGATCCGGAACATACTTCCGAAGCTGTGAAACATGGAACACATCATGCAAATTCGAAAGATTCGGAGGCAACACCACCCGATAAGCCACAACACCCACTCTCGCGGATATCTGATAAGGACCAATAAACCGAGAAGTAAGCTTCTTCGACTTCAATGCACGCCCAACACCCGTCACCGATGTAACTCTCAAGAATACATGATCGCCTTCTTGAAACTCAAGATATTTCCTCCTTCGATCATGATAACTCTTCTGCCTACTCTGAGAAGCCTTCATTTTCTCATGAATAAGTTTCACCTTTTCCGTAGTTTGTTGCACTAACTCCGATCCAACCACCGAACTCTCACCGGACTCATGCCAACACAACAACGTTCGACATCTTCTTCCATACAACGCTTCAAAAGGTGTCATTCCAATACTCGAATGGAAACTGTTGTTATACGTGAATTCAACCAACGAAAGATAACTATCCCAAGCACCACCTTGCTCAAGAACACAAGCTCTCAGCAAATCTTCCAACGACTGAATAGTTCTCTCGGTCTGACCATCCATATGAGGATGATAAGCCGAACTCAATCTCAACTTGGAACCCAACGCCTTTTGCAAAATTTCCCAAAATCTGGAAGTAAACCTCGGATCTCGATCTGAAATAATACACAACGGAACACCATGTTGCTTCACAATCACGCAGATATAAATCTCAGCCAACCTCTCCAAAGAAAAACTGATGTCAATCAGAATGAAATGCGCCGATTTAGTCAGCCTATCCACAACTACCCAAATGGCATTATGTCCCCTCTGTGTATTCGGCAACCCCGTCACAAAATCCATAGAAATGTTGTCCCATTTCCACTCGGGAATATCCAACGGTTGCAATAATCCACTAGGCTTCTGATGTTCTACCTTTGACTTCTGACACGTCAAACACGCATAAACAAACTGAGCCACATCCCTCTTCAATCCGGACCACCAAAAGATCTTCTTCAAATCTTGATACATCTTATTAGCTCCCGGATGTATACTCAAATTACTCCGGTGTCCTTCCTCTAAAATCATCTTTTTCAAGTACGAATCATCAGGAATACAAATTCTACCACGAAATCTCAAAACACCCTTATCATCCACTTTAAAGTCACCATTCACACCTTGATCCCCAACCGTCATCAAATCAACAAATCTCACATCCAACTTTTGTTTCTCGCTAACGGTCAACAGAAAATCATTAGTAACCTTTAACATACCAAGCCTCACGCTGTCAGATGTCAATTCACACACCAAACTCAAATCTCTAAATGCTTCCAAAAGTTCCCACTCTTTAACCATCAAAACAGACATATGCAAAGATTTCCGGCTTAACGCATCGGCTACCACATTAGCTTTACCGGGATGGCAATTCAAGCCAAAATTGTAGTCCTTCAAAAATTCCAACCATCTCCGTTGCCTCATATTCAACTCTTTCTGATCAAACAAGTATTTCAAACTCTTATGATCACTAAAGACTTCGAATCTTGCACCATAGAGATAATGCCTCCAATTTTTCAACACAAAAACCACTGCCACTAATTCCAAATCATGAGTAGGGTAATTCTTCTCATGAGTCCTTAATTGCCTCGAAGCATAAGCCACAACCTTACCTTCTTGCATCAACACTCCACCTAAACCAATCAAAGACGCATCGCAATACACCACAAACGGTTCAGTAGGATTTGGTAAGACCAAAATCGGAGCTGTAGTCAATCTTCTCTTCAACTCACTAAAACTTTCCTCACACTGAATATTCCAAATGAACGCTTTACCTTTACAAGTCAGCTGGGTCAAAGGAAGTGCTAACTTGGAAAAGCCTTCAATGAATCTTCGATAATATCTAGCTAAACCCAAAAAGCTTTTAATTTTCGTAACAGATCTAGGAGCCTCCCATTGTAGAACTGCATCCACTTTAGATGGATCCACAGCAATACCATTACCTGAAATCACATGCCCAAGAAAACTCACTTCTGATAACTAGAACTCACACTTGGACAACTTGGCATAAAGTCTCTTCTCCTTCAAAATTTGCAACACAACACGCAAATGTTCCGCATGTTCCTCCCGGGACTTAGAATAAATCAAGATGTCATCAATAAACACAACAACAAATCGATCCAAATGCTCATGGAAAATACGATTCATATACTCCATAAACACACCCGGCGCATTAGAAACCCCGAACGGCATCACAGAATATTCGTAATGTCCGTAGCGTGTCCTAAAAGTCATCTTCTGAATATCTTCCTCTTTCACTCTAATCTGATGATAACCTGACCTCAAATCAATTTTACTAAACACACACACACACCCCTACCAACTGGTCCATCAAATCATCAATTCTCGGAAGAGGATACTTATTCTTAATTGTCACCTTATTCAGTTGGCGATAATTAATACACAATCGCATACTTCCATCTTTCTTCTTCACCAATAAAACTGGAGCACCCCAAGGCGATACACTCGGCCTCACAAACCTCTTTTCTAACAATTCATTCAACTGCTTCTTCAACTCAACCAACTCAGATGCCGACATGCGATAAGGTACCATAGATACAGGTCTAGTACCAGGAACTAAATCTATAGAAAACTCCACCTCTCTCTCTGGCGGCACATCTGAAATATCCTCCGAAAACACCTCTGGAAAATCACACACAACAGGAAACACACCAATTGCAACTTGACTATCCACTGTCAACGATGCAAACAACCCGAACAACTGAGCTTCATCCGCCAAAATTTTCTTCAACTCTTTGGTAGATAAGAAACTTGATTCCTCGTCTTCCTCAAGAGAAGGAAATCTTACCAACTTATGATAACAATCAATATGAACTCGATTGAACTGCAACCAATTCATTCCCATAACCACATCAAAACCCTCCAACGAAAGACACACCAAATCCATCTCAAAATCCTTACCATAAATGGTCAAAGGACAACTTAAACAAACCAAATAAGTAGTTACCGACCCCATTGCTGGAGTATCGATAACCATCTCTCCACCCATCGAAGACAACAAAAGATTCAAACACTTCGCGCACTCAGACGAAATAAACGAATGAGCCGCTCCGGTATCAATAATAGCAACTAAAGGCATACTATTAATAAAACAAGTACCTCTGATCAGACGATCTGCACTAGTAGTTTGAGTTCCTGCCAATGCAAATACTTTTCCTCCAGCTGGAGCTTGCTTTGGTTTCGGACACCTCGTACTAACATGACCAGGTTCACCACAGTTGAAACACTTCACCACATTCTTCTTACAATCAGCTACGACATGTCCTATACCTCCACAATTGGAACACTTCCTTATATCCTTTCTACATTTAAACTGACGATGTCCTAAGTCACCACACCTAAAACATCTCAGAGGATTAGACATACCTCCCCCACTTGGCCTTCTATCAAAATTAGCCCTTTGCTTACCCTTGTCAGCTGGTGACACATAAGGACCACCACGACGGTTGCCTCCCTTTCCTTTCGTTCACACTCTTATAGTGAGTAGAACGAGCTTTTCTATCCTCCTCATAAATTCTACAACAATCTACCAAATCTGAAAACCTTCTAATCCTTTGATAACCGATTGCCTGCTTGATCTCAGGACGCAACCCGTTCTCAAACTTCACACATTTGGAAAACTCCGCAGTTGCTTCAGCATAATGTGGATAAAACTGAACAAGCTCCACAAACCTAGCAGTGTAATCCACAACAGACATGTAACACTGTTTCAACTCCAAGAACTCTATTTCCTTCTTTCCTCTAACATCTTCAGGAAAATACTTCCTCAAAAACTCCCTGCTAAACAAAGTCCAAGTGACCTCCTCACCTGTAGCTTCCCACACATGACGCGCACTAACCCACCAATCATCAGCCTCCTCCTACAACATGTGAGTACTCAGTCTCACCTTATGTTCCTCAGCACAGTCCATCACTCGAAAGATTCCTTGAATCTCCTTAAGCCAAATCTGAGCACTATCAGGATCATGTCTCCCTTTGAAGACAGGCGGTTTGTTCTTCCTGAACTCATTATTCCCACCAGCATTAAGTGTACCCCGCACAGCCTGAGCCATAGCTTGCATAGCAGCAGCCAAAGCAACATCATTCCTACCAGCCATATTCTGTTCATATCCAATAACAGAAACTATGGTTAGACAAACAGCTCACCCCAAACACAAAGACCGACACGGACTGGCACGAACTGACAAAACTGGCTCTGATACCACTTAATGTAACACCCCCCAATCTATCCCCCGAGCAAATAAAGCGATAACAAATAATCAGAGTATAATTAAAACATTCATGGCATAGACGGAGGCGTCACATCAATTGAAACAAAATACAACAACCTGCTCATATAGATATGCAACAATCAGGTAGCACACAACAGAGGAACTCAGTTCCTAACACCCACTATTCAGATACAGAATAAAAGCGGAAAATCTGCAACTGAATCTCATCTATATATAACATAAAGGTTTATCTGTCATATACAGAGCCATACATATACAATCCAAAAAGAACTTATACATATTAACCTAATCACAAACGATCTCCCCGACTACCCGGTGCTACATATCAGAGCCGACCGACAAAAGAATGAAGACCTAAGCTTCACAAAAAGACCTCCAGCATCTAATCTGCAATGCCTCATAGAGCATTTAAAACAACAGAAGGGTGAGAAACACAATTATAATATAATTGCATACAAATATATAATAACACAAAAATACACATATAAAACATTCTCACCACAATTTACACCATAATTCGAATGCAAATCAACACAAATCATATCTCATGCATCCATCACAAAGGCATATCAATCATGCAAAATACATTTATCACCAACATATATATATATATCAACTCAACAATTCCATTCACAATTCCACACATAATCAATTCATCCATGATTTATGCAAATGCACAGAGACCGACACAACGACTCTATGCAATGCAATGCGGTACCGTTCCATCCATCATTCTCATCATTAGTTCACTCAGGAACTATTGGAATCATCGCTTGTTACTTAGTGTAACTCCCCGTCGGGCAAACGATGTTCCCCGTCGCTCACACCTCTTTGTATAAGGCACACGACGTTTATGGATCGCTCACACCTCTTTGTATAAGGCACATGATCGTCCATAATCATTGCTCACACCTCTTTATATAAGGCACACGATGTTATAGAGGATCCCCTTGGGAATCGTTTCGTTGCTCACACCCACTAGGGCACACGACATCACAAGAATGCATATCATGATGCTTGACATACAATGACTCGTGACATTCAAATGCACACATATACACATCCATAATCATGCATATATAATCAAACACAACACAATGCATTTTCTTGCCCTTAGGCCACAAACCATCATCACAACATTTCATCACATACATTCACACCATATAACAGCACATAAGTCATACGACATATATCAAAAGCATATTGCATGATAACACATCAAATACACACCATTAAAACGGTAAAAGTCGACAAAACAACACATTTCCAAATTCTCGACATAATTAAATCGGCCAACAATCTCAAAACCATTTTAATAAGAAAGAACATCTCAATAGCTTTCTAACGGTACCAAGAACGCCTCGATCCGAGTTACGGATCAAAAGTTATGAATTTACAAAGAAAATAATTTATTGAGAAACAGCCAGATTCGCCTGGCGACTTAGGATTTCTCCTGGCGGATCCCCCTTCGCCAGCACTTCGCCTGGAAAACTAGTGGCGAACCACAAATTTAGAAAAACCCCAAGAGTTACAGAAGCTAACCCATTTCTGTCTCTCCGTTTTCGCCTGGCGACTTACGATTTCGCCTGGCGAATCCCCCTTCACCAGCACTTCGCCTGGCAAACTAGTGGCGAGACCTAATTCGCCTGGCGAATCACACCAGAACCAGAATTTTCTGCTGCGGGTTACATGGTTCCAAAACCCCCAAAAATCCCATTTTTCATCCCAAATCAATTCCAACAGCAAAACAAATATCAACAATTGCTCATAAACACAGTGTGATCATACAACGTAATTAATATCGATTTCCGACCGCGAAAACATCGATTCCTAATCATTTTCTCATTTCCAACCTAGAAGTGAAAACTATGGAAAGGCAAGAGAACATTCAAACACACACATACATATTCATACACAAGCATAAGATAATCGAGTTTCACACCCTTACCCAATTAATTGTGCTTCGAATTGTCGGTTGAATCGGTTTCTTACTCTCCAAGTTTTTCCTCTTTTCTTTCTTCTTTCCTTTCTATTTTCCTTCTTCTCTTTTTCTTTCTCTCTATTTTTCTCTCTTTCTAACTTCTAAGTTCTATTTTAAGAAAAATAAGTAAAATGACCAAAATACACCTACACTCAAATATCTCGCAAACGCTCTCAAAACGCGATAAAACATCACGACGAAAAATAATATATTACCAAATAAAAGTCAAGAATAAAATAATATAAAGACCAAAAATAATTAAATCGACTCAATTAAATAAATCTAACAAAAACTGGGGCGTTACAAATCATATGTACGTATTCTGATCATGACTTTGTATATGAATTACTTATTAGTTTGATATGGATGTTATAGTAATGTCTATTGGATCTAGATGCCAGAAATGGATATAGGCTTAACATTCATGTAGGTTTTAAATACTTTGTATTGATTGGTAATGTGCGAGAGCAATTATTGATCGGTACAAAATCATTCACAATATGCGGGGACCGAGAGGAGATGTGTGTCGTGAGTGATACATGATGATATTAGACGAACAAGTGATTTATGTATAAAATGATATGAAGATTGCATGTGTTATCAATTGATGAGATTCAATCCCAACAAGGCTCCGTTTATAATTCAGTCTTTACTTTATATTTTCCGTCTTTACATTTTTTGCTTTAATTTTGGTTCCTTAAATCTTTTAAACCAAAACTTTTGAACCATAAGCTTAGAAACATAGATACGACAGAACTGGGTTACTTAAATTAGTTTTTGCTTGCTGCTGTATTAAAGTTCAACAAAATGGCGTCGTTGTCGGGGATTGGTGTTTAGATATTGAATCGCATTGCGATAGTTTCTATATTTTTGAGCTTTGTACATTTGTTTATATTGTATATCTTTGTTTTCTTTTATGTTTTCTCTAGTGTGACCAGGAATGATGAGAACTCCTTCTAGATTGGTGGCTATTTCTATAAAAGTATTCAATGAAGCTTTGACCGAGTCTGGATGGTGAGATTTGAATTTATGTAAGGTAAATTGTACCGCTTCATAGAATGTTAGAATGATTTAAGAATTTTGTGCTTTGTGCAAATGTGTATTTTTGTTTCATGTTGTAACTTGTTTGAATGCGTGTTTCACTTAGGTCCAAAAGCCACAAATTGTAAGAAACCTCCATTGTTTACTATATGCTAGGATGATTGATAACTTTGTTTAATTCGTTTGATTCATGCTTTATCTTTTGATTATTGTGATTTTGTGGAAGCATTAGAAATGATCAAGGCATTTGTTTTTATTGAGCACAACTGTATCCAAAAGTACCTTACCCGTGAGTAGTGAGTATTTGTTAACTCCTTTGAGCCTAAACAGTTTAGATCTCATTTTAGTGATGAACTTGGTTTATGTACATAATTTGAATGTTTAGTTCATCATTGAATTTTGTGAGGTTCTAAAAATTTCTTCTTGAACCATTGAACATTGTTTTAATTTAATTTCCTTGCCATAAAAAGCAAGGAGCATTCATTTGAGGTTTGGTTGAATTCAAGTTGGGGAGAATGAAAAAGAAGAATGGTAGGTTTCTAAAACTTTTGAAAAATTTCAAACAAGCAGGAAAAGAAAAAGTGTGAATATAAATATGAAAAACAAAAGAAAAAGAATGCTTGTTTGAATGAGAAAAATAGAGAATGAAATAATTGTGCTTAAGGAAGTTTGAGAAGGTTGGTGATAAAGGAATGAAAATGGTGAATGAAGTTGTGATGTGTAAATACCATGTACAGTGAATGTTTCTTTTTGCATCAACAATTTCGATTCAATGGCCTTTAGAAATGTCCCTTTGTTGTGAACCTGACCAAGTTATAACCTTTGATGCCCTTAGTGATCTTTTTGCTTCCATGTTTTCATTTTTGATTGTTAGATGTTGTATGAATTGAGTTGCTATTAGCATTGTTTGTCAGGTGAGTGAAATTTCCCCGCGGTTGCAAACACGTTAATTTCTTCATTCTTATTCTGAAGAGGAGTGTTAGAGTGATTCAAGTATGAAAATTTAGATGTCATTTGAAATATTCCATGATATTTGTTTAAGAACTTAATTCTTTGTCATTGTTCGATTCTATTGAGTGGTGAATGTTGCTTGTGCGCATTTCTCTTGCTTGAAATTGAACCGTTAATCTATTCTTGGTTGAATTAAACGCTGGAGCAAATCCTCTTGTCTTCATGAAGGGTATACTTTGCTTGAGGACAAGCAAAAATCTAGTTGGGGAGAGTTGGTGTTTGAGCCCGGGTAAATTGTACCCCTTCATAGAATGTTAGAATGATTTAAGAATTTTGTGCTTTGTGCAAATGTGTATTTTTGTTTCATGTTGCAACTTGTTTGAATGCTTGTTTCACTTAGGTCCAAAAGCCACAAATTGTGAGAAACCTCCATTGTTTACTATATGCTAGGATGACTGATAACATTGTTTAATTCGTTTGATTCATGCTTTATCTTTTGATTATTGTGATTTTGTGGAAGCATTAGAAATGATCAAGGCATTTGTTTATATTGAGCACAACCATATCCAAAAGTACCTTACCCGTGAGTAGTGAGTATTTGTTAACCCCTTTGAGCCTAAACAGTTTAGATCTCATTTTAGTGATGAACTTGGTTTATGTACATAATTTGAAAGTTTAGTTCATCATTGAATTTTGTGAGGTTCTAAAAATTTCTTCTTGAACCATTGAACATTGTTTTAATTTTATTTCCTTGCCATAAAAAGCAAGGAGCATTCATTTGAGGTTTGGTTGAATTCAAGTTGGGGAGAATGGAAAAGAAGAATGGCAAGTTGCTAAAACGTTTGAAAAAGTTCAAACAAGCATGAAAAGAAAAAGTATGAATATGAATGTGAAAAACAAAAGAAAAAGAATACTTGTTTGAATAAGAAAAATAGAGAATGAAATAATTGTGCATAAGAAAGTTTGAGAAGGTTGGTGATAAAGGAATGAAAATGGTAAATGAAGTTGTGATGTGTAAATACCAAGTATAGTTAAAGTTTCTTTTTGCATCAACAATTTCGATTCAATGGCCTTTAGAAATGTCCCTTTGTTGTGAACCCGCCCAAGTTACAACCTTTGAAGCCCTTAGTGATATTTTTGCTTCCATGTTTTCATGTTTTATTGTTAGATGTTGTATGAATTGAGTTGCTATTAGCATTGTTTGTCAGGTGAGTGAAATTTTCCCGCGGTTGCAAACACGTTAATTTCTTTATTCTTATTCTGAAGAAGAGTGCTAGAGTGATTCAGGTATGAAAATTTAGTTGTCATTTGAAATATTCCATGATATTTGTTTAAGAACTTAATTCTTTGTCATTGTTCAATTCTATTGAGTGGTGAACGTTGCTTGTGCGCATTTTCATCCTTGACTTTGGTTGAATCTTATGCTTGAGCAAATCCTCTTGTTTTCATGAGGGGCATACTTTGCTTTAGGACAAGCAAAAATCTAGTTGGGGAGAGTTGTTAGGTGCATATTTTACCTTAAAATGAACTATCTTTCTTGGCACTTTTTCGACTCAAATCTCATGTTTTCTTAGATTTTACTCTTGAATTGTTATTGTTCTTTAAACATTGAGAATATACCTTTGGTGCTTGTAATATGTGTGTTATTGTGCAGGAAAAGGCACTAAATGATAAAAGATGTAAGACACAAGAAATGATACAAGTTTCCAAAGAAAAGAGGAAAACATCAGCAAGTTCACTTTGCGAACTTACCAGCGAAGGTTCGCTTTGCGAACTCTGGAGAAGTCCCCAGCGAATGGTCCCAGACTTGGACAGTAGAAAAAGACACTAAAGTTCGCTTTGCGAACTTGAAGGCGAGTGTTCGCTTTGCGAATAATCCTTCGCATTGCGAACTCATGAAAATTCTGTGGTTGTTTAAGCTTATCAGAGGCACCTCAGGTGCTTAATTTTGACATTCGCTGTGCGAGTGAAACGTTCGCTTTGCGAACATGGAATTTCCTGATTGTATTATAAATAGATTTTTTTCACACTTTTTAGAAAAAATAACATATAGAAACTTGAGATAATTATCAGTACTTGTAATTTTAGGATCAGAACTTGATATCTCTTCATTTCAAGGGAGAGAAGGTAAGAGCTTCAATCTCTTATTGGGTTTGGATGTAATCTTTTGATACCTTATGTATTTCTTCTAATCTATGTTTGTGAACTAGTTTTGATTCTCTATTGCTGATGGTCTTTGATTGCTTATTTGTGGGTCTTGACAAAACCTATTTCAAATCCTTGATCTTAGATTTTCATCTATCAATGAGTAAGCTTTTGACATGATTTTGCGAGTTGATATTCATTTACATCTCAGCTTTTTACCATTGTGTTGATTGTTAGTTTGAATAACTTCTAGTAATTAATGCAATAGAGACCACGATAATGCTTGACGAACGGTATCGTGAGGGTTGGTGAGAATATTGATGAATAACTTTGTTCACATCCATGGGGTAAATTAGTTGAATGCATGTAAAAAGGAGGAATCATATGTACGTATTCTGATCATGGTTTTGTATATGAATTACTCATTAGTTTGATATGGATGTTATAGTAATATCTATTGGATCTAGATGCCAGAAAAAGATATAAGCTTAACATTCATGTAGGTTTTAAATAATTTGTATTGATTGGTAATGTGCGAGAGCAATTATTGATCGGTACAAAATCATTCACAACATGCAGGGACCGAGAGGAGATGTATGTCGTGAGTGATACATGATGATATTAGATGAACAAGTGACTTATGTATAAAATGATCTAAAGAATGCATGTGTTATCAATTGATGAGATTCAATCCCAACAAGGCTCTGTTTATAATTCAGTCTTTATTTTATATTTTCAGTCTTTATATTTTCTACATTTAATTTTGGTTCCTCTTTTAAACCAAAACTTTTGAACCATAAGCTTAGAAACATAGAGACCGTCGAACGACATTCTTTATCGCACTGATAACTGTGGATACGACAAAACTGAGTTACTTAAATTAGTTTTTGCTTGCTGCTATATTAAAGTTCAATAGCACCCTTCAAATTATACCTGACACCCCCAAATTTTACATATTAACTAAAATAATCCTCTCATTTTTTCTCTAAAGCGTGCTGAAAATTTTTCTTTCTCGCGTGAAAAAATTGACGGTGCGATAAAAAAATTTGGTGTACATTTTTATCAAAAAGTTTAAAAAAACGTGGTCAAACCATGTTAATTTCCAAAATTTTAAAAAATATGGTAGTTCATATCAAGTAAGCTTATAAAAAATGAATTTAACACTACATGGTTTTTTTTGATAAATCCGATATGTTTAGAATTTTCAGGTTTTTTCAAAAATCTGATAGTTTATATCCAATAGGCCAATGAAAAACAAATTTAACACTACCATATTTTTTTATAAATCTAGTGTTTTGGATATTTTTTCAGATATTTAAAAAAACAGGTATACAATCATAATTTGTGTTTCAAAAATCTATGATTTTAAGTCGGATATTTTAAAAATCCGATATAAAAATATGAATTTATACCGGATTTTTGAAAATAAAATGATATAAAATCATACATTTTTGAAAACAAATTATGATTTTACACTTGTTTTTTATAAACTATGTTTTTATACCTTTTTTAAAATCAGGTAAATATTCAAAAAATTCAGAAAAAACTAAAAAAACAACTCATAAATCTTGAATTTTGTAAAAATCTGGTATATTAATATAAAAATGCGGAAAACCACAGTTTTTTAAATAAATCAAATAGTTTTATTAGGGATATTTTGGTAAAATTGTATATAGTAGGGGAGGTGGTGTCAATTTTAATTTGGTGTGTGCCAGGTAAAATCCTCCAAAATGGGCTTTCAATTGGCCCATATAATCATCGTCTATAAATATGTTACTTAAAACGCCCCTCTTATGTTTTTAAGGGTTAAAACTTAAAATCTTTATTTTTTGTATCTTTTTAGGTATTCTACGGCGCTTTGAAAACTGAAGAGGTGATTCAACATCTTGGTGCTACAAGGTTCTTGAGAGTAAGAATTAAACCATATTGATATTCCTTGTTCTACTCTTAAATGTTACATTTGTACTACTCGTGTGATCGTATTAAAATTGTTCTATATTTTCAAACCGATGAGATCTCGATTTATGCTCATTAGATATCGATTTAATTACTTTATACTGTCAAATCGATATGTATGTTTTAAATTGATAGTCGTATTTGATTATGCAGATTGGAGAATCTACTCAAGACATCCATTTGCCTCGCTGATAAGGTACGGTTCATCAATTGATTTTTTTGTTTATATTTTTCAATAGTTTTTAAAATACATTAATGATAGAATTGTTATATACAATCCATTAGAGTTCAACTATATAATAGAGTTAGATCAACATTTAACCATTAAAAAAACCCATGAAAAATGTTGTTTAATATTAACTAAATCATGACATCCATATATACAGAGGATTCAAGATATTTGATCTTGATCCACCATAAAATAAAGTGTATCCAAGAGTAAGGCTGCTAAAGCAAGGGCTTTAGACTTCACATAAGAAACATAGTTATCTTACATATTAAAACCTTTTTTTTTATAAATAAATGTCTCTTATTAAAGTTTAACATAACAAATAGTGATCGAGAGATAAAAAAAGAAGATAATTTGAGTGATAATTCGTCGTGTTTAATGTCTAAAAAAAATATCACCATCTCCCAAAATGAGGGAAACATTGCTAGCATTTGACTCAAGCTTTTTTCTGACGTTGCTCTATCAGGACACTTATTCTTTACATGCCCAAACTTTCCACATTTACAACATTTCACCCATTTCATTGTTTTTATTCACATAAGACATTCCTCTAGAAATCAATATTGAGTTTGGTGAAGTATTATCCTCACTCTTCAATCTTCTTTCCTCTAAAATAATTTTACTAACAACGTCTTCAAAACTCAAAATTTTCTTCCCATATATCAAAATAGGTTTAATGTGTTCATAGAAATATGGAAGAGACTATATGAGTCTCAAGTCTTTATCTTCATCAATCTTTACTCCATTAGTTTATAATTCATAAACTATATCATTGAGAACACTTAGATGATCAGATACATTTGTATTTTCATCCATATACAAGCTATGAAACTACTCATTCAACAATAGCTGGTTTGAAATACTCTTTCCTTGATATAACCATTAAAGTTTCTCCCAAAGCTCTTTGGTTGAAGATGTACCAATGACATTCACAACAATATTCTTAACCGAAGACATGCAAATTATACTCAAAGCTCTCAAATATAGTTCTTCCCGCTTCTTGTCGTCTCTGTTGGAAATGCTTCCTTTCAATACTTTGTGTAATCTTAATTGTATCAACACATCTTTAACTTGAATTTTCCAAAAGACAAAATTGATCCTTCCATCAAATTTCGCTAATTCAAGCTTCATTGCACTTGAAAAGCTTGACATTAATCCAAAACCTTTCATGCAACCAAAAAACTTTACCAACCAACACAGAGTATAAAACATTTATTTGATGTGAAAGATCAAACAAATATGCAGCCTAGACTATTGATATCACTTTTTGGTAAAAATAAGTATAGATAAAAAATAACAACATAAAAATATAACGTGGGAGCTCCAAACTGGAGAAAAAACCATGGTCGTTGTCAAATAAAAACAAAGGAATATCACTATGTGAAAATTGTTACAATAAGTAGACTACCCTTAACCATCCCAAGGTCCCAATATACCCACACTCTTCAAAGAAAATATTTAATCTTACGACACTATAACACAAGAGTACAAGAGAAATTAAAATATTAAAATAAAAGATTAAAGTGTTTTACACTAGTGCATTTTATATTAAAGAATTTGAATCCATTATATAGCTTTGGACTCCTATTAAGGTTTGAATCATAATCACACAAGAAATAGATATGTGGGTAAATTCACTCATTATTATAAATATGAAGTTACAATTTATGATTCAACTACAAAAATTAACAAGTACAACTACAATTGTTTTGAGGAAATTTAAGTACAAGGAAATGATACAAGGAAAATTACTACTTAACCATAGCCAAAGGCAGAGAAGGAATAACTCCACAAATAGTTTTCTCTTATCCTTGATGATTGTTGAGATTTTTATGCACATTTTTGTTTTGATTTCCCCCTCTCTCTTGTCTTTCCTCAATTGCTTCAAAAATACAAACCACTTGCCATTTGTCCTTACTGATTATTTTCATCCAATTATGTTATTTTGTCTTTTATGTCCCAATAATTAGTTCACTAATTATATTACCCCTATTGAAATTAACTTTGTCTTTAAGGTTAAGTTAGGATAATTGTCTTTGAATTCAAACCAATTTTTCCAAGTTATCATGGACATAAGTAAGCTATCTTACTAACCTAGAACTAAAGGTGTCGAGACCTATTGTTGAAGCACAATTCACGTTGGAATGATGGTGTGAGGCAGTGTATTTAGACCAAAATCAATAATGGTTAGTGGAAGTGGCATATGATGCACATCATGATCACCTTTGCACGATTTTAGGATTGATATATGAATGACCAGATGGATTTTGGTCGTAGATGTAGCAACAACTTGTAATCCACAAATCTAATCTTCTCAACAACTTGTAATCCACATACCGAGTGTTTTTGCATCCTTGGAGAAAGTTTTTTTTTTGAAAAAGTAAGCAATTGGTGTTTAGCTTGACTAGGGATAATATTGATAGCGAACCCTAAAGTATTAATTTCTAAAGCGAATTGTTACTGAAAATCATGCAGGGCAAGGACTAGGGCCAATGTGATAGCAGTCTTAAGGGCGTTATAAGCTATTGTTGCTTGAGGAAGCCATACAAACACATATTTTTTAATAGGGCAGTCAACGGAGCTCCAATGATAGCATAACCTCTAATAAACTAGCAATCATATTTAGATAAACTAGAACCTTTGAGTTGCTTGATGTTTGTAGGAATAGTCCAATTAAGAACAACCTTAATCTTAGAATCATCAATTTCCACACCCCGGATAAAGATTATGTCACCCAAATAATCCGCCCAAGTCATGCTAAAACAACATTTATAAAATTTGGCAAATAAGGTGTGTTGCACAACAGTTCTAACAATACTTAAATTTGTGCCATATATGTTATCCAAGATGGACTATAAGCTAGGATATCGTTGAAAATCACTAAGACCAATTTTTTGAGTTTATCCCAAAAAACCTTATTCATGAGGCCATGAAATGATGCCGGGTAATTAGATAGATCGAATACTACTCAACCACTATCACAGAGAGAGAGAGAGAGAGAGAGAGAGAGAGAGAGAGAGAGAGAGAGAGAGAGAGAGAGAGAGAGAGAGAGAGAGAGAGAGAGAGAATGAATAATTCCACTAGACATTTTCCCCTAAATCCTTGATGATTGGTGCGCTTCTTATGCATATTTTTTTGTTTGACTTACACTCTCTTGCGCCTCTTCTCAATTGCTCCAAACACAAATCACCAACTATCTATCATAAGTAGTTATTTGCATCAAATTCTATTATAAATGTGTAACTATTTCAGCATGTATATTTTCAACCAACACCAACACAATTTGTATTATATCAATATTTTCTCATATTTATCACTTTGTATTGAGTTTTCTTTGATAACACTTCTTTTACAAAAACTTTCTAAAAATATTTTACTTTCTATCTCAATACTTTTTTGTTACTATACTTCTTTGTATCCTAAAAGTACAAAATGTAGACATAGGTTAACAAATATGTAACATGTTTTTATTATTTTTTTCTCTATTTCTTTTCTTTAGTTGTATATATTTTTAATAATGTTGTAACACACTTTTTTGTTTTCTTTAAACAAAAGGTTAGAAAAAGATAATAATCAGAAATACAAGATTTGTTTGATAAAATTTATTTATGTTTATGTTGCGGGTTTAAGAGAGGTTTTCAAAAACATTAATAGTCTTACCAAAACAATTTCAATGAATAAATCTTTGATTAAATCATTAATCACAAATCAAACATCAATCCAATCATCTTTCATGATTCTAAAATTATCTTGTGAAACATATTTTGACTTTGATTACAAGCACATAAAAACACCAATCTTTACGTAATTCACACAAACACAAAATAAAACACAAATTGTTTTAGAATTTAGAAGAGCGTCCGGAGCATCGATTAGCTAATTATTCAAGATTACAAAGAAATTAATGTATATTAATCCTCCTCTTATATATCTAACATTATATTATACCAAACAAAAGCATTGATGGATTTATATATATATCCTTAAAAGCATGAAAGGGATGGGGGGGAGAATTTTAAAATGCAAGGTTTGTTAGTATGAGTAAAAGAAGTAGTATAACTAGTAATTCAAAAGCCCAAAAGTAAAGTCCATAGCCCAACACAAAAAAATCCTCAATTTTTTTTTTCTTTTTAATTTTCTCATCGGAACCAAAATCCCCTTTCTCTCTCTTCTTTCTCTCTCTTCTATTCTATCTATCCATTTCTGTTCATCGCCGACATCCGCCAATTCCCTCCATTTCAAAGCAATTCCTTCCCCTCTGTGTTCTCAGGTACTTCACGCTCAACCCCTTTTCCTCTCTCTCTATCTCCATCTTTCTCCCTATCTCCATAAATGCATATAACGCATGGATTGGCTTGCTCCATTTGAATGTTTACCATTGTTTCTTTTTTTTGCCTTAGTTGCTATCACCTAACCTCGTTGTGTAGAATCAGGGGTTGTCTTCAAAATGTGTTTTTTTAAATCTTCTTTTGTTATTATTGTTGAATTTTCTTTTTGTTTGGTTTGTAGAAATTATGACATAAGCAAAATGGTGGGTGCTAATAGCTATTTATTTTGTAATAGGAATTATAAAATTTAACTTATTCCTTATTACTCTTCAATGTGTGTTTGAAGGGGTTTAGTGTTATTGGAATCCTTAGTGTGGTGAAGAAATGCTTATTTAGCAAAATAGTGACTTTCTTATTTATGACTTTGCAGCTTTCACTTTTAATTTGGAAGGTGGGGAATTATTCTTCATTCAGCTCTTTTGAAAGTGTATGCTTGCTTTGCTTTGTGCTTTGTGGTAAGGAGATTTGTTTATCACTGCAAATACTTTGGTGAACAATGTACATTTGAGAAATGTGAAATGTTGCTGCCACAGCTTAATTCTGAGGGAAGAAGTATTTAAATGTGTTATCTGATTTTCTGGACTTGAAGGTTTAGTTTCTACCTCAGCAAATACTGTTTACACCCTTCAAGGAACTTCAACTATCAAAAGATTTTAGTTTTCGGATTGGTTTAAGATGTCGGAAATCGACATGTCGGTTATTAAACCAGAGGTATGTATGTTGTCTTACTTCTTCCATATTTGTATCTCTCTTTAACATACTCCTTGAATTCTTGAATAAGCTCATGTTGTTATCTCTTTTATAGCATTCAAAGCTTAACCAAATCAATTTTTTCTCAATGTGTGGTAAGATTAGATAGGATAAGATTAGAAATGACAATATTAGAGAGAGTGTTGGGGTAACACCCATAGTAGAAAAGATGGTAGGAAATAGACTTAGGTGGTTTGGGCATGTAGAAAGTAGACCTGTAAATTTTGAGGTAAGGAGACTAGATCAGATGGAGAAGAGTCAAAGAGGTAGAGGTAGAGGAAGACCTAGAAAAATTATAAGAGAAGTTATTGAGAAAGATCTCGAGATTAACGATTTGGATAGGAGCATGGTCTTGGATAGAACATTAGGGCTGAAGTTGATCCATGTAGCCGACCCTACTTAGTGGGAAAAGGCTTGATTGTTGTTGAATTGTTGTACACATAGTGGGGGGAATCTGAAGAAAGATGTATTTAATGGTTTTCTCTCTACCTGCCTTATTTGGAAAGACCAAATCATTACACTTGAATCTAATTAAAAAGCCCTACTATAGAATCAATACCTTGCTTTGCTTACCTTTTACATTGAACTTAAACTATATTGATATTGATTTTCATTTTCAGATGATGAAGCCATATATTTGGCTTCAGACTTCGGACGGTTCCATCCAACAGGTGGAACAAGAAATCGCAATGTTTTGCCCTTTCATTTGTCAAGAAATTATACAAAAAGGCGCCGGTTCTTCCAAAAATTGTGCCATCTGCCTTCCTGAAAAAGTCACTCCTGCTATGTTGAGTTTAGTTCTCGATTATTGTCGTTTTCATCAAGTACCAGGTCGCTCAAACAAGGTTCTATCTCTTTATTAAATGCTTTTCCACCATCATTTTCTTTATATAAGGCGATTTAAGGCTGAAAAATAATGAATATCATAGATGATTTGACATAGGGAGTATTATTGGTATAGGAACGAAAGTCTCACGATGAAAGATTCATAAGGATGGATACCAAACGGCTCTGTGACTTGACATCTGCCGCAGACAGCCTTCAGTTGAGGCCGCTGGTTGATCTTACAAGTCGTACACTTGCAAGAATAATTGAAGGAAAATCTCCCGAGGAGATACGGGAGATATTTCATTTGCCGGATGATCTCACAGAGGTGTGTGGTGCTTGCAAGAACTCTGTATGCTGATTATGCCTTTCGTTATCAATTTTTCATTTTCCACATGTACTTTTGATCCAGGAAGAGAAGTTGGAGCCTCTGAAAAACACAACCGATGATCCGAGGATAAGGCTTTTGAACCGGTTGTATGCGAAAAAAAGGAAAGAGCTAAAAGAGCGTGGGAGGTTAAAGGTACTGCAATGTTCTTTCTTTATTTTAATCATACTACAGCATATGTCATTCTTCAATGTTCGCTTTATCTCTAAATGTTGACGGATGTTTGCTTGCAT
This sequence comes from Lathyrus tuberosus, assembly GCA_022829125.1. NCBI lineage: Eukaryota > Viridiplantae > Streptophyta > Magnoliopsida > Fabales > Fabaceae > Lathyrus > Lathyrus tuberosus. The sequence goes on along the minus strand of JALAZF010000266.1, from coordinate 895,973 downwards.
CTCTTCTTTATATTATGTTCTAAACTTTAGCCTATTGACTTGATTAAGAAATGGTCTCTCACATGTTTCAGAATGCTGAATTAGAAGGAGAGCATGTAGATGAACGCTCGGTAGATGACCTTTTGTCTTTTATTAATGGAAATGATGAAGGTAAATTAAAAATCTTTTATCCCTGCTTTTTATGGAATTTTTCCTGTTTTTATGGAATTTTTCTGCTTTCCACCAAGGTTGATTTTTAATATGATCAATCAAATGTTGCAATGAACCTACGTAAGGCCATAAATTCCATTATTGGGCTCATTTAAAACTGTTGTGTGATTCCTTTTTGCATAGGAATCATTTGAAAGCTATAGGCTCTTAAATTATGTTCCAGTTTGTTTCCTTTGAATGTCTAATTAATGGTGAATAATTTTTCGCAGATTCAAAAGGGTCTAAAACTTCTAAGAGTAAAAAGAAGAATAGAAGAAAAAAAGAGCAGAAGAAGAGCTCTCTTTTGACTGAAGCTTCCAAACCGAAAAAGGTTACTGTAAATATCATGTTATTTTCCTCTCATAAACAAACTCAATTATTTGTCATATAAATTCTAAAAGATTTTTGCCTGTTTTCTTGCGATAGGAGTTAAGTGGTCATAGTTCTGTATCTGATAAAGTCGGTGGGACCTCAAATAAGCATACAGAAGATGACACTTTTAGTCATAAAGGGTTTGATGATGACGATGATGGAGATGTAGATGATGAGATTGATCCTGCACTACAGGAAAAAATTGATAGGTTGGGCTCCATTTGAAGTACAATATTTGCACTAATTGCTTATACAATCTTTTTTTTTTTGTCGATGGCTGTCATGGTTGTCAACCTATCACTGTCTTTAGCATAGTCGCAGTCACAGATCTCTAGCTTTTCCTGTCATTAGTGGTCAATAGCATTGCTGAATATATTTACATGGAGTAGATAGCATATGCAGTGGAAGTCATCTGAATGATTGAATTCTATCCTTCTGCAAATTGTACTTTTTGGATCATCTATAGTGGGCTGAAAATGAAATGAAGTGGTTGTGTTCTGTCTTCTTCAGAGAGTGAGGCTTGACAGCGTTTAGTTAAACTTGTTGGATTTAGATTTGAGTTTTATAATCTTGATCTTGGTTTTGAAGGAGATTGGAGGAGAATGATAAACTTAGTAAAATATTGTATCTCTTAGCAGTTTAACTATGGGTTTTTCATGACCCTTAATATTGTAAAACCATTGACTAGGTAATGCTAATGGTTTTGATTTGGTGTGTATCTTTGGTCAACATAGGGAGCATTTGGAAAGACTTATCTAGGTTTAACTTATGGCGCAAACACTTTGTAAAAGTCTAGAAGGGTTTATGAAAATTGTTTATGATGTGTACGAAGGTTGTTTTTAGTTTATTTTCATATGTTCATACATATACTACGGTTATATAATTCTTAGAATTTGGCCTGAGCCGAATTCAACCCCAAAACTAGCCCACGGAGGTGAGGGATGCTCAACCCTTATAAGACCTAATTTGGCCATATCTCTAGTTGATGTTTATCTCAACAAAACCTCTTTCGCTCAAGATTGTACATCTGAAGCGTGGATAAATGGGGATGGCCCATTAACAAAGATCTTGACTCTTACACCCAAAGTTGGACAACTAGAGCATAGACATAAATGCGTGGCTCAAAAAAATTCTAGGATAAGCTCTTATAGCATCAAGTAATAAGAGATCTTAACACCTCTCGTGCTTAAGACTAGACATTGGAGTGTGAACAAATATGGATGACCCAGTAATAAATCTAGGACAAACTTTGTTACCATTTTAGAATTTTAACTGGACCAACTCAACCCTAGCAAATGCTCACGATGGCGAGGGCTGCTCAAGTCTTATAAGGACTAATTTGGCCATATCTTTAGTTAATGTGGGATCTCAACACACTTCACATTCAAGATTGGACATGTGAAGCGTGGACAATTGTGGGTGATCCAATAATAGAGATTTTAGCAATGATGCTCGTTCATTCAAACTTACTTGCTTAGGGTGGCAACTAATTCCTCTTCCCTTTCTCTTAAGTAATTAACAAAACTACCTTTAAAACTTTGCTTCTACTATTGATTAAGCTTACAATATCTTCTAGGAACTGAACCTATGTCTTCTACCCACCTTACTCTTACCCACTTGAGCTAGATCCAATTCTTTGTTCATGACGTTCTTGTTAATTGTCTTCCCTATATCTCTTTCACATTCATTTTCAGCTACCAAGATTTCAATTTGATATAAAGGGATGATTGCATGATGGTTATGCAATTGTGCTTTTAAAATATATATACACGAGTTCTTATTTATTTGATTCTTTGACACAGGGAAGTAGAAGATTTTGCCCGTCGTTTAAATTCTGACTGGCCAGAAAGGATGCAAGAATTTTTATCATCAGGGCAAGAAAGGAAGTCGACGCTTTTTGCTACCAATGGGAATGGTCTTCTAAGGCGAAATATTTGAAAGGTTTGTCTATCTATTTGCGGTTATTTTACTTATCCGTGATATGCTAGCTGAACTTCTAAACTCCTTTTCTTTGAATGTTTTGTTTTAACCTTTTCTTTTTAGTAGTAGACAGCATAACAATAGTATTCTTGGCACTCCATTTAATTCATTTTTAAATTCGTTTTTTCTGCATTTTTTATTCTTATACTCAATAGATGAGAATGTATGGCTGTACATTGTAGGTGCCTCAACCTAGCCTCCACCACATCGATATACCGTTGGATTCATTTAATAGTATAAATTCCTATCCAACAGTCAAAACTATGGCACAAGTGTCGCCATTTTATACATGTAGTCTGATAGCATAGTAGCATACCCTACTATGCCGAGTAAAAACTGCATTTTATCATGTACTATCAACTTTTGGAACCATGATATGCCATTCGGCCAATAAATTTCTTCTCCTGAAACAGTAGAGTCTGTTTTTTATCTCCTTGTTTGAGTTCAAATGTATTCAGGGTGTTATTTAATAATGAAGAACTTTCACTTGATTATGGCTTCCCTGTCTTTTGGTGTTAAAATTGATAGTGTTCCATACCATTTCTTACAGTTATCTTTTCATGTACAGGACTCGACCTCAGAATGGAAATGAATCTGCACAAGCCTACCCATCTGGCCTACGGCTGGAACAATTTTGAGAGTTGCTGACAAATGCTAGAAAAGTGTGGCGTGTCAGTTGTTATTATTTTTCCGATTTACTGCTTAACTTTATTCCTGCACTTCATTGTTGGTGCTTAGTCCAGGCGCAATTTGATGCTGGGGGCTATCTATTGTGTACTTATAGGAATGATTCAGAAAAAAAAAAACTGTTTTCTGAGCTTGTAACTTGAAAGGGACGTATATAACTTGTGCATTTGTCTTTGGTTTGTTCCTTTGAGTTTTGATTTAGAGGCTCATTTGTGCCTTGCTGATTTATGTACTGCTAGATAAGAAAAGGTTTAAAGGCTAATTTGCACCTGTTGGTTTGTGTTATGCTAGGTGAAAAATAGATTGAAATTTGATGGTTTAATACATTGCTTGTGCAAAGCATTTTGATACTATTAAAGTTTACCTTTAAAGTAGTTGTTACTTGCTATTTTTGTCACGCGCCTTTTTTCAGAGAAATGGAAAATGTTGTTACAAAAATTGAGACATGGAATGCCTAAAATTTCCTGACTTCTGTTAACATTTTTTTCAGAAAAACGTGTTAAGAGTTAGGAGGATATCTCAAATCTCAGCTGCTGATTTAACTCAGTACAGTGCATGATATCATTTGGCTGAAATTTTGTTATGCTTATGAAAGATCTACAGATGTTACATAATCTCCTAAGATTTGTTGTTATACAAGTCTCCTGTAAACTAAAACCTACAATAATACTATTCTGTTGGAGATTACTGGTCCATTGGTTGAGAATCCTCTTGGATGTGAGGACAAGGCATTTCTGGTTGCCCTCTTGTCCATAAAATCTTGAGTTCTCCTCTCTTCTTTCCCAATGACAAAAAGGTTCCTGCATATACAGAAAAGAATGTTCAAAAAATAGTGTACTAAGTTTTGATGCTGATACATAATATGCCTCATATGTCATAATAGACTCAGCGAATTTGAACAAACCATTATTTTATGTGAAAGTTTCAACAGTCAAATATTTTTTTATGCACAATAACCAGTGTTTGTTTAGTGATTCAAATTTACGTGTAATAGTTTTACTAACCAAGTGTAAATGGGACTATATACAGCAAAGCTGGTTGACCATGTCCATCCATCAAATTCAAAGCTATGTATGTGACGAGAAGACCTGTAGATCAAAATTCATGTTTCATAAAACATGATATAAACTGTGATCCAAGCATAATCAATGAAAACTAAAGCATACCTAAACCATAAGCACTCATCGCCCACAAGAAGTATCCTGATCGAAGGTTCCTCTTTGCTAACCAATCATATCTGTAAGTTTTCAACAGAATAATCAAGTTCGCAAACCATTAATAAGACACATAAGAGATCCATGTGAGACTTTCAATTCAACCTTAATGAAAAGGCTACTAGAAGCCCTGGTAAGATTATGTCCCCAAAACCGATGACACTGTATCCACCCCATGGATCAAACAAACGCGGTATCTTGAGCAACATTGGAATACCATCTTCTCCACTCCTATCACCGCGAGCTACCTATAAATAAGAGAAAGTGTATCATTTTAAAGGGGAAATAGGAAACCAAAATGGAACTCTGAAAAAATGGTAGGAATGTGAGATATTTCTTGAAACACTCACCACTATCATCACACTCTCATGGAATATTAATCTAGAGAGAAACACCCAGAAGACGTCATATATGAAGGCACAACTGAGAAGAACAGTTCCAACCTTATGAAAAGAATGTATACATCAGTGTCGTTATTCGCCAAATCGCTAAAACCAGAAAGAGTAAAAAGAAGTGTGAATAATCATCACCTTGAGATTTGGTATATGGACAATCTGAAGAACTGTAATTATCAAAGCAATACCCTGAAAATAGAAGATTAAGAAATACGTTCCTAATCCGTGGTTGGTTTATATATGTGTATTTTATTCAAAACAGTCTGTCAAAAACATGGACTGAAGAAATAGGAATTTAAAGAAACAAACAATGGAAAAGTAAAAGAACCAGTCTTACAAGAATATCTTGACCAATCCAAGCATACGATACACGGCGTTTAACTCCCCAAACCACAGCAAACACTATGCAAAAGGGAGTAACAGCAAGCGTGAGATATGAAACAGCACCGAAGAAAGGTATTTTCACGTATGTCTGTGCAGCACGTTGAGACCAGCCGAAACTATACAACATTTTTTTGTCAATTCGATATCATTTCGAATAAATTCAACAGAATAAAGCATCTTGTTAAGTTGACATTACAACGATACACGAAACTTACCATGATAAAAGAGCTACCAAGCAAGTTTGCAGTCCCTAAAAGCATGCAAAGAATAAAGAAAGATTCAGGTTCTGTATCAACAATAAACATCAAACTGCAAAATAGTATACGATATTTTGATATATTATAACAGTAATCATCGAGAATAAAGCTTAGAAAAATAATCACTGACCTCAACCCCTCCAATGCAAAATATAACCACCAGAACTTCAACAAACCAGAATGCCATTAGTTTGTAAAGCATAATCAAGAAACAAGAAGCAATCACAACGAACGAAACTGCTGCTGTGGTACTTATTTCCAAATAAGGACTCGAACCAGCATTCTCTGTATTTAAATACTCATCTGAATCATCCTGAAATCGTAAAAAGTTCTATATATATTACTATCATATTCTTTTATCATGAGAAAACTAATGCAATTTACATGAAAAGGAACCAGGTAACCTTCAATAGCTTCTCGCGCTCGATAACATCCTCTCTGGCTGTCCAGGCAGACCAATAAGAAGCACAGATAATGGTACCTACAGCCATAAGCCATAAAAATACTTCTGCAACATCGACCGATGGACGCCGTGGAGAGTATAACTGCACAGACACTTTAAGAGCGAGCAAACATGTAAGACACGGAACCAGTGGCCCAGGAAAGCATAATTGATTACAAAGGAATAGAGACAGTCACAGAAGAAGTGAAACATACCTGTGGACTTGTTTTGTATATAATTTTCTAAGGTTTCACCGGCATCTTGTGGAAGCATGACAACAGGTATTCCAATATCAACATCGGTTTCATTCTTCTCACAAACCATCTTGAAAAGTTCTGCAAAATAAGGATAGAAAGTTATTGCTTAAAATAAAAAGTCTTTTTTTCCTAACAAGTTAGAAACAAAAATTTAAGCTGAAAATTTTGCATTGAAGATAAGAAAATTACACAACAGGTCTTGAAATGCATTTTGGGAAAGAAAAAAATTGCATGCAAAAACCTGCACGGTTATTTATAATCAGGATGGCCGAAGCACCGGCTTCTTCAGCTATATTTGCCTTGGTTGTGAAACTACATTGTCCTCGGTGCACCAAAATGACCTCGCCCGTGAGCTAACAAAATTTCAAGGCACTCCGTATTACAAATTATTAATAGACTAAAAATTTAGAGCTTTTAATTTTATGCTTTTAGCTTAACATCCACAGAAGAAGTTCCATATTATTATTCAGTAAGTTCTATAGTATAAAACTAGATTACCTTATTCTTAGGGTTGCTACAACAATCAGGAGGGTCTGCAATGGCAACTCTAGTATGGTTGGCGCGCTTTTCTTTCGATTCCAATGTAGGGCCAAATCTTGCACCAACACCGACATATTCGGCACTTTCCACGCCATCAATCCAAGTTGGAACTTTAACCTAAGGAAAGAAAAATCAGTCAAATATGCCGAAAAAACTCGTACATACTTTTAATATAAACACGTATCATATAAGTACTTATGAATAAGCTATTTTTTTGACAAGAGATTAAACAAAGTCAAATTGTTTTTCATAAAAGCTATAAGCTGCTATCACAAGCTATCCTCAAGATCTAATAATCAGAGTAGCCATTCCCGGATGGCAGGCAGCGTGGATCGGCGACCCCAAAACCCAAAAGTGGAATAGCGTATAGTGGGATGACCGCTCTATTTGATCATTTTTGGACAAATTACATATAATAATTATAAACATATATATAATGTAAAATTAAACAAATAACTCAACTCATAAAATATTCATATACGACTATAAAGGAAGGTTAAGGTCGAATCTCAATTCAAATTTGATTGAAAAAACCAAAGTTATCCTTAAAACATCTTAAGTTTAAGAGGGTAATTTTGCTTTTTTAAAGGGGAAAAGGATAGCGAACCAGAAACCCTTCTAGGCCGAGAACCGCTCTGCTCCACTATCCCACTATTAACCCTATAGCAACCACTATAGTGTTCTACACACTTAAGGCTCCTCCCATAGCAGTCGGCCTATGCTCCGGTCCGCTATCTAGCGCCGCTATTGACTACTCTGCTTATAATAAGCTGAAAACAATGTACTGACATTTATGTCAATATCTAAACTCAAATAAACTAATCCAAACAGTCCTTAAATCTATAAATAGATACCACTATTCTATGAATCATCTATTAACAATTTCAATAGAATTCAGTCTACGAAGTTTTTTCTCACCTTCAATAAAGGGTAATTTTCAGAATACAAAAATGAGTGCTAGAGATTAATACATTCACAAAGATAACAAAGCCTGAGATACTGATACAACAACAAAAAAAATCTAAAAACATAAGCAAGTATTAAAATTTTCTATGATGTTATTATGATTAGTAATAATTTAGTACCAGAACAAAGTTGTTTTCACATCCAGGCCTCTTGGGGGAAGAATCATCACGGTGTACTATATCACCAGCAAAACTCAAACCGAGAAGAAGCATGAACACAGAGAAGAACACAGTGAAATCAGTAGAAAAACGAAACGAAACCATGTTGGTTTGAGAATAAAGAATCTTGATTGTAGATGGAAAATTGAGGTGAGAAAACAAAAGGGTTTGGAGTATGAAAGAAAAAGATTATATCTTTGGGAAAAAAGAAAAGAAAAGATGGAGGTGGTAGTACAAAGGAGGAAGAGGAAATCGTGGAGGGGTGAAGTGAGAGAAAGACAAGAGAGAGAAAGGGACACAAAGGTTTTTGCTTTTTTGTATTTGATAATGATAATAATAATAATAATAATAATATTATTTTTTTTATTTTTTATTTTTTATTTTTTTTTGTGTTTGTCGAATGTAAGATGGAACATGAAGAAAACGCCGCGTGGTAACCGTTGAACAAAATTTCATCTATTTCACGTTTTTGGTTTATTGATTTGGCCACGCGTTTCATGTGTGCGTGACGTACACGCGATTCTCAAGGGATAGGAATAAGAATAAATATAGATAGTCAATTTACTTACGCTATTGGTTTGATGTGGATGCTATATAAACTCAAAACATAGTCAAAATATGAAGGAGTAAATTAACAACTTATATTTGCTTATTTTTTGTTAAAATTATATATACTTTTAAAATAATAAACTAATGAGTGGATATTTATGTGATTTATATTTTTATTACTATAATTTTCAATTACTTTCTTTCATATGATTTATGTTATATTTTGTTTTTTACAGTTAATAATTCTTTTTTTTAATTCTTGATTATTTTTTATTGAAATTTTCAATTAAGTTTTTGTTCTTATAATTTATGTTAATTTTTCTCTTCTCACCATTAATAATTCCTTTTTCTAAAAAAAATCTCACTCATTATTTTCTATTGAAATTTTCAATTACTTTTTTTTTTTAAGTTAATAATTATAATATTGGAGTACTATGATGGCTTTTTGTTATTAAATCTCAGATAACTCCTTGCTTGCCAAATAGAGATGTGATCTTAGAAATGGTTGCTCTAATGACCACTTTGCATTGAGGGTTCTATTTTTAATCATAAATATTCTAGATGTCATTAATGCCATAACAATGTCAAGTTGGGTCCAAGATGGATGTTAACCAACACCAAAGCTTGACTGCAAAAATTGCACTCAAAGAATAGATGAAATATGTCTCTTCACATGAAAAACAAAGAGAGCACGTGGAAGGGAAATGACATCCTTTGATTATAAGATTGTCATAATAAGAAGGGACTTTGTTGTGCAAAAGTCTCCAGGTTAGTAAAGATTTTGATAGAGGGATGTCTCTACATCAAATGGACTTAGCCTAATTTACCTTAGGTTGTTGATGTCTTTTGAAAATGTATGTCTCTTTTATGCTTTCTTTGTTCCATCAAAGCACATGTAACACCTTTCAAACCTTGGTACTAAACCTGGACCTAGAGATTGAATGTTCAGCTTGAAAGTATTTCATTATGAAGCCCTCCTCAATTCAGCCCCATATGACCATAACAAGTTATATTGTTTGCTAGAGTCTTCCTTCACTATCCTTTTGACTCTGTCTTGCCTTAAATGCCATACAACCAAGAATTTCAGTAGCATACCTCACCCTAACATTTGCAATTACATCATTCAACTTCATTTTGTTATTGTTCTTCATCCTATAAACTATTACTTTTGCAACCCAATCAGCTTTGGCACTCTTGTTAAAAAATTGTCTTACACACATATGTTTAGCATACAAAGTCTTAATTATAAAGGTTGTTGATGTTAAGACTTTATTGCACAGTACAATGTAATTACATTGTGATTTTTCCTTGCAAACCACCCTGCATCTCACTGCATCATTTTTAACAAATCTGACATCCTTCTCATTTAATGCATTATGTTCTAAAATAGCACTCTTGAACTGCTTTAGTGATGAAAACTTCATTCCCACCTTGAATTTATATTCCTTTGTAATCCCATTTTCCTCATTGAACCTAACAACTCTTGGCCTATCATCACCATTGTCATCTTTAACACCACTATCAAGCTCATCAGTAATATACTCATCTTCAATTACATGTTCCTTTCCCATCTCTGGTGTAATAAAACTTGGTCTCACTGCCTCACTAGAGCCTGCAACATCTGCTTCAGGTATGTTTATGGGCTGACCATCAAAACCCTCATCAAAACCATGCATCCTTTCTTCTTCATTATCTTCAAATTTGATATCCTTCACGGACTCGTCACTAGAACCCTCATCAATACATGAATCAACATCATCTCCACATTTTTTACCCTTGTTCCTTTTTCTTGCATTCTCCATAAAAGTTGCATCCCCTATACTTAGTTTAGGCTCAGTGTATATTTCAACCTCACCTTTGCATTCTTGAACGAAGACAGCTAACTCAAATGCATCACCATCATCCCTAAATGGTTTTAAATCATTTTCTAAAGTACCATCATCATGTTTCCACCATATCCTAACATTACTGTATTAAAACCCATGATTCATTCCCTTAATTAAACCACATGCCTAAAAAAATGACCAACATTCACCATCTTGACCATTAAATGCATAAAATTTCCTACCCTCATACTTTAGCATTGGGTCTTTTACAAAAGAGCCATTCGTGTAAACTATTACCTTAAAGACACCCATGCCTACATAATGCATGGGAAATGACAGTTAAACATGGACCCGCGAAATGGCTCTTGTATGCGTACAAACCCTAATAACTTAATAATACACTACCAGTAAAATACAAATCTTATACCAAACTTCAATAAAATAGAATCTAAAAAGGAACATGTGGACCTACCTCAGTTTCAATGTCAAGGGACCACAAAGCAAGTACCTTTCAAGCCAAAGCTGGGACCACAAAGAAAACGCAATGAGAAGGGAGACAAATTTCTGCAAACAAAATTAAAATAGGCATTGTGTTGCTGCTACTATGTTCAACAAACTTTAAAGAATAAGCACGAGCTTGAAGAAGAATGGATTTGATTTTGAGAACTTACCTTCTGCTGAGAACGAAAGAGTGAGAGTAAATTTAGGGAGTGAAAATAATTTTAGGGTTTCTAATTCTAACTATATACTCAAAATAAAAATAATAATAATAATACGTGGCATCTGCTTAATCAGCAGGTCAACTTAGGTTGTTGATGGAGGGATATCTCTGCATCAAATGGACTTAGCCTAATTTACCTTAGGTTGTTGGTGTCTTTTGAAAATGTATGCCTCTTTTAAGGTTAATTCACAATCAGAAACACTTCTCTAAACTAGTTTGTCCTCTTTACTCTAGATTGAGAGAGTTACTTGCATGACAAGATTTCTCAAGTCGGAAAAAAACTGTCAAAAAAAGAAGGAATACACCAGCTATTGTTTGAAATATAGTTACTAAATGCATGAGAAAATTGTGAGAAAACTTCAATGTTGAGGTATAAATCCTGGATTAAATTGGTTCCACGCAAGTCATTTAGCCATAATCGAATGCTTTGGCCATTGCCAATCAGCCAACAAGAGTTTTCCATGATCACATTTAGTTCCTGCTTATCACTGTTGGTTTGAATATGAATTAATTGTCTAAAAGGAGGTTGAATTTTAAACTAAAAATTTCCTTCTTTTTGTTTTAGAAAATCAGATTAACGTGTGGAAGCAAATTTGGTGATAACTTGTTTTTAAAAGATTTTAGCAATTGAAAAATAATTGTAGTAATGCGTGCGTGCACACATATACACAAACAAACAAACAAACACACAAAACACACACACACACACACACACACACACACACACACACACCATAGATTTGGAATAAAGTGATAGACAATGTGATAGATAATCCTTAATGCTTCAAAAAAGAGATTTGATACAATTAATAATTAATCAATGTGAAACAATCTTCAATTACAATTTTTATAGTATAATCAACAATGAGATTATTTAGAAAACCAAATCTAATCAAACCTACATTTATACAATTCAATTCTATGAAGCAATAAACTCAAGAAACATACAATTTTATAAGAAGCGGTAAATATGACGTATAATAGAATTAAACAAGAAATCAAAAGGAGAGGGTGAATGAGATAACGTAACGGGATTTATATTGGTTTAGTGCTATCATCCTCGTAGGCACCTAATCCCGTCTTCGACAGTAATGTTGGTGTAAGCCCTAGAGGCCAATAGTTTTATTAGAACTTGGTATCTATATCAGATTATTTATTAATAATTAAAAGACATTTCTTTAGTATGTTTGTTTTCCCAAAATAATAAAGTCCTTAGAATAGCTAGTCCGTTTAATGAAACATTAAGTGCGACTTAATCATGAGATTCTATTAAACATAAGGACCATATTCTTATAGTATCCGTAGTCGAGCTTTATTATGAAGTGGGATAACATTAAAGCATTGAGAGTCTCACGTGGATAAACTTATGATCACATCTCATGGACTATGGATAAAGAGTTATCAAGTCTTCACATATGTATGAATATTAGGAGTAATATTTATAATGGAATAACCCACTGTGAGAATACTACATAGAATCTTATGCAAAGTGTCATAAGTTATTCTCATGGTGATAATGGTGTATACCACCACCCTTCGACCTAAACCATTATGGATCCTAGATGTGGAGTCAAGTACTTTATTATTGATTAAACGTTGTTCATAACGATGACCATAGAGACAGTTGATGAGTACTACACAAATCATGCTGAGGGACGTGAGTGGCCTAGATGGAATTTGCTCATAATATGTAACAGGATAAATTTCTAAGGGACCAATATTGAACTGGACAAGGGTGACATGGTCTATGCCTTATGTTCAATATACACATGAGGGAAAAAGGATAATTGTACATACAAGCATTATCACAAAAAGGTTTTGTCAGATCACGTGACGTTTTTGTGACTTGGGTAACAATGATGTGTTGCTAGATACCGATCATTGTTTATTATATTAAATATGTGATTTAATATAACTGTCACTATAACTAGAACCTACAGGGTCACACATATAAGGATAAACTGATGAGAGATAGAAATAAAAAGTGAAATAAAGAACATGTAAGGTAAGTTGTACTTAAGAGAATTATGGAACACCGTAAGGTACAATGTGCTTAAGTGAATTATAGAACACCGTAACGTACAGTGCACTTAAATGGAATATATAATATAGTACTGTACCATGCGCTTAAGTGAATTATAGTACACCATCAGGTACGATGCACTTAAGTGAGCTTTTTAGCTTGCAGCCTGCACAAGTGGTTATATAAATAGAACCATTGTGCAGAAGCTTTCACACTTTATGAAATTCGATTTTAAACCTTAGTCGTATTCTCTCTCTCTCTCTCTCTATATATATATATATATATTCGTCTCTCTCTCTATATATATATATATATTCTTCTCTGTCTCTGTCTCTCTCTCTCTCTCTCTCTCTCTCACACACACACAGACACACACACACACACACACGCACACACACACACACACACACACACACACAAAGTCTTTATTTGTAGAAGCTAGCATTGAGATTGAAGGCACTATTTGTGTGAAATGAGTAGAGGCGTTGTTATTTGTTCAACACTTGTGATCGTTCATCTAATTCTGCATCAAAAGTTTTAATTACCACAAGAGGTAATTGTTTCTATCACTAATCATGATCATTTGTAAGGATTGACTCAAGGGAAATTTTTATTTTTCCACTGCGTTCATATTGCAATTTCCCTTCAAGTAAACCATTGAAAATTTATTTCTTCCACTGTGTTATTTTATTCAGGTTTGTGTTACAAAAAGTCAATGAAATAATAAGATAAACTTCCTAATCCAAGCTATCTTCTTCCTTACTTCTTGGTTGAACTTTTCTACAACTAGCTGCCACAACTACTTCATTTGATCTTCAATTTGATCTTGATCTTCAACCTTTGATGGGCTAATATCTTGAAATGTCACCGATCTTTGCTCAATCTCAAATTCGAGCCTTGAATCCCTTTCTTCAACTGATTGACAAATCCATAGGGAAAACTCCACAACATGGAGAAAAGCTTGTTCTCTTTTTCCTTATAGGAACTTCACTTCTTGAGTTCCTTCAAGATCAAAATTCTGCTTTGAAAACTGTACACTTCAATGAAAGGTTAAACCTTTAATGCTATCTCACAATCAATCACAACACACACATAAATAACTTGATGATTCTCCGTGAACATAATAAAGATAAAGAATTAAGAGAGATCAAGTTGTTTATTCATAGCTATCTCATTGATAATTTTTTATCTCTATTTTATTTAAATGAAAGAACCTATGTATATGTGCATGAGATAAAGCACTTAAATGAGCGAAAATATCCTTGAATGACCATATTCAAATTTTGCAATGAATCAATTCAAATTAGGGAAGTTAGATATAAAATGATCAAGATCAAAGTAATTTTGAATCAATTCAAACATACTTCTTAAATTGGATCATGCCAACTTTTGAATTGATTCACATTAGTTTTTGAATCAGATTATGCCAACCTTTGACTTGACTCCCACAAATAGAGGCAAACAAGAATTTTTTAGAACTTTTTTAATAGATTCAAAGTTTGCATTGAATCAATTCAAACACGGTGTCCATTATGAACTGAGTCATGAAAGCCTTGAGTCGGATCATCAAAGTTTGACTTTAGACAACATTTCATTTTATGCATGCAAACCATTTTAGTTATGTGTGTGAGATAGGTTCAATGAGGAAACTGAAAAACTATGACAAAATATGATACAAAAAGCATCAAAACATTAAGATAGTCGATAAGGCATGCAAGTGCAATTTCAGTCTCTCCTTTTTTTATACTTGGCCAAAATATTGAGTAATTAAGTAACTCATGGAGCTATGACCCCCCTGCATTTAACACTCATTGCGTAAGCCAATTTTATATTTTATGTGAAATCCCTTCCCCCTTTGACAAAATTAAAAAGGAATAGGAACGAGAAACGAGAGTAAAATGCAAAAATACACAATCAACACTGCATAATATAACATTTTCATTAACAACTCATAATTCAATAACGGATAAACCAATATAAGAAAATAAGCTCATGCAGCGCAGGCAATTGAGGAATAAATATAAGCATATGAGTGATATAGAGAAATGAACAAAACAAACAACACAACCACATAAAACCAAAACGAAGCAGGATCCAAACATGGATACCAAAGATACAAAATCTTGATCAAATCACAATATCAAAGACATAAATAAAAATATAATCATAAAATGTATGAGATGTCATGTTATGAGATGCATGAAAAACTAATGAGGTGGGTCAAACTGGTAGAGATCATCCATAGTAAACTTTTGAACCTAAACAGAGACTTGATCACATAATCCCCAAACCAAAGCTTGTCACAGGTTTAGCTTTGAACCCAAACAAATTATCCCTAAATGGATGAAATGTTCAACCAAGGTAAAAACAAAAACTTCCTTGGTAAACTTACAAATCTATCCTTCCATGATTACTGAAGGGAAATCGCGATTTAAAACACAGCGGAAATTAAAATTTCCCTTTAGCGATCCTTACGAAAGATCATGATCAGTGATAGAATGGTTACCTCTTGTGGCGATGAAACCTTTGATTCTGAATCGAAGGAATGATCACGAGCGATATACGATGAACAACGCCTCTACTCAGTCCACACGAACAGCTTCCTACAGTCTCAGTGCTAGCTGCTACGATTGAAGGCTTTGAGTGAGAGATAGAGAGAAGGAAAATATGGCCACGGTTTCACAACTGAATTTTCATCAAGTGTTTATGCTTCTGCACAAGGGTTATATTTATAGAACCACTTGTGTGGGCTGCAAGCTAAAAAACTCATTTAAGTGCACGCACACCATGTCTTATGATGTACCGTATATCACTTAAGCACGCAGTACCTTACCACAATCCGTATTCAACTTAAGTGCACCGTACCTTACGGTGTTACATATTTACTTAAGTACACTGTACCTTACGGTGTGCCTTATTTACTCTACCTCTTATCAAACTGTCCTTATGTGTATGACCCTATAGGATTTTGCGACGTTAGTAATTATATTAAATTATGCATTTAACATAATAAATAGTGAGCGGTATCTAGCAACACATCACTGCTACCCAAGTCACGAAATTGCCATGTGATCTGACAAAAACTTTTATGATAATGCTTATGTGTACAATTACCCTTTTGCTCTTATGTCTATATTGAACACAAGACATATACCATGCCATCCTTGTTCAGTTCAATATTAGGCCCTTAGACATTTATCCTGTTATGCAGGATGGGCAAATTCCATCTAGGTCACTCATGTCCCTCAACATGCTTTATGAAGTACCCATCAACTGTCTTTATAGTCATCCAATTACGGATAATGTTTGATCAACAATAAAGTACTTGACTCTACATCTAGGGTCCATAGTGGTTTCAGGTCGAAGGGTGGTATACACCACTATCACCATGAGAGTAACTTATGACACTTTGCATAACATTCTATGTAGTACTCTCATAGTAGGTCAATCCAGTATAAATATTACTCCTAATATCCATACCTATGTTAAGACTTGATAACTCCTTATCCACGATCCATGAGATATGATCATCAGTCTATCTACATAATAGTCTTAATGCTTTAAGGTTATCCCATTTCACATTAAAGCTCGACTACGAATACTTTAAGAATAATGTCCTTAAGTTTAATGGAATCTCATGATTAAGTCACACTTAATATTTCATTAAACGAACTAGCTATTCTAGGGACTTTATCACTTTGGAAAAACAAACATAATAAAGAAATGCCTTTTATTATTAATAAATAATTCGATACAAGTACCAAAAGTATTGGCCTCTAGGGCTTACACCAACAATTACAGCTTTCTCGAAAGAACTACGACTAAAATTTTAGGGAGAGAAATTAACCAAAAAGAAATTTTAGAGGGAGAGTGAGAAGTGACAAATGAAATTATGTTTTTTGGATGTGAATATATGTGGGAGCGGACCTCTATTTATAGGCTATAGGTTTAAACAAAAAAGGAAAAGTTGTATGGCCATAATAGATGTGCCAATCGATTGGCATCATGCACCAATTGATTGGTATGCCTAAGTTAATCAATTAATAAGCTATAAAAGGTAAGAAAGTATATTTATCCATTACCAGTCATTAAGGAATTTTCCTAATCTATTAGGGTGCATTTTTTAACCGGTCCAATCGATTTCCATAAGGTGTCAATCGATTGGCAAGAGAAAAAACTTGCCCATATCTCTTAAGATAGTTCCTAACTTGTATGGCACGACTTCAAGGCAGATTTAGAAATATTTTCTTAATAAAAATAAGTTTGGAAATTTGTTTGTGTGTGTGTGTGTGTGTGTGTGTGTTTAGCCATGTTACTTTACGAGAAGACACTTATGCTTTTACAATATATATTCACTCAAGCATATCAAGGCAGGCTTTCAAATACTTCAATACTTGTCAGATGCTTTATCCTTATAGACACTTGATTCAGCTTGAGATGAGGCTTGATTTATATTTCATTTGGTTGCCATTGTTAGAGAGTCAAGTCCATCAAACCCTAATTATCTGGTTTCATCTTTAACCGCTCTTTGGTAATCCTTAAAGACTTGTTGTCATTATAAAAAGGCATGTTCATCTTTAATGGTTGTCATCATCAAAATCATGTTCCATATACTACAAAATAAGGTTCCGCATTCTCCCCATTTTTTATGATGACAACTCATCTCTCAAGGAGGTGGTAAAATATGTTGTTCCATTTGCATTGGTTACATTATGCAAAATAACATTGTTTGTTCAAGTTATTTTTGTGAAGAAGGATGTGTGGGAATAAATGTCCTAACATGTGTGCAGCATCTGGCCCTTGTTAGCAGACCAATGTTGTAGGTGTTATACACATTATTTTCTAATTGTTTCAACCAAATTTGTTGCAGATCTTTTAGCAATGTTTGTGTGATTAGTTTAACAGCTATTTGAAGATCAAATCAATTTAAATGGATATTTAAATTTTATTTTGAATTAATAATAAATCATATCTTTTGTTGGATACTTTTATGGAACAAATAAAATCCAACAATATCTGTTATTATTCTGAATGAGATCAATGCCAATATCCAAAGGAGAAAAAACCCAGAATTGCATTGCTATTTAAGAAGACTCTCACCTCATCATTGAGGGTATGCGCTGAATTGAAGATCTTTAGTGTTAGGGTTTATTTAAGTCATTGTTTGTGTTGTTACTTGTACACCACACTAGTTCCCTTATTCATATCTAAAGGTATAGTGTTGGTTTGTTTAGTTAAGTTGTAATCCAACATTCTTTAAAGGTATTTATTGAAGCTGATCACTTGGGATTAGTGATTGAGAAAAGTGAGAGGGGTTCTCATATTTAGGGGGAAACTACATAGAAAGTCACTAGGATTAGTAAAAGGCATTGAACAACATGGGGTTGTTTTTCCTATAAGACTAATTGTACTAATTCAAGATAATGAATTTCTTTTCTTGGGTTGAGTTCCCCCTACACGTAGGTGTGGTTTTACTGAACTGGGTTAACAATTTCTTGTGTCCTTTTATTGCTTTCTGCATTGATCATCTTGTTTATAAATTATTTGTTAATTCTGGTGTAAGATGTTGAACATCTTTGCTTAAGCATCTGATCCAACATTTGTCCCCTTAAGAACAGAATTCCAATTTGCATTAGAGCATCCACCCCGTTCTATTTGGGTGAGCTCTAGGAAAGATATTTTTTGTCTAAATGGATAACAAGGATGTAGGGTCAGTCAATATACCACCTATTTTGGATGGCACCGATTATGATTATTGGAAGGACAAGATGGTGGTTTTTCTCAAATCCATGGACAAAAAAACATAGAAGGCTATGGTAAAATGTTGGAAACACCCTGTGAATATTTCTCAAGATGGTACATCAAGCTTAAAGTCAGAAGCTGAGTGGACTTATGCAGAAGATAATGAAACTCTTGGAAACTCCAATGATTTAAATGTTATTTTCAATGGTGTTGAAAAGAACATGTTTTGATTAATCAACACATGTACTCTAGCTCCTCACAACAAAGTTTGAGAATCTGAGGATGAATGAAGATGAATCCTTCTCTAACTTTAACATCAGACTGCGTGACATTGCTAACACTTTTTTTTTTGTCTTAGGAGAAAAGATGTATGAAGAGAGACTGGCCAGAAAAATATTTAGATCTCTACCTAAGAAGTTTGATATGAAGGTCACAACAATGGAAACCTTGGCAACATCAAAGTTGATGAACTCATTGGTTCTTTATAAACCTTTGAGATGGCTTTGAATGACAGATCTGAAAAGAAGAACAAAAGTATAACTTTTGTGCCCAACACTGAAGAGGATGAAAATCATGATGGAGAAAGCTTATCAGAGGATATAGCCCTTGTTGGGAGAAATTTTAACAACTCCTTAAAGAAATTGAACATAAATTGGAGGAAAAATGTCCAAGACAAGGTGTCAGACACCAGTCCCCTGAACAAAGCTAAATGAGCACAATGTTATGAATGTGAAGGATTTGGTCACATTAAAACTGACTATGTTACTTTTATAAAGAAGCAGAAAAAGGGATTTTCAACCACTTGGTCCGATTCTGATGATGAAAGTGAAGGAGAAACAACTAATAAAGTGATAGCCTTCATTGGAAAATATGGATCTTGTAGTGAGTCTGGGGATGAAGATATCTCAGTAGAAGAACTTACTGAAACTTATAGAGAGTTTCTCATTGGGTGGAAGGAACCTTGCATGAGAAAAGAGAAAAAAATAAGACCATAAGTGATCTACTCATGGAAAAGAACAATCTTGTCTCAACCATTGCAGATCTAGAAGCGGAAGTCACATTGTTAAAGTCTAAACTTGACAATATGACAAAATTTGTACGTATGTCGAATAATGTTTATGATATGTTAGATGAGATCTTAGAGATTGTGGAGAAAAAGGCTATAGGGTTTGACTACAGTTCCACGAACAAAAAGGTCAAAGATCCTACTAAGGAGTTTGTTGCTGCTGAAAAGAAAACGAAGTTTCTGATGAAGGACCACGTGTCCCAACATCCTGCTCAACATGTGTAGCCTCACAACTGAGGCAACAAGAAATCATCTTAGAGGTATCATCACTGTCGCAGATATGGTCATATAAGACCTTTTATTCTATAGATTATATGGATATCCTCGGTCTCATAGTTAACTAAGATTCAACAGGAGGAAAGGGAAGAAAACTCAAGCTAAGATGGTGCGGAAACCCAAGGAAAGTGTCACTTATCTTACATCTCATGCTTCTCTTAGAGTTTCCTCGAGATAATATTTTGATAGTGGATGTTCAAGGCACATGATTGGTGAAAAGAGTTATCTTGAAGAGTTAAAGCCCTACTCTAATAGTTATGTTAACTTTGGTAATGGAGTTAGAGGAATCATCAAAGGAATAGGAAAAAATTTTAGCCAGGATTTTCCTTGTCTTGATGATGTGTTGAAGGTAGAAGGAATAACGACTAACTTGATCAGTATAAGTCAACTATATGATCAAGGCCTGAATGTTAGCTATAACAAGTTAAAATGTATTGTCTCTAGCAAAGATCAAGAGGTGCTAATGAAGGGTTCAAGATCCAAATACAAATGTTATATGTGGATCTCTCATCCCTCATGTAAGGTTAAGAGCATGAAGGAGAACATATATGAAGATGTTGTCAAGGGATTGCCAAAACTCATAATTTAAGAAGGAAATATCTGTGGAGAGTGCCAAATTGGGAAGCCAACCAAGATGTCACACAAGATTCTTCAACATCTTACTCATGTTTCTGTATTACCACTTATGGACTTTATGAGACTCATATAAGGAGTTGTAATTGAAGGAATGATTGATGGTCAGGATGGAGGTCCTCCCAACATTGAACAACCAACAATGGTTCAGAAGAAGAAGCTAAAGAAGATTAGTGATTATGGAATAATTCTTTCTATCGGGGCTGCTTCTCATAATTCTGAATTTTTTACTATTCAAAATCAAGGTATTGTGTTTGGTGAAGGGGGAATTGGTGTTCCTCTTGGTGTGTTGAATCTCATGTATACGTTGTATGTCAGGAAACATGTGCTAGAAATTGTTCCCCACACTATTCCACATTTTAAATATGTGACCCTTGAGAATAATTCTGTAAGTGATGATCATCATGTCCATGAATATGTTGAGGTTGATATTATTTTAGCCCATGTTGAGGTTGTTAATAACAATAATAAAAAAAGTTATGAGATTTTTACAAGAAATAAGGCTCAACTTGTAGCACAAGGCTATGTTGAAGACTCTACTCCTATTACTCATGTTGAATCCATCAGAATGTTGCTAGGTTTGTCTTGTAGCCTTAGGTTCACACTTTATTAGATGGATTTGAAAAATGCCTCCCTTAATAGGTACTTGAATGTAGATATCAACCAAGATATGCCAGAAAAAAAACATGTATGACATGTTGGTGATTGAGTTTCCAACTTAGAGGAAGGATGGGCAAGTTTCCCATGTTAATTCTAAAGTGAATGATGTGGTGAATAATGTGAACCACAACATTGACGGTGTTGTTAATGATTCTGTCAGTGCTGATGATGGTTTTATCCATAAGAACAATGGAATTCATGTTGGATCTTCTCATACCAATGAAGGTGTTACTAAAGATATCGGTCTTAGTAAAAGGTATGCCAAGAAGTCAAAGAAAAAGGTGGAAATAGAAAAGTTGTGCTGAAGGCTAAAATGAATCATTCCAAGAAGATCCCTACTCCTACCAAGGAAAAGAAGACACCCAAGAAGAAGAAGAAATATGTGGTTGTTAGTAAGAAATCAGTTTGGAAGAAAAGTAATGTTGCTCATCATAGGATAATGGCTCTTAAAAAAGAATATTATGTTAAAGCACTGAAATATAATGAAATTATGGAGCTTCTTAGTGATGCCCATTTATTGAGGACAATGTTGAATGATGGATTTAGTTATCCTAAGTTTATGAAGGAATATGTGGTTAAGAATAATGGTATTCCTCATGGGTTGCTGAATTTTAGTTACAAGTTGTTTGTTGGGAAAGATGTCCTAGACATTATGTTACACATATGTGCACCTATTGATGAAACTGATATGTTGGAGCTTTGTCACCTCAACTTGTTGTTTATGCTATTACAAGTTTGTGAAATGTAATATTGAATTTTTGCTATCTAGTATGTGTGCCCGTACTGGGTTGTTGTTTATTTTGTTACCCCTTGTCCAATTTAAGAAAATTAGGGGGAGATTATGATATGATGAGAAGATTACTTTTGGAGAAGTTTGTTAATCCAAATCAGTTTGGAAAAAATGCTTTTGAATATACTTTGAAGGAAGATTTTGTTCAGTTTGCTACAAATATTCCATTAAGATATTTTATAGGATTTGTTTTAAGTACAAGATTGAGATTTGCACTTGATGAAGAAACCTCCAATCTCAATTAAAGATGGCTTAAAGCACGATTCAATTTTTGCTAGATATTTATTATGAATCCTTTACTTGAGAAGTTGGAATTGTGATGTTTATCAATTAAAGATGTAATTTGATTTGTTCAAGTTTCAGAATTGTGTTACATACTTAGATGTCATGCTAAATGTTCCATGATCTGTGAGACATTTGTCTTA
Source organism: Lathyrus tuberosus (assembly GCA_022829125.1). NCBI lineage: Eukaryota > Viridiplantae > Streptophyta > Magnoliopsida > Fabales > Fabaceae > Lathyrus > Lathyrus tuberosus. The sequence continues at coordinate 873,421 of JALAZF010000266.1, read as the reverse complement.
GACTGGTTTCAAATATCTCAATCTTCCTAATAAATATTTAATTGATAATGTGTGTTTTTGGAGGATGTAATTTGAATCAAATACAACAAGAATAATCTAGAGATTCAAATTTATTCAAAGAGATCGATCAAGATTGGAAATCATCATTATTGAAGATTGATCTTATGTGCTTTTTAGAAGTCCAACCATATTCATAATCTCAATCCTTATGGGATTTTGGTGTTGGATTTTTATGACTATATAAGGATTTTATCTCCTTTTTGAAGACTCATACCTCAAGAGTAATTATCTACATGGTGAGGAAGATTCATAATCCTCGAGAAAATAAGAAGAATCAAGCACAGTAGACTGAAGTCATTAGCTTTGGTATTTGTGATTCTGCAAATGTCAATGGTTCATTCTTTGTTGTATTTCTCTGGTTTTCTTACACCTTTTCCAAATTATGGCAAAAAGGAGGGAGTATTGGTGTAATGGTGTGTACATACATGTATGCTTGTGATGTGATCTCCTGTGGTAGTTGATGTGATCTCTTCTATTTTTTATGATGTTCTGATGATTTGATGTTAGATTCTACTGTGTGCTCACATGCTGGAGCATCTGGCCTGGCATCTTGCCTTTGAGAATGTGTGAGCTAATATACTAACTATGTGTGAACTCTGAAGTTCTGATGCTTGATACGTGTCAGTAATATCTTTTGACTTTTGACTATGACTATTAACTATGTGTGCATGCATGAATAACTAATCATGAATGATTGTGTGTCTTGACTATTATGGAGAATTAAATATTGTGTAATAACCATTTAACCTCTGAATATGCTATTGATTTCTGCTGCCGCTTCTCTAATTTTTGTTGTTGCTATTGTTTGCTCTATATGCTTATGTGTGGTGTGCTTATTGATCAACTCATGTTACAAATCATGTATGTGTGATTTGTTATGACAACTATTTGAATATCAAATTAATTTAAACAGAGGTTTAAATTTGAATTTGAATTAATAACAAATCATATATTTTGCTGGATACTTTAATAGAACAGATCAAATCCAACAATATTTGCTATTATTTTGGATGAGATCAAAGCCAATATCCAGAGGAGAAAAAGCCCTGAATTGCATTGCTATTTAAGGCGACTTTAACCGCATCATTGAGGGTGTGTGTTGAATTGAAGAACTTTAGTGCTAGGGTTTAATTGAGTCATTGTTTGTGTTATTACTTGTACCCCACACTAGTGCCCTCATTCATATCTAAAGGCATAATGTTGGTTTATTTAGTTGAGCTGTAATTCAACATTCTTTAAAGGTGTTTATTGAAGCTGATCACTTGGAATTAGTGATTGAGAGAAAGTGAGAGGGGTTCTCATATTTAGGGGGGGACCTAAATAGAAAGTCACTGGGAATATAAAAAGGCATTGAAAAACATAGGGGTTTTGTTGCTATAAGACTAATTGTACTAATTCAAGATAATGAATTTCCTTTCTTGGGTTGAGCTCTCCCAGACGTATGTGTGGTTTTACCGAATTGGGTTAACAATTTCTTGTGTCCTTTTATTGATTTTTGCATTGATCATCTTATTTATAAATTATTTGTTAATTCTAGTGTAAGATGTTGAACACCTTTGCTTAAGCATCTGGTCCAACATCTCTCCCCTTAAGAACATAATCCCAAAATTAATAACAAATATTTGTTTGGAGTGAATAAACTCCCCTTTAATTAATTAGAGAGTATACTCTACTCCCCTTGAGAGTATACTTCTCCCCCTTGTCAAAATCAAAAGGCGGGTAAAGATGCATTGCGATAATTTAAATATGCAAACATAGGCAAATAACATTTAGGAAAAGAGAAAAACATCACTCATTTTATCAACTAAAATTTATAGGAATTCAAAGTACAAAAGGGAAATTACATATTTGAAATAGTACAAAAAATAGGAAACAAATTAATAATCTAAGCATTTTAAAATACACAGGTAAGACTATTCAACGTCATAAGCATCACCATCCCTTGCCATAATTTTCTTCATATCTTGGGCTACGTTCCTGACATATCTTTAGAACTTTGTTGATCTTTGCGTCTTCTACTTCTTGTAGATCCTCGTCTTCTTCTTCCTAGATTGTTGAGTCCTCCTATATTTCTCGATGTTTGACGAGAAATTTTATTTCTCTAAGAGCAGTCTAGGTGATGTTATGATTGGTTGAGTCTTCAGTTTCATCCATAGTATCAATGTTGAAGTTTGCTAAAAGTTTGGTGATTAATTGCCCATTAGAGAGTCTAGCTGATTGGATCTCTTTGCAGCAAATCATGTGGTTGAAAATTAATTCTACCCAATTTGTTAAAATTTCTTGGGATAAAAGCCATAAGGGTACTGTCGTACCTTGAAAAATATGATCTTCGAAATGCGCAAAACGGGGTTGCACGATCACGGATGGACTTAGGAGAGTCGCCATCAAACTGTATTTATTCCCATGAGGGAAAAGGGAAAATATCGAGAAAACCCATGGATGAAAGGATATGGTATGGTCATTGCAACCATATCGGGTTCGGAAGTCGGTTATGTAATGGGAAGGTACTAGCACCCCTACATCCATCGTACTCGATGGGAACCATCTAAATTGTCTAAGCATGAAAGGGTATTTGATGTCTCAAAAGCTTGCTAAGGGGAAATGAATGTTTTTTTATTAGGGTGCTTGCTAAGGATGAATATCCTCGTGCCTATGTATCCTCATTGTTAAACAAGGAAGTCAGAGCTCCGTAGTTTGGAGTAGAAAATAGGTGTGTGTTGGTTGATTTTATTACCTTGAAAAAGGGTTTAAGAAGTGGTGCCATGAGGCATAAAAATGAATTTGAAGAGTTATGTCTTTTTTAGGTTTTGAAAAGGTTCGTTCTTGAGTTGAATTGCACTAAAGACTACGGGTAGAGGCGACTATTTCAAGCAACCAAGTCAAACACCTTGTGTTGTAGTAATCAGAGTGAGTATAGGGAAGCTCCATTCTCACCCCTTCTCCACCACTTAAGGCTCGTGACGCACAATTCTTTTCTTATTTTATTGTATTTTGAATTTGATTAGGAAAAAGGCCACTTTATGTTGGATCAAGGGTTTATTGGTTGTTTTAAGAAAAGTTTTGGTAAATGGGTAGGTTGATGACAATCGTAAAAACAATCGACTTACAAAGGTGAATGTAATATGGAGGGTAATTGGTTTAAGGATTAATGGTGGTGGGAAACCTTATTTATTTTCTTGTGAAAAATACTTGACGTTGGATCAAGCATATTTATGTTGTTTTTGAAAAAAAGTGGTTGGTTGATTTTATCTTGCATTAAAGGAGAACGTAAGCAACTTACAATCAAAGCGCCACGATGAAAATTATTACACTTTATGGGAATGAGGATACATTTACTCAAATGGGGATGAAATCAAATCATAACACAAATAAAACCATCACACAAAAGCATGTAAACAAGCACATGAAATGAAAAATGAGAATCACTGTATGAAATCCCAAGAGGAGGCTATAAGGTTGATGGCGATCGTGAAAATAATCGACTTACAAGGTGTTTGAAAATGGCTTGATATTCAATCAAGGTATTAGTTTGAAAAGGTTTAGGCATGCATATGTGGATGAGAATCAAAAGCACTGTGATATGAATTACAAATCACACATGAATAAAGGTAAGAGTATCATAAAAGTCAAGCACTAGATGAACAAAACAAAGCACACAAAAGAAAGACTTTATTAATCAAATTAAATGTAAATATTTAATAAGATTAATCAAATAGTTAATCAATATTAAATAAACATATTTAAGACAATTAAATAATTAATATTTTTTTGGATTTTTAAATTAAAGAAAATAGTAAAAATAATTAATTAAATTAAACTTAAATATTTAATAAAATTAATCTTTAAAAAAATTAATAAATATTAAATAAAAAAGTTTAATAAAATTAATTAATTTTTTTTTTGAGTTTTTAGAACATATTATAAAATAATAAAACAATTAAAAAATATAAAATAAAAATAACAAAATAGAAATAAAATGAAAACAAAGAAAATAAGAAGAAAAAAACTAAACTAATGGGTCAGAATAAAAGTAAAATAGGGTGCCAATATGAAAACACCCAGGACCCAAGAAACTGAGGCCCACGTTGAAGGAGGGTCTAAGGTGAACCCTCAGGTCATATTGACTTTCAACGTTGCATATGGGGTGTTGATCAGACCAGAGTCAACCAAAGACTCATGATCTGATGGTCTACAAAGCAAGCACATAGTGGGACACACAAAAGACACGCGCGTGGAATGGAAATAAGGTCAAGGCCGGTGACAGTTGTCACTGGCACAACCAGCCACCTTTAACATTTGTGACACGCATGGCATAGGATAGGACAAAAGGAAAGTTAGGGTTCATTCACCCTCATTCTCACTCTGATACTCTCTCGATTACGTTCCTCTCTCTCTCTCTCTCATCTCTCAAACTTCTCTACACCTACCGTCAGAGACCTCACTGGAGAATAAGGAGGTTGACGGCCGCCCATGACGGCGCCACCCATCTTCTCCAGCCACCCTTAACCTAAATACACTACCCAACCTAAAAAACCTTCCTAAGTTTTTTGTGGTACTATGACTGACCTCATTTCCTTTTCTTTCATGGTACATTGCTTGGCACGAGGTACTTGGTTTGGTGCAAGGCTGAACATCATGAAGCTTAGCACAAAAGATTCCTATGAAGCCTTAGAATGGAGAGGAAGTGGAAAGCTATTTGGAAAGTGGATTGACATTGGCTTGGCACAAAAATGAAGCTATTTTGGAGCAATATGAAGAGCTTGGTAGAAACTTGGACACGAATTCTCAAGCATGGAAGGACATGAAGAGATTGTAGCACTTTGTCATGGAGCATTTGCAACAGAATTTGTTACTTAGGCATTGTAGAACTTAGGTGTTGTGAAATTCAGATGTCATCTTGGTCTTGTAACATGAGACTTGTAAGCCTTGTAAATTCAAATTAGTGTGATGCATTGGTTTAGGACTTAGTGGAACCTTTGGATCAATTATCATTATAATGCAACTTTTGAATCAAATTGAACTCTTTGTAATGTAAACCTTGTAGCAAATGTAACCTCAAAGTATTTTTATACACTCATGTTCTACGTTATTGCACCTCATTTCTATAAAACACTTAGAAACTCATATTTTTAATTAGTGAAAATATTTTATCGAGATGAGCAAAACTAAAACCACTATTTTAAGGATTAATCAGAGTATTCTGATCATTTCAACCTTAAAATAGTGTGTTACCTTTCATATAAAGGGACTTTGATAAAACCTTCCCTTGAAAGGAACACCAAGCATATTATGGTGTGTCATTCTCTATACATTGTTGGATGTGAGATTTGGTATAAACAACGAGATGAACAAGTTGATTACATACATATCCACTCAATTGATCACTATGGATCATACACCTTGAGATATTCTCCAGAACACTTGCTTTGATCATTGTAAATGATATTTTCCACCACCGTGCATTCTTGGATCAGAGACTTCATACTACTATATACTTAGAAGTATACCTCTTTCTTTGCATAACTCCATTAATAATCGTTAAAGTTTTGAGCTGCAAAGCATACCTGCAAAACACTAAGGTTTCACCTTTGGTACCCAAGTATTTTTAGATCCAGGTGCATTAGTTATAGAATATCTAAGGTTATTACCTTTAGATATTTTCAGTTTGTTAAAACAAAAAGGATCTAAATGGACAACTCTTTTGCAGTGTGTGTATTTATAAACTGGATAATTCTGTTTCTTGTGATCTACAACTTTTAGGATTGAAATCAAGTTTGAAAACATTTTAGAATACTTTTAAGATTAAGCAGCGGAAAAATAAAATTCATAAAGTAAAGTGCAGAAAGTAAAAGTTAAGGGAGAGAAAAGAACACCAGAAGTTATAGAGGTTCAGTCAAAAGAAAAAGACCTAATCCTCTCCCTAAGACTTGTTCTTGAGAGTATCCAATAAACTTAAGAGCTTTTAGTAGGTTAAACTCTCAAACCCCATTATACAAGGAAAATGAAGTTTGTAGCTAACTTCTAACCAAACATCAAACAAGGAGAGAAGCAGTGAGTCATCCTTCCAAATGATAGATTGAAGCGGTTAGTCTGTTTTCCACAAAAAACTTGGAGTGATTAGTCTTCAAGCTTATATTTTTTAGGTTGGGTAGTGTAATTAGGAAGCTTATGCCTAAAAAACTTGGAGCGATTAGTATGTTTTTCTTGCATGACTTCGAGGAATTTTTAGGAATGTTTTATTAAGAATAATAAGTTTGAAAATTGGTTTATGGGTGTGTGTGTGTGTGTGTGTGTTTATACATGTTACTTTAGGAGAACACCCTTATGCTTTTACAATATATATATATATATATATATATATATATATATATATATATATATATATATATATATATTCACTCAGATGTATCAAGGCAAACTTTCATATCAACCAAATTGGGGGTACGTAGGAATAAGGTTCTAAACCCTAGCGAGTAGAATAATAGTAAAAAAACTTAGGGTCCTCCTCTTATATCAAAGCCATCTCTTTGTATCATAATATGGATTTTTGTAAATAGAATAAATAGTCAAATATTCAAGTTGTAAGCAAACATACCCTAAAACTTAAGGAGGATCCCATTGAGTACAATGGAGGTGAGGGGTGCCTAACACCTTCCACTCACTTAACCGACTCCCGAACTTAGTGTCTCACCCTTAGTTTGTAGGTTTTATCATTGTTTCCCTGTCTCTTAATACAAATAAAGGATAATGGCGACTCTGTCATTTTGCCGACCGCGACATCTGGCGACTCTGGTGGGGAATTTTTATACTTCCCTAAAAAGAGAGTATATTCTAACATTGATTTTTAGGATTCTTGTTTGTTTGCCTTGCTTGTTTACTGTTTATATATATATATATATATATCTTCTATGTTTTTATATATATTTTTATGTTATATATATATATATATATATATATATATATATATATATATATATATATATATATATATATATATATATATATATATATATATATATATATATATATATATATAACATAAAAATATATATAAAAACATAGAAGATATATATATATATATATATATATATATATATATATATATTAATGTTTATTATATATTTATATCATATGTTATTGTCATCATACATTGGTTGGGATATAATTATGTGTGAAGCTACAACCCAAGCTTAGAGTACAACGCTAGATTAGGAGGTAGAACGAAAATGTTTTAGGGGGATGTGACATCCCAACAATTCATTGATGCTACACTTAGAAGAGATCCTCCATATGTCGTGAAGAGCGCTTTCTCTGGCGGAGCTCTAATGTTGACTACTATGGGGAGAGAGAAAGATAGGCGAGAAATGAGTGAGTTCAGAAGAGAACTCATTCATATACTCCTTCCCCTTCGCAGCCAGATGAGAGACACATGGTTCTCTTCAGGACCATGAGATCAGCATAGTTTAACCAGTCCAGTGGGTGTGAGCCTTTGGTGTTCTCTAGTTGACCATCAATATCAACCTTCAGTTTCGTTTACTTTGACTAGTAAACATAATCAAGGGCCAAGGGTTTAAGCAATCTCAGATCCTTTGATCTAGATCACACGACCCAGAGAAAGTCAATGGTTGACTCTCTCTTTGTGACTTTCCTTCCTCGCCAACAGGCTCAGAGGGGTATGAGCCTTATCTTTTTACTATTTACACCCCCATTTACCTGCCCATTACTTAATAACACAAAATACACCCCCTGGTTTTTTAAAAATAAATTAACCATTTAATTTAATTAGTGAATATTTGGTTGTAATTTAATTTAATTATTTTAATGAGAGTAATTAGGGTTTAGGGTTATATCAAATTAATTCAATGATGAAATTTTTAGGGTTTGTTTATTTTATTAACATATAATTAATTAGGCTAATTTTTAATTAATCTATAATAATCTATTACAAGGTTTTATATTTCAATTGATTATTTCATTTGAATAATTGGAATGATTGAATTAAGGGGTTTAAATTGTAATTGGGTAGATTAATTAATTAGGGTCAATAATAATTAGGGTTTTATTTTTAATAATCATTGGGGTTTTATTTATTTATTTATTTAATTTAATAATGATTGGACTTATTTTATTTTTGGGGTTTTATTTAATTAACTTAATAATTGAGTTTTTATATATTTGGATATTTTAAAAGTTTTAATTAAATAATTGGGATTTATTTTTGAATAATGGGAATAATTTTATTTTTGAGATAATTGGGATTAATTCAATGTTGGGATAATTATAAGATTTAATCTAATTTTTAGGATATTACATATTATTCAATTAAATCATCACATGATTATTCTTGGGATATTACAAGTTTTGTAATTAATTAATTAGGAATAAGTTATATTTTGGGAGACTTTAAAATAGTTATATTTAGATGAATGTGGAATTACTTTACGTTTTTGGGATATTATAATTTATTAAAGGTGGAATAAACCTATATTTTTGGGATTATTATGTTTAGGGATAAGGGATTATTTAATTATTTAATTCTTGATTAAATTAAAGGCTTCTACAAGCAATTTGGGTTGGATTTAGGGATAAGGATTCAGTTACAAATTAAGAATTTATTTTCTTAAGCAATTTGGGATATAGGAATATTAGGGATACATGGGGATAGATGTTGGTTTAAAAGGGATAAGTCATGGGATATAAAGGAATAAAGACCTTAGGATAGAACTCTTAGGATTCAAGAGTATAAACATAGGCCTATGGATAAGGGATAAGGGTTTTATGATATAATACATTTTCATAATTAAATTAAAGGGATTTTTGCAAATTCAAAGGGATAAAGGGATAAAAAACATTCAACTCACCTAAACCGTAAGTCCTCTACCCTTGTGTATTGAGACATTTTATAAAAAAAAAAAACATATCTTCCTTCATCCCCGTTGTGTGAGGATCTTTTCAAGGGATAAAATCAACCAACCAACCAAATTAGGGAGGTGAACTACGGAAACTCGGATCCTTTAAATTTGAGGGTACGTAGGCCTAGCGAGTACAATAATATTAAAAAAACTTAGGGTCCCCCTCTTATATCAAAGGCATCTCTTTGTATCATAATAAGGATTTTTGTAAATAGAATAAATAGTCAAACATTCAAGTTGTAAGCAAACATACCCTAGAATTTAAGGAGGATCCCATTGAGTACAATGGAGGTGAGGGGTGCCTAACACCTTTCACTCACTTAACCGACTCCCGAACTTAGTGTATCACCCTTAGTTTGTAGGTTTTATCATTGTTTCCCTGTCTCTTAGGACAAATAAAGGATGATGGCGACTCTGTCATTTTGCCGGCCGCGACAACATAAACCTAAACCTTCCACCTCACATAAACTACCAAATGGAAGAGTTTAAAACTGTTATTTTTGATAGAGTTCAAAATTTGGTTGTTGAGAGGCTCGTAACATCTGATCCCATAACATATACAGCTAAATGGGACTCTCTCACAACCTTTGTGGACAGAGTTCTGCAGAATTTAAAGTCTTTCTCATCTGAGTCTGTAGCTTCTTTAATTAGAAGCTTAATCACTTAGAGGAGAAGTTGACTTTTTTTTGCTGTTAAACAAGAAGAGGTGGATGTTCAGTTGAAGATTGTGATTGCAAGACAAAATGATATGGGTTATGATCTAAAGGCTATCCTGAAGCTTCTGAAGCAAAAACCCCAGGCTTTAGGATTTAGAAAAACCTTTATTTTGTCATTTCAACTCTTTTTGAATATGTTTTCTGACATCTGTCTCACTTCTTTGGTTATATAATATTTTTATTCAGTATCTTTTCTATTTTCTTTAATTGTTTTTTGCTGATGACAAAATAAGGGAGTAAATATAGAAGTATTTAAGCACCTGAAATCTGATAGTTATTATTCTTGCTTAAATTATGAAGAATTATCATTGTGCTTTAAATGTTTAAATTTAATTAACCTGGATAGGACTTAGGGAGAGCTTACAAACCTCATCCTATGGACTGTTAGACTAAATGGGAGCTTACAAACCTCAGACCATGAAGTCAACTAGTTAATTAAATTATCAACCATTGTTTTTAAATACTTATGTTTATCATCATAAAAAAGGGGGATATTGTTGGAACAAAATTGGTTTGTCCCATATCCCTTGGGTTTTTTATGACAACAAAGTATTTAAATAACAATTGGGTATACTAATGGTTGTCCAAGTGTGCAGGACCATAGACTAAAATTTCATATAGAATCTAAGTATCGATTCTGACTATGAACATCCAAAGAGAAGCTTAAAGACCAAAATTTGATGGATCTGAAGAACAGGCTCAGAAGAAGTCAACTTCAAAAGAGGTCAATATCTGGATGTCAAAGTTTGAAGGAGTCAACCTCTGAAATCTAGACTTTGAAGAAGTCTACTTTTGATGATTAAAACCTAAGCCAATCAAAGCGCAAGGAACAAGGCGACTCTGATAGGTCACTATCAATATCTGAGTCTAGTTTGTCACAAGAAGACCTAAGCTCTATTTTCGTTATAGATTCTATTAGGATACAATTGCTATTTCCGTTTGTAGCAAAGGGTTTTCAAACTAGCCTTCACCTACCCTGACTATTTGGTGAAACATCCCAATGTCTCTTTTGAAGCTTCTCAAAGGACTCTGTTGTGCTGGATCTTCAACGAATCTTTTCTTCTCTATTTAAGGAGCTAAATATTTGAAGAAAAATACATTAATTGACACTAAAAGAGAAGTTACTTTGTCTACGTAAAAGCACAAGATGAACTTAGGATTTCTTATCCTTGTATATCTTAGAAATCCATAAGTCTTAAAAGAGTCTACTTGCATTGTATTCTTTACACACCTCTGATTGTATATCAAGTGTATTTTCCTAATAATCATTTATTTACCAGGTAGATTCTTAGAAGTCTTTTACTAAGTGTTTGAGCATCTGAAGTCTCTTGCTTACGTGCTTGAGCATAACAGTCTCTTGCTTGTGTGCGTAAGCATTGGAAGTTTCTTACTTGTGTGCTTGAGCATATAAGTGTCTTACTATAGTGTTTAAGAATTGCAAGTCTCTTGCTTGTGTGATTGAGCAAATTGTAATCTTGTGTGATTATAGTGAAAATCTCTTGTAAGTACAAGGGGACTATATTACTCTCAAGATGTAAAAGGAACTAGTATAACTCTGTGTGTTATTCTTCTTTCTTGCATTTCATATCCACGACCCACCTCTAATTGAATCAGATTCCACACCTTGTGTTTGGAATCTGACCAAAAGTTTTAAAAGAAATAAAAAGTCAACACAATTCAACCCCCCTCATTCTTGTGTTTTCCTCGCCTTCACTTTACACTTTGAAGAGGTGAAAGATTAAAAGTCACTATCGCCTTACTACCTTTATATTCACACCAGTTTCAAAAATCCTTGACAAACACCTAGCTCAAAGGTGGAACAGTGAGGGGGAAATGAGTAAATGGTTCAGAACACTGGTTTCAAATTCGTTGAAGGGAAGATGATAACCAATAAGGGACAAAATGCACTTGTGAAATGGGATAATACACCCACCATACTGACTATATACCCTTTGATCCTCATTTGGAGGAAGAACACCCTAAACTTCTAACTCTTATGAAAATGGAAGTATTTGGACTTGTCGGTCAGTGTAAACTCTATGACCAGATATGGGTTCCTTATACCAACCTCCTTGAACTTTGTGTTAGCTCAGTACTTCAAAATCCTCTCTCGTGAAGTTTTCAAGGAAGTGTATGAGTCAAATTTTAAATGGGGCCTACATTTAGTTTCTTCTTTAGACTGCCTAAAATCCTTGTCTGGTGCTCGACTAGACCCCACATTTTCCTGGCACTCGCCTACCTTCATCGGTCAACAACGTTTCTTCACAATTTATGTATAGTTGGGCCTTACTTACCAAATCCTTCAGATTTTGGGCCTTCTTGCACCCTAACTTTTCTCATAACACACAGTTAGGTATGAGGCCCTTTCCAAAAATCCAGCACACCAGGCTTTCATCTGAGCCTCCCATATTTACCATCACCTTGGTGAAACAATCAATATATCTATATAGGGATTCCTTTTTGCCTTGTATATAATTATGCTAAGCACAACCTTGGTGGTTGGTTGCCTCTTCCTAGCGGTGAAATGGGTAATGAAAAATTTGCATATGTCAGACCAAGAATCTACACTTCCGTCCAAAAGGGACTTGTACCAATCAAGGGAAGATTCAGTTAAGTTTAGTGAAAAGAGTTTTCACTTTACATCCCTATCAGAATGATAGTTATATAGTTGTTCATCCACGTGCTCGACTTGTTTGTTTGGATCTCTAGCCCCATTCTAACTCTCGAGCTTTAGAGGATTCTCTAGTGACTTAGGGATCATGGTGTCTAAGATGCGAGCGGATAATGGGTTATTATTCAGTGGCTGGGCGTGAGCATCCTCTTCATACCTATCCCCCTCTTAGGGCAACAAACTTTAGGAGGAGTATGGTTGCCTCCTCTTCCTTCGAGATCAGGGGAGGGAGGGAGTGTGACGCCTGTCTCATCAGCGACTTAGAAATTTTTGGACCTCTTTTGAAATCCCTTATTAGCTCAAAGGCGGAGGTTTTATGCAAATTCGCCTCATGTAACACGTTGTTCCTCTGATGGGTGTTATGCTGGCTCTTCTCAATTCGAGTTAGCCTTTCCGCAAATGGGTAATGAAAAATTTGCATATGTCATTGGCTTCTTCTAGGCGGAGGTTATCCTGCAAAAGTTGAAATTCATGAAGTACTTCTCGTTCCTACATGGCAAAAAGTAACATAGATATGAAGGAAAGTTCACCTAGGTGGAATTGTGAAACGGATCCGGTGAGTAGAGGAAGTTGAGAAGTTTCTTTATCTGCCAAATGCTGGAAAGAGTTATGTGACAAAGGAACTCAATGAGTATTTATCAAGACTTGATCATTCATCCCTTGAGAAGGATGCAAATGACTCCTAGCCGCTTTGGTGGTTGCAGCTATTTGTCGTTGAACGACAGAATGAGTAACTTTGGAAGTTTCATCATTTAATGGATCTGATGGAAAGAGTTTGACTACGAATGTGATGAAATTGATATGAAGATGAAGATCTTCACTTCGATTGAATGATATTTAGATCTGATTCGGTTGAAAAAATGTTATATTATAGAGGTCACATGAATCAAAAGTTGATTCCCACATATGGCGCTAATGCTCTGCTCTAGAACTAGATGATGATCAAAGAGGTTGAATTCACGGTGTGTTGTGGTAGTTCAATGTTATCGATTTGGTGGAGATGAGATGACCTGCAAGTTTAACACTTCAATGCTTAAGTCAGTAATGGAGTAAAATGTGAAGCTTGAATGGAGAAGTATTTGAATACCTTAGGAAATAGCACAACCTTTTCTTTACATAGGAGAATTAGTTAGCAACTGAACGCATATGAAAGAGCGTGAAATATAGTCAACCATTAGATTAATCTAGATTATGATAGAGTTTGTGTGTTTTACCTACTTGATAGAGAAAATGAACCCACATGTTTTACATTTACTATTTGCCTTTCATCGTCATTGGGTTTCCACGCTTTTGGGTCTTATAAGCAGCGCATAATAATAATTATCATTCTATATTTTAAAAATATTTTAAATTATAGTTTAATAATTTTATATTATTAAATTTTAATTATTGTGTCAATATTAAAAGTTAATTATTTTTATATTTCATTTATTTTAAAATACATATTTCAACTTTTCATTACATGCTCAATGTATTAAATACATAGCTAAGAACAAATTAAAACTATCTTCTATTTTTTAAAAGAGATTAATTGATATTGTTGACTTAGTGTAAAAATATTTACACAATTCAAACATCACAATCATTCTTATATGATACGTGTTAAAATCAAACAATTATAAAAATCAAACGGGCATAATTAATTGATAAAATATCTTTACCCATATCAATTAAATTCTTTTTAAAATTATCTTAAAAATAGTTATTAAATTTACAATCTAACCCAGTTTAAATTCTTAATCTTTTAATCAATATATATATATATATATATATATATATATATATATATATATATATATATATATATTCAATATTCTCAATTTTAGTTTAAATTAACATCAAACATAAATGTTTAATTAAAACAAACCTAATAATATCATTGTAATTTACAATACATCATATCACTAAATTAGTAATTGACAAGATTTCCAAAATTATTATATTTTCTTTACAAATATTCACAACTAGTATACTAGTATCTAATAGAGTATTAGTGTTTTATGGTTTGTGAAAACAAAAAAAACTAGTGTGATGCGCGCGCGTGGAGCAACGATTTATGTCGACTACAGACGTTACCGGCTACCGTCTAAGCCAGTCATGATGTCCGTATGATCCGTACAGATAAGACTGCAGTACGATTCACGATTTGAATCCGCTGCATCCGTTAACATCTTTACTCACACACACGTCACCAACTTATTAGATTTATCAACTTAGATTATTGCCACTATTTATTTTTTTATCAATATTATAACAAGTCAATTTTACTACTTCAACAAGCCTAGCCGGCTGTCTATTTTAATTAGTTGAAAAAATTAAAATAATAGTACCTGTCATTCTTTCTTATCAAGTCAAATCTTTAAGAAATTAGTATATTATGTCCTATATATGATCATAAAGTTTAACCAAAGGTTTTATGAAAAATAGTTTAATTGAAGATGAGAAAAATATAATGGGTGGAATTGTAGAGTACAATTATTTTAATAAATGAAAGATAAATTGTCCTGTATAATTATAATTTAAATATAAAGTTGATTAATATAAAACTATTTCTCGTTGGAATGATAAGTGATTTATGGTTGTGAATTGCAATGGAGAATTTGAGCTTCGATTGTGATGGAAGAAAGACTGATATATAAGATTATCATTTTAATATTCAAGTCAGTATAAAAGTGAGATGAGTGATTGAAATTTGAATTTAAAAAGTATCTAGAAAATGACGTGTTTCCCTTTTATATAATAGGGTGGGTATAACTGCATACTGATCTATTAGCGTGAAATGCAAATATTCGTTTGATTGATCATGGATCAAGATCGCATGCATGTTGACTAGGATAACATACTTATGCCACATGTGATGCGGTGGATCGTTCAACACTCTGGGTTGTAATTACTAAGGCCTATTGTCAACCTAGAACAATTGTCCCCTAAACCCTTGCCACTGCTCTGTAGAATGAAGGATTTGTTGGGTTTTGGTCATTGCTCGACTGAAAAGTCATAATGTGATGTCATTGTCATGAAAATTCACGCCTTAATTGCACCTCATGCTTTAGATCTTTTTTCACATTTTTTATCATGATGACCTTTGAGAACTAGAGTACTTGAGTGTTTTTTTTAGAAAATATTTATCTTTCATCATTTGAATTCTTGCAACATACCATTTTTCTTAACCGATGGATAGGTACCACCATGTGTCAAAAAGCGAAGAAGGATACTTTTGTTACTTGGGTAGACCCCGTAATTTCGAATAACATTTCTATCTTTTGTTAGACGATAGACTTCAATTTAGAAGGAGGTGAATATATCACAAATTTAAAATCAAACTTTTGGCAAAGATGACATTCAAAAGTTTTATAGCATAACGGAAACAACCTGAATCGAATCGTCTAACCGAACCTATATCAAAAAGTTCGGATATGCATAAAGGTACACAATTGAATGATAATGAACACAAATTGTTCAACAACGATTAATCACAAACTATTAAATGTTAATCTATATGTAAAGCTTATTTTCAATGATCAAAAGCACACAAAAACACAAATAGACATTTTATCGAACACTTTGTGTGCAATCGACATCTTTTGGAACTTTGATTTGTTTTGTTGATCCAAAAACAATCACAGTCAACTAGATTATAATTCTATCAACAAAACCTAATTAAAAAGTGTTATAAAAAATAATTCTCAATTGAGTTGATCAAACAACAATGGATTCAATAATTTGCTAACACAAAAATTAAAAGAGAAATATATATATATATATATATATAGAGAGAGAGAGAGAGAAAGAGAGAGAGAGAGAGAGAGAGAGAGAGAGAGAGAGAGAGAGAGAGAGAGAGAGAGATTTGTTTAGACAATTCCCTAATCGGCCTCGCTATGAGTACGTCTGCCCTCAATTCGAATTGAGATACTTGCAATTAACTTTACTTTAGAAAAAATGTATATACAAGAGATGAATAACTCTAACCCTACAAACTCTATGGTTTGTTGTTGATTCTACCACCTCCAAAACCCATGATCAAAGATTGAATAAGTCATCAACAATGTCGCTTCAATTCACCAATTCTTGCTACTTCCTTCATGAGCATAAGAAAATGATTAAACTTTTTTTTTTTTTCCTTTTCCACTAAATTAAATTTATATTATTTTCAATCAAATTAAATTAGATTGTAAACAAGCAAAAATTTAATCATAAAATAAGAAAAATATAAAATAAATTTATACTTATAAAAATACTAATAAACATAATAATTAAAATCTTTATATATGTACAAATAGTTTATTTTTTGATTAATTTTTCAAAGACACTGACAGGGTCCGATCAAAGCAAAAATATGGTTCATATGACTCTTTCTTTAAAATACTTTTTGGGAGGCATTTTTAAAGGTTCTCGTTTTGCATGAAAAAAGATTTTCCATTCACAAATTTCTATTTCATTTCTTTGTGGGGAACTTTGCCTCACGATGTATTGTTTTTCTTTTATGTTTCTATTTTTTATTTATCTATTTATTTTTTATTTATCTATTTATTTGATAAATATATAATAATGAAATATATGTTATTGATATGGATTTTTGGGAGACCTTTTCACATGTTCTCTTTTTGCATGAAAAAAGATTCTCCATTCACAAATTTCTATTTTATATCTTTGCGGGGAATTTTGCCTAACGATGTCTTATTTTTCTTTTATATCTTCAATTATTTATTTATTTATTTATTTTGTAAATATATAATAGTAAAAGATATTTGGCTTAAATACAATTTTAGTCCTCCTATTATTGTTTTTTCTCAGTTTTGGTCCCCCAATTTTCAAATCCTGGTTTTTGGTCCCTTAAGTTTCATTTTATGAGGATTTTAGTCCCCCATTCAATTTGAGACTAATTTTTGATGACATGGCTGTCAAAACTGCCACATATCAGTGCCAACTCATAAATTTTATATTAATTTAATATTTTAATTGTTTTTAAATTATTATTCGTTTATATTTATTTTACATGAATATGATAAATATTATATCATCATTTTAAAACACCCTACCATGCAACATATCCTTGCTGCATATCAGCAGAACCAGTTCTAATAGTTAAACCACCAGTCAAAAAACTAGTTAGAGCAGGATAAGACAATGGCTCCACAACTAGCGGCACCGTTCTATAAGCATACACCCAAGTTGCAACAAGCAGAAACATTGTCCATATTGAAGCCACAACATAGAAATGCAAGAAGAATCTCTGAGGTATAGTAAATTTCTGCAATAAAAAAAAACAACTTTCATTCGACCCATCAAATTTCTTTAATGGAACT
Source organism: Lathyrus tuberosus (assembly GCA_022829125.1). NCBI lineage: Eukaryota > Viridiplantae > Streptophyta > Magnoliopsida > Fabales > Fabaceae > Lathyrus > Lathyrus tuberosus. The sequence goes on along the minus strand of JALAZF010000266.1, from coordinate 855,756 downwards.
AGATACCCATTAGTAAAAAGATGATAATTTTGTGCATTAAATGATTAAAAATGAAAAGGGTTGTTACTTGAGAAGAAGAAGAGGAGTGCATGATTTTCCCCCTCTTTGCGAACAGTAGCAAGATTTGGCGGAGGAAGTTGAGTTTGGGAATGGGAATGGAGGCGATGAGAATAGGCAATGTGGCAGCGATCCAAGACAACCTCAGGAATTGAACAACAAGTGTCGCCATTAGTTGATGTTGTTCTTTCGACATAAAGGAGAACTCCATAGTTATATGTTTGATTTTGATATTGATAAATTATTACTGTTATACAAAATGCAACATAATGTTAAACCAAGCTATAAGATATGTTATTCAAAGTAAATTACCTATATAAAATTTAAAATAATTAGGGTTTTTAAAATGATGATATAATATTTATCATATTCATGTAAAATAAATATAAACAAATAATAATTTAAAAACAATTAAAATATTAAATTAAGGGTTAAATAAGTAATAGGTCCCTGAAAATAACCCAACATTCAAGTTTGGTCCCTATAAAAATTTTCTTCAAGGTTTGGTCCCCCAAATATTTTCCGTTTCCAACTGTAGTCCCTCCCGTTAGTTTTCACTAACGGAGGGTGACATGGCGTGCCATGTGTGCTAAAATCCATTGCCAAGTGTGTATAATTTGTTTGACCAGTCAAAATGTATAATTGTTTCATTCATTCTCAGTTGTTTTATATGTTTGGCTTCTTCTTCTTCTTCCATTCACGACCAAATCCCTAAACCCCTAATTCTTCTTAATCTCTCAATCTTGTTTGTCTTTCTGTTTTCCATTCAGATTCGTCATGTCTACATCTTCTAGGCTCAGCAAGGTAGTTTCACGTCACTCCAAGAGTTTAAACAACAGTGAAGGGAGAAAGTGTGGTTGCAAGGGAAGTTTGATTTCCTACGTGTGCAAGAGGGGGGAAGAATGAAGGTAGATTGTTTTGGAGATGTCCGTTTTGGAAGAATGAGGGAATGTGCAACATGTTTCTTTGGGATGATGAAATTGGAGGTGGGATTGAAGAACTTCAAGGGGGGATGTAGAATGGAGCAAGGAAGTGAGGGAAATGAAAATGGTGGAAACCTTTAAGGATCTTTATGAAAGTTCGATGAAGAAGAACAACAAGTTGAAGATGAAGCTCAAGGCAGTGGAATTCTATGGAAATTTGAAGACTTTTTTTGTTATAATTTTAGTAGTGGTGAACATGTATTTTGTGGTTAGGTGTAATTGTAGAATTGAGTGAATGACATTTGTTGTCTTTGTAATGTGATTGTAATGTTTGTTTTGTTTTTAGGAGTTGTAATGTTGTATTGTTTTGAGAAAGTCTTCAAATTGTAAGAATGTTGTTATATGGTTTAGTTTGGAAAATGTAAGAGCTTCTTGTGTTAAATGATATCTGTTGTTGTCTTGTTATGAAATGTTGTTTTGGTATAGATCCAAATTAAATGTTGTTTTGTACTGTTGTTTTATAGGTGGTGATACCAAAAGAGACATATTCAAATGACCTGTAATTCAAAATGAAATTTAACAACAGAGAATTTCACTCAAAAAAGCTGACATATATTTCAGTGACATTTAACAACAGACAATTAAACTTAAGTACCCTTACATAACATCATAGCATAGTAAGGAAATGTATTTTGGGCCTAAAGACCACTTCAGTACCCTTACATCAGAAATTAGAATACATAAATTTGAACAAAACATGATAACAGGTGTTTAAAAAACATCAATTACACAACAACAGGATCTACTTCATTGTGTGTGCCCCTTGGCATTGATGCAGTCATCCTCAGGTATAATCACAGGATCTACATGGTCTTTCCCAGGGCCTGGCATGCTCTTTGTTTTGAGTGTCTTCAACCTCTGACTTTCTCTTTTTTCAGGCAACCCACTTTCATTTGTCTTGTATCTGCTCTGTGTCCTGATTTTTGGTGGTTCACTACTGCTTGGTTTAGACAAAGTTGTTCTTATACCAGGTGGTTTGAAAGGAGTATTCCTGCCCACCTTTGGTTGACTCCCAAAGAAAACCCTTGGGCCACTTGGAGTTGGCTTAGATGTCTTGCTAAGTGACTTATTAATCCTAAGAGGTTGAATGTTCAAGACAACAGAACCTGTAAGAACATCAGTAATAGTGTCATTTAATGATGTTGGGTTTTCCACCTCAATGCCCTCAGGCTCATCTGTATCTATTTGGTCACATTTATCCATGACAGACTCCTCCTTAACAGCAGACTTTGAATGCATTCCATCCTTGACAGCAGGCCCTGATGCAATTTCCTTATTGACAGCAGGTCTTGATGCACTTTCCTCATTGACAGCAGGTCTTGATTCACTTTCCTCATTGACAGCAGGCCTTGATGCACTTCCTTCTTTGGCTGCAGGCTTTGATTTCTTACCTTTCTTGTTTGATGATCCCTTAGGCCTCCCCTGCATATTAACATAACATCAACAACACTAGTATATAAAGTAATTGAATTACAATTTGAAAATAACAACATTATTAAAGTGGTACCCTCTTTTTTGATGCCTCAGTAGTCTGACTTATTTGGGTTGGATTTGGCTGAGATGTTTCTGTTGTGCTATCTAAAGTGACTTGAGTAGTCTTGTTTGCAACTTCTAGCTCTTCCTTCAATTTCTTGCAAGTTTTTTTATTATGACCCAACTGAAAACAGAACCTACACCTATGGCTGGTGTTTATTCTTTGCCATCTAGTTTGATTCTCTTCATTAGGCTCCCTTCTCCTCAACTTCTTGGGCCTCCCAGGTCCTCGTTTGAAAATAGGTGGCAACATTCCCTCATTATCAGTCTTGGGGCACTTGTTTTGTCCATTCAGTGGGGTAATAACCTCACTATAACATGCTGCATAGGTGGTCTTGTGATAGCAAGAGTAGACATATTTTAGAGGGTCATCTACCTTCTTATAGATGGCAGCCACAACATGCCTACAAGGGATACCCACCAGTTCCCAAAAGTTGCAAGAGCAAGTATGTTCATCAAAACATCACATTTAGAAAACATAGGAAATGCATGCTTACACCATTTTTTCTTGGGAATTGCCTCTATCCACTCATAGGCCTCCAAACTGACATCCTTTATCATCAGCATCTTTGCTTCATGAGCTTCAAAATATGTAGCTTTGGCAGCAGCCATCATTAGATCTCTGAACAAGGTTTCTCCACCAAATCTCTTCTTAAAGTTTGCATAGAGATGCCTTAGGCAGAACCTATGCTCATATGCTGGATACTCTTCCTCAAAAACCTGTACTAAACCCTAAACAAGGAATACAATAAGGCATTAGAACAGTGTAATGTATGTAACAAAATTCAATCCAACAATACACTAACACTACCTTTTGTTGATCAGATATAAAGCACCACCTTCCAACTCCAATATCCTCAATCAACAACTTCAGAAACCAGCTCCACGAATCATTTGTCTCCATCTCAACCACAACAAATGCAATAGGTAGCATACCTCTTTCTAACATCAGCAACTACCTCAGTCAACCTCATTTTAGGATTATTCTTCAAGCCATCAACAATTACCTTGGAAACCCACTCAGCTCTAGCATTTCTATTAAAGATTGTCTACCACACTTGTATTTGGTAAACAAGGTTTTTATTCTAAAAGTGGTTGAGGTCAATAACCTACTACACAACATTGTATAGTCACATTTCTTATTGTCCTTGCACACAACCCTGCATCTATTTTTATCATTCTTTTCAAACTTTACCTCCCTTCCATTCAACACATTGTGTTCTAAAATGGCATCCTTAAACTGCCTTAAGGATGAAAACTCCATCCTAACTTTGAACACATAATCCTTGCTCAATGACTCCTCCTTACTATACCTCATAACACAAGGCCTCTCATCACAACTATCATCATCCCCACCACTGTCCAGCTCATCAGTCAAGTATTCATCCTCAATGACATGTTCCTTTCCCAACTCCTCTGTTATACATACCTTCTGCTCTTGCTCACTCTTCTGCTCTTGCTCACTCTTGTTGCCTTCCCCAACAGCCCTATTAGGCAGCACCTCATCAAGCCATTCCTCAAATCCACCCATTCTCTCCTCCTCACTATCTTTAAAATGTACATCTTCCACAGAGTCTTCATCAGACTGTTCACTTGATCCACTCCTGTTGTCAATTTCCTCTTGACAATTATGTGTCTTTCCTTTCTCTCTAATCCTCTCCATAGCTGTGTGCTCTCCATGAACCCTATTTTCACAGTAAATTTCAATCTCACACTTGTAATCCATGGCATACAAGGCCAACTCATACGCATCTCCGTCATCCTTGAATGGTTTCAAGTCATTTTCAAATGATCCTTCCTCATGCTTCCACCACATCTTAACCAAATTGTAATCAAACTCAGGTACCAGCTCCTTAACTAAGTCACATGCCTCAACAAAACTCCAAAAATCAGGATCCTGACCCTTGAAAGCATACACCTCCCCTCCTTCATATGTTAGGTTTGTGTCTTTTACAAAAGACCCCTTTACATAAAAAACAACAGTGAATTTATCCATACCCCTGCACACAAAAGTTAAAACTAACTTTCATTTTTGCCATTTTCGTACAAAACAAAAGTAAACGTAATGGCAGACAACAGACAACTATTGAAAGCAGGGGACCACCTTCGAAAACATATATTAACCATAGTAAAGAAACGATAATGGCAGACAAGTTTATCATTTAATAAACAACTGACAAACAAAGTATCAAAACAAGCATGGAGGGACCACGATCGTATTCTAATCAGTAACTAATAAAAGAAACTAAACAATGGCAGACAACTTCATTTACCTGGGACCACAGCTTCGAATCGCAGAAGACCTACTTTGGGACCACTTTTGAGAGTTGCGAAAAAATGACGAAGACGTTCTTCTGCTAAGGCACACAGTCTTTGACAAAGAAATGATTTGTGGAAAATGACTTTCTTCCTCTTCTATGTTTATGAGTTTTGTCTTTTGAGCTTCTTCCATTTCCTATAATTACACCGTGTCCTTATCAAAATAAAGATTCAGCACACATGGCACGCCATGTCACCCTCCGTTAGTGAAAACTAACGGGAGGGGCTACAGTTGGAAACGGAAAACATTTGGGGGACCAAACCTTGAAGAAAATTTTTATAGGGACCAAACTTGAATGTTGAGTTATTTTCAGGGACCTATTACTTATTTAACCCTTAAATTAATATAAAATTTATGAGTTGGCACTGACATGTGGCAGTTTTGACAGCCATGTCATCAAAAATTGGCCTCAAATTGAATGGGGGGCTAAAATCCTCATAAAATGAAACTTAAGGGACCAAAAACTAGGATTTGGAAATGGGGGGACCAAAACTGAGAAAAAGCAATAATAAGGGGACTAAAACTGCATTTAAGCCAAGATATTTTATTGAAATGAACACTTTCGCTTTATTGTTTCATTAACTTTAAATAAGATTGTGTTTCTAGGTCTAGTAACTTATTCGCTAGACTCACACATTTTAAATATGAAATAACATAATAAATTATGATTTGAACTCAAATCTCATATATCAAAAATATTTTAACTATCAAATGAGATGTGTTATGCATTGGAATTAAAATTAGTATTGATCGATGGTAGAGGACTCTGAATTTGTGGTGCTGATCTCTGATGCGGTGGCACGGAGTGGACTTGAAAGGTTAGCACTCCAACGCCCAAGTCAGTTCAGAGTCCAAAATGATTATAGTGAAAAGTGGAGATCACAATGTATACCTTGGCTCTCGTGTGTCCTAACTTTATACATTGAACTATTTTGATTGGGATCACATTTAGTTGGACCTTTGCTTTGGAACTTTGACCGGTCTAGAGCAGTTGCTCTCAAGGAATGACTAAGTGAAAATTAGCTTGGAAAGTCTTCAAAGTCATGGTCGGCCTCTATCAACGTGTCCAACTTTGGAGAGAAGTGGGAAAATTTGGAGTGGCTACAAAATTAGTGGGAAAACGCATTAAATGTTTTCCCATCACTGAAACGTTTCACCAATTTTTCCCCAAGCGTGGCTTTAGGTGATCAACTTAGGGTACGGTGCTTCCTCCTAGTACATTTGAGTTCACCAGAGTCTGTTCAACCTCTTTCTCCTGCTGATTTGTTCCGTTGATTTCTTATATATATATATATATATATATATATATATATATATATATATATATATATATATATATATATATATAACAGTTTTTAGGCGTTGAAAGAACTTTTTGCTTACCTTAATAATCAATTTACATTCATGAGCATTTTACTTCTTCTTCTTCAAGAATATTTCCCAGAGTGATTGTTATTCTTTGAACAAAGCTTTCACTCTCCCATTTGAACCTCGCCTTTCTTGTCAGATTATGCTTATCTCAGGTACCCTCATTGCCTTAAAAATTTTTGTCACCATCATTTTCTTTATCATAGTCAATATGAAAGATAACCTTATAAGCATGTCTAGAAATTCCCTGAGTGGTGATTCATCCCCCTTAGTTAGAGTAGAAGTATCTTCTACTTCCCATCCTCCCCAAGAAGTCATATTTGTATATGATGACTCTGACTCAAAGAAGCTTTCTAGAAGCTTTTCGCATACGTGAGCTACTTCGAGCGTTTCTTCTTATGATGCTCTCTTCTCTAATGAGGATTCAGAAGATGACCACACAATAATTGCTGTGTATGTGTCATCTCAAGCCATATGATCTTTGACTTTTCCTACTCTGATGACTCCAGAAATAGAGGTTGATATTATGAATAGAGAAGATGCTAAAGATTATGTTAAAAATTACTGGAGGGCCTATGGTCACAAACCTAGTGACACTAATATCAAAGATCATTTAGAGCATGGGGCCTGACCGGATGGGGTTAGTTGACTCAAACCCTCTGCGGTCTTTTAAGGCTGATGAACTGTCCTTAAAATGGGCCACGCTGTTAGAGGAGCCGACTGATACAAAAAAAAATACAAATGGGAGGACACATAAATAGTAGGGACCCTCTTTGTTTTAAGTGATCAAGCGACCTTAAATGCATCCAACATCACGGTCGGTTGTCCTTCGGACTAGTCAGACCTTCCGGTGGATCCAAAAAAAGGACACGCAACACATTTGAATGGTGTTTTGTCCCTTTTTATGAGTGCATGTTCACCAAGATAAACATGTGGTTGCCTCTGACAGATTCTGAGGTAGAAGTGTTGAAGTACCTAAAGGTTTTCCCATCCCAGCTTCAATAGGGCTCTTGGGCTAACATAACGGTGTTCCAATTCCAGGTCGAGCATAGGTCTTGGAAACCCTTATATAGCTTGTTCTTCCATCTGTTTAGGATAGTACACACTTCTCAATATAATATTCGATATCAAGGAATTATTGAGCTACGTCAGCAAGTTCCCTTGTTTGGCCTTTTCACTAAATACTAGGGCAATTTCATGGAGCATTTTATGCCGGAGAGGCCCTACACTCAGGAAAATCACTTTACTTTCTACTCCGGTCCTATCTCATCTTTATGCTCTTGTAAGGGTAGTTTTCTGAAATATTGGGCTCGACTCCACTTCCATCCTAAGCATCGCTCATACACTTTCAAGTTGGAATCCCTTACTGTTGAATAAATTAGGCAAAATACCCTTTTTGGTCCTTTAAATATATCTTTGGGTTCAGATTGGTCCCTTAATTTTTTTTCGTGTCAGATTGGTCCCTTAACTCTTTAAAACGTGTCATGTTAGTGCTTTTTGTTTAATTAACAATGATTTTAGCAGTCGATTTTTGAATTTTTTCGTCGCTAATTAGACGAAAAGGATTAACATGGTACATTTTGAAGAGTTAAAGGATCAATCTGACATGAAAAAAAATTAAGGAACCAATCTGAACCCAATGGTATAGTTAAGGGACCAAAAATGGTATTTTGCCAAGAAATTATAATGAATGGGGATCTAGAATCTCTCTACTTGGGACTTGGCTATACGGAGAGATTGTCCCCCACCAAAGTTTTTTTTTCCTATTAGAGGAAGATTTCCATTGAAACTCATGTCATTGATACCCAAAGTTTCTTTAAACATGGGTTTTTGTACTTTACAGATAAAATGGATGATTTGAAAAAGGTATAAGCCATTACCACTGCTCAGGGCATCAATCCTGGTCCCTAAACTTGGGTTGTTACTGCCCCCTCTACTGTTTATGTTGCGTCTACTACAATTATTGAGGTTTCTCTGGCCACTCTAGTTCCTGAGCAACCTTTTCCAGTCAACACAATTGTGACTGTTGATGGTCGACCCCATCCCTTATCTCTCAAACAAAGAGGGTTTATAATCAAGATCGAAACCCCATTTTGAAAGAAGGCTCTCTTAAACAGTTTTGTTTGTCTGGGAGTGTTGTTTCAAGGTCGAGCACCCTTTTCCTCAAGATGTCGGTCATCATTCCTGCTCAAATTCCTCGTATTCCCAAGGAAGCTATGTATGTTGTTTTTTTAGGAGGATCTGACTTACCTTTATAATATTCCTGAGGCAGATAAAATGGAACTTCTTTTCGATGTTATCTTCTACACCTACCTGGTGACCTCGTTATTTTTTCTTGTTGGTGCTGGTCGGAGCGACGTCTTGGCCATGAGTAATAATTCCAAGGAAATGGATACCTGGAAAGAAAATGTGAAGACATGAAGCACATGTTCTAAGTTTCATGAGAAGGTGTATGCTCTTCGAGAAAAGGTCTATTGTGTTGAAGCTTTTCAAGAGGAGGCGAAGAATCATGGCTCCCCTTCTACCTTACCTGCTATAATTATTGAACTTAAGTCTTCTCTAGAGGCTGAGAAGAAGAATCATATAGAAACATCTGTTGTCATTATAGAGGCCAACTCCCATGCTGATGAGGCTTTAAAATCCCTTCAACAGAAGAAGGAGTCTCAAAATAAAAATCAGAAGGTTCATAATTAGCAGGTGGCTGAGCCGAGGAATGATTCCCTCAAACGAACTTTTACTAACGTGTATGGAGATTTTGATCAGGCGGTTGGCCAGGTCAAAAAGCTTCACCCAAGCGCCTATATCCCCATCATGGAACTGGACCCGTTCGAGGTTGTCCAGGACAAGGCATTAATGGACAATCGAGGGGAAACATCTCAAAACAAGGAGGCTTAACTTCTTCTTTTTTTTCTTCTGTAACATTAGTGTGGTTTTATACATTTTTAAGGATAACAATATTTATATATTTACCTTTCTTTTTTGTGCCATTACATTCTTGTGGGTGATATGCTTTATTCAAGTCCTTTGTGGTCCTCCGATTCACTATATGAATCATTTGCGCTAGGCTTCAAAGCAACTGGTGATTTCTATCTCCATCATTTATGACTTGAATATCGTCTTTGGAATTTTGACACATTTTTGTTCATTTATGGCATCTGGTGTGTCTATCAAACTCTATGGTTCCGACCAGGTGAAGCAAAATGATAGAAAAGTGTCATCGTTATCAGTTCCAGTCGGGAAGAGTTATAGTTGTTTTTCATCGTCTTTAGGAACCATCCCTGGCCAAAGGCGGGGTTCCTATCCATGCCCTTGGTTTGTCATGGTTCGGGGTGGATGTCTAGGGCTTCACCACCTACTCTCTTGGGTTAACTAGTTCCTAAAAGAGGGTGCATTAGCTTTGCCTTTAAACGTGTTTACCAAGTGTGGAATTTGTGGCAGAGGTGCGACCTCTGTTACCCTGTGGACGGTTATAACAACCTATGTATTTGCAATACTTCTGATAGTTAATATGTTATTTATTGAAATTTCACAAAACCTCAAAGAATACTTATCTCTTTGTAATAACGTGTGTCCTGGTCGGTTGTAGGCATGGTCATCCTCTTCGGATACCCGACAATTACACCTGCCCCTCAGGATGTTTCCTCAATGCACCTTTGCTTGAAGGGTTCCATTAGGTAAACAATTCCTTGGTGGCTAGCTTGCTTGCCCCTGGATGTAGAAGTTAGGTCACCTATGAACGAGAGCTCAAGAATCACTTTTAAGAATGGTCGTCTAAGTTGATTGCGCCTCTCATTTACTATTTTAGAGATAACGCTAGTCTCGACCTAGATTACTTGGAAATTTCTATTTGACGAGGTTATTAAGTTTTTTTATGGTGTAACTGCGTCATTTAGCTTTTCTAAAAAGGATCTTCCAAGGGCTTCCCTGATGGCACTCATGCAAAAAATTTGAAAGAATCAGTAGAAATAACTTGTATCTTTTATAACATGAATGGGAAATAATGCATTGTTATAACGTATAGCTAGTTACTTCACGAGAAGTCAAAGTATCAATTTCACAAACTACTTCTAAAATCACACATAGGGTCGGTTGTGATTTTTGGCATTGTAAATTGAAGTATAACAAAAAACGGATAGCATACCTTGATTTAATCAGAGTTATAAGCATTCCTAAATCTGTCCACTAAAAGGCATACAAGGGCTCTTTGAGGCGCCATTGCCACATGGAAATTTGGCTGGTTACCCTTCAAGAATTCATACAACGTAAACATAATCATTGTACAAACCTGTAATCAAGCAATTAGACCATGTTTGGATAAACAACTTAATTAAGCATAACCAAAATTATCACATAATTACTTATAGCATTAGGTCTTGTTTGAATAAAGAGTTAATTTACAACTTATACCACAAGCAATTATAAATATGGTTGCATACTTTACCAAGTAAAACTTGATAGTTTTTTTGCATGACACTATGATCTCATACTTCGCTAGTATCTTAATTTGAAAACAGCCTCATGTTTAACACCTTTCGACATCTGTTAAATTTATATATATATATATATATAGGGTTCATATCCTATGAGAATGCAATTTTTATGTAAGAACATGAGAATAAATCTGAATCATTAGATTTTAAAATAAATGGTGGAGATTATGTGTGGTTTTTGTTTTTCTCTCTCCTCCATTATTAAAATAAATGATGAAGGAGAGAGAAAAAAACTGACACATAATCTCCACAATTTATTTTAAAATCTAATGGTTCTGATTCATTCTCATGTTCTCACATAAAATGGCATTCTCATATGATACGTTTCCTATATGTATATATATATATATATATATAATGAACCATTGAATTGAAATTCCAAAAAGAGAAATTGAATCAAACATTTAATCAGAGTCAGAATCGTGCATTCCGACGAGAACGAGAAGGTTGGGACCGATTTCCGACATCGACATTGACATCTCTAGAATATTGAAAACCAATAAACTCAGATCTGTAAACAAAAACACCAAATAAAAACCTTCAGATCTCAAAACCTAACAAATCTAAAGCAATAAAATCAACAATTGCAAGTAAATTGAGTAGTAAAAAATTGACCTGAAGATGAAACGAATAGAGTGATTTGAGCTTCAAATCAACTATATCTGAATCGAAAAACAAGCGTGGAAAACTATAAATTGAATTGGATTAAGCTGAACTAGGGTTTAAACTTTAAATAAAATGAGAGCGACAAATCGAACCTCATAGTGAAGAAAACGAAGCTAAAGTTTCACCGATCTTGAAAGTTTGCATCAGATTCGCGAGTCAACGAAACGAAACGATCTTGATTCAGATGAGAGTGTGAGAAATTATTGAATTTCAAAAGAGTATAGATTGATAGCGATATTATTCCTGATTTTTGAGCGAAAAAAGGGAGATTTTGACAGAGAAGAATCATTGAGAGTAGATATCGGTAATGTTTATGAATTTCCGATTCAATTTGATAAGAGTTGAATGATTTGTGTTTTTGAATGAGAGATCGAGAAATTTTATTGCAAGGGTTTCTCAAACCCAAAAAACAAAGTATAGAGAGAGAAAGAGGAGAAAGAGAGAGAAAGAGGTTGTCAAATAACATATATAATTAGTCCTATTAATTTGTTAAAAAAAAGTAAACTCACTTTTATAACTTCGAATTAACCACTAAAATAATTTGTAGCAAAGTTATGGTAGCTAATATGATATTTTCTTGTGGTGTATACATATTAAGTTGAATAGTCATTTCTTTATAAAACATACATTATTTACAAGTAATTGTAGAGGCTGAGCCCTCAAGGATCATAATGACAATAAAATTCTTTTAAAAAAAATTAATGTATGTTTGTGATAAATCTCACACTCTGAACTGCAGGATAAATTAGAAGAGATTTTTAACGTTTTTAAACTAAACACTCTAGATATCTTTATCATTTTCCTTCACTTAAATAATATTATAACTTTTTTGCAATAGATGGTGGGAGAATTTTAACTATATATATATATATATATATATATATATATATATATATATATATTCTATTAAACATAGCAATTACAACAACAAAATATTTAGTTGTGACTACAAAACATAGAAGATATGAGAATTATATGAGTGTTGAGTATGACAGATATATGTAGACACTAAGAAGAGGCAGAGGTGGGGAAAACTTGCCCTTGCGTGGAGTTCAAATGTGTCTTAGGCCAAACTTTTTGTTGTGCACCACTCTGTTATAGTTTAAGGATATTATCTATAATATAGGAACTTTAATGGTTTTGGTTAAACTAAATTTAACCTTTGCTCTAATCATGCCATGTCATAAAAGTAGGGGCAATTTGTGTCTAATTGTAACTAAATCCAACCGAATTATGGGTTGATTAGAACATAACTATTCTAATTACACTACATAGACCACTTTTGAACCAAATAGTTGCTAAACATTTACAATTGAAATAATATTTTCCCTTTACTGTAACAAGACTTTGGGTTTGGGTGCAACAACCGATGCTAGTTTTGCTCAAAAAATACATGGGTGCAGATTTTCTTTATCTCACCTCCATTTTTTTTTTAAATTCCATTCTCTTTCCTCTCTTGCTCCATAATCTCTTTCTTTTCTCTTCCCTCTTCTTCCTTTCCCAATTCAACTCTTCATTTTTCTCTGTTGTCTTCATCTTCTCCCAATCCAAAAATCAATTCTTATTATAATTTATCTTCCATCTTCATCTTCTTTTATCTTCATCTCCATTTGAAAAACCGCGGACATCAACTTCAAAAAAATTGAAGTTTGGGGGTTTGCTCGTAACCCTCTTCAAACTCAGATCTTTGTAACACGTTTCCTACTCATATCTGATTTCCTTTTTGGTTTTTCATATGATACAAGTGATCTATTTTTTTTCTTCATAATTTTGTGTATTGATTTTCTACTTGCAGGTGAAAGATTTGGATGTGAATGCACAGATAATCGTATGAGAGTAGACTTGGTATGAGTTTTTTTTCTTCTGGTATTATTAAAGTTTCTTATTATTGGAATTTTATTATGAAAAACTCTTTCAATGCAGTTTTATAGGGAGTCTTTTAGCAATAGAGTTTCTTGGTTTGGCTATTTCAAATCTGTGCAGGAGATCTTTTATTTTTCAACAGGATCGATTTTCTGCGTTTAAGGGCGTCGTTTTCACTGTGACAGGGATCAGTTTTATTCTTCTTTTTAATGTAATATTTGTGTTGCTAATGTTTTGGTGGATTTTACTCTTCAGGTGGGTGTTTTGGTGGCATTCATACAACGTTGTTTGAATGATATCTGGAAAAGTGTAGGTATTTCATGTGGAGCAATGTGGGTGTTTTGTTGGCATTCATGTGGATTTTTACTCACAATGTTCAGAGGATACCCGGTGGCCTAATATACCGCCAGAGATGGAGAAACAAGGCTAGCCCTTCATTTGTTAGTTGTATGGGAGGTTATGATACTTGGTTTAGCCCTTCATTTTTGAAACGTCATTTGTGTCCTATGTATTTTGTTTGTTTCGCTTCTTTGTTTTTTTCGCCTCTATTTCAGCTTTATCATCATCTTTTAGTATGTTCGTTTATCAAAAGCCAAAACGACATTTTTCGACGAAATTGTTGTTCTCTTAAACATTTGTCATTTAAAGATACCGTTTCAAACGTGTTTATTTTCTATACTGTGTTTTTATTCTCACTATGTTCACATAAAAAAACTTCTATGGCTTCTATCATTTGTGTTCTAAGTAATTGTGTAATATCAGCTGAAATGTTATAACTATAACATGTTAACAGCCATTTTACGACAGACCGCTTAGATTGTTGACTGCTTTGCTTTAGTGTATCTTTTAACCAACATATTATGTTGTCTTATGCACCATTGAAAAGGGTTTATACAATGGAAACATCATTGATGTCACTCTCTGGGATGAGTATGCTTCCAAACTTTATGTATATCCCAAATCAAACAATACTGTTACTCCAACGATTCTTATTCTAACCCATGGTTGGTGCAAAACAATTCAGGTATCATTTCACCCTAAAAATCTCATACCTTGAAACCTAACTCATTATTACTACTTATCATGTTTTCTTTTTGTTTGATTTTTTTTAAAGCTACTACGAAGCCAGCTTTATCCAACGCTTGGAATGGAAGCAGACTACACATCAATTTTGATCACCCACAAGTTCAACACTATAGATCTAAGTACATCTCTTTTACACTACAAATCTGATCATTCAAATCAATATGCTATTGTAGTGTAGGATTCTAAACAATATGGTATTGGCATGTCAGATTAGGCTCTTATCAACCCTCTTATTGTAGTGTTAGTGACATTATGCTATTGGACATGCTGATGTTGAGTGGTTTAAATTTTGACAGGAACCACTTGTGCTACAGTTCTTACCCGGGCAATATTTGCGGAAGGGTGCAAATCAGTTGCAGCAGGAATGAATGCAATGGACTTGAGGCGAGGTATAAGTATGGCTGTTGAGGCGAGGTATAAATACTAACTTCTAATGTTCTTCATGTTTTTTTTCTTGGCATTGGAAACAATGTTGTTATATACTCATATTCATATTTAACAGGAAATATATGTTAAATACAACACCCAGATTGGAAGGGTTTGGGTGTACATGCTTCATGTGATAGATGTAGTTTATATTCTTCATGTCAAAATTACAAATTATTCTCTCTATTCTGTTTGAAAGGTTTTTGAATCAGTTAATAACATGTTATTGTGTCTGTGATATACTTACACTGTTGCAGCATTCATTAAACTTTCTTAATGACTTATATGAAATACCTCTCTGATTGGATTTTGAAAATTTGCTCTAGAGTATGAAGATTTTTGTTAAAACGATTTACAACACATGTACGAACCCTCTTTACTTATACATATTGTTAAATGAAGTAAAATTATTGTTTTCACCACTTTTAGATACTTACCGTTGTGTTCGTCTTATGGTTTTTGTTGCATTTGATGATTTATGTCATGATTCATGAAGCACGGATACGTAATACAAGTATGATACGATACAATATGATACGGCCTAGATATTTGATTTTTGTGTCTTGGTTCTTTGATGTTTGTTGAATTACCATGTCCTTTAAGAGTTTAAGAATTTATGTTCCATAATTGAGAATCAAGCTTTTTGTTGTTGATTTCTGTAATGATCATTATTGCTGGATAGCTCCATATGTGAAATTTAACTCCTCACTTTCCAACAATAGTTTGTCGAATAGTCTTTGTCAGTGTTTTAAATTGCCGTACGGATACGAGAAATTATTGATGTTGTGGCACTATTAATCAAATGCACGGTTCTTCACAAACGTGTTTCTCATACGATAACGATGCTCACCCACTCAGTTCATGATTTGCGGGTCAACTAAGTTTCAGATAGTGTTATGTTTTGCATATCCTTCTCCACAGGCTGATAGAAGAAGAACTGGACCACACCGTAAGTTTTATTTTATTTTTCAGTCGGATCATGTTTTCAATTCTTACCTATAAAACTGTATCTGCTTTGAATCTGTGCAATAGCTTCTGATATAAATATCGAACTCGGTGCATATTGAGTTGTTGTCATTTTATAATTTTGTTGATCAGGTGTTTACTCTTTCTCTTTCAGCATGTCCTGTGTGTTATATGCCTGAGGAGAAAGCTTAATTTAGATAGTATGCCAAGTTCCCCATCAGAGTCTCCTACACTTCACACTCTCACATATGTTCAGAATCACTCATAACAGTTAATGTATCAAGAGCTTTTTCTTATGTTTCTTCTCCTTGATTATGGTTTAGGTTTGTAGAAAAGGTGAGTGGTTGCTCATTCCACTGTCAGTATACTTTCCATTAGAAAATGTGAGTTTGATTTGTTGTAGACAAACAATATTACTAGCTCAAACTTCCATGATTCTTTCCCACTTTTACTTTTACACAATCTTTATAATACCAAATACAATTTTGTGTGATTAACATGTTGAATTGTTTCTACAGAGGAGCAATAGCTAGCAATGGTGTTATTGGACATCAGAAAACTTGCACAGGAGGTACCTGCAAGTCTGGTACATGAATTCAGTAAGATTAACATTAGTTAATGTATTTTTGAGGTGATTGTGCTTGATTTTAATGTCATTGAGCTCCAAAAGACCAAAATGTATGTCTCCACATTTCTTAATGCATTTTGTTTAAAATTTTAATTCTTTTAGATGCATATGAGAGAAATCTAGACAAACCACTATATATATAAAGGAGATTTGCATAAATCTAGACACTGCTGCAAAATCAGTTGACAACATTGATTATACGGTGGTTTTGAGGGGAGATTCAACTTTGCACGGTCATTTTCCGGAGGCAAGGATGACAAGTTTTTGCTTTGTAGTTATTGTTGACTATAATAATGAGACTTATGCTTCAATTTTAAAAATGACACATCTGTTGTTTACAGGAAGTCGATTTTGTGATTTCAATATTAGGTGAAATGGATGCATGTAGTATTTGTCCAGTTTTCCTTCAGGGAGTGATACACTATTAATGATACACATTTTGTTGCTAATTTTGAAATGTATGTATTTCCATTCATAATAACTATAGGAATTATAAAATGATACATAGTTATAATCCAATTTAATTTTGCGTGCATGCTTATTCTCGCAGGGGACACCGAGTTTGCCAAAGATGTTGCCTTTGGCTACAAGTTTTCAAACTCACGTCACATAAAAGTCTTCGCCCCTCTCTATTATTTGATTTATGTAATTTATATTTTCATATTATTATTTAGGAAAATAATAGTTTTAGTTTTTTTATCCAAATATAGTGGGTGGAGGAGAAGACAAATGACTGCATAATTGCAAGTAGGGATGTATCTATTTCTATCCACTTTTTGAGGAAAATGGGCCAAATGTAGTTTTTCAGCATCTATGCAGTTTGCAGAAGGTATGCAAAATTAGATATATGTTTGATTGTCTTCAGTTTCTAAGAACATACTGATTTGTTTTTTCCTGTGCAAAATATATGATTTACTAAGATTAGTATCATGCAGGGGTCAGTTTGCATACTTAATGCAGTGAAAAAGACATGACTGTATTTGCACTTGGAAAATTAACATACTTATTAGCAGGATTTGATGGTGTAACAATGTGTATGACTTCAATTTCTATTTGAAACAACATATTCACTTACATTTGAATTGCAACAAAGATCATGAAATCAATCCATTATAATTCATTAAAATGAGTAAAATCAAATTAACCAGTAATAAATCTCTAATTTTTAAAATAATTATTTTTAATAATAGTAATAATAAAATGACATGTTTTTGAATGCTAATTGATTTATATACGGGAAAATAATTTATTTTTAATAATAGTAATAATAAAATGACATTGTTCTTACATTTATATTATTTAAAAATAAAATTTTATATACGGGAAAAAATATTATGCTGATCCAAATATTTTTATATCCAAAAACAATTATAAATTCTACATTTATATTTTTTTAAAATAATATTTATACACGGAAAAAAGTTGTTGTTCTACTTACATTACATCTTCTCCATGTATATTTTTTTAAAAATAATAAATTCTTTTGGATAAATAATTTTGTCTTTTTTATTTTATTTTTTATTTTTATTAGATTTTGAAAACAAATGCGCGTACTATATCAGTACCCGTACGAATGCACGGGTATCCCACTAGTTGTAAGTTAAGGTCTAATATTAAATATATTGCTTGTACCACTATAATTTTAATTTATTATAAAAATAAAAAGGAATTGTAGTTGATTTATAGTCATAGAGTTATACAATATTGACTGAATTACATTAACAAATAATTTATAGTCATAGAGTTATACATTATTGACTGAATTACATTAACAAAGATTTATCGTATTGATTGTTTTTTACATCTGTTGTTGTTGTTTAATCTTCTATATTAGTTGTTGTTTTAATAATAAATTGTTAATTTCAAATATGAGTGGTTAAATCATACATTAACTTAAAATTGTAAAAATATTAAATTTATAAGATAAGAGACTAATATACTTATAGATGAATCTGTAGTGCAAGATCATATATATATATATATATATATATATATATATATATTTGACATGCAATGAAGAACAGTTAAAGTCCCACAACAAATTTATAACAACAATAATTAGTGTTAGTAAAGCACTCTCACACAAAAATGAATATCAACGTGCATTCAAAAAACCATTAGATCAGAGAAATCAAACTAACTCTCCATGGTACAAGCAGGATGAGACACGGGTTGGCAGAAAGCAAAAAAAAAAGGTTTTTAATAGAGGTAGAAGACCACCTCTCAGGTGGGATGTGTTTCAGTGTTTAGATTTTGATTCGGTTGACGGTGTTGATATGGATTGCGATTCGATTTACCTGTCAGAATTCCCAGACAGCTTTGGAGCTAAAGACCTGTTTGTAGCTCTCAAGTCATATGGCGAGATTTTTAAAGTTGTCATTCCACCCAAAAGAAACAAGTTTGGCACGAGGTTTGGTTTTGCCAGATTCCATAAGGTGAAAGACCTGAGGTTGCTCGCGGTTGCTCTCGATAATTAGTGGTTTGAAGGGAGAAAATTGTTCGCCAATATTCCTAGGTTTAAGAGGAAACCTTTGGAGGAATCAAAATTCGAGACTGGGGGTCTGAAGGGGGAGATTAAAGGAAAGACTTATGTTCCCCCCAAAGGGGCTTTAGAGGTCAGGACGATAGGGTGGGAGGGAGATCTTTCGCGGATATGGTGGGGAAGAATCTTGCGTCTACTTCTACGAAAAAAGGTTCGGAGACGAAATTGGTAGAATACTTCACGACGTTTACTACATTATCAACGTTTACTCTTCGTGTGTTTTATCTCAAAAGAGACTGTTATGGAAGGAGTTAATGTCTTTGAAACTGAAGTATAACGATGGGGATTGGTGCTTAGGCGGCGATTTCAACTCTATTGTGAGTCCTAAGGAAAGAATTGGTAGTTCCAGCATCAACAAGTCAGTTGAAATAAAGGAATTTGCTGATTTTATTCATGACATTGATCTTGTGGATTTACCTTGCAAAGGTAGAAGGTTTTCTTGGTATAGTGGGGACGGAAGATCTTCGAGCAGGATTGATCATTTTTTGTTGTCTGGTCAGTTGGTTGATAGATAGGGTGTAGTAGGCCAGTTGATTGGAAATCGGGAAAAAGACTGGAAGAATTTGAAGGTTGTCGGGAGGAGTGATTTCGTCATCAAGGAAAAACTCAAGCTTCTGAAAGGAAGTCTCAGAACTTAGAATGTGGAGGTTTTTGGCAAATTTAATTTGGATCTGGAGGATAACAAGAGAATAATTAATGAGGTTGATGGTTTACTGGGCGAGTGCAAAGAGGAACAGATCGAGGATTTGGTTGTTGTAATACCCCGTAAATTATTTTACTTCGGATAGTATTAGTTGTGATCAACTGAGTCCCAGTATACTCTGATGAATTATCTGCAGAGATAATTAGAATAACTGTGGGACTTAGAGTAAATCCAATTAATAATATCTGACTCTGAGATATTTGAGTATTTGGACTTAAGTGACTTTTTGGACTTTTAGTAGTATTATTTATTAATATTAGTTGCTATATGTTTCCTTTTCCTACCATTATCCACATAAAAGAAAAAGATAGTAAGAGAAGTAAGAAAGAGAGAAAAGTGAAGAAGAGGAAAAAGAGAAGAAATTCAAGTTTCAAGAGCAAATCATCATCAATCCTTCATCAATTCATCTCATCTTCTTCACCATCATCTTCATCTTCATCTTACTAGAGGTGAGTTCTAGTTAGAACTTTAGTTTTAGAGTTTTGGAGATATTTGAGTTAGGTTAGAATCTTTGAAAAATCGATAATCTAACGATTAAAAATCACTATAAATTGTGTAGTATGATCACTCTATGCTTATGAACATTAATTATGCTTGTTTGTGTTGTTTTGAATCGATTTGGGTTGAGAAATGATGAATTTGTAGCTTTGGAACCATGGAACCCGTAAGGGAAGAATTCTGTTTCTGGTGCGATTCGCCAGTCGAATTCCAGATTTGCCAGGCGGATTAGGTCTCGCCGCCATCTCGCTAGGCGAAGTGCTGGAGGAAGGGATTCGCCAGGCGAAATCTAGATTCGCCAGGCGAAATCCAGATTCGCCAGGCGAATTTGATGAGACAGAATGGTGTTAGCTACTGGAACTTTTAATTTTTCAAAAATTGGGGTTTCGCCACTAGATTCGCCAGGCGAAGTGCTGGCAAAGGGAGATTGGCCAGGCGAAGTACTGGCGAAGAGCTGGCGAAATCAGACTCGCCAGACGAAATACAGATTCGCCAGGCGAATCTGCCTGGGATCAAATAATTTTCTTTTCTTCGAAAATCTGTAACTTTTGACTCGTTTGTCCGACTTGAGAGTTCTTTATATCGTTGTGAAGCTAAGAAAATATTCTATGTAATAGAGGTGAAAAATGTTAATTTTATTGCCCGATTAAATAATCGAGAAATCCCAAAAGTGGTATATTATGTTTTATTTGTCGGATATTATTCTATTGTGTAGTTATGATATATCTTGCCTATCCTAATATTGTTTAGCATGGTGTGAGTGAATATGCATGTTAAAATATGAAATAGGTAGGGTGAGGTTTAATACCATAACATTGTTTGAACCTAGCAACGGCTAGGAATGGTTGAATAACATAATGACAACGCTCGTGCGTGCGGTGCCGAGGCGTGAGACAGGTACTAATGTCATGCGAATGAATAAACGCTAGTATGGAACATGTGTGTTAACCTTGTGGGTGTGATAAGGCGTTACGGCCTTGTGATCGTCAAATATGATCACGTTTGTGAATGAGATCACGTAATCGTAACCGGTTATCTTGTGAGTGCGTTTCATGGGTCTCGAGCTCCTCTGAAACATATGCACGACTACTTGGCAGGTTTGATTCCCGCGTGTAGTACGAATGGCGCTCTGGGAGCATATGCTTGTGATGGTTTATGGCCCGTGTGAAGCGACGATTCATAACGGTTTATGGCCCGTAGAACCCGAATCCATTCGTATGTCAAGTAGGTTACCAGGATCCATGACTCGGGTCGACTTCTAGACGTAGAAGCGGACGGGAATAGGGGATGCCTTGGTGTGGTTACCGATTAGTGATATTGTGAGTTGATGAACTCCTGACATGGTTCCATATAGTGTGTGCGTACTCAAGGTCATTTCCCTTCCCTTTTGACTTGAGTTAGGATGTTAGAACCTTGTAAAGCTGAGAGGACTTTAAGATAGGGAACTCACTGAGATTTGATGTATCTCACCCCACTGTTGTTGTTTACATCATAGGTTTTGCAGGTTCGGCGAAGGGTAAGGACAAAGTGGTTTGACTTTTCCTTACGGATCGTGGCTTTTGAGATGGCATGGCTTCCGCTATGGCATTTTATTTTGAGATCATTATATTGATCTAGTTCTTAGTTTTGTTTGTGGAACATCTTGTAGATATACTATGCCGTAGTTGGTTGTATTTAGTCTTTTGGGCATGTATATGTATAATGTGTTACTAGGAACTTATTGTTATTTCAGTACCAAGCGCGAAATTCATGTATAATATATGCTTTGATGTATGTATGTATATATGGGCTTTATAGTTGGTATCAGAGCAGGTTGTATCCTCGACCTAGCCATGAAATAGTATAAGTGTTTCTTTCCGTTTCATATGTGTTGGGTCGCCATTGGTCTTACGTGTTATATTTATGGTATTGAGCCTGATCAACTTAATCCTATTTGTATGACATTTAGGAACATGGCTAACCGACACAGGAACAACCGTGGTAGACCGAGAACTACTCCAGCAGGGATAAATCCGCCAGGGGACGAAGGGAATTACCCTCTGTACCAATTCATGCAACAGATGCAGCAGCAGCAGAATCAGTTTGTGCAACAAATGGTACAGCAAATGGCTGGTGGTGTGCATCCTCCAGTGGTTGTGCCAGAAGCTGCAGGGGGAACCTTTAGGGATTTCATTCGCATGAATCCTCTGGAGTTTCAGGGAGGATTAGATCCGGTAAAGGCGCATGAATGGATATCCGGTATGGAACGGATTTTCTTGATTATTCAGTGTAGTGAAGAGAATAAGGTTGTTTTCGCTTCTCACTTGTTAAAGGGTCCTGCCATGAGATGGTGGGAAAACGCTTCAGCATTAATGACAATACAAGAGGTACCGAAAGTATGGGAGCAATTTAAGATAACTTTTATGGAGAAATATTTTCCAAGTTCCTTAAGGTCTCAAAAAGAATTTGAATTTCAGCAGCTGAGACAAGGTAACTTGACAGTGGCTTCTTATGCAGAAAAGTTCAAGGTTATGGCTGCTTATTCTAGACAAGCCATGTATGTTCCTGATGAAAGGTGGAAGATTGATCAGTTTCTTTTTGGTCTAAGGGCTGAGATTTCCCATAGTGTGTCCCAGAGAGAATTTACTAGCTATGCTGAATTGTTACGATAGTGTTATGTGGCGGAGCATAGTTTGAAGAAGGTGCAAGCAGAGGGAGAGTTAAGTAGGGTGAATCAAAGTGATCGTGGGAGATCAAATCAACAATTTAGAGCAAGGAAACAATCTTTCAAAGGGAAGCAAGTTCAGAGTTCTAGGACTAGTACACCTCCTGTATGTCGTCTTTGCGGTAGGAATCAACAGGGAAGGTGTGGTATCGAAGGTGTGAGGTGTTATCAGTGTCAGAAAGTGGGTCACTTGGCGAGGGATTGTCCTCAAAGGAGGAATCAGATGCAAGAAAAGAATACCGGACGAGTGTATACCTTGGATGCAAGGAAGACAAAGGGTGATAACTCCTTGATTGCGGGTACGTGTTTTGTGAATGGAAATCCTTGTTTTGTTTTATTTGATTGTGGGGCAACACATTCTTTTGTGTCCACACGATGCGTGAAGCGACTTGGGTTGCAAGTTGTTCCTTTGACTCCACCCATGGTGGTTACTACTGCCATGGATGAAATTGTTGAAACATCGTTGATGTGTGAAAATTGTGTATTGTCGATGAATGAAAGAGTCTTCCAGATTGATCTTATTTGTCTGCCGCTTAAGAAAGTGGATGTGGTTCTGGGAATGGATTGGCTTTCAACTAATTCGGTTTTTATCGGGTGTGAAGAAAAATTAATCATTATTCCATCTACCGAAGCTACTCCGAAGGATGTGTTAACTACTATTTTAGAAGGTACGGTAGAAATGATTAATTTCTTGTTCGAGGAGGAAAATTCTATTCTTGTGATTCTTACTAAGGAGGAGAGTAGTAACCTTCCAGTTTCAAGTATTCTGGTAGTTTGTGACTTTCCTGAAGTTTTCCCCGAGGATATCACTTCTCTTCCTCCAGAGAAGGAAGTGGAATTCTCTATTGACCTGATACCGGGAACGGCTCCAATATCCGTTTCTCCGTATCGGATGACACCACTTGAATTAAGAGAATTAAAGGACCAATTGGAAGAGTTGTTGGCTAAGCATTTTGTTCGACCAAGTGTTTCTCCCTGGGGAGCTCCAGTGTTATTGGTAAAGAAAAAGGATGGTGGAATGCGGTTGTGTATTGATTACCGTCAGTTGAATAAGGTCACCATCAAGAACAAATGCCCATTACCAAGGATAGACGACCTGTTAGATCAATTGAAAGGAGCATGCGTGTTCTCGAAGATTGACTTACGGTCGAGTTATCATCAGATTCGGGTGAAGAGTTCAGACGTATCAAAGACTGCATTTAGAACCCGTTATGGTCATTATGAAGTTTTGGTGATGGCTTTCGGTGTGACAAATGCTCCGGCAGTTTTCATGGATTATATGAATCGGATATTTCAACCTTACTTGGACCAATTTGTGGTGATTTTCATTGATGACATTCTTATCTATTCTCGTGACCCTCAAGAGCACGGAGAACACCTAAGAATTGTTTTATCTATTTTGCAAGAGAGACAACTTTTTGCCAAGCTAAGTAAGTATGAATTTTGGATGTCGGAGGTGAATTTCCTTGGACATGTCATATCTCAAGGGGGTGTAGCGGTTGATCCATCTAAAGTTGAAGCCATGATAAATTGGGAGAGACCGAAGAATGTGTCTGAAGTTAGAAGCTTTTTGGGACTAGCAGGGTATTATAGAAGGTTTATTAAAGGCTTTTCCCAACTGGCTTTACCGATGACGAGACTTACTCGAAAGGATTGTTCTTATGAATGAGATTCGGCTTGTGAGCAAAGTTTTATGAGCTTGAAAGAGAGATTGACGACCGCTCCTGTTTTGGTTATTCCTGATCCTAGCAAGTCGTATGAGGTGTATTGTGATGCATCGAAGATGGGATTAGGAGGAGTGTTAATGCAAGATGGACATGTAGTGGCTTATGCTTCTAGATAGTTGAAAGTCCATGAAGAGAATTATCCAACGCATGACTTAGAATTGGCAGCGGTTGTGTTTACCTTGAAGGTGTGGCGCCACTATCTATATGGTGTACGTTTTGAGATGTTTAGTGACCACAAGAGCTTAAAGTACCTCTTTGATCAGAAGGAATTGAACATGCGTCAAAGGAGGTGGATGGAATATTTGAAAGATTATGACTTGGAACTAAGATACCATCCGGGTAAAGCGAATAAAGTGGCGGATGCATTGAGTAGGAAGGTGTTGCATAATGCCGAATTGATGATGCTAGAGTATACTTTATTGGAAAAATGTCGAGATCTAAATCTTCAATTTAATTGGACTCCTAATTGTGTGATTTTGGGGAATTTGGATATCAATTCTACTCTTAGGGAAGAAATCCAACGAGAGTAAGGGTTGGATGAGAAGTTGCAAGGAGTGTTATTGCAACCGGGTTTTATGCGAGCTACTGATGGAGTCATTGTATTTAACCAAAGGATTTGTGTTCTGGATAACGCGGAGTTAAAAAGGAGGATTTTAGATGAAGCGCATAAGGGTGCTTTTACTATACATCCGGGATCTTCAAAGATGTACCAAGACCTAAAGAGGGACTATTGGTGGTCCGGGATGAAAAAGGATATTGCGGTGTATGTGTCAGAGTGTGCGGTGTGTCAACAAATAAAGATCGAACACCAAAGGCCGGGTGGCTTGTTACAACCTTTAGAAATTCCGGTGTGGAAATGGGATAGTATTTCGATGGATTTCGCCGTGGGATTACCCCGTGCCCAAGGTGGTTATGATTCAATTTGGGTGATTGTGGATCGGTTGACGAAGTCTGCTCACTTCTTGGCCGTAAAGACTACTTATAAAGCGAGTCATCTCGCAAGGTTATTTATTTCGGAGATAGTGAGGTTGCATGGTATTCCTACTAGTATTGTTTCGGATAGAGATCCGGAGTTTACTTCGAGGTTTTGGAGAGCTTTTCAACAAGCGATGGGAACGAGGTTGTGTTTGAGTACGTCGAATCATCCACAAACGGATGGTCAGACGGAACAGACGATACAAACCATGGAAGACATGTTAAGAGCTTGTGTCCTTGAAAGTGGAGGAAATTGGATAGAACTATTACCGTTGATTGAGTTCTCTTATAATAACAGTTATCATGCAAGTATCGGCATGGCACCTTATGAGGCATTATATGGAAGGAAGTGTAGGACACCTCTGTGTTGGGCGAAGGTGGGGGAAGATAGTGTGTTGGGACCCGAGATTATTCACGAAACTACGGAGAAAATTAAGATGATCCGTGACAAGATCAAACAAGCCCAAGATCGTCAAAAGAGTTATGCGGATAACCGTAGAAGACCTTTAGAATTTGAAGAAGGCGATCACGTGTTTCTGAAAGTTACTCCGAGATTGCGGTTAAAAGGACCGTTTCGGTCGCGAAAGTTAAGTCTGAGATATGTAGGACCGTATCAGATTTTGGAAAGAATTGGTGAAGTAGCCTACAGACTAGCCTTACCGCCTTCTCTGTCCGAGATGCACGATGTTTTTCATGTATCTCAGCTTAGAAAATTTGTCCCAGATCCTCTTCAGCCAATTTTACCAGATATAATTGAGATAGAAGCAGATTTGACATTTGAGCCTCAACCGAGTCGTATCACCGAAAGAGAAACTAAAGTGTTAAGGAATAAAGAGATTCCTCTGGTTAAGGTCCAGTGGGACGAGACGCATCCGGGCGATGCAACTTGGGAATTGGAATCAGAGATGCAAGAAACTTATCCTCATCTTTTCAGGT
Organism: Lathyrus tuberosus; assembly: GCA_022829125.1. NCBI lineage: Eukaryota > Viridiplantae > Streptophyta > Magnoliopsida > Fabales > Fabaceae > Lathyrus > Lathyrus tuberosus. The sequence goes on along the minus strand of JALAZF010000266.1, from coordinate 829,285 downwards.
AATTGTTTTAAATTCGTGGGCGAATTTCTATTTAAGGGGGGGAGGATGTAATACCCCGTAAATTATTTTACTTTGGATAGTATTAGTTGTGATCAACTGAGTCCCAGTATACTCTGATGAATTATCTGCAGAGATAATTAGAATAACTGTGGGACTTAGAGTAAATCCAATTAATAATATCTGACTCTGAGATATTTGAGTATTTGGACTTAAGTGACTTTTTGGACTTTTAGTAGTATTATTTATTAATAATAGTTGCTATATGTTTCCTTTTCCTCCCATTTTCCACATAAAAGAAAAAGATAGTAAGAGAAGTAAGAAAGAGAGAAAAGTGTAGAAGAGGAAAAAGAGAAGTAATTGAAGTTTCAAGAGCAAATCATCATCAATCCTTCATCAATTCATCTCATCTTCTTCACCATCATCTTCATCTTCATCTTACTAGAGGTGGGTTCTAGTTAGAACTTTAGTTTTAGAGTTTTGGAGATATTTGAGTTAGGTTAGAATCTTTGAAAAATCGATAATCTAACGGTTAAAAATCGCTATAAATTGTGTAATATGATCACTCTATGCTTATGAACATTAATTATGCTTGTTTGTGCTGTTTTGAATCGATTTGGGTTGAGAAATGGTGAATTTGTAGCTTTGGAACCATGGAACCCGTAAGGGAAGAATTCTGTTTCTGGTGCGATTTGCCAGGCGAATTCCAGATTTGCCAGGCGGATTAGGTCTCGCCACCATCTCGCCAGGCGAAGTGCTGGCGGAAGGGATTCGCCAGGCGAAATCCAGATTCGCCAGGCGAATTTGATGAGACAGAATGGTGTTAGCTACTGGAACTTTTAATTTTTCAAAAATTGGGGTTTCGCCACTAGATTGGCCAGGCGAAGTGCTGGCGAAGGGAGATTGGCCAGGCGAAGTACTGGCGAAGAGCTGGCGAATGCAGACTCGCCAGGCGAAATACAGATTCGCCAGGCGAATATGCCTGGGATCAAATAATTTTCTTTTCTTCGAAAATCTGTAACTTTTGACTCGTTTGTCCGACTTGTGAGTTCTTTATATCGCTGTGAAGCTAAGAAAATATTCTATGTAATAGAGGTGAAAAATGTTAATTTTATTACCCGATTAAATAATCGAGAAATCCCAAAAGTGGTATATTATGTTTTATTTGTCGGATATTATTCTATTGTGTAGTTATGATATATCTTGCCTATCCTAATATTGTTTAGCATGGTGGTGAGTGAATATGCATGTTAAAATATGAAATAGGTAAGGTGAGGTTTAATACCATAACATTGTTGGAACCTAGTAACGGCTAGGAATGGTTAAATAACATAATGACAACGCTCGTGCGTGCGGTTCCGAGGCGTGAGACAGGTACTAATGTCATGCGAATGAATAAACGCTAGTATGGAACATGTGTGTTAACCTTGTGGGTGTGATAAGGCGTTACGACCTTGTGATCGTCGAATACGACCACGTTTGTGAATGAGATCACGTAATCGTAACCGGTTATCTTGTGAGTGCGTTTCATGGGTCTCGAGCTCCTCTGAAACATGTGCACGACTACTTGGCAGGTTTGATTCCCGCGTGTAGTACGAATGGTGCTCTGGGAGCGTATGCTTGTGACGGTTTATGGCCCGTGTGAAGCGACGGTTCATAACGGTTTATGGCCCGTAGAACCCGAATCCATTCGTATGTCAAGTAGGTTACCAGGATCCATGACTCGGGTCGACTTCTAGATGTAGAAACGGACGGGAACAGGGGATGCCTTGGTGTGGTTACTGATTAGTGATATTGTGAGTTGATGAACTCCTGACATGGTTCCATATAGTGTGTGCGTACTCAAGGTCATTTCCCTTCCCTTTTGACTGGAGTTAGGATGTTAGAACCTTGTAAAGCCGAGAGGACTTTAAGATAGGGAATTCACTGAGATTTGATGTATCTCACCCCACTGTTGTTGTTTACATCACAGGTTCTGCAGGTTCGGCGAAGGGTAAGGACAAAGTGGTTTGACTTTTCCTTACGGATCGTGGCTTTTGAGATGGCATGGCTTCTGCTATGGCGTTTTATTTTGAGATTATTGTATTGATCTAGTTCTTAGTTTTGTCTGTGGAACATCTTGTAGATATACTATGTCCTAGTTGGTTGTATTTAGTCTTTTGGGCATGTATATGTATAATGTGTTACTAGGAACTTATTATTATTTTAGTACCAAGCGTGAAATTCATGTATAATATATGCTTTGATGTATGTATGTATATATGGGCTTTACAATTGTCAAGAGAAATGCAACGGTCTCCTATTTATGGAGAAGTTTAACCATTTAAGAGAGAATCCTTAATCAAAAAGCCAGGATCATTGGATCAGAGACGACGATACTAATAGTGTTTTTTTCCATAATATTATCAAAAGGAGTCGTACACGTAACACTATATCTTCTGTCTTGACTGACAATGGTTTGCTTGAAGGCGTGGAGGACATTAAAGAGGAGGCATGTTAGGTTGAAATTCTCTGAATCGTATAGGGAAAGGCATGTAATGGAAGGATGTAAATTCAATTCTCTATCAGCGGCAGATTCTGCTGCTCTTGAAGCAGATTTTTCAGAGGATGAAATCAAGGAGGCGGTTTGGGGTTGTGAGGGCTCTAAAAGCCCATGACTGGATGGTTATAACTTCACTTTTATCAGGAGTTGCTGGTATTTCATGAAGGATGACTTAGTAAGATTTATTAACGATTTCCATCACTCTGCTAGGCTGTCTAAATCTATCTCTTCATCTTTTTTGACTTTGGTCCCGAAAAAGCAAAATCCGTTATGTTTGGACGAGTATCGGCCTATTTGTCTTGTTGGGTGCTTACAGAAGATTTTGTCCAAATTGTTAGTTGGGCGTTTGAAGTTAGTATTGGATTCTATTATTTCGTTGAATCAATCCGCTTTTGTGCCGGGTAGACATCTCTTAGTTGGAGTTCTTATTGCAAATGAACTAGTGGACTTTGCTACGAAAGAAAATAAGCAGGGCATTCTTTTCAAGGTAGACTTCGAGAAAGCATACGATAAAGTGAGTTCGGATTTTCTTCGATTTATGCTAAACACTCTGGGTTTTGGTGCAACTTGGTTGAAATGGATGGAAGCTCTTGTGTTCTCAAGCTATATGTCGGTGTTGGTAAATGACATCCCTATCAAGGGATTTGTTGTTGAAAGAGGTTTGAGGCAGAGAGATCCTCATTCTCCCTTCCTCTTCGTCCTTGTGGTGGAAGGTTTGACGAGTCTTGTTCGAAAATAAGTGGAGATATGAGACTTTGACGGTTTCGTTATAGGTGCAGATTGTAAGGTGGATATTCTTTAGTTTACGAATGACACGCTCCTTTGCGGTAATGGAAATCGGAAAAATGCCTGGGCTTTCAAAGCAATTTTGAGAGGTTTCGAGATGGTGTTCGGGTTAGGAGTTAATTTTATCAAGAGCAAGATAATTGGATTGAACCTTATAACGAACTTCTTGGCAGCGATAACTTAGTTTTTATCGTGCAGGATGAAGAAGCAGGCCTTTGTGTTTCTTGGTATTCCAGTTGGGTCCAACCCTAGGCGCATTGCGACTTGGAGTCAGTTGGTGGACAAAGTGCATTCGAGGCTTGCGTCCTGGAAAAGTAGACTATTATCAATAGGGGGAGAATTACTTTGATCAAATCGGTTCTCGGAAGTCTTTCCATCTTTTTCATGTCTTTCTATAAAGCTCCGGTTACGGTGTGGAAAGAGATTGAAAGAATTCAAAACAGATTTTTGTGGGGAGGATCGAAGGAGAATAACAGTATGGTTTGGATCTCGTGGAAAAAGTTTGTAGGCCTTTTTGTCAAGGAGGCCTTGGGATCAAGAAGATGGATATTTTTAACATAGCCAGGTTGCAAAAATGGAAATGGAGAATTTTGGTCGAAAGTGGTTCCCTGTGGGTGTCTGTTTTAGAAGCTAGATACGGGAATATCCGTCAAGCGGTTTTAGGTGAACCTAGCAAGGGGAATTTTAAACCGGGTTCCTCATGGTGGAAATATTTGGTGAATCTTGATGGTGCTGGTTATCTTTACAGTCTCCCTTTCTCGAGCAGTGTTGGTTTCCCTGTAGGTTTAGGCACTGAAATCGCTGCAGTCTCGGTACCCAACTTTGTTTCTGTTAAGTTCCAGCAAAAATGCTTCAGTGTTCGAAATGGGAAAGTGGGATGAAGGGGTTTAGAGATGGATCAATTTCGGGATATATAACTGTTTCGGAAGATTTGGTAACGGTTAATCTTACGGATTCATTACAGAGCTTTCTAGATGGGAAGGGGTCGGCCGAGGGGGAAGCAGATTCATCTAATTGGAAACTTGAACCAAACGATATTTACTCTGTGAGGTCGGCGTACACAAGTTTATTTGAGTTTCGCGAGTTAGCTGATGGTAACGATGTGAGAATAAATGCTATGTGTAGAGTGTGAAGCACATTTTCTCCTTTCAAAGTTCGTGCTTTTGTGTGGAGGTGTCACTACGCCAAAAAAGACCTTTAACAGCGTTTTTTTTTACCTTTAGCAGCACTTATAAGCGCTGCCAAAGGTGGCGCTGCTAAAGGTAAAGACAACGCTTTTGTAAATGCAAAAGCGCTGCCTTAGGTCCCCTTTAGGCAGCGCTTTTCCACTAAAAGCGCTGTCTAATGTGTATTATTTTCCAACTTTAGGCAGCGTTTTTTTTGGAAAAAGCGCTCGTTCCCCCCCCCCCCCCCTTAGGAAGCGCTTTTCAAAGCGCTTTCTAATGTGCCTTTGCTTAATACTTTAAGCAGCGCTTTTTAGGAAAACGCTTTCTTTAGTTCCACTTTTGGCAGCGCTTTTACAGTAAAAACGCTGTCTTTTATGCACGTAAATTGTTTTAAAATTTATTTGTTTTGGATGCGTTTTTTGTCAAAAGCGCTGCTAAAACTCCTTTTTTTAAGAAAGCTTTTTTTAAAAAAAAAACCTTTTAATGGACCTGTATATTAACAAACCTGTATAACACAATTTTTTATCAAAATTTATCATAATTATATACTTCAATTCACAAGCCTTCATTCAACATATGCCTTATATACTTCAATTCACAATACTACATAATTATATACTTCAATCACCATATATAGGCCTTATATTTCATAATTATACTTCAATCACCATATATAGAACTGTTCATAATTATACAACAACTTCCACTTTCAAAACTATATACAACAACTTCCAAAACTATACAAAGTATATACAACAACTTCCAACTTCCATACCTTATATGATTCTTTTCTCAATAAGGTATTGACACCAATCCTCCTTAATTTCTTCCAATTGTACTTTGGAGTAAGTAGCACACTTGAATTCATCAAAATACTACATAATATAACATAATATGCATGATTTAGTTAAAAGTAATTAATTATATCAAATATCCGATAAATATTAAAATAACTCCTAAGTTATAAATCCATACCATGATTGGAATATCTATTTGATCCATATGAATGATTTCTTTCATAAACCTCAAAACGAAATAACCGCAATCTATACCATTTTTTTGACGAGGACACTACACAGTGAAAAAAAATAAGAATATATATCAGGATATATAGTCTAACTTGTTTTATCAAGTAACATCACTATTATAAGCAAAATTGTGAAAATATACCTCCACTCTGATCCATGAAATGTTGGTTGACTCACTCTTTGATACTTGGGCTCCTCTTTGTGATCGAAATATTTGTATAGCTCTAACATAATATAAACAAATATTTAGAACAATCTCACTTAAATAAATTAATAAACAAATACACACGAATATTTAGAACAATTTCACTTACGTATCAATCATCGTCTTCATATCCGGGTATTTATCTACATCACCATCTAACGAATCCACATAATACACTATTTCTCTTATCGGATTTATCGCAACCAATAACCAGTGTCCACTGTAAAATAAAACAAAAGTATCGATATAGTAATTTTATACGCAACATCAAAAAACGAAAAATGATAATAAATGAAGTAAGAATGTAAATCTAACCTGTTGCCAGTATTATATGGTAAAAGATACAACTTTTCTGTATCTATGCCCGCCATAAATCTTTCGACTAAGTGAGATTGTATTGAAGTTGGATTCATCGCAATTAACGGTGCATTGATACAGTTGGCAGATAAGAAACCGAATCTTTTTTACAATTGATGTGGGCGCACCAATTTCTCATACAAGAACCTTAAATAAAAACATAACAAACATTAGATTATTCGTTGAAATGAGTAAATAAATTGTTTAAATAATTAAAGAGAGTTAATCGGAATACCTGGTGTATGTATGCATAACACCGATGCCTAATTCAAAATGATTAAAAATTTGATCCAAATCCTCTTTAGGAATTGTTTCTGAATACGAATAACTGAAAATACCTTCCTCCATAGGTACTTCACGAATACCTCCGTCCATCAAATTCGATGTTTCTACAAGTATTACAAGAGATGACCTAAATCGAGATACAATTGCTTTGTTTTTCCCGTCCTTGCAAGAGTCTTTTTTTGGTTGGACGTGTTGCCTAATTCTGGCTGCCTATTTTGACTTTCTATTATTGGCAACTCTTGGGCATGAATCTAAAAATCATATAAGTTAGTAAAACATTTGAATATAGAATTAACATTTTTAATGTGTATATATTGAAAAATTTGTGCTAAATTAATTTCATAATAAGCATATATAATTACCTCGGCAAGTTTCTGTTGACAATTGATACTACCTTTGTCACTAGTATCATTAAACTCTGAACCACGCCTTTCTGACATATATTTTTCCTTGTCCTTTTGTAATTCACGGACTTGAGCTCTTAATTCTTCCATGACTTCCATCACCTCTCTATTGCTAGGATTTTGGATTTTGAACGATTATAAAAGGATGATGGCGTGACTCCAAAACCCTTACCCCTCACACGACCGGAGTACTCAAGAACATTTAACACTCGAGTAATGCTCCTGCAATCCTGGTCTTGAGTTAGAGTTGCGGACTGAGACAGAGTCTCCTGGAATTCATATGCATGAATATCGAAAAATATTAGCGGGGATTAAAAAGCATAAATATTATATATATGTCAATAAGTGGGATATAAAACGCATAATGTTATACTTACACATTGCTCAAAAACTTGTTGAACATTTTTCGCAACAACTCCATCCTTGCCCACACGAGCAGCCTTCCACAAAACATGTTCCAGAACACATGTTTCTTCACTTTTCTCTTCTTCTAACTACACATTAAGACAAATAATAAAATCAATTATAACACATGGGAAAGAAACAAGTAAATCAAAGCATTTATATATACTTACTATTTTTTGCTGTAAGCGTGCATATCCAGAACGCCTCTTCCTGTATGGATATGCGGGTTTTGATGCTCTTTGGCGATTTACGCCACTCAACTCCTGAAATGCTTCGGTTCTTCTTTTGGCTACAAAAGTTACCCATTCTTCAGGTGAAATCAAGTCCACATACTTCACTGGACGTTCTGCTTCAATAAAATTTCGTTCGGCATCCCTAAGATACTTGTTTGATAGAAATGCTCGAAACCCTCTGTGTCTTTTTCCAGCTAATTGAATATAATACTTCTTTCGGTCATCACTAATATTGAAAGACCTCTACAAAAACAAATAACATAATTAGTAATTTAAAGACATAATCGGTAACAAAAACAAATAACATCAATATGGTACCTGTATCTCACTCCATATCTTTTCTTTGGCGGGTTTCAACGATGCATTTCTCCAATTATCACAAGTAATTGGAATATACGAACGAACAAGTGTACTAATGTAACTTGTCAACATTGCTCCATTAGGCTCAACAAGTTGGTTCGTATCATTCCAATAAACGTCATACTTTATTCCTTTATCTCTAGCACGAATGATGTTCTTCATGATAGTTACTCCTCGCGTAATATCTCCTTCCGCTTCTTGAATTGTTTCATGTCCATCATTTTTTGAAGTATCATGTGGATTTTCCTCGTTAGTAGCCATTTCACATGTAATTAAGAAAAACATCAATATAAAATGACACAACTATATTAAAAAACTTATAAATTTAAACAAACTTAGAGGGATTATGTTCAAAGTCATTTTAGACACAATTATAAACAATGAACTTGTGAGTGAAATCAAAAATCAAATCAACTAAATATCAAAAACTAATATCATTTTCAATTAAATCAAAAACTAATATCAAAAATAAACTATTAACCGGAGAAAGACTTACTAAAACAGAACTTAGATACTATCTTTCTTCTTATAGATAAAACAATCCCACAACAATTCTCATATTAACGGCATAAACAGGTCCGCAAATTGCAGTAACAAGAACCGTTGAACTTTGAACTCCAACGTGCCTTCATTAGTCACCCATAACAAACAACCGTTACCTTTTTTAATATCATTCATTATTCCATGACATACTCCTATATTAGTAATAAACATAACTTTTTAAAAAATATTAAAAAGATAATCAGTACTAGTAGTGTTAGGCACATGCACACACTCATAACAAAATAAAAATAATAATAATAATAATTTGAGGAAGAAAAAATTATATCACAGAAACAACAGAGAAACAATCAACAATAGAGAATATTAGGCATTTCCATTATTGGAGAGAAAACCAGAAAAAAGGAGAGTAAAAACCTCAAACGGTGGACGACGGTAGCACGGATTGAAGTAACGACCGGCGGACGACGGTAGCTGTGAGGGTAGCCTCGAACGGAATAAAGTCATGAACGGCGGACGACAGAGGACGGAGGGAGTTTCGTTTGCAGAAGAAGAAGACGAAGATACAATGTCGCGAGAGTTTAGGGCGAAATAGAAACGGTCGTAATAAAAATAGAGGGATATCAGAATCTGTTTTAATTTTAATATTTTAAAAGACCTTTAGCAGCGCTTTTAGAAAGTGCTTTCTTATGTTAATCCTTTAGCAGCACTTTTGGGGTAAAAGCGTTTTCTTATGTGGGATTAATGAAAGGCCTTTAGCAGCGCTTTCCAAAAGCGCTGCCTAAAGCGTGTTGTACGAAAGCCATTTAGCAACGCTTTTCAAAAGAGCTGCCTTATGTTACCCCTTTAGCAGCGCTTTTCATAAAACGCTTTCTAAAGTTCACCTGCCTTAGGGTTTTAGCAGCGCTTTTCAAATGCGCTGTCTTATGTCCCCCATTTAGCAGCGCTTTTTTCTTTCGTTTTTTATTTTTGTTTTTAGCGAAACATGTAGCAGCGCTTCTGCCAGAAAGTGCTGTCTTTGTTGCGTTGCGAAAACTCATTTTTGGCGTAGTGTGTTTTTTAAACGGTGTTCCGATTAAAGACCAATTGTTATGCAGAGGAGTTGTGCAGCATTTGGATGATATTCAATGTGTGATGTGTAATAGTGGTGAGGAAAATATTACTCTCCTTTTTTTTAATAATAGCACTGTTGTGACTGTTTGGCGGTTAGTCGCTGAGTGGACTGGTTTTTCTATGGTTTTTCATGAGTCTATTTGGGAGAGTTTCTTGGCTTGGATTAGTTGTTGTGAGTATCAAAAGGCGAAGAAGAACAAAGCAGGCATTATTTGGATGGCGGTTATCTGGAGTTTGTGGAAAATCAGAAATAATATCATTTTTAATGGGGCTAGCTGTATTGTCTCAGACTTGATGTGGGATATTAAATGATTGGCCTGATAGTGAAGTCTTGGTGGGGAAAATTCCTATTTCAACTGTAATTTTTTAGCGTTCTGTCAGTCTCCCTTAGATATGCTTTCGTAGTTCTTAGTTGGTTTGAATTTTCCTCTCCGTCCTTGTAGGTTTGTTTCTTTTGTCTATAACTTGGATTAGAGTACCCCTAATACTCCGTTTATTAATATCGCCCCTTGCATTTATATATATATATATATGACGTATTATGTGAGAATGTCATTTTTATGCGAAAACATGAAAATGAATATTAACCATTTATTTTAAATAATGGAGGAGAGAGAAAAAAAAAATCACACATAATCTCCACAATTTATTTTAAAATCTAATGATTCTGATTTATTCTTATATTCTCACATAATATGTCTCACACACACACACACAGATATATATATATATATATATATATATATATATATATATATATATATATATATATGGGTTAATACCCCCTTTTGCCCCCTGCCATATAGGCGAAATCCCAAAAACAACCCTGTAAAAAAAAAAACACAGATTCCATCCCTGCCATTTGTAGATTCTCTCGTTTTGCCCCCTGAGTAGATTTGGTCAACAAAATTGATGATGTGGCGCTGCTTTGTTGGCTTTTTTTTTTATTTTTTTGTTTATTTAATTACACGCGTGGCATTTTTATGAATATTTTATTGATTGCATGTTATTAGTTCAAAATATCAAAAGTTTAAAATTTAACCCACTACAAAGATCAAACCCATGACTCATTGAGTGCAAGAAACATCTCTTTCCACTAGACTACAATACATCAATTGTTATTACTTTGTGTAAATTATATATTATACAAACTAAACTAAACTAAATTTAATATAAACTTAACTAAACTAAATTTAGTTTAAAATAAAAAAAAAAACTGTTATTTTAAAAACTGTTATTTTTAAAAAACTGTTATTTTAAAAAACTGTTATTTTAAAAAACTGTTATTTTAAAAAATAACTGTTATTTTAAAAACTGTTATTTAAAATAAAAAACTGTTATTTTAAAAAACTCTTAATAAAAAACTAAACTAAATAAATAAATTATAATAGTAGTTTTAATATTAGTAATTACTAATAAACTGAAAATAAAAATATTTTTAATTAAAATAATAGTTTTGGATATTAATAATTAATAATAAACTGAAAATAATATTTTTTTAATCAAAATAGTAGTTTTAATATTAGTAATTAATAGTAAACTGAAAATTAAAATATTTTTAATTAAAATAACAATTTTTAATATTAATAATTAATAACAAACTGAAAATACTTTTAATTAAAATAATAGTTTTGGATATTAATAATTAATAATAAACTGAAAATAATATTTTTTTTAATCAAAATAGTAGTTTTAATATTAATAATTAATAATAAACTGATAATATTTAGTAAACTAATAAATAGCTACAGTAATATTTAGAATTTAGCTACAATAAAATAATCAATTATATTTAGCTACAGTAAATATTTAGTAAATAATAATATAGCTACAGTAATATTTAGTAAATATTTAAATTAAACTAATAAATTTCTTAAATAATAATATACTATATTAATATTTAGTAAATATTTAGAATTTAGCTACAGTAAAATAATCAATTAAATTTAGCTACAGTAAATATTTAGCAAATAATAATATAGCTACAGTAATATTTAGTAAATATTTAAGTTTAACTAATAAATTTCTTAAATAATAATATACTATGTAAATATTTAGAATTTAGCTACAGTAAAATAATCAATTAAATTTAGCTACAGTAAATATTTAGCAAATAATAATATAGCTACAGTAATATTTAGTAAATATTTAAATTAAACTAATAAATTTCTTAAATAATAATATACTATATTAATATTTAGTAAATATTGAAAATTTAGCTACCGTAAAATAATCAATTAAATTTAGCTACAGTAATATTTAGCAAATAATAATATAGCTACAGTAATATTTAGTAAATATTAAAGTTTAACTAATAAATTTCTTAAATAATAATATAGCTACAGTAATATTTAGTAAATATTTAAATTTAACTAATAAATTTCTTAAATAATAATATACTATATTAATATTTAGTAAATATTTAGAATTTAGCTACAGTATAATATAGTATAATGTTTACAATATGTTATTTTACTATATTCTAATAATAGTTATAGTATATATAATATAGTTACAATATGTATGTTTAAAAGCAATTGAATTGCAAGAAAAAAACCTTTAGTTTTAGTGGTAGGTGCTTAGTTTTTGAAATAAAGGGGGTGGGTTCAAATCCCATCTCCATCAAATTTTTGTGTTTACAAAATAAAGCAATTAAATATAATACTAAATAAAAAGTCCACGTGGCATTTCCACATAATAATAAATTAAATAAAAAATTAAAAAAGCCAACAAAACAGCGCCACATCATCAATTTTGTTGACCGAATCTACTCAGGGGGCAAAACGAAGGAATCTACAAATGATAGAAATGAAATCCGTGTTTTTTTTACAGGGTTGTTTTTGGGATTTCGCTAATATGGCAGAGGGCAAAAGGGGTATTAACCCTATATATATATATATATATATATATATATATATATATATATATATATATATATATATATATATTTCAAATAAATTTGCAAGAGAAAATATTGTTGTAACTAATCCAAATACTCCACACGTCCTAATTTATAAGATGAAAAAAAACTCGTTTTTTCCCAAATTATAAATAAATAAATCAACTTTTATTCTATTGAAAAAATTCATATGATTTAAAATGAGATTAATTGAAATTCGCGTTTAATTTTTTTCTGTATAATCTTTTCTATAGCTAATAATCAATTAAAATTGTTCTTCCTAAAAATTTTTTTTTTAAAGAAAACACAAAAGGTCTTAATCCAAATTATTATATTTTGATTTTCTTAATAAGTATTTTTTTTTATATATATTGAGACAGAGGGAGTAAGTATTTAACTAACTTTGAGTTAGTCAAAGTGATTCTATGTTTGATGTATTTAAGTTAACCTTGAGCTAGGGTTTGATGAAACCTGCATAAAATACATTGTATTACACACAATCAATATACAATGTTTTCGATCAATTATTTCTTGTTGTCTTAATTGTTCTAACAAATTGGTAACTAGAGCATAGGTTCTGATCCAAGGGAAGAAAGTGAGTAAAATTCATTCATGAGCAAAAGATTTGAGGAAATCAATCCATATAACTTTCCATGAAATCTGCTAATTTTCTATGACATGAAGTGGACAAATGTCAGTCATCTTCAATGTCTAAGGTGTAAGCAAATGTGTCGATGATGGTCTTGAACCATTGATAAAAATCTCAGAGGCTAAAAGAAAAACTCAAAAAATTAAAGAATGATATTCATAGGGTAATGTTTTATATACACTAGAATGATATTCATCGGCTGCACTCATTGCTTAAGCACGGTGAGATGCTGCAATTGATGAGTGATGAATCAGTAGATGACTACTTTTCAAGATTAGTAAGACAAACTAATTAGATGAAGAATTTACGAGAGACAATGTATGAACAATATAGTATAGAAGGAATTGCACTCTCTAACTCCTAAAAATTACATGAAAATAGTGACAATTGAGGAAACTAAAGATCTCAGCCAAATGAAGATTGAGGAATTACAAGAAACTGTTGAGGTTAGGGAAATGAGAGTAATTCAAAGACAAAATGAAAAGATTCTGAACAAGCAGATAAATCATGTGCAATTTTCTAGGCTGGAAAACAATCTAGACTTCAATTTGTGTGTAACTTGTGTGTGAGATCCAATAACATATTACATGCCATTTCATATGATATATGTGACCATTTGAATTCTTGACATTGGGAGGATGCAAATACTTCATATCTTTTGTGGATGAATATTTAGAATTCTCTAGGTGTTTTTGGAAGAAAAAAAATCAAGAGTAAAACATTGAAAGTATTTAAAAGATCCAAATTAATGGATGAAAAACAAAGTGGCAGAAAAATAAAAAATATTAAGAGTTAATGGACAATGTGAGTATACCTCTAATGAGTTCAAATAATTATGCAGCATTCATGAAGTCACCACTCCTTAACGCATAGCATGATAGAAAGGAGGAACATAAGCTTAGTAGAAATGGCAAGAAACACATTGAAGCGTAAATCTTTGCCACATAAGTTCTGGCGAGAGTACATATCAATGAAAACATATGTATTAAATATATATCCTATAAAGAGCTTGAAGAATAAAGTACTTGAAGAAATTTGGTCAGGGACAAAGCCTATTATCAAGCATTTTAAAGTGTTTGGATCACTATGCTATAGGCATGTTTCTTATGCAATAAAAACAAAGTTGGAAGACAAAAGTGAAGAAATGGTTCTAGTTGGATATCCTCCAACTAGATCATATAGACTTTATAATACCATGAAAGATAAACCTGTCATCAACATGAGTATAATCATGATACATGAAAACAAATGAATTTAGTGCATGTCAAGCAACTCCAATAGAAACTGAATGTGCACAAGATGCTGATGATGTTAGTAATGAGAAATATGTACAAATAAATATTATTTTCTCTCTTCCAAATTATAAATCAATTTGTCAAATTTTTTAAAGGGGTCAATATTTCTAAAAGGACCATGTAGCACAAAAGGACCATTTTCCCATTTAGATGCGAAGTCAATATTTCTAAAAGGTCCTTTTGATGAGGAAGTATATGTGAATCAACCACCATGGTTCGAAGTAAAGGGCAATTAAAATATCGTGTATAATATTTTCCAAGAGTTGTATGGGTTTACACAATCACCATGGCTTGAGAACAAAATAATAGATGCATTCTCGACTAAGCATGATTTCAAAAGGTTCTCAATGGAGTATGTTGTTTATGTGAAATGCAAGGAATGAGAAGTCAAGTTGCTAATATGTTTGTCTGTTGATGATATGCTTGCTAATCATACTATATTTTAAGATTGAAATATTTTTGTATTTCTTTTTTTTTAGGCCAAATAAAGAGGGGACTATGCCAAACCCACCAGAAGTCAACAAAACCGAAAACTTGGCATACCAAGTTTGTCGTGAGCTAATAAAGAAGTTAGAAACGACGGAACTATATCCCAAAAAAGAGGAGTTTGAGCATTCAAACCTTCCGAAACTAATATATCCGCGCATTGATTTTCTTCCTAAAAGATATGAGAAATTACAAAGGACATAGATCTCAACAACAATTTGCGATTAATCCATCTATGCCTAATGTTCCATGGAACCAAGCTCGAGTCCTTAAGAGCCAACATGGTGCTGGTCGAGTCAGTCTCCAACCATAACCGGTTCCAATGGTTAGCATTAGCAATCTCAATGGCCTGAATCACTCCCCAAAGCCCAGCTTGCAAAGAAGATATGATATTCACCTTTTTAGCAAAACCATGGACAAAGTCTCCATTTGAGTCTTGAAATAGTCCTCCACAAGCAGCTGAACAAGAGGAAAAAAAGACATCTGAGACAGGTGGTCTATTGACTGATCCTTCATCTTTAGTGTTGTTCATTTGAACAAAAAATATCTTTCTAAGAGCTCATCCAAACAGAACACGGAGTCTGCTCTAATACCAATTGAAATTATGTTCTTTAGGGGCAAATGTTGGACTAGATGTTTAAGTCAGTGTGTTCAACATCTTAAACCAGAACTGACAGATAATATAAAATAGGATGATAAATCATAAATCAATAAAATAACACAAAGAATTGTTAAACCAGTTTAGTGCAAACAACACCTACGTTTGGGGGGCTTCCAATCCAAGAAATGAAATAAACTCTTTAATAAAATTAGTACAAAATGTCTTAGAAGAAAAAACCCTTATTCAATGCCCATCTTCTTAATTCTACCAGTGTGTTTCTATTTAGGACCCCTCCTAAATGTGAGAACCCCTCTCACTTTCTCTCAATCGCTAACCCTAGTGATCACCATAATAATCAGAATATTGAATGTTGAATTGCAACTAAACTAACAAACTAAACTCTATGCCTTTGGATATGAATGGCGGCGTTAGAGTGGTGCACAAACAACAACACAAACAAAAGAATCAAAAATAAAAACCCTAACACAATGATCTTTAATACACACGCACCTTTCGAACTTTATGTTTGAGTCTCCTTAAATAGTAGTACAACTTCTCGTCTTTTCTCCAATGGACAAATAATTTGAGATCACGTCCAGATTTGTAGAAGATTAAGTTTTTATTTGTTTTTCAAAAACCTTCAAAAATATTTTATTTGTTTGAATTCAAATTTAAATCTCTACCGAGTATGATTTAATCCTTATAATATGCCAAACAAATCTAATTAATGCATTGCTAAAAGATAGTAACAAATTTGATTGAAACCCAACCATAAATTATGCATAGGACAAAACATTCATCAAGGCCTGCTGACAAGGGCCAAATGTTCCACACATGTTCGTGCATCTGGTCCCACATGTGTCATTTCTTCACCAAAATATCTTGTACACTTCATGTTATTTTGCATAATGCACTCAATCCAAAAGAACCAACACGATTCATTTTAGTTTTTATTCAACAATGTATTTTTGTGTTAGACTTGTATGTAATCTTGTCTTAACATTAATGATGTCAAATATATACATTTTCAAATATTTCAATATATGTTTCAATTTCCAATGAAATGAATGAATGAGTTATGACCTAATGGATATGCAGATGAAGGCAAAGCACCAGCCAGTTAAGGTGAGGAAAACAAGTAGGGCAAATTTTGGGGTTACTACACTCCGAATTTTGTTAAAAATTAGTGATCTATTCAACCCCCCTTCCTAGATCATTGTATGATCTAGAAGGGGGTTGAATAGATCACTAATTTTTAACAAAATTCGGAGTGTAGTACCCCAAAATTTGCCCTACTTGTTTTCTCACCTTAACTGGCTGGTGCTTTGCCTTCATCTGCATATCCATTAGGTCATAACTCATTCATTCATTTGCATTGGGCTCCTGAGGCGTGGGATCATGGTTTCTTATCTTCTGTGCAAATCGGTTGATATTGGCCAATTCAAGATCATGAAGACAAAGTATGGGTGAATTGATTTAAAGGACATTGGGTCATGATTAATTGAGTTTACTGATTGATTCTTGGAACTCATGGAAGATAAGAGTTTGGTGCGAATCGGGAATTTGAAGGGAATTAGACCTGTTAAGATTGGTTATGGGGACTGCTTGGAATCGAATATATAAGTCCACCTTTTATCTCTTTTTATCCCTTATCCATTTGTTAAACCAACTATCTAATCCATATTTCATATCCATCTCCCTATCCAAATTCATTATCCATTTGGATATCCATTTGCTCACTCAAAATCCAATCATCCACTTTTAACATCAATTCATATCCATTTCTCTAATTCAATTTCCAAATCATAATTCAAATTTTAAATATCCATTCTTGATATCCATTTGCCAAATTCATAAACCATTTCTGTAAATACCCGTTTTATGACCAAGAAACACAATTTTTAAAACCATTTTAATATTCATCTCATTGACCATTTTCATTTTATTATCCATTTTTCCACAACCATTTTGCTATTAACCATCCCTTCCTAATATTCATTTTGCTTATCCACTTTTAAAACCCACATTTAGAGTTATTCTTAGTTCATATCCATATTTTCTATTTTTTCATTCTTTTTAGTCCACTTTCTTTAACCCATGTCCAAATTCCAAATTCCATCAAATTCTCATGTACCAATGTCCAAGCCCATAGTTAAGTGGATCAAGTGCAATGATAATTATCATGTTAATTTCACACAGATGTATTGGACAAACTCCTTTCAAGAGCTGATATTCAACACTGTAATACTTGAATCATTTTTATAACAAGCCATGGTGTTACTTCGGGAAGATAAGTTTTTGTAAAATCATTTACTGAATAGCCCAATGGATTCAAATACAAAAGTGTCCAACTCATAAATAAGAGAAAAATATGCCTCGTCAAGGCCACAAGATATTAGTGCATTGAAGGTAGGGTCACGTAAAGGACACTATGGGGATTTTTGTTATCAGTGTGGTTTGAGAGGGGAAGGACCTGCCCGTGGCACAGGGTTTTGGGCAATAGCTGCGAAAGTGTTTTTCCAATTATTCAAACACATGATATATTGCAGCAGCACAATTCCATATCAGAAAAATACAATAACCATGACAGAAAAAGGAAATATAGCAGTTTCAAAAAGAATAAAAGCGCATCAGTGAAAAAATAGAAGGGGGGAAGAGTTTTATTCTTATAACAGAATTGATAACAGAATTTCCTCAAGTTTCACCCTCAAATCTTCAATACCATAACAAACTTTTTCTTCTGGATCATTCCAAGCTCCTCTATAAATGCATCTCTTCTTCACTCTTGATCTCTCTCTCTCTCACAGATTCAATCTCCAATTCTTCACTCTCTGCATCTTCTTCACCAATTTTCCATTTCAATTCTCTTCGATTTCACTCTGTAAATAATCCTCAACCACCTTCCGCAATTTCATCACCTTCAATCTCTTCATCAAAATTCAGAGCTTGCTTCCACCAAAAAATAAGACCGTTGCAAAAATCACAACATTTCAAGAACCTGCAAGTGCAGCAACAAGGATTGAATGAAGTGGAGAAAAGCAGAAGGAATTCGCAGCAATGGCGAATCTCAGACGCAAGGAGCAGAAGTAGATTCAAAATAGAAGAAGTGATTCGCAGCAGAACAAAAGCAGTAGAAGGAAAAAAAGACGGAAGCGAGAACGTGAAGTACGTGTACCTGAATTGGATTCGCGGATTGAAGCGCCATCGGAGCGACTCCGATAGGTATTCTGAATCCCTTTCTCTCTACTGTTGTTATTGAATTCGTTTATTGAGCGAGTTGCGCTTTTAATGTTGAATGTGCTGCGAATATTGTTGTGCTTTTGTGTCTTCTGCATTTTCGTTTGTGTAAATGTTGAGCGAGAGAGGTGAGCGAAGCGAGAGGATAGGAGAAACGGATGGAGTTCGTTTGTTGTTGAGGCGTTGAGAGAAGAGAGGTGACCGGAGGAGTGAGGTTTGAGAGAGGTTGAGACGGTGAAGCATTGGAGAAGGTGAGGCAACAAGAAGGTTGGATCGTGATGTTGAAAGACGGAAGAGAGAGCTGATTGAAAGAGAAGAAAGAAGGGCAACGTGAGAAGCTACGAGGATGGGGAAGAGTAAGGATTCCCGGCGGAGTTTTATTTAGTTCCGGCGGAGGTTTCGATCGGAGAGAGGAGGTTTTTGGCAACGACGTGATGAAGGTCGCACCAGACGATGAGACGTAGGAGGTCCGGCGTAGATGAAGAAGGTTGAAAGGAGATGAGCGGAGACCGGCGTGATAGAGGATGGTCGGCGGCGCTGTTCGCAGTTGAGTGGGAAAAGAAAGAGTCTGCGGCGCCGTGAGAAGGATGGAGTGGGTTTGTTGCTTTCAGAGCTTAGGGTTTTTAGAAGAAGGAAAGCAAACTAGTTGCTTCAATCGGACCGGGCCTAAGCCCATGTTGTTTTCTTATTCACACCGCATTTTTTTCTTGCCACACCCCCTCTCTTTTGGCTGAAAATCATTGGGCCATAATCTAAAGCCCATGCGCATTATTGTTCGCACCGCCCAGCTGCTATTGCGCACCCCCTCTGTTTGGTCTCATAATTTGAATATTTGTTTAGTAGGTTTTTTATAATGATTAATTGTTTTAATTGGTTTTAATAGTTGTTTGGTTTTGATTTTAGGCAATTAGATTAAAATTAGATTACTTCTAAAATCTCATTTTTAATTAGAAATTAGTTTCTAATATTTTCTTTTAATTCTAGGATTAATTTTAGAATTAATTTTCTTTAGATTTAGTTTAGAATTAACTTGAACTAATTTTAGGATTAATATTAGTTTTAATTCTAGATTTAACTTTAGGATTAATGTTTTTTTGGATTTAGTTTAGAATTGCCTTGAACTAATCTTAGGATTAATTTTAGAATTAGTTTTTAATCTTAGATTAACTTTTCTTGTTAGAAGTTAATCTTGATTTTTACTTAGCATTTTAATTCTAACTTGGGTTATCTTGATTAATTTCTGTTTAGTTCCTGATTAAATGCTTATGTGCTTGCTTAATTTTCTTCATCCCTCTTTAAGATCAACTTAACTTCCATCTTGGAAGTAAGTTGCTTCTTATGTTCTTCTCTCTTCTCTTAGAGTTAGGTTTTAACCACACATAACCATTAGGACCTCAAAGCATGCTAACATTAGGGTTTGAGTCTTAGTCTCCCTCATTAGTTTTCACCTTTTGCTTCCATTTGAGTCTCTTCTTCTCATCTCAAAACAAAAGTAAAAAACACTTAATAAAGGTTAAACGTGTATTGCGCATGAGCCTTAAATGTGGGAAGTGAATAATGGGGGGGGGGGGGGGGGGGTTCCCTTCATTCTTCTAGGGTACCTAGTGTACGTCCTGTTGGGGGGGACGATACGCGACGTATTCGTTCCTATGTTGTAGACTTGGGTGCAATGCAAGTTACAAACAACTTCAAAAACACTTCTTTCTAAAAAACTTCAAACAAACAATAACGTCTTTCCTTCGGGAATTCTCTTCTCATCTTATTCACTCCTTCCTTAAGGATGCGTCATTTCCGTTCTACCGCAAACAGGTAACGCGTAAGCCTCCCAACAGCGATCTGCAACACCTAACTGCTAGGACGCGAACGTCGACGTTTCCACTAAAAAACACAAACAATTTTCCTTAGCTAAGGGGAACTACGTCGCTCTGATTCTCATGCTCCCGATGAGATACGTAGGCAGTGGGGTAGGGCCCATTCGAGCACTTCTTTTATTTTCCCTACATTTGTTCCTCTTTCTCTCTCCTTTCCTTTTCCTTTCCAGTAGCAGCGGAGCTCCAGATGACGACACCCTTTGATCGAAGCAGCAAGCGTGGATCCCATCGGGTACGATGGACGCGAGGGGGTGCTAATACCTTCCTCTCGCGTAACCGACTCCCGAACCCAGTTCTCTTGGTCGCAAGACCATGCTCTTTCCTTTTCCTCAGGTTTATGCAATGTTTCCTTTACCTCTCTTGGGATAAATACACATTGCTGGCGACTCTGTTTCGGTGCCACTTTCGCGTTTGTACCTGGATGAAAATCCCGAGAGCGACAGCTGGCGACTCTGCTAGGGATTTCTTGTGGACCAGAATCTCTGGCTCCTTAGCGAGTCAATCCTAGCACTTGTCTGTTTTTGTTTCATTGGGTGTCTTTTTGGAGCTGTAGTGCTGTTTTTTGCTATTTTACTATATAGTTGTTTATAGTATTACTGTTTTACTGTATTTATCGCATTCACTGCATTACATATCATTATTATGCTGGACTGTGCTGTTGTTTTCTGTTTGATAGGTTGGGATTTCTGAGAGATAAGCCCACTACCCAGGCTTGAGCATACACTTAGGTATTAGTGTGGGTGGGCGTGTCGCTCCCGTGGTGTTTGGCCACGTGTGGGTGTTCACGAGACCTACAACCAGACGAGGTTCTATCCGGAGCTATCTGCTACTGTATGCTCTATACAGGCCAGTAGATATTCTCTGGAGGAATTGCCGACTCTGGTGACCATTCCCGAGGACTCAGT
Source organism: Lathyrus tuberosus (assembly GCA_022829125.1). Lineage (NCBI taxonomy): Eukaryota > Viridiplantae > Streptophyta > Magnoliopsida > Fabales > Fabaceae > Lathyrus > Lathyrus tuberosus. The sequence goes on along the minus strand of JALAZF010000266.1, from coordinate 807,960 downwards.
TGCGGCACTCCTCCCGAGTTGTGACAGTGGCAGACCACATTTTGTGGCAAACCCATTGCACATTCTCGATCCGAGGACCCAATGCTGGGAACTCGCTATAGGATATCCTTTTTGAAAGAGAATCAGTAGAGGCACTCCTCGATTGGCGATAGTACTGTACCCCGAGGGATGAATATACTATTGCTTCTCGACCTCAGTGCCAGAAGCTGGGGACCTTTCGTTTTAGAGAATCAGTTGAGGCCTCCTCGATTGATGATGATGCCAAACCATAAATGGTGAACGTATCATCATTTCTCAACCTGAGAGCCCGAGATACTGAGGATCCTAGTACCCACATGTGAGAGGGGCGGGTTGTTTACAGGTTTGCAGGTAACCTTGACCTTCAACATACCCGGTATTCTGGATTTCCTATCAGTGTGGACTTACCAGCCTGGTATTCTGGTATTCTGATCATCTGGTATTCTGGTATTCTGGTTTTCTTCAGAACAGACTCATGAACTTCTTCAGTTATCAGCACAGCAGAATGATTATTCAGATTATATGGAAGCTTTGATCCCATGTCTTATTGCATTCATAACATTGCATTTTCATACTTATTTGCATAACAGGTGTTCGAGGCTTGGTTATTCTTATCCTGATCTGGTTTCTTCAAAACTGTAGACTTAACTGCTCAAGCCATTCGGAAGTGGACCATGGATCTGGTTCAAGTAGAGTTGAGGGAAATGCGAAGCCAAATGGGGCAGTTTTTGTAGGACATGGAAGCTTTGATTCAAGACCAGAAAATGTTGAACGAAGAGGTCCACCAACTGAAGACTCAGATGAGTCTGATTATGGAAGTTGTGAGAGGTGTGTTAAGCAAAGATAATACTCCCATGCCTGAGGTCGTGGCTGGAATTCTCTCTCTTCCATTGTTTGAGGGATCTCTCCCAAAGAGTGATGTGCCTCACAGATTTTCTGCACAACTTGGGGTTCTGAAATTTCCTCATCAGCAGTTACCTCTTGTTTCCCAAGACAACCCCAAGGCTAAGAAGTACCCACCAAAGTCAAAGAAAGCTGACAGAATCTTTGATCCGATTCCTATGTCTTATGCTCAGCTGTTGAGGTATCCACTTCAGCTCTAATTGGTTGAACTTCGGACGATAAATCCTCCTCGTGGAAAGCTCACATTCGATTACGATGCAAATGCCCATTGCGATTTTCACTCTGGTGCGCCGGGGCATGATGTGGAAAAATGTAAAGCTTTTCATCATGTGGTCCAGGATCTGATTGATTTGAAAGCAATTGAATTGAATTCACGCCGGGCGGCGTGAGCGTACAAGGCGGTCCTACTTCTGTTACTGCGAAAGAAGCGAATATCCCAGTTTTCCCTCTTGAAGTTGCACCAAGTCAGGGGCATTTCTCGCAACCTGTGGTCTTGGAATCTTCTCGTCCTCAACTGTTGTCTGTTCCTAAGCCAATTTTGAGGATGAAAGCGCCCAAACGAGAGGAAGGTACAAGTAGGTAATGGCAACAGAGCTATTATATGAGGAGTCAACAAAAGTCCAGAAGGCAGGAGAGAAAGTTTGATCCCATTAATGTTCCTTACAGTTATCTGTTTGCCCGTTTACTTCAAGACTCTTTGATTGAGCTAAAGGAAGCTTCTCCTGTTCCGTATCCCTTTCCTCCAAATTATGACAAGAGTGTTAGATGCGAGTACCACTCGGGGACACAGGGGCATGCCATTGAAGATTGCAAGGTATTCAGACACAAGGTGCAGGATCTCATTGACGTTGGGTTTATCAATTTCACCGAAGACGGTCTGTACATTAAATGAAGCTTCCCAAGTGAGCACTTGGGATTGCAGAGACATCTCCTGAAGCAATTAGTCCATTCGGAGCCAAGCTTCCTCAGCAAGGGCGAATATCAATTTTCTTTACTGCATTTTCACTTGTAATTTGCATCACTGGTTAATGTCTACATGTAACAAACTTGTTTGTTCTTGAATGATTATTTTCATGCAATAAGTATGTTTTTCTCGAAAAAGTTCATTCATATTCACTCATTTAATGTTTGTATGCACTGCAATACTAACCTTCTTGTTCAAACTCCTGGAGGGAGGATGATGAGACGAAAACGCAAAATCTTTGGTTGTATGCTTTTGGATAAAACTCTGTTGAGGATGTACAGGCATTGTTTCAACTTCTCAAACACCAGAGATATAAGGAAGATAATCCCTTGTCAAACCCTGTTGAGCCTAGAAGTAGGAGTTTCTTTCTGAAAATGGAAAAACCCTCAATCTTAACCTGGGGCAGGGTAGGTGTCAGTTAATTTGACCGAGCGTTCAAATTTCAAAAGGAATGTGCATCTAAGGATCAATTACACCTACGGTTATCCCTCACCAACCGAAGAGTGAGACGGGCGGAACCCTTTACAAGTCAAGATAAGCCAGTGTCACATGATTTGTTAAAAAAAATAGTAAAGAAATAAGAGAAAAAGAAAACAAGAAAAGCCCGCTAAGTCGAAACTTGAATACAAGTGACTTAGGCAAAAGTTAGGGTATCCCGCTGGACTTCAAAATCGAAAAATTCAAACAAAGAATAAGTCCAGGCAAAATCAGGGGAAGACAAAAGAACGAAAAGCGAAAAAAATGAGAGGAACAAAAAGAAAAATCCTCGAGGAAAGAACAAGTTGTGTGACTAAAGACACCAAAGACAAAAAGGGTGACTGTCACTCTGAAAACCGTGTGGGTTCCTTAACCATCCTCATACCGTTCATAACCTTTTGAAAAGTGAGCGCTTGTGTCGAGTTAGCTGAACGTAGGATTGGAGAACATCAAGGAGAATGGGTGGGTACAAACAAAATTTTGAGCCATAAATCCTTTTTTCTTAAACCGCGAACCAGGCCACGTTACAACCCTCAAAAGTCCTAATTGAAACAGGATTTATTCTGAAAGCGTATTTCAACGAGATAGCGTTCCTGACTCCCATGAGTTGTGCTAAAAGACCTTGGTTGGTATTACATGTGCATGCTATTTTCCATTTAAATTTTTTGTGTCGCACCTTCACCAGTGGCTCGTTCACAGGTGTTGGCGATATCTTGTTGAAAAAAACTTCGAGATTAATATATGTGTTGCATTATAATTCTCATTCTTGGAATAGATATTTTATGCTTGCTTACATGTATTTGACACCAGTAAGGCTTACATAGTGAACATCAGTCGAGAATTTTGATCACGCCAAAGTGAGATGTTTGAAAACTCCGGGGATGAGTGTGACAGGGGATGTGTTATCAAGTGATTATGTTGGGTGTGCGCTTTCACGGCAATTCGTGCTTAAGAAGTTGTCAATCAGGGGCAGTTACATTGTGAAATATCTTCGCAGTTCGATTAATCTGGGGCAATTATGTTGAGAATCTGGGGCAATCAAGTCGAGATTTAGAAAATCTCTCGCAGATTAGTCATTCAGGGGAACAAATCATTTCAAAGCTGGGGCAGGCCACCCCAAGAGCACAAGAAAGTTTCTCTCTGGAGAACGGTTAATCAAAGTCATGGGGTAAGATATGCCGAATTTTGAAGACAGGTTCATTTACAGATTATGCCGCATCAGAGCATCTCTTTTGGTCATATCACATCTGCAGGGTTCATGGTGGTAGTTAACACGTGACGTCCCCAGTAGAGTTTCTTTCCTCAGCAGAAATAGTTGAAGTTTTTGTCGCACTCAGCAGAGCATTATGAAGACTATGCTTGTTCTCCCCAGCAAGAGTTCCGGAGTTCGTTCTCCCCTAGCTAGGTTGGTGAAGTTTGTGTCTTGTCAGCAAGGGTTCATATTCTCGTACAGGATAAAAGTGTTGGGTCTGTGCTTCCCTGGTGTGGTAAAGTTGTTTCTGTTTCCCCAACAGAGTAAGGATAAGAGACAGGCATCAAACAAAGGAGTAAGTCTGATCTTGTCCCCTAGCAGAGCTGATATCATCAACCATTATCCCCAAGCATATTTTTGGGTGGTGGTTAGCTTTCCCCAGCAAGTCAATGGCCGATTGTCATTAGCACCTTTCTTCAGCAGATTCCTGGGAGGTTTCTCCAACAGAAGTTTGTATTCGTACTTTCCTGAGGAATGGAAGTTTAGTCGGGATCTTGAGCAGTTTATGACCCTGAAGATGGTTCAGTTTGTTTTCCCCAACGGAGTTGGACTCGTCTCTTCAACATTTATTTTGCTGGAGTGGTCCTGTTGCATATCATAATCATCATTGCATAATCATTGTCATTGCATAATCATCAGCATAGCATTTCATGAAGCCTTGTAAAACCAAATAGTAAATCCGTAGCCCAACCTTGCTCGGCATCATTCCACAGCCCACTTTGCTGGCATCTTTTGAAAACCTGAAGCCCTATCCCTATTGGCATTCCCTTTAAAGAAAAGTCCAATCCCTATTGGTACTTCATACAAAATCCAATCCCCATTGGTACCCAGGAAGATTTCGCCTTCGAAAAATAATCACCATCAGGTTTCACCTGTTCTTGCCAGCAAAGTGTTCTTGCCAGCAAAGTTCAATTATACTTGGCACATCCTCCTTTTCCCGGTAGCCCGAGCATACGCCAGCATTCTACATATAGTGATCATTGCATCCTTAAATCGCGTAGCATTTCTATTTCGTATGGAGCATTACACCATAGAAAGAGAATTCAAACATATGCATGCGAAGCATAAGCCAGATTTGGTACCTTGCGCGAAAGCCCGAATCAACTCCCAATCAAGACGGTGACATATCCCCAGCAGACATTACAATCAACCCCTTTGCTTACCTTTCTTTTGGGTCGTAGATCATACGTCGATCTTACCCTCGATCAGTCCTTGTCCATCAACCCTTTGATGACGACATTCCAAAAACAAGTTTTCTTTCCGTCATCCCCATGACGATGTGTCCCTACGGTGGAATTTTCTTTCTGTCATCCCTATGACAGTGTGCTTTCTTCGGTTGAGTATTCTTTCCGTCAAACCCCTTTGACGATGTGCTTCCTTCGGTTGAGTCTTCTTTCCGTCAAACCCCTTTGAGGATGCGCTTCCTTCAGTTGCGTCTTATTTCCGTCAAACCCCTTTGACGACGTGTTTCCTTTGGTCGAGTCCTCTTTCTGTCATCCCTATGACAATGTGTTTCCTTTGGTCGAGTCCTCTTTCTGTCATCCCTATGACAATGTGTTTCCTTCGGTCGAGTCTTCTTTCCGTCAAACCCCTTTGACGATGTGCTCCTTCAGTCGAGTCTTCTTCCCGTCAACCCTTTGACGAAGTGTTCTTTCGGCCAGGTTTTATTTTTGTCATCCCTATGCCAATGTGTTTCTTCGGATAGGTGTTTCTTTCCGTCAAACCCCTTTGACGATGTGCTTCCTTCGGCAGAATTTTCTTCCTGTCATCCCTATGACAATGTGCTTCGTTCGGTTGAGTCTTTTTTCTGTCATCCCTATGACAAGGTGTTCCTTCCGTTGAGTCTTCCTGCCGTCATCCCTATGATGATGTGTCCCTTCGGTCGGGTGTTTGGGCTGTCTTTCCATCAATTCTTTGAAGATATGGTCCGTTGGTTATCTTTTCTCCCTGTCATCCCTATGACAAGGTGTTTCTTGGGGTTCATCTTCTTTCTGTCATCCCTATGACAATGTGTTCTCTCTGTTCAGGTTTCCTTTCTGTCATCCCTATGACAATGTGTTATCTTCGTTTGGACTTTCCTTCTGTCATCCCTATGACGATGTGTTCTCTTCAGTTGGGCTGTCTTTCCGTCAATTCTTTGACGATGTGGTCCGTTGCGTATCTTTTCTTTCCGCCAACCCTTTGACGACGTGCTTTCTTCGTTCGAGTCTTCTTTCCGTCAAATCCCTATGACAATGTGTTTCTTCCGTTGGGTCTTCCTGCCGTCAAATTACTTTGACGATGTGTCCTTTCAGTCGGGTTCCATTTTTCTTTCCGTCAAATCCCTTTGACGATGTGGTTCGCTGGGTATGTTGTCTTTTCGTCAGATTCCTTTGCGAAGTGTGACTGGGCTCCAATATACATTGTTTCTCCTCGCAGTTAGCAAATTTTTGGGTTCTTTTTGTATTCAATCACCTTCTACCTTGAACGTCTGAAAGCCGCTGCTATCATCCTTTCAGGTCCAAGTTGATTGAATAGGGGCAGCTGTAGTACCCCAAAATTTGCCCTACCTTTTTTTCGGCTTATGTTTCGCATCCATCTGCATATTCATTAGGTCATAACTCATTCCCTCATTTGCATTGGGTTCCTAAAATGTGTGATCAAGGCATCTTCCTTTGGTTTGAGTTTTCCGTATTCAGAAGATTATCAGTGTACATCAAGAGCCTAGGGTTTTCTTATTTTAGAGGATTCATCAGAGGCGTTGGGTCAGGTTTTCTTGGGTGTGAATCAGGGTTTGGTTCTTTCTCTGTTCAGGACATTTATTTCATCAGTGTGCATGCAAGGTGAATCAAGGTTCCTCATTCAGGGTTGAATTTGTGGGTAGTCGTCAACTGAGAATCATAGGTTAGAATTACATGTGTTCAATTCGACTGAGTTTATTGATTGAAGATGGGGAGCCATTAAGGACACAAGTTTGTATTGGATCTAAAGCTTGATGTGGATTGGATGTGTTGAGATTGATCAGGTGACTTACTTGGAATTCGAGATACATAGATCCTTTTTGCTAACCCATAACCATTCTGATACCATTTCCATAAATTCCAAATTCCACTTATAATCCACTTTTAAATCCATTAATATCCAAATATCCACTTCTAAAACCATTATCTAAACCATTTTCATTCCGCATTTTAAATCCATTTCAATTCATTTTATAAATATCCATTAATCATTTTTTCAATTATCCATATCCACTTCCTCTTTTTATATTTTATCCATTTTAATCCATTTTTTAAACCCATTTAACCATAATCCAACCCATTCATCCATTTTAAGCCAATTTAATCCAAATAACCAAAAGGAAAAGTGAATCTTTAGGAAAAAACCACACCTGCAGCTCAAAACAAAAGAGGAAAATACGTAGCATATTTTTATTGGAGTCCACATCAGAAAATTAATAACAGCAAAAAGCATAGAGGTCATATAGCAGTAAAAAGAGCTTCATATCGGCCAAAAATACAACACAACAGAAAAATAAAAGCGCAGCAGTGAAAGAAAAAGTACATCACAACAAAGATCACAGAAGCATTTGAACTTCTCATAACAGAAATTGAAAAACAAGTTCAAATTCAAAATTTTCAATAACATATCTCACAACAGTTTTTCTAACCAATTCATAACAAACTCTAACAGAATTTGAGTTGGAAAAACCGAATCTACCCTCACCCAATTCTTGTATATAAGAAGATCCGCACCAATCTTCAGCTTCTTCAACCATTTTTTCTACCCAATCTCCATTCTCTCTGCAATTTCCTCCGTCCTCCATCGTCATCTTCAGAACAACTTGCAAACTGAATTTCTTCATCATCTCCAAATCAACTTGCAACCAAACTTCATCAACTCCGCAACTTTTCAATTCATTTGTTTCAATGTAGAACAAACTGTTGTTTGAATTCATCTTCATCACCAGAAATCACAACCTTCAACATCTACAACAACCTGCCACAATCTTCCATATCGACTCTATCGTCACAGCAACTTCGAAACCGGCAGCAAAGGACATCACTTCATCAACTATTTTTTTCAAAATCAGCAAGAGAATAGCACGAAGAGGATGAAGAAGAAGAACTTAGAAATTCAGCATCTCAGATTCATAGAAGCAGAGGAATAGGAAGAAGATTTCGCAAGGTACCAGTAAGCTCACGCACAACGAACAGAGGAAGAAGAATGGAAGCGATGTTACCTCTAGATTTCTGTTGATCTTCATCGATTTGAAGAAGCACCGGACGTTTCTCCGGTAGGTAAGTGCTGAATCTATATCTCTGCTCGTCGTTGTTGTACGCGATTCTTGTTGTGAGTTCTTAATCCATGATTTAGATTGCTTCGATTCGACTTCGTGTGCGTAGTTTTTTTTCTTCTTACTTTCATTTGCGTTGAGACGGGAGGGCGTTGGCCGATTTTGGTTGAGGTAGGAAGGGCTTCGCCGCCGCCGGCTCGAGGCCACGGTGCGACAAGGAAGTTAACCGACGGTGTTTTTGAAGGAGAGTTGACGAGAGACGGATGAAGCTCGGAGAAGAGAGATGCATTATGTGGCACGGCGGAGAAACGTCGTCGGTTGAAGAAGGAGCTGTTGTTTCTTGAGCGAGGAAGTCTCCGACGATGAAAAACGAAAGGAGTTTTGTTTCTAGCAGGAAGGAGTTGTTGTTGTGGTTTATGGAGGTCGCCGGCATTTCGTTGCAAAGAAGAAGGAGACGGAGGAGGTTACCCGAAATTGAAGGGGGGATGAGCAAGAGAGATTCGGTGCGGTGGAGGAGATTGGAGGTGGAAGAGTTTGTTATGGTGGCCGGAGTGAAGAGATTGACGGCATAAGGAGAGCGGCGGCGGTTTTGAAAGAGAAGTAGAAAATGAAGTTGAGGACTTAGGATTTTTAAGAAACTCATTTCGTTTTGGTGTTGGACTGGGCCAAGCCCACACGTTTTTTGTTTACACCCGCTTTTCACCGCCTACACCCTCCCCTGGCATCTTTATGCGTTTTCCTGGCCCAGGGTGACAAAGCCCAAACGCCTGGTCTTCTGTTTGCACCACCACCCAATACTGTTTGCACCCCTCTTTGTTATTTTAATTGTTTCTTTTCTAATTGTTTTGATTTTTAATTTTAGTTTCATTAATTGTTAGTTAATAAACTTAGGATAACCATTTTAGAAATTAGATTTTACTTAGAGAATTAGAATTTAATTTTGGTTTTGATTGTAATTCTTAATCATAATTTTGGTTAACTCACTTTTAGTAGTTAGATTTAACTTTAGAATTGGACTAGTTAGAATTATATTTTTAATTAGAAATTAATTGGAGTTAATTTTAGTTTTAATTCTAGTTTTAACTTTAGGATTAATGTTTTTAGATTTAGTTTAGAATCGCCTTGAACTAATTTTAGGATTAATTTTAGAGTTAGACAAATTAACTTTTCTTGTTAGAATTTAATCTTGATTTTTACTTAGCATTTTAATTCTAACTTGAATTATCTTGATTAATTTCTGTTTAGTTCCTGATTAAATGCTTCTTTTCTTGCTTAATTTTCTTCATCCCTCTTTAAGATCAACTTAACTTCCATCTTGGAAGTAAGTTGCTTCTTATGTTCTTCTCTCTTCTTTTAGAGTTAGGTTTTAAACCACACTTAATCATTAGAAACATCCATGTATGATAACTTTAAGGTTTGAGTCTTAGTCTCCCACATTAGCTTTTACCTTTGTACCCTTTGAGTCTTTCTTCTCTCATCTCAAAATAAAAAGAAAAAACACTTAATAAAGGCATAACATGTATTGTATTTGAGTCTTTCATGTAAGAATAAGATAAAGATTTTTCACCCTTCCAATTCAAAAATCATAATCACATATTATTACCAAAAAAGAGATAACCACACACAAAAAAACTGTTTGGATATAGTTTATATATGTATTTATACAATGACTTGAGATAACCACGTGGTTATCTTAACCTATACAAGACCATATATATAGGTATAAAATGTGACTCCACTTATATATAGAAGAAATATAATAAACAAAAGTGCTACAAGTTTGTAAAAAAATATAATGGCAAGTCTTTCCTAAACATGTTATAAACAGGTAGATATACAGTTTAATGAAGATTGACTGAGGAAATGTAATAAGCTTGATCAGTGACTTTGAAGCCAATCCTGGATCGCGGAGCGAAGAGCACGGTTGGGGACAAGACTCTGATGTGCAAGGGTACTGTTTGTCATCGGCGAAGTGTCGTGACCACTGTCGAGCCATCCTCGGATGGCCTCGGCTTCGTAGGTAAAACCATCTGCAGCTACGTGTGGATCTCGCATGACTTCCTGCATAAGTATTGAAGATCATGATCATAGGAAATTTTGTTGGATGATTATATCCTCTGTAGCACTGATACCTCTAAAAAAAATGTGTGTGTCCGAAATAGACATCAACACTTGTAATTGCGTTTAATTTATTCCGGTGTTAGACAACATGTTAGTGTCAGTGTCGTGTGTATAAGGTTATACAAACAAATCATAGTATTTCACATGAGCTGAAACTGGAAAACAAAGGAAAGAAGAGCTAGTTAGTTACCTGGAAGATTGGACAAATAAAATATGAAGGAGGTTGGTGAGGTCCTTCAGAACTTAGGCCAAAAGAGTTTGTGCCTCCGGAAGAAGCTCTCATTGCATCGAGTATCCTCCATACATCTGAATGAAGGTCCGGCCGGCTCTTACGACTCATCTCACAGCACCGCAAAGCCAACCGAGCCAACTGCTCGGCCTGCACAAATGGCCAGTCTCCGGCCAAAGGATCCAATAAAGATGTCAACTTTCCTGTATCAAGAGCATATTTCACTTCCTTAGTTATTCCTAAGGCTGGTCTTCCAGTCAACAATCTCAGTAATATGATTCCGAATGAATATACATCGGATTTCGGAGTGAGTTCGCCAGACGCAAGGAATTCGGGATCCATGTATACAAAAGTTCCCTTTGGATCGGTTCTCCAAAACAGCGTATTATTATTAGTAGAATTCTCAAGATTTGATAATATGCGACAGATTCCAAAGTCACTAAGCTTACTGACAAGGTTTGCATCTAGGATGATATTGGAGGGTTTCAAGTCACCGTGCACTATGCTGTGAGGTTTACTCGAATGAAGAAAGATGAGAGCAGAGCAGAGTTCTGCAGCAAGGCGAATCCGTGTTTGCCATGATAATGGATGTGTGTTATCCTTGCATGCAAGACGGTCTTCAAGACTTCCGTTTGGTAAATACTCGTAGACAAGAGACCAGGATTCTGGGCAGGCTCCTATAAGAGTGATCAGGTTAGGATGCCTTAGCTTACTCAATACGTCCACCTGATACAATAAACCACAAAACAGTGTTAAAAACATTATCCGTTTTTTAACTAATAATTTGTATCATCATTATCATTTCCCAAAAAACCGGAGGGTTAAAATTTTTAAAACCGTCACAAATTTCATGCCATCCTCACCTCCTGCTGAAACTCCAAGGGTCCTTGCATGCTGTTGGCGTGCAAAATTTTTATAGCGACTTCGGTGTGACGGAGGACACCTTTATATATATTTCCATATCCACCTTCTCCGATCTTTTGGGATGGATCAAAGTTACTCGTTGCTTCTTCGATTTCTGAAAATGAGAATTCCGAGAACAACTGAGATACATGACTGCTCGAGCCCTCTCCTTGTTTTTTCCTTAAACCTTCAGCCTCTCTTAATGCATTATCGCGCTGTATCTGCAATTCATCTCGTTCGTTCTTGTAGCTTTGTAACAGCTCCACAGCAGAGATAATCTTCTTCTCCAACTCCTGTATCATAACTTCAGACGATGCAAGTTGACTCTCTAACGATGACTTCAAATCCACAGCAAGTTGAAGTTCTTCCTTGACTTTGTTTCTCTGGCTCGTCATTCTCTCGAGTTCTTCTTTTTCCTTTTTCAATTCTTCCTCCGCCATTTTTCTCAGATTCAACTCCTCTGTATATAAGCTTTCAGATGTTTTAGCCTGTTGATCGGATGGTTCAAACATCGAAAAGGTTAGCACACGCATCAAGTAGCGATATCGACACGTGACTACCTAACAAACTTATCAACTTACTAACTCTTATTAGTGTATGCTGTACTTTAGTGTTACTGGTTATAGCCAGTCACTACTTTTGTGTAACCTACAGTAGCAAGTCACCTGTTACTATAAGTAACAAGGTGTAGTTCTTATGTAACTAACTTTGAAAACCATAACAGAATTCAGTTGAATGAAATGAATCATTTCTCTCTCTCTTTCACTCTCTCTCTCTCAGTTTCTATCATGGTATCAGTTTTCGCCTGCTGATCCACTCTCCGATGGCGCAACCACCGTCGCCGGAGACTTCTCCGACGCGTTCCGATCATCTATCTCGAGCGACTCCACCGGAAATGACAAAAGCCGTGGACGATTCTGCTCGTTTTCAGTTCGCGCTCAAGATCGCGCACAAACTGGATGAGAAAAACTTCCATCTATGGCGGCAACAAATTGAGCCGTACATCAATGCGCACAACCTCACCGAGTTCGTTGTTTGCTCGCGAGTTCCACCTCAGTTCGTAGATGATGAAGCTCGTAACTCAGGTACCGTTAATCCTTCCTATACTCGCTGGCTTCAAAAGGATCAGATGCTACTCTCGTGGCTGCAATCCACGCTATCTAGTGAGATTCTCTCACGTGTTCTTGGCTGTACTCATGCTCATGAACTTTGGGATCGTCTTTTTAGCTACTTTCAGAAGCAAACACGTGCGCGTGCTAGACAACTACGAGTTGAACTTCGTGCCCTAACTCTTGCAGATTCAACTGTTCATGATTACTTGTTCAAGATCCGTACTATTGTTGATGCTCTTGCATCCATTGGTGATCCTATTCCTGCTTCACATCATATTGATGTTATTTTGGAAGGTCTACCAACTGAATATGCACCGGTTGTGTCAGTTGTGGAAAGTAAGTTTGGTGTTATGGATCTTGATGAAGTGGAAATTCTTCTGTTAGCTCATGAACTGCGTCAGAACAGGTTCAAAAAGCAATCCACTCCAGATCTAGTTTCACTAAATCTTACACATGCTGTATCTACTGGCTCTAATCCTGAAGATTCTACCTCTGCTGTACCTGAATCCACTCCTCCACCTGTTAATCAGCCATCTGATACTGATGTTCAGCAGTTTCGTGGAGGCAGAACTTCACGTGGAGGTCGTTCAGGACGTGGAAGAGGTGGTAGATCCTCAGTTCAATGTCAGGTTTGCTCTAAAATTGGCCATTCTGCACTCAACTGTTGGAACAGATTCAGTCAACAATTTCCACCTACCACTCCATTTCCTTCATCTTATGCTTCTCAACCTTGGACTGCTTCACCAACACCATATGCATTGCAACCTGCTAATGTTTGGACCAGATCACCTTCAAATGGGAGGAACCTTACTCAAATTACTGTACCTAGTGCCTTGATAGCAAACACTCAACCTGCTATGGCTCCAAGTTCTTCCTGGTATCCTGATTCTGGTGCTTCCTTTCATGTTACCAATGATCCAAGAAATGTGCAGCAAGTGACACCATATGAAGGTCCTGATCAGATCTTCATTGGCAATGGTCAAGGTTTATCAATTGATTCTTCTGGTTCTAGTACTTTTCTTTCTAGTACACACTCACACACACCACTGACACTGAACAAACTCTTACTTATTCCTTCAATCACAAAGAATCTAATTAGTGTCAGTCAGTTCTGTAGAGATAATGGAGTTTATTTTCTGTTTACTTCTGATAAGTGCCTTGTCAAATCTCAGGCTACACATGAAGTGGTTCTAGAAGGTGCAGTTGGCCCTGATGGTTTGTATGAATTTACATCTTTGGACTTCTCAAGCTCAGGACTCAAGCCTACTGCCAACTCTGTGTGTCCTACTACTATGTTATCTAGCCTTAAACCTAGTATCAATACTGCTGTCACTTCTTATAGCTCTACAGCCATGTGGCACCTAAGATTAGGTCATCCCCATAAACAAGCACTTAAGCTTGTTCTTCAAAGATGTAATGTTGGATTAAATAATAAAGATGCTGATTTCTTTTGTTCAGCTTGTTGTATGGGTAAATCTCATAGAATTCATGCTTCACCATCACACACATCACACTCTACTCCTTTAGAACTGGTATATGGTGATTTATGGGGACCATCTCCTAATGCATCAACTCTAGGGCATAAATACTACATGTCCTTTGTAGATGCTTGTACCAAATTTACTTGGATTTATTTTCTTAAATCCAAGACTGAGGCTCTCTCTATTTTCAAACAGTTTAAAACAATGGTTGAGCTACAGTTTGACAAACCTATCAAGGCTTTCCAATCTGACTGGGGTGGGGAATTCAGGCCTTTTAACAAGTTTTTATCTGAGCTTGGTATCTTGCACAGGGTTATTTGTCCACACACTCATCATCAAAATGGAGTTATTGAGAGAAAACATAGGCATATAGTTGAAACAGGCCTTACCTTGCTCAGTCAAGCTTCTTTGCCTCTCTCTTATTGGGACTTTGCTTTTTCCACTGCTGTCTATCTCATAAATAGACTTCCTTCTGCTTCAGTTCAGTTTCAAATCCCTTTTACACTGCTGTTTAATACTAATCCTGATTATAAATTCCTAAAAGTATTTGGTTGTGCTTGTTTTCCACTCTTAAGACCTTATTTCAGTCATAAACTTGACTTTAGGTCTCAAGAGTGTGTTTTTCTAGGCTATTCAACATCTCATAAAGGATACAGGTGCTTAGCTCCTAATGGGAGATTATTCATATCCAAAGATGTATTGTTTCATGAAACTCGATTTCCATATCCAGAATTGTTTCCCACTCCTTCCCAAACCATTACTCATAACTCATCTTCAGCTGTTTCTCTTTCACCACTTCCCCTTACACCTCCATCATCACTCCCTCTTAATTCTCCCCCAATTTCTTCTGAGTCTAGTCCTAGTCCCTCTTCTTCTAATTCTTTCACTCAGCCTGTTTCAAATGCCAGTCCTGCTACTGACAGACAGGTTTCCAATTCCATTGCTTCCACTTCATGCTCTTCTGGCAGATCATCAACACCTATTACTCCAGGCCCTACTTCACCTGATCCTAATTCTAATTCTTCTTCTCACCCTTCCTTATCACCTACTGAATCTGCTCAGTCTTCCCTCCCATCTGCCTCATCTGACTCTAACATACCAGCAGCCCCCTCAGTTAATCCAATTCCTCCTAAGGCAGTCCCCATTGCATCTATCCCAGTTAACAATCATGCTATGCAAACAAGAGCAAAGTCAGGATTTACTCAACCCAGACTTGAACCTAAACTGTTGCTCACATTATCTGAACCCAAAACTGTTAAACATGCTCTTGCTGATGCTCAGTGGAAAGCAGCAATGCAAGCTGAATATAATGCCCTTGTGAACAATAATACTTGGACCTTGGTTCCTCTTCCATCCCATAGACAGGCTATAGGCAGTAAATGGGTGTTTAGAATCAAAGAAAACCCTGATGGTACAGTTAACAAACTCAAGGCTAGGCTTGTGGCAAAAGGGTTCCATCAAAGAGAGGGGTTTGATTTCAATGAAACTTTCTCTCCAGTTGTGAAACCTATCACTATTAGGTTGATTCTCTCTATTGCTCTTACTCATAACTGGACTATTCAACAGCTGGATGTGAACAATGCCTTTCTTAATGGCTTGTTAGATGAGGAGGTTTACATGGTTCAACCTAAAGGCTTTGAAAGCAGTGATTCAACTCTAGTCTGCAAGCTCAATAAAGCCATTTATGGTCTCAAGCAAGCACCTAGACAGTGGTTTGAAAGGCTTCAAACAGCTCTAATGCAACTACATTTTCAACCTAGTAAATGTGATCCTTCCTTGTTCATTTACTTTTCCCAAGGTCAGACAGTGTATTTGCTGGTTTATGTTGATGATATTATCATCACTGGCAGCTCTATTCCTCTTGTGCAATCTATCATCTCTAAACTGAACATGGCCTTTTCCCTTAAACATTTGGGTGACCTGGATTATTTCCTTGGCATTGAAGTTAAGAAACTTACTTCTCAATCCTTACTGCTCACTCAAACCAAATATATCAAGGATCTACTTCTCAAAACCAATATGCTAGAATCTGCACCAGTTAGTACTCCTATGCAGTCTACCTGCAAACTGACCAAAACAGGATCTCCCTCTCTCACAGATCCCTATATGTATAGGTCAGTTGTTGGGGCTTTACAGTATGCCACTCTCACAAGACCTGACATTGCCTATGCTGTAAATAAAGTCTGTCAGTTCATGTCTCATCCCTTGGAAACCCATTGGGTTGCAGTGAAACGGATTCTGAGATACCTTAAAGGCACTCTTTCTCATGGTCTTCACATTGTTCCTTTATCCCTTACTACAGCTCCTACCATTCAGGTCTTTTGTGATGCTGATTGGGCTTCTGACCCTGATGACAGGAGGAGCACCTCAGGTGCTGCCATTTACTTTGGCCCTAATCTCATTTCATGGTGGTCTAAGAAGCAGTCTGTAGTTGCCAGGTCCAGCACAGAATCAGAGTTCAGAAGCCTTGCCCAAGCCACTGCAGATCTTCTTTGGCTTCAATCTCTTCTCAAGGAACTACACATACACACCAAAGTTCCTCTCATTCTTTGTGACAACCAGTCCACAGTGCTTCTAGCCCATAATCCCATTATGCATACCAAAACAAAGCATATGGAAATTGATCTCTTTTTTGTCAGAGAAAAGGTGCTAGCTAAACAAGTTATGGTTGTTCATGTTCCTGGTACAGATCAATGGGCTGATGTTCTGACTAAACCTCTTGCTTCTACAGCTTTTCTTAATTTTAGACACAAACTCAGGGTTGTCACCTCCCCTTGAGTTTGTGGGGGGGGTATTAGTGTATGCTGTACTTTAGTGTTACTGGTTATAGCCAGTCACTACTTTTGTGTAACCTACAGTAGCAAGTCACCTGTTACTATAAGTAACAAGGTGTAGTTCTTATGTAACTAACTTTGAAAACCATAACAGAATTCAGTTGAATGAAATGAATCATTTCTCTCTCTCTTTCACTCTCTCTCTCTCAGTTTCTATCAACTCTCAACAGACACATTCAACAACAGAACATTTACCCTGCGTATAGCTTCAATGGCATCTTTTTCAGCTTTTCCACGCCTAAAAGTTTCTTGATATGCATGTCGAGTAGCATTATTAGCCTCAGACATAGCCTGTTCAAGTTGGTCATAGAGTGTATCGTTTACTCCACCATCCTGCTAGTGTTTAATCACATTAAAAAAAGCATCAGCATAATGTTTCGGAGTTGGCATTTTATCAATCGAAATCTAGAAAGTAAAAGTGTCGCATCATAGCAGGTACAAACAATACTGAAAGAGAAAAATGAATATTTTTTGTACCAGAACACTTGGTGGCGATAAACGATGATGATCCTCCTTTATAACCATGCGACTAAAAGTCAAGTCTAATCCATTCTCACTGCCCTCAGCAACCGAATTTGGGGTCAGTGTTGGTTCAACAGCACTATCAGAGCATGTCGACAAACCTGAAGGACTCATCCTTGACAACCTATCGGACTCATCAGAACTTACATATGTGCCTCGCCTGTTAGATGGAGTTGAAAACCCTACAGTGCCAATTGGAGAAGAATCAGTCGAAATGCTTGCTCTCTGTCCATCATTGGCGGACCTAACTCTGCGAAATAACTCTTGAATAGAACCAAATGAATCTGTCATAGGAATTTGTCCCAGTGTAACTGATTGAGATCTCAAAGATCTCACAGAGTTTGGCACTTGCTGCACCAAAGGAGATGCAGGTTCTACGTTTCGTTCATCTAAACTGTGATCCCTGCGTTGATAAAGTATTAACATCAGTAATTCAGCACGAAAAAATAACAAAAACCAAAAGCAGTGAAAACTTTAGGCAAAGACAATTTATTTATAAGGCGCTGACACGACCAGTAATAACCGTTAAAAATGAATGTAATCACATGTGTCACTATGTCAGTGGCATGTAAGTGTTTGACACTGACACATGTCGGACACGGTACACACTTTCAATATATGAAACATATCATAAAAATCAATTGTTATATTAACAAACAGGTTTTTTAAAATTATGAATCATTTGGCTTTGTATTTCTCGGTAACTTTTTTTTAATGGCAATAATATATTAATATAGGGGAAAACCACCACAGTACAAAAACAAGGTATCACTTGGCACAAGAAGTGCCAAAAGGACTACCAAGAAAGCAAAAAAATACAAAAGAAAACCCCAACAACAAACAAAAAACAACAAAAACATCGAATCAGGCTAGAGAGACCCCACAGATATCATCCCAAGCAGCTAAAAACCCTAGAGCTCAGACCACCGGAACCACCATCGACAAATCAGCAACCACCAAGAGAGCAACAAAACCATAAGGTGACCTATAACCCTTGTATATCACAAATCGTCGATATTTTAGGAGGCTACATACCTTGTGTGTATAAGGTGACCTTTGCAGATAAACTGTATATGGCAAGAAACTGGAGCTTGTTCACATACATATATGGCTTTCTTAGATTTGAGGTCCATCATTCTCCTGTTATGTCATGCAAGCTTGTTGAAAAATCATAATGTTGACTTCACTAAAACAAATATAAAGATTGGAGAATTCTTATTTCAAATAGTTTATCATCACATCTTATGAAACAAAGGATTATTCCGATAAAATTACAAGTGATCATGGATAGAGAAAGGACTACGATTGTTTCGTCCAACCAAACACCCTGAGGGGCAACAAAAGTGAAGATGAAATACGAAGCTTAATCACTAAGAAAGTGATTGAACTAGTTACCGAAAACGGCGCAAGATTTTACAAAATAATAATCTTCTTACCTAGAATAATTCCTATCCGATGCTGCTCCCATAATAAGCTTCCGAATTCCATGCTGGGAAATAAGTTCTATGATTCCTCTTTCAATGTTATCCATTTCAATATGCAGTTTTTCTGCTCGCACCTGTTTCAGAAAATTATTAAAACCACTTATCAAAGTTCATATATCATAAGCATATAATAGCATCACGATAAAAATTACCCCCATCCGATGACAGATTCGAAGATATTCATCAAGAGTCTTATGCATGTTTTGCCTTTCAATTTCCCGGTATGCTCGCACTTCTTGCTCTTTCAGTGAACTTGCAGGAAATTTAGCACCCACTATAAACAAAAACAAATATTCTACAATCTTCAAAATCACATGGTAATTTAAAAAAACATTGATCATCAAGAACACATACACAACAAATTGAGTCCAAGTAATTTCAAAAGTTTTCTACAAACTTACTCAAAGGGATCATTGTTGCAGGTACATGAACAAAGAGGATACAGATCCTCTTTCCACCAGAATTCTGAATTGCCCATATCAGATTCACTTTACTCTCTTTTACATCCTTTGATACAGCAACATAGATTGCTTCATCAACCACAGCTGTATTAGGTTCCTCTTCAATTTCTCCCCCAACTTCGCGAACCGAACTCATAGAACCAGTTCTTTGTATTGTTGCTGGCACAGGAGTTGTTACCACAGCCATGATAAGAGAGATCAATAATTGGTTGAAATGATTGTAATTATCAATTATCAATTATCAATATGCAACAAAACATACCCTTTACTATAAACCCAGAAACACAAATCAACTTTCTCTCTCCTTTAGACAAAAAAAAATCAACTTTCTCTCTCCTTTAGCCAAAAAAAAATCAACTTTTTCTCTCAATTACAAACAATACACTTTTTACCATCAACCCAAGAACTTAATCATCAAAATCTCACAAACCCACCAACAATTTTTCTAAAGAACACAGAAAACCCAACAAAAGATTGAATCTTTGAATATCAACAAATTGAAGAAATCCCCAATAGCTAAAAACAAGAGAAAAATCTTAACTTTATCCTTGACCCTCACTCACTTAACCAAAACAAAATCGTTGAGAGAGTGATGGGAAAACCATGAAAAAGGAGAAGAACCCTTTAGTACATGTTTCCTATGAAGTGAAAAGAAGAAACTTGTCTTAACCTTAAATCAATGTAGTGTAGAAAAAGAAACAACCCATATTAATAAAGATGTTGTGTTGCAGTAAGAGAGAGAGAGAGAGAAATTTTAAAATATCAAATGAACTCATTAATTACTATTAAGACACACAACTAACCAATATTAATATAAGAACAAATATAATGAATATATTTGTCTAAAATTAAAACATAATGATATATAGTGTCTCAGGAACACTCTTTAAAAATTTTAAATAAAAAATTTTTGTTTTATAAAAATTGATTATTTTAACTTATAATATATTAATTACATGTATTTTTAAAATTTTTTAACCATTTTTAACATTTAAAAAATATCTCTAAGTCACTCGTCAATTTTTTCAAAATAAAATTAAATGCATTATATTTTCAGATATTATTTTTGTTTATTTTTTTATTTTAGATGAAGTATTAGTAAGTCTATCATTTACACCATCAAAATTTATAAATAGACAAAAACAATATTTTAAATGGCATTGGAAAGCTTTGAGTATTTTTTTGTTTTTATTTTGATAGATTCAAAAGTAATTTTAAAAATACAAAATTAATTTTGATATGTTTTATTTTCTTAAAATATGATTAATTGTGTTTTATAAAATTGATTCTACTTAAAATTTATTATTTATAATTTTTAAATTTAAACATAATTTTTAAATTAAAATTTACTAATCAATTCACATTGTATTGAATTTATTTAAATATAAATTAATTTGTTTTTAGATTTAATTTTAATCAAAATCAATTATATATGATTTATTTATTCAAAATCAATTTTCACGTTTAATTTTTTATTAGCATCAAATGCTAATTATTAACAAAAGGATGTCATATATGAAATTTTTTATTAATTAGTGATATAATTAAAATACGAACTTGTAAGCAATTGAATCAAATAACTCTAACACAATTGTAACTCCTACACATTATTACAATTAGTTCGAAATTTAATTTATATGTTATAAATAATTTTCAAGGCCAAAAAAAAAAATCAACTCCACTTCTTTATAAGACTATAATAACAACTCTAAAATTTAATTATTTATTAATTTTTTATTTAATTTTATGTAAACAATACAATTAACATCTTTCTATGTGATGCATAAATATATTTATTGAATTTAATATTTTTATTATTTTAAAGAATTTAAATTGACTTTGATGTCTTCTTATGTCTTTATTTTATTTTTTTGTATAATGTTTAATTATTTTATTTAAAAAAAGGTAAAAAAAACAATAGAAATTAAACAAACTATGACAATTTAATAGAATCAAATTTTTTATAAAAAAAAATCATATGTTTGTAATAAAAAACTATTTATCTCAATTAAATATCAAGATTTAAGATCAACAAAAATGTTTTCTTAAAAGATCAATGAATTCTAATAAAACAATTAAAATGTTTTTTTTAATGTTCAAAACATAAAACATTGTTACTCATATGATATTTTCATTATATATAATATAAATTATATATAATTTGAAGGCAAACTAGTAACAAGATGCTAGTAACAAGATGCTCGCTATCCTTTTTTAGATAGTAAAATTAATCTTCTTAAAAATTATATTTATTGTTTTAAAAGACACAATATTGTTATACATGAGTTTTTGGATATCTCTAAAAGAATCATTATCTCTGATGTTAGAAAACCAAAAATGTCAAAGACAAATAGTATAGAAGCATATTGGTTGTCGGAATACGATTTCTTATATTTGACCATTAGTAAAACCTTCGCTCCTCAGTCCCACCAGTGAAGAAATTTCAGTCAAGTCTACACAAACATGTTTCTCTTCTACCTACTAGTACACCATAACATTTGTTGGCATAAGTGTCGATTTCCCTCCTGTGAGTCAGCCAAAAAATTCACAAACGCATATTTCTGCACAGATACTCCAATTCGTCGAAATATATCAAATAAGACACCCATAACAAAATCATGTCAGTATTTCAAATTTGGAAGCTTCTTACAATGGATTGCGTGCTCCCTAAATATATCTAAACACGCCTTACCGCAAACAAAGTAAACTTCATCAATAGGAAATAAGGGAATCATAAGGCGATATTTTAGGATAGTACGATTCTCTACCTGATTCATATGTTGGTTTAGTCCATCAATAAAAATAACAAAGAAAAAATCACGAGCATGTGCTGCTTGCAAACAACCAAAAACTGATTTCTATATAGTGATCATGTCAAACCTTATATACATAGCCTGAATACTTTTTGGTAAAAAGGGACACTCTCCAAAACATGTTAAAATCTAAAATAAAAAACTAATATCATCCAAAACTCTGTCAAAATCAAAGCACATCTCATACATCTCATTGTCTCACAATATATGATCTATTAACATCCAAGTTTGGGTTCTATAAGCCATAAAAGCGTATGAGATAGTCTCAACTGCCGAGACAAACTCAATCTTCTAACTCTAATAGCTAAAGAAACTACTATTCATTGAAGATTTTCAAAGAAAGAACCTCTGTCAACCACAATGTCTCCAACCGTTCTACGCAACTCTTTATCAAACCAAATTGTTATTTTTTTTCTTCTTATAATTAGGTTGATATGTTCTTAGACTAAAAAAGAGTTTAATGATATCTATGTAGGGTCGAAGTAGAAAAAATTATAGATTATTTTACTTTCAACTTTGAATTTAGTAATTAATAATTATAATTACAGATTTAATATATATTATTGTTATTGCAAAGAAGGTTTAGATGTGATTTTTGAATTTGAGAGGAGTGTGATTATTTTTTCTGAGTGCACGAATGTTGATCAACAATGTACACACTAAAACTGTGTATAGATAGTGAAATTTTAAATTTTCAGAACCATATTAAACTAAAAGATATGAAATTACTGCAACTATGTAAAAAACAAATGATTAATAAAGTGAAACGAAAGGAAATTGTAAAATTTATTTTATTATTTATTTGTCATAAATCTAATGGTGGCAATAATTTATTTTGGTGATATTAGTCAAATAATTTTTTCCAAACAAACATCACACTTATTCTAAAGAATGAAGCCTTATAAGAGTTAGTTACTTCTAACCTATTGCATTATGTAATGTCAGGTTGTCTATAAGATTATGTCATATTATACCTTATGTAGACCCAGCCGCTCCCGCTCCTAATTTAACAAGAAAAAGTCTATTTAATTGAAGCCGGGAATAACTGCAAAAAAAAATTCAATTTTTAGTTATGGAGATGAGAATGTTAGTACCACCGGACACTCATTCAAAATTGTAAAGTAATAAGTGTATGAGTTATCTCACTTATAAATATTTAAATCACCACAATTTTATGAAACTATTATTCACATTACTCATACTTGTTAATACTTAACACTTACTTTACATATCTTATGACCTAATTAAATTAAATTTTAGCATATAATATCGTAATCGTTTAGAAATTCCTAATCTACCGATGCATTAAATCTTCAATGATGTGTATCAATTGGAATAGAGGATGCACTTTGGATCCTTCACCCCCTTACTTGTTTGTTGTTGCCATTGAAAAACTAAGTCACGTGATTGGGGATTTGGTTGATAATAGAACTTGAAAACTGCCATTGAAAAATGAACTACTTAAATGATTAATGAACTGAACCATTTAATTCAAACAATTCTAATTCAGTTTAAAATCAATTAATAACCATTTTTTTATAAACTGTTTTAATTATATAAATAAGTTTTTCATACAAAAAGAACAAAAATTATTGAGAGTAGAAAAAAATTAGAAATAATTTTAAAAAAACAATTTTCCCCAAATTTAAAAAAAAATTTAAAATTTTTTTAATTAGGATTTTCTTTTAAATAAAAAAATTGATATTTTTTTTCGAAAAATAAAAATAAATTAAAATTTTTTTATTCTGATATTTTGTTAAAATAATAAATATATTTTTTTTGAAAAAAAACGAAATTATTCTGAATTTTTTTTCGAAAAATAAAAAATATTTTTTTATTCTGCAAAATTTTAAAATTTTTTATTCTGAATTTTTATTTTTCGAAAAATTAAAAAATTAAAAAAAATTCAAATTTTTTTTAATTCTAGATTTTTTTTTTTTTTTAAAAATTATTCTGAATTTTTTTTTCCGAAAAATAAAAAAATTTTAAATTTATTTTATTCTGGAAAGATTTTTTCGAAAAAAAATAATAATTTTTTTTTAAAATAAAAAAATTTATTTTTTTATTCAGAAAATTCTTTTTTCGATAAATAAAAAAATCCAAAAGTTTTATATAAAATAAAAATAATCTATTCTGAATTATTTTTCTTTTTTTAGAAAAAAATTATTATTTTTTTAATAAATTTTTCAAATATTATAATTTTTTTTAAAATAAACATTTTTTATCAAATTACAAAAAAACATTGATTTTAAAATAGTTCAAATTATAAAATTGATTCTAAACTAGTTTTAAACTGAATTGAAATATGATTTGAATAAAAAAAGTGTCATCTTATTGCTTATGAACAAATTTGCGAACCAAAAAAAGAGGGAAGGTTTGTGTTTAGAAATGTTAGAACATTGAACAAAGCCTACATATATAAATTGGTGTGGCAATTAGTAGCAGATCAAGACAAACTTTGGATTTATACTATGAGAATCAAATATAAGGGTGGTCCTATGATACACCTCAAATGAGCACCAAAAGTATTATTTCACATACTTAGAAAGTGATACAAAAAGTACGGTCTTTTTGTAGAAAATAACATTCGTTGGAGTATTAAAAATGGTTAAGTACAAAATTTTGATGGTTCATGATTTTCCACTCTAGATGTCCTCCTTTGATGGTATATTTAATCTCAAATTTGTTTATGATATTCTTGACTCTGATCCTAAAAATATCATTAATGGTTACTTGTTTGGATTTGTTTGAAAATGAAAAAAAGTCCAATTTTTATGCGTATTACACCATAGAAAATGGTGTATAAAACTCTTTACTTACGAGGAACGATACCAAAAAGTATGACCGTTGATAACTCATGTTCTAGATGCAGTTCGGATATGTGCTCTACTTTTTAATCTAGAATCTTAATAAAATTGAGAAAATTTATAGTTCTTTAATTTAATCTTCAAAATAAAATTTGATGGTGTTCACTCTTTTGACGATGGTTTGTTGGCATGCAGAGATATCCTTAAAAATCACAATACTGAATTTATAAAAAGATTTTTTCAGCAAAATTAATTTAAATTATGATACATTGTTAAAACGTGAGTCATCCAAACGAGTATTTATTTGGCCCCATAAAGCCTCACTTTGCTAGTTTGAAAGAGATGCAAAACTTATTTTTCACACCTTCTAGACTAAAGCATTGAATCCGGCCGTTCCAGGTGCATCTGATAATTGGTTCTATTCTTCTAGACCAGCCTTATTTTTTTATTTTTTTCATTATCTCTTATCTCTTTCCATTCACTCTCTATCGCAAAAGGTCAGGTTTAATTTAACTTATAGACGAAGTATCAAGGAAAAGAACGTGGGTCCCACTGTTCTGCTGGCGGGTATGACTTGCTGCGTGATTCTCATGAATATTCTCTCGCGGTTACAGCTACTATACTAACTGTCCTCGCCAATAAGGATTTCAATGCGTCATAATATCCAATAGATAGATAGTAAGCGGTGACGACTTTAGTGTCATTAATTAAGTAATTGTCATTAATTAAAAGCTTACACGTGTAACTTATATTGTAGATATTTTTTTTCTGGTTTTTGTTTTTGTAATTTAGTATTTTTAATTTTAGTTTTTCAAATAGTTTTTATTTTATTTTTATGAAGAGTATTCTGAATTTTCTATCCCTATATAAATAAAGTTTATACATAAATAAATAAATAAATAAATGAAAAATAAGTTAGGTCATTATCTCTCTTTTTTAATAATAAAATCAAAGTTGTATTCTTTGATTTAAGATATATAAAATTACTATGCATAACTTTTTGGACTCTCTATAAATGGTTCATTATTTTTGGTGTTAGAAAATCAAAGGTGTGTGTCAAAGATAAATGGTTTTCTCATATTTAACCATTCTATTTGAAGCGATTTTGAGAGTTATCTATTCCGCGGTAAAACCTCAAGTCCTCAGTCCCACCAGTGGGAAAATTATTGTCAAGTTCACACATGCATGTTTAACCTAAGTGTGGATCTCCCCTCATGTGGGTCAGTCAAGAAATTCAAAGACGTTTCTTTCTTCACATATACTTCTGTCCACCGAAATATATCAAATAAGACATTTCTAACAAGGTCATGTCGATATTTGAAGCTTGTAAGCTCCTTACAATGAATCGTGTGTTCTCTAAATATATCTGAACACGTCTTGCGGCAAACAGGGCAAACCTCATCAATAGGAAATAAGACAATCATAAGGTGGTATCTCAGAATAGTATGATACTCCACCGGTGACATATGTTGACCTATTCAATCAATAGGAATTGCAAGGAGAAAGTCTTGAGCATGTATCAATTTCAAACAACCAAAAACAGTTTTTTGTTTTGTGGTCATGTCAAACTTTACGTCTATTTTCTAAACACTTTTACTAAAAATGGCATTCGCCAAAATATGTTGTGCTTTAGGAGGGATGATGTCCTTGCTAGTAAAACTACTAAGGTCAAAATCTGGAATTGCAACATAAAGACCATTCAAGCTCTATCAAAATCAGAGTCAGTATCATATACCTCATTGTCTCTCAGTATATGATCATGTAACAACCAGTATTGGACCTTAAAGCCACAAAAGCGTAAGGCAACCTCTACAACCTAGTACAAACATAATCTCCCAACTCAAATCGGTAAAGAATCCATCATCCGTTGAAGGTCCCCGAAGAAAGAACCTCCACCAACCACGATGTCTTCAACAGTCATTCGCAACTCTTTATCAAACCAAATAGTTGTTTCCTTTATATGATTAGGTTGACACGTTCTTGGGCAAAAAAAAAACAATTTGGCAATATCCATGTAGGATCGAAGTATAAGAAGCTCACTCTGAGGATCACTTTGTTGTGGTAGAAGATGCATTAACTCAACTGTGAAGATGATGTTCATCATCTATCATAGTTTAGTTTTGAAGGAAAATTTTTGTTTGACACTTGATTGCTCCCCCCATATTTTGTATATCTCTCTCTATCTTGCATATCTCCCTCTTTCTTTTTCAATTTATGCTATGATGTCTTTGATATCCTAAAAAATAACAAAAACAACAATCTATCATCTCCCCTTTTTTGACATTATCAAAAAGAAAATGAGTAAAATCTAATGGAGTATAATAATATAAGGAAAATGATACATTAAACATAAAAGAACTTATCTTCTTCACAATATATGATTTGATGTCAATCTTTTTCAAATCATCTTTAATTCAATGAAGCTTTAATTCTACCGTATCATATGGTCTTGTATCTTGAAAGATCAATCTTAAATTGACAATACTAATATATGATATTCAAGTACCTGCAAAATAAGTAGTACTTTCTAGGTACCCAATCTTCTTGTGGTCCTCTTGAGTTAGATCCTTTCCTCACCCATATATACCCACCATAAGAAATATCATAATTTCTTATGTAACAATTGTTAGAAGCATGACCTTTTGTGTTACAGTAAAAACAAGTAGGTCTAAAAACATGATTCCTTTTATTAACATAAAAGTTATTTCTATCATGAGGCCTTTTATGATGATTCATACCATGAACTTTCATTAATTCCTTATTATTGAAATTGTTAATAGCCTTTAAAAATATTTTTTGACTTGTACTAGGTTTATCAAAATTAGAAAATCCAAGTCTAAATTTATTACTTGAATATCTTTGACTACTGAACACATTTTTTAAACCAATTTAACTTTTTTTCATTTTGACATTTATTTCATGTAAAACTTTTTACTTTTTCTAATTCTACTTTTGTGTCATTAGCCACACTTTATAGATTTAAAATAGTTTTCTTTTGATTTGAACATTATCTAGAAAGTTTAAAAAATTCTTCATGTAATTTATGAAAAGCATTTTGTAATTCATTATATAAAGGACTCTCATCAATTTTAGAATCACTAACCTCGTGTTTTTCATCACTTGAATGATGTGATGCCATCAATGTATTACTTGCAGAATCTTCAATTGAAGATGAACTTATTTCATTATCATCCAATGCTACATATATTTTCTTTGGCCTTCCTTCTTGCTTTTGAATTTTTTTCCAAGTGTAGGGCATTCACTTTTTTACATGTCCTATTTTTCCACATTCCAAGCATGTAACCTTCCTTATTGGTGCTTTTTTTTTTTAATAATCTCCTTTTTCCTTTCTTTTCTTAAGAACTTTTCAAACCTTTTGATAAGATCAATATCTTCATCATTAGTGGACTCATGCTATTTATTACAATCATGATTTTTGACTCTAGTCTTTAAGGCGAGACTTTTTGAAATCTTTCTTTCATCTTCATGCCTTTCTAGTTTTTCAAGTTCTATCTCGTATTCTTGAAATTTATCGAACAATGTTGCAGAAGATGTTTCTGAAATACTTTTCTTTTTCGAAATAGTCGTTACCTTTGATTGCCAAGCTCTTGTCAAAGATCTAAGCACTTTTAGATTTAATTCATCATCTATAAAAGTTCTACTAAGCGTCGTCAAATGATTTGTTAAATGACTAAATCTCTTTTGCAAATCAATAATAGATTCATGGGGTTGCATTCTAAATAATCTATATTCTTGCGAAAGAGTATTTAATTTAGATATTTTTACATCTATCATTCTTTCATGAATCACTTCTAAAGTGTCCCAAGTCTCTTTTGCTCTTTTACAATGAGATATACGGAAGAATCCATCCATACCTAGGGCTGATTGAAGCATGTTCTTTGCCTTTTTTTATCAAATAACACTTTCTTCTTATCATCATCATCATTCCACGAGCCTTTTAATTTTACTTGTTCTACATTGTTAATTACAGTTGTAGGAATGAATGGAACATTTTCAATAGTATCCCATATATCGTCTCCTTGTCCTTCTAGATATGCTTACATGCGAATTTTTCAAAAAATCACAGTGTTCACCAATAAAGAATGGATTTTTGTTGCTACTGCCACCGTATCTAAAACCCAAATTAGCAGAAGACATTTTTACCCAGATCTAGGAGCAAGTTACCTTAACCCGCTCTGATATCAATTGTAATTATACATTGTAATCTAAGCGGGGATGAATTATATTTTGAGACTTTTTCGGTTATTTTAGAGATGTTCTGATGTTCTTATTTTTTGATAAATATGTTAATGAACTTGTTCTGGACTGGACCGATGGCCAGGCACGACCCAATCCACTTCTGCTCCCAGAACGACCTAATTGCCTAAGTCCAATCCACAAAGGGGCAAAGGTGACCTTTCTGCCCCTTCAACCGGGCAAGGACTGCATAGCTCCTCCCCAGAAATACTGCCCGTTATGCACGGCGTCTCCACTCCCCGAACAGCTAAGGGCATGTGCCCGAAACTATGCCTATGCCCGACATAACAACTAGTTTTGGGCACCCTGTCCGACATAACGGCTAGTTTGGGCAGTTACCTATTCTTCGGGAAAATGGTTATTTTGCCCCGAAAATAGGACCGTTGGCCACGCGCTGGGGGCACTAAATAAACCCTCTCACTTGAGAGGTCATGTATCAAATATTTACCCTACGAACTAATACTTTGTACTTGCCCCTTTTCTCTGACCCTTTCTTACTTGAGCGTCGGAGTGCCTTGCAGGTACACCCCCTTCTCCTCTCCATACGCCCAGCATCTCAGACGTACTTGATGGCCCACTTCAATAGGATCTGATCCAGCCCTCACGATCAGTGGCGCCGTATGTGGGAACTCTTGTTCTCCTAATCTTTCTTTCCCCGGAAACCAAAGATCAAAGCAAATTTCCAAGATCATCATCATGGCCTCTCAAGATCACGCCAAAGGTGCTCTCCAATCCGCTGTCCTCCCCGTCAACAAGACTGACGTTGACGGTCCATCTTTTCTCCTCAGAGATCCCCGCTTTCTGAAAGACGGGGCCACAACCTCTATTTCCCCTGCTCCTGCTGACCGCGAAGACGACCAGCCCTCGCTGGCCATCTAGCCCGTTCCTGCTCCACCCAACGCCAATCCGACCTTGATGGCCCTGCTGGAGGCTATCAACAAGACCAACCTCCTGATCCTTCAGCATAACGAAAGGATAGGGGCTTTGGAGGAATCCGCTCGTCCAAGATCCCCTCCTCCAAGGAAGAACCATCGACGATCCAAGAACCCCCAGCCTCGACGAGAAGTCGACCGAAGGCTGCGCCAAGAACCAGAATATCGCGTTGTCCGGATACGCGACCAGGTTTCCCCACGGAACCAACATTCTCCCGACCACAAGAGGACCCGAAGAGACAAGCAGTCACCTCCGGCCAGGTCAAAGGGTCGGGCCCTTTCACCTTCCCCCTGATGAAGTCGCCACCACGAGCGAATCGTACGGTTCCCGTCGCCAACCAGTTCCAGCAGCGACGATGAGCCTCACGACCCATTATCCCAAGAGATCTTGGCAACACGCCCCCCCAAGGGCCTGGAAAAGCCCCCAGCACTGGGCACGTACGACGACACGACTAACCCTGACGAGCATATAAAAAACATCGATGCGTTGTTGGATTACCGTGGCGTCCGGGGCGCCCTCAAGTGCCGGCTATTTCCAACCACGATCCAAAAAGGGGCAATGACGTGGTACAAGCAGTTGCCCGAAGGATCTATTACGTCGTGGAAGTAACTGGGGAGGATGTTCTCCCGGCATTTCACTACTTCACGACGTCACCCCAAGACTGAAGCCTCCCTTGGGGCCATAATCCAAGGAAAAGACGAACCTCTCAGGGCATACATCGAGAGGCTCAACAAAGAAGCGGTGCAGGTCCCTACAACAGACAAGATGAAAAAATTTCTGCTCGAGAAAGGACTCCGCACAGGCTCAGAATTTTCTAAAGTCGTCGGCCTCGCACCTCCGAGGAACCTAGACGCCCTCCTCCTCAAGGCACAGTCGCACATTTAGTACGAGTGTCGTACCTCGAAAAATACAATCCTCGCGATGGACGCGGAATAAACTGTTCGAAACAGAGTCGCCACCGAATTTTATTCATTCCAAGGAAGGAATAGAAAAATATCGATAAAACCTTTAAAGGGATAAGAAAATGGTCATCGCAACCAAATTCGGGTTCGGGAGTCGGCTACGCAATAGGGAAGGTATTAGCACCCTCTACGTCCGTTGTACTCAACGGGAACCTCTTGATTCAATTCGTGAGAAAGTTAGCTAGGTTTGTTTGTTATCTTCTAAAGGTTTGCTTCTAAAGGGAAAATGGGTGGTTTTTTATTAGTGTGCTCGGCAAGGATTGAGAACCCTTGGGCCTACGTATTCCCTCGTGCAATGGGAAAGTCAGAGCATTCGTAGTTCGTGATGAAATACCATGCCAAATTTCAGATTTACAATCAAAGTCATCACAGAGTTCCCAGGTCGTATTACAAGATGCGGAAAATCAAAATCAAGAAATACAATTCAATTTCCAAAAGTCAATACAATGGTGTTTAAGCAAGCTACATGAAAAGCAAGTATTTACAATTCATTGGTTGAAATAAATACAGCCCTGAAACTAGCAAGATGTCCCCACGCCCAAGCTTCCTTTTATGACAAGCTCTTTGTCAGAACAGGCATCATATACAAAATCTTTGGCCTTCACTTCAAAGTTTTACCATCCTAAAAAAACTCACAATTGGTAAAAATACAACAGCAAAATGTGAGCAAGATGAATGTACATACACAAAGAAAGAGTGAAGCAAGAGTGAGGCAGCAATTTCAAGTTCGTCACTATGTTCCAATTACTATCTACATAAACTCACAAGAAGATTAGAGACAAATGCACAAGAGATTGAGTCCTCAAACGTCATGTTTAAGAGTAGCCCTTGATCTTCCTATGTCAAGACTTCAGGGCACTTCATGCACTTTGCACTCATCAAGCAATCCCCTTGCCAATTCCTTTAATATCTCATAACTCTTCAAACTACAAAACCTGCAGAAGTTCAACGTAATGATTCATTGGCCAATTTCGCTCATAGAGACTTATGTCAATATAAAAGAATAGAAGAAGTTGA
The DNA here is from genome assembly GCA_022829125.1 of Lathyrus tuberosus. Classification (NCBI taxonomy): domain Eukaryota; kingdom Viridiplantae; phylum Streptophyta; class Magnoliopsida; order Fabales; family Fabaceae; genus Lathyrus; species Lathyrus tuberosus. The sequence continues at coordinate 776,134 of JALAZF010000266.1, read as the reverse complement.
ACATGCCGTGCTTATGTGAGTCAAAAAGTGAGCAATACATCATCTTTTCCCTAGCCATGATATCTCAGAGACAAGTGAAGTTCCATCCAAGTTCCATCCAAATATTTTGGCTTCATACCCTGCAATGGTCAATAAACAATGGTCAATAAACAATATAAGGAATGCATTCAAATAAATCAAAGTAATTCTTGAGTCAAATAAAAGCCATATCATCAAAAAATCAGTAGCAGTAAAAATCACATTCACACGCAGTGAAAAAGTCAAGGGGACCACAAAATTTCAAATTACAAGAGACAAAAAAAATAGAGCAGAAAAGTACAGCAGGAAGAATTTCATAGTTTGGCAAAGGCAATTTTTAGCATCCTCGAAAGAAAGTGGAGAGATACCAAAATTGAAGATGCTCAGCAGATTCAAACACCACTAAACCCTAATTTTCCACTATAAATTCATGTACATTCATCAGTTCAAGGGGGAGTTTTTTTGAAAACGGCGAAAAACCCTAAGCAATTTCTCTACAACAAAGCTCGTTCTTTAACCTACACACTAAAGCTCTGAAACCTAATTCTACTTCAAATTTCTTATTGAAATTTGAAGCAGAAGAGCTAAGCATCCTATCCTATTCCTAACAACAGCAACAAATACGGGGAAATCAAAGTAGAAGAAGGAGGAAGATAGCGAATAGAAAAGGGGAAGTTTGGAATCAGATACCTGATTGCGTTCTGAGAATTCTCGGAGGAGTTCTTCAAGAGGTAGTCCCTTTAATCCTTCTTTCACTCCAAATCTGATTGTTCCTCCTGAATCCTTGTTGTTGTTTGCTGTGTATTTGTCTTTATTCGCTCCGATTCACTTATTTTTGCTCAACCTTATGGGTTAGGGTTTATTTTTGGGAACGAAACTGATTTGAGGGTTTGAGTAGATTTCAGAAACATTTGAGGGCGGATTCGAGTAGAGGAGAGGAAAATAAGTGAGGTTGGTTTAGATTTTTTTTTTTAGATTTGGTAGTGGCTTCGCCGGAGAAGACGGTGGCGGCCACCGCGCTCCGCCGCTTCTCCGGCCAAAATTAGGTCTCCGACGAGGTTATTTGGATGAGAGAAGAACGAGTGAGAGCGTGAGAGAGAGGGATAGGGTATTGAAAAATAGGTTCCAAATGTGAAAAGTCTTTGATTTAATCCGTCTTATCTCCTCTGCCACGCGTCTACTGCTGTTTGTTGGTGGCTGCGTGTGCCGGTGACAAGTGTCACCGGTCTGGTCTCCTCCCCTAATCTCGTGTGAAACATCCCCATCATCCTTACCGTGTACACGAACTGTTGGCCACAGGATGAGAGTCAATGGTTTGACTCCCTAAAGATCCAACGCCCCTGATTTCTCCTGGTAATCAATATGGTTGACTAAGGTCTTCCATAGACCCCTGGATGCGTGGGCCATTTCCTTGCTGGGCCCGGTTTTCTATTAAACACACCCTCCTTGCTACTGCATTCTGGCCCAGTTTCTTTATTTTATTTTATTTATTTTGTTTTAGTTCTTTATATTACTTATTCATTTAAAAGATAAGAAAAACATTTTTTTACTAATCTTATTATAATTATTTATTTAATATTATCTAATTAATTTTATAATTAGTTTTACTAAGTATTTGATTTTTTTTTCAATTAATTATATTAATTCAATTTTCTATAATATAAAAACCATAATCCATTTACATCTTAACCATTTTAAAACACTTAAAAATACAATCTTTTTCTCAAATTAAAATTCCTAATTCAATTAAATTCCTAATAATTTCCTCAAATCAAATTAAGTTATAACTCACTTTATTTAATCTCTAAATATTTTCTTAAATCAAATCATAAAACATTTCTTAAGATATCTAAATTAGTTTCTAATCAATAATGGAAAAAGTGGGCTTTTGGAGTCTAGCACTCCTTGGGTTCTTGAACGATCACTCTTAGGGCGCACGCCTTGGGTTGTGATCGTTCCGTCTTCCATTTTTAAATACTTAAAATATTTTAATCCAACTAAAACATTCAACGTTAATAAAACTTTTTTTGACTTTTAAATCTTAATTCAAATTTTAAAACAATTACCTAATCTTTTTTATAAAATTTATTTTAACTTAAAATCATAATCAACTTTGACATACTTAAATTAATTTCTTATATAAAACATTTAATTAATCTTTCTAAACCTTTTCCTAACTAATTGTGGAAGTAATGGGCTTCTAGAGTCTAGCACCCTTTGGGTCTTGAACAACCGCTCTTAGGGCGCACGCCTTGGGTTGTGATCGTTCCGATTTTTCATTTCAAAACCTAAAAAACTTTCAACCCAATTAAAACATTAAATCATTAGCTTATTCAAACCCTAATCCAATTAACGCTTCTAAAATACATCAAATTCAAGTCTTTTTCCTAATCAAATCACGAAAGTAGTGGACTCTTGAGGCCGAGCACTTCTTGGGCCCTTGAATGAATGCTCTTGAGGCGCACGCTTTGGGTTGTGTTTATTCTGAACTTTCCTTCCTAAAACACTCGCCCTAATTATATGGACAAGTAAGCCAATTGTCCAACAAATACAATTTCATAATTAATAGAATGAAAAAGATGTCGTTGAGATCTAGCATCTCAGTCATGCCCCGATTGATTGGTTGCGAGGCCACGTCTCGTTTATCGAATAATCGTCATTCTCGCTCAAAATACTTAACAAACCAAACACTTCTTACGCAACCAAAACCCTAAAACATACGCAAATCAACTATTTTGTAATCAAATCCTTAACACACTTAATCCAATTCAAACATTCTTTTCACAAAAAGAACATTGTTTAATCATTCTTCCGCGCATATAAACTAGTGCTTCAGCCTCCTTGACGAGCAGACAAGCCAACGTTTAGCAGTTAGAATGCGAATTAAACACTCGTTCGCCTAAAAAACACAAACCAACCGTAGTCCCACGAACTACGAATGCTCTGACTTTCCCATTGTACGAGGGAATACGTAGGCCCAAGGGTTCTCAATCCTTGTCGAGCACACTAATAAAAAATCACCCATTTTCCCTTTAGAAGCAAACCTTTAGAAGATAACAAACAAACCTAGCTAACTTTTTCACGAATTGAATCAAGAGGTTCCCGTTGAGTACAACGGACGTAGAGGGTGCTAATACCTTCCCTCTTGCGTAACCGACTCCCAAACCCGAATTTGGTTGCGATGACCATTTTCTTATACCTTTAAAGGTTTTATCAATATTTTCCTATTCCTTCCTTGGAATGAATAAAATTTGGTGGCGACTCTGTTTCGAACAGTTTATTCCGCGTCCATCGCGAGGATCGTATTTTTCGAGGTACGACAGATGGCGACTCTGCTGGGGAATTGCATTGCCCTATGCTAGAGAGAGTCAAGCCTAACTTGACTCGATTCGAGAGTGCTAGCTTTGCTTGTTTGATTTCTTGTTTGTTTTTTCTTATTACTTCTTTATTTGCTTTATGTCGCTTTTTCTCTTTATTTTATGTTGATTATCATACTTGACTGTTGGATTTTGGGTGATATCACAAGTAAGGCTCTTTACCCGAGTCTTGGAAAAAGAAGAGAGAACACATAGTTTAGATTTTGGAAGTAATTAGTGTTAGTCCCCCAAGGGCTCGCTCCTTGTGTGCCTAGCATGAAAGTTTCCCCTAGAGTATACCTGTTCGTAGATCTTGTTGTAACGCAGCTAGCCTGTCGCACGACTTGATTCATGAAGGGTCCGTGACTTTGGGAACCACTCTTAGAACCAGTTTCTATCTCGGTGGTCATTAGTATTAGTCTCTGAGGACTCGCTTCTCGTGGGCCTAGCATGAAGGCTACACTCAGGATAGACCTTTTTGTACCCCTGTCACAATGCAGCTAGCCTGTTGCGGGATGTTGGTGCGACTAGTGTCCGTGATCCTGGGAACCCTATCCATCAATGTAGGAGTTATCCTGTGAGTGGGTTTATGGGTAAAAAATCTAGAACTATCCTTATAAAGCCTATCTGTTAGGAGGGTTGGGGAGTTACTTGTGATAACCTGGATCCAACATCACGCATTCATAATCATTCACATATACATCATGACTTACAAAAGAAAACTTTTTATTTTCAGGGAATCATTTGTACTTACTGTTTATCTTGCATTCAAAGTAACCATGGATTCAGGAAAAAGGTAAACTCTGCAGCTGAAAGTTATCATGCCAGATACTACCGTTGTGATGAACTGTTTGAAAGAAATGCCTCTTCTCTTCAAGAAAACTCTAATAGGAAGATTTGGTCAGGTTCTTGATCTCCTTACTGTCAATGTGCAAGTTCCTGCCATCACGGCTCTAGCACAGTTTTATGACCCACCGATGAGAAGCTTTTTGTTCCAAGGTTTCTACTTGACTCCTGCCATTGAAGAATTTGAAGGATTTTTGGGTTTCTCCATGAAGGGTAAGGCACCCTACACTATGATTGGCCAGACACCTGAGAAAGAAGTGCTAGCCGAGGCCCTCCAAATCCCTATTCCAACGGTCAAGAATGGTTGGAAAAAGAGAGAAGATTTCTTTGGTTTCCGAAGCACTTTTCTGGAAAAAGAAGCAATATGGTTTTTGAAGAGTAAGCAATAGGATGCTCTAGTGAACGTATTAGCTCTCCTCATATATGGGCTTGTGCTCTTCCCCACTTTTGAAGATTTCATTGACTCTGCCGCCATCAGCGTGTTTTGGGCTGTTTGGAAGAAAGGACAAAGCCCGGTGTATCCACTCCTAACTAATGTCTTCTATAACTTACATCTCCGCCATGAAAGGAAGGGTTCAGTGTTGACGTTTTGTATTCCTCTCCTATATAAGTGGCTTACTTCACACGTGTTCAAGCGCCATGCCATCGTCCCTGATTTGAATAATGGGGAATGGGCTCAGTTGCTAGTGTACCTCTCTGAAATGAATATCACATGGTATCCGAACAAGCTGGATGTTGATGAGATCATTATGAGTTGTGGAAGCTTCAGCAATGTGCCGCTGATTGGGTCAAAAGGTTGTATAAGCTATAATCATATCCTAGCTATACGACAGTTTGAATACCCTATGTTGAGAAGGCCTGAAGACAAAGAGTTGGAAGAAATGATTCTTCATGACAGGGGTACTAAAGATCCTTCACTACTTTGTAAGATTGTACGCTCCTGGCAGAAGGTTCATACCAAGGGGTCCGAGTTGAGAAAAAAGGGATGGAACACCTAGAGTGCCGTATCAGCCATGGGTTCTGGAAAGGGTTAAGATGGTCAAACTTTCTTTCTCCATTGAGGCTCCTCCTAGGCCCGCTAGCCCACAGCCTGTGCCCGTCTCTTGGGAAGAGGTGGAAGGTCTTAGAGCCAGAATTGCCCAACTTGGGAAGGAGAACGAAGAGTTGGGATCGAAGCTGCAAACAATAACAAATGAGAAAAATAATCTGAAGTATGAGCTAGAGCGCAAAAAGAATTAGCTTGGGGAAGTGGGAAAGAGAGCTGGTGAAGAGGAGCACCAAAAGAAGAGGGTTAAGGTGTGTCTTAACCAAGCTGATGGTGCGTTAGATAGGCTTAAAGAAGACTTGGACAAAGCTTATAGGAAAAGTGCGGAAAATGAAAGAGCTTGGCTCTTTACCACTAAGAAAAACAAAGAACTCAGGGAAGAGATGGGAGCACAAATTCGACAACTAAGCACTGACTTACGCTTGTCAAGAGCCTCTGAAGCAAGAGAACGTCGGCTTAAGGAAGACTCTATGAGGACAGCCTGGGTCAGATCTGAGGATTGGGATGGGTTACGAAGGGAGTTGGATGGTGTCAAAAGGGTCGTTGAAAATCAGCAGAATCAGATGAGGGCTATTCTCGAGGACAAGGCCATTTGGTTGGCAGAAAGGGAGAAAGTGCTCCAGGATTACGAGGGTTTTGAGCGATCTATGATTATCCTGAGGGACAACCGAGACATGTACCACAATAAACTCAACAGTTTGATCGAATTTTGTAACTGGCTGGCTAAGGACCTGATTTGGAAGCATAGGGATGCATACGAAGCACTGGAAGAATCTACCCCTCAGGCTATTATAGAGTTTGTTTGTCTTTGTAAGGCAATGCTGAAGAGGTTTAAGGAAGAACTTGAGGAGCGTGAAGCACGAAGGCCTGCAGCTTGAAGAACATCATCTTATTTTCTTATTATTTGTATTTTGCTTATGTTAGTTAGAACTTTGGTACCTTGGAATTATGTAATGACTTAATGGATGAATGAGAATTTAGTGTTCCTATATGTTCTTGTCTTCGTGTTATTTTAAATGCTTGTTAATAACAACTTTATGAATGATTTCCTAAAAATAAAACATAAGCATAAAAGCATTTTTGCATCCACATCCCATGCGCGTTTGAACACCATAAACTCATACACTTTGCCACTTCTCCAGAAAAAACCTGACTACTCAACACCGGTACGAGACTCGCCAAAGCTTCAGGATGACGCTGGAATAGATCGAGGAGAACCAAAACACAATGAGGAATAATATCGATTCACTGAAGGCTAAAATGGATCAGCTACTAGAAACTATGATGTTGCTTGCACAAAAAGAGAAAGATGCTGAAACAGTGGCTAATGCCAAGAAGCTGGTTGAAAAGATAGGCACTTCTGGAGTTAAGGGAATCCCTCCTCCTGTTCACATAGACTTGTCAGAACACTCGGCTCATCATGGATCTATGAGCGATGCGGACGAGCAAGTTGATGCCTTCAACGTACCACCTCCACCTCTTCAACTTGTTGGATCTGATCCATCTACCGACCGGTTGCACGTACTAGAAGAAAAATTCAAGGCCTTGGAGGTTCAGACAACTCCCGGCTTGGATGTTGTCGACATGTGCTTAGTCCCCGGACTGGTAATCCCTCATAAGTTTCAAGTGCCGACGTTTGACAAATACAAGGGACTTAGCTGCCCTAAGACTCATTTGCGAGCATACTGTCGCAAAATGGATGCCTACGTTAAGGACGACCCTCTGCTAATTCACTACTTTCAGGATAGCCTCAGTGGGGCATCACTAGAGTGGTACATGCAGTTAGAGAAGAGATAGATTAATACCTGGAGGGATCTCTCTGAGGCATTCCTCAAACATTATCAGTACAACACTGATTTAGCACCAAACCGTACTCAATTACAAGATACGACTCAACGCAACAATGAGTCATTCAAAGAATATGCTCAACGTTGGCGGGAATTGGCTTCTCGTGTTCAACCACCCTTGTTGGACAAAGAATTGATGGATATGTTCATGGGAACTTTGCAGCCTCAGTATTCAGACCGTATGATGGGATCTAGCTTCCCCAACTTTGCTGAGATTGTGTCAGTAGGAGAAAGGATCGAGAGCCAGTTGAAGAAAAAAGCTGCTATCGCTTCTACAAGCGGAGTTAAAAAGCCTTTTGTGAAGAGGAAGGATGAAGAAACCAATACTGTCATGAGAGGACGAGGGGGTAGAGCCCCAGTGAATATACCGTATCAGCAAGTGGCTGCAGTTGCACAAGCCTCACTTCAACCGCCTGCTCAGCAGCCAAATTATCAGAATGTTCCTCCGCCGCAATATCAGAATGCCCTACCACAGAGGCAACAAAGACCAAGAAGGCATATCGATCCTGTGCCAATGCCGTATAGCCAGATTTTTTCTCAACTACATCAGAGTGGGCATTTGAAGCTCAGGGATTTGAGACCAGCAGTTTTCCCATATCCTCCCGGATACGATGCCAACGCCCATTGTGAGTTTCATAAAGGTGCTCCTGGGCATACCATAGAAAACTGCTATGCGTTTCAGAACAAAGTTCAAGATTTGGTTGAGTCCAAAGATCTTACTTTTACTCAGCGAGGCGCTAATGTTAAACACAACCCCATGCCCCCGCATGGAGGACCGTCTGTTAATGCTGTGGAAGGAGGCGACGGACAGAGATTGATTACGAGGGTTAAAGATATTCAGACTCCTATGGCGGTTATAGGAGAAAAATTAAAGAGATGTGGGATGATCCCTGAAGATGAGCTCGATAATTTAACTGATGAGATGGTTAAGAAACATTTGCAGAAATTCCTAGATCAAGGTGTGATTCAAATTGAACGCCGGGATGCAAGAGAACAAAGTGTGGCTGTCATTAACCTTCAGTATGATGCACCTGAAGGCCGTCAACAAAGACAAATTTGTCCTGCTCCGATAAACATTGAGTATGACGGAGCTAATATCGTCCAACAAAGACCAGTTCGTCCCGCACCCGTGGTCATTCAGTTTGATGAAGCGGATGTTAGCAAGACAAGGCCAGCGCGCCCTGTCCCGATAACCATTGAGTATCCTGGTAATGTTCCTGAGTCTAAGTGTGACGATATAGTAGGACCAGGTGGAATGACCCGTAGTGGGCGAATCTTTGCGGCAAAACAAGCAGATGTGCCAAATAATGACAAAGGTAAGGCGATTGTTGTACAAGTTGAAACCCCGAATGCTGAATTACAAGAAGGGTTGTCATCTCCAAGAGGGGCGTTCACACAAAAAGAGGCTGAAGAATTCCTGAAAATTATAAAGAAGAGTGACTACAAGGTAGTCGATCAGCTGAACCAGACTCCTGCCAAGATATCTATGCTCGCCTTGTTGCTCAGTTCCGAGGCACATAGGTCCTCCCTGCTAAAAGGTGTTAAGTGATGTACACATTACCAAGGATATCACTGTAGCACAATTCGATGATGTGATAGCCAATGTCACCACTGGCAACTTTCTGGGGTTTAACGATGACGATCTAACTGCTGAAAAGAAAAACCATAATAAGGCTCTTCACATTTCCTTTAGGTGTGAAGACGTTTTGATATCTAGAGTCTTGGTGGATACTGGATCTTCCTTAAATGTGCTCCCAAAGATAACGCTGGAGAGGTTGCCTGTGAATGGAGTAATCATGAAGCCAAGCTCTCTCATAGTGAAGGCATTTGATGGATCTAGGCGTGCGGTTATTGGTGAGGTGGACTTACCGATTAAGATTGGACCTACTGTTTTTACCATTACTTTTCAAGTGATGGACATTTATCCTGGCTACAGTTGCTTGCTAGGAAGGCCCTGGATTCACTCAGCAGGGGCAGTTACGTCCACTCTTCATCAGAAGTTGAAGTTCATTTCCAATGATAAAATGGTTGTAATAGACGGCAAAGAGGATATTCTAGTAAGTCAGTTGACATCGTTCCGTTACATTGATGTCGAAGGTGAAATGGTTGAGACCCCTTTTTAGTCCTTTGAAGTGGTGAGTACACTGGCTGTGCAGCGAGTACCAGAGCAACAAGAGTTAAGATCTTCCATGGCCTCATACGAGGAAGCTAAAGCTGTGGTGAAAGAAGGAAATGCCCAAGGCTGGGGCAAAATGGTTGAGGTCACTGAAAAGCTTGACAAGTTTGGGCTAGGTTATCAGCCATCCCGCAGTTCGGCCTTTGTTCCATACAATGGAAATCAAATCCCTCCTGTTGAGAAGACTTTCATAAGTGCTGGCCGCATCTTTGATTCTCCAGTAGCAATGATCATTGAAGACCATGTTGGTAATGAGCAAGCTTCTGCAAGTTGGATCCGACAAGCAAGGCTTGGTGAAGAGCTTCAGAATTGGAAGACCATTGAAGTCCCTCAGTTTTTCACACACCAAACGTAATTTTTACTATTTATCAAAAACCCTACGCTCTGCCCAAGGCGTAGTGGAGCATTGTATGGGCCACCTGATGTTTTCAAACTTTGTTTATCATTAATGAATTTCAGTTTGCATTCAATTTTCGCTCACTTTCTTTCATTCTTTTTACTTTACAATAAATGGCAATATTTTTCATGCACACACTTTCTTAAATAAACTGCATAAATCATGAACATGCAGAAACACCACCGGGGTCCTTGAGATAGACGCTGCAACAAGCCTATTTGACTTTGATTGCCCAATCTACCAAGCTGAGGAGGAAGGCGTGAAAGACGGTGAACTCCCCGACGAGTTGGCAAGGATGCTCAAGCTAGAGGAGAAAGTCATCCTACCGCACCAAGAAGACATCGAAGTCATCAACCTGGGTACTGAGGAAGACAGAAGAGAAGTAAAGATAGGTGCATCTCTTCAGATTGAGGTCAAGACCGAGTTGATAAAGCTCCTCTGTGAGTATGCTGACGTATTCGCCTGGTCGTATCAAGACATGCCTGGGTTGAATACTGATATGGTTGTACACAAGTTACCACTCAAGGAGGAATGCCATGCTGTTAAACAGAAGTTAAGAAGGACCCGTCCAGATATGGCTCTCAAAATTCGTGAAGAAGTCTGAAAACAGATTGATGCTGGATTCCTGGCAGTAGCAAAATACCCACAATGGGTTGCCAACATTGCGCTGGTACCGAAGAAAGATGGAAAGGTTCGCATGTGTGTGGATTACAGAGATTTGAACAGAGCTAGTCCTAAGGACGACTTCCCATTACCTCACATTGACGTATTGGTTGACAACACAACTCAATTCTCCGTATTCTCTTTTATGGACGGATTTTCTGGATATAATCAAATTAAGATGGATCCAGAGGATATGGAGAAGACCACATTTATCACCCCATGGGGCACCTTCTGCTATAAGGTGATGCCATTCGGACTTAAGAATGCTGGGGCAACGTATCAGCGTGCAATGGTAATGCTATTTCATGACATAATACACAAAGAGATTGAAGTGTACGTCGATGATATGATTGCCAAGTCTCAAGCTGAAGAAGAGCACTTAATCAATATGCAAAAGTTGTTTGTTCGACTGAGGAAGTTTAGACTGAGACTCAACCCCAACAAGTGCACATTTGGGGTACGATCTGGAAAACTATTGGGCTTCATCGTAAGTCAGAAAGGAATCGAAGTGGATCCTGATAAGGTGAGAGCAATTCAGAATATGCCTGCGCCTAGGACAGAGAAAGAGGTTCATGGCTTTCTGGGAAGATTAAACTACATCGCCAGATTTATTTCACATCTTACTGCCACCTGCAAACCTATTTTCAAGCTGCTAAGAAAGAATCAGGCAATTGCGTGGGACGATGATTGCCAAGGGGCATTTGATAAGATCAAAGAGTATCTACAAGAACCACCGATCCTGATACCTCCTGTTCCTAAAAGGCCACTCATTATGTACTTGACTGTGCTTGACGATTCTATGGGCTGTGTGTTGGGGCAACAAGACGAGACAGGAAAGAAAGAACACGCCATCTATTACCTCAGCAAGAAGTTTAATGATTGCGAGACAAGGTATTCCTTACTCGAGAAGACTTGTTGCACATTAGTCTGGGCTACCAAACGTCTCAGGTAGTATATGTTAACCCACACTACTTATCTGATTTCCAAGATGGATCCCATTAAATACATCTTTGAGAAACCTGCTTTCACCGGCAGAATAGCCCGATGGTAAATGCTTTTGTCTGAGTACGACATTCAATACGTCACTCAAAAAGCCATCAAGGGTAGCATACTGGCAGACCATCTTACCCATCAACCGGTGGATGATTATCAGTCCATGAAGTACGATTTCCCAAACGAGGACATAATGGTACTAAAAGATTATGAAGAGCCAGGTCCAGATGAAGGGCCCGAACCAGGGGAGCGATGGACTCTTATGTTCGACGGTGCCTCAAATGTTCACGGAAATGGAATTGGGGCAGTAATTACATCACCCAAGAATTTCCACTTACCGTTCACAGCTAAGCTCTGCTTTCCATGCACCAATAACATGGCTGAGTATGAAGCTTGTATACTTGGACTGGAAGAAGCCATCAATTTAAGAATCAAGACTCTTAATGTGTTTGGAGATTCTGCTTTAGTAATACATCAGATTCGAGGTGACTGGGATGCCAAACATGTCAATCTAGTTCCATATCGAGATTACGTGGCAAAGCTACTTCCCAGATTTGATGATATCACCTTCACCCATGTGCCTAGAGGGGGAAACCAAATGGCAGACGCTCTGGCAACTTTGGCTTCTATATATAAACTGATATGGCCCAACCATCGGCCGCATATTGATCTTCAGCAATTTGAGGAGCCAGCTCACAGTTTGGCTACCGAGGAAGAGTCAGATGAAAAGCCATGGTTCTATGACATCAAACGCTATCTGGAAAAACAAGAATATCCAGAGGGCGCTTTGGTGGTGGATAAGAGAACTTTGCGCAGATTGGCATCTAATTTCTTCCTCAATGGGAATGTGTTATACAAGCATAATCATGATACTGTACTACTCAGATGTGTGGAAAAGCATGAAGCTGAGCAGATTCTCAAAGACATTCATGAAGGTTGTTTTGGTACCCATGCAAATGGGCATACTATGGCAAAGAAGATATTGAGAGCAGGATATTATTGGCTTACCATGGAGGCTGATTGCTACCATCATGCCCGAACATGCCATAAATGCTAAATATACTCTGATAAGATTCATGTACCTCCCACTCCGTTGAACGTCTTGACTTCACCATAGCCATTTTCCATGTGGGGGATAGACATGATTGGGATGATTGAGCCAAAAGCCTCGAATGGACACTGCTTCATATTGGTTGCCATAGACTACTTTACCAAATAGGTTGAGGCTGCATCGTATACGAACGTTACCAAGCAAGTGGTCGCTCGCTTCTTGAAACACAACATCATATGCAGATATGGAGTGCCTAATCGTATCATCACTGACAATAGGTCTAATCTCAACAACAAAATAATGGATGAATTGTGTGCTAGTTTCAAGATTGAGCACCATAATTCGACACCATACAGACCCAAGATGAATGGAGCCGTTGAGGCAGCCAACAAAAACATTAAGAAGATCATTCAGAAAATGGTGGTCACTTATAAGGATTGGCATGAGATGCTACCTTTTGTACTGCACGGCTACTGTACCTCAGTGCGAACTTCAACAGGGGCAACCCCTACTCATTGGTTTATGGCATGGAAGCGGTCCTTCCAATAGAAGTCGAAATCCCCTCATTGAGAGTATTGATGGAAGCTCAGCTCGACGAAGCGGAATGGGTGAAGACAAGATACAATGAGCTCCAATTTCTCGAAGAAAAACTCTTGGCAGCAATATGCCATGGCTAGCTCTATCAAAGACGCATGAAGAAAGCTTTTGACTAGAAAGTGCATCCTCGGACGTTCCAAGAAGGTGACTTGGTGCTCAAGAGGATCATGACCGTGTATAATGAATCCAGGGGCAAGTAGACGCCAAACTACGAAGGCACATATGTTGTAAGAGAGGCCTTCTCCGGTGGTGCCTTGAAGCTCGCAACTATGGACGGGGATGAATTACCGTACCCGGTGAATGCAGAGTACGTTAAGCGATACTACGCCTAAAAAAGTGGAACAATAAAGCCGCTAAGTCGAAAACCTGAAAAGGCGACTTAGGCAAAAAATGGCAATCCCGGTGGACTTGAAAAAAAACTAAATCAATCCAGACAAAAATTAGGGATAAAATAAAAGATATAGGCCCGCTGAATTGAAAACCCGAAAGGGCGGTTCAGGCAAAAAAGGGCGTCCCGGTGGATTGAAAACCCGAAAGGGCGATCCAGGCAAAAGTTAGGGACAGATTCCAAGGCAAAGTATCTAGTATGCACGTCCACTTGATCCTGATGTACTGCTGAAGAGAGAATTCAACCCAACCGTTTTCCTACGAAGCAAGGTGTTGAAGTTATCAAAGTCATAGGGACCATAGCAGTGTTGAAACTCAATGGAACCTCATTAATTTGTATTGCCATTACGTTTTTTCTTGCACCGCAATTACCTCATTAAGGAATTGCATCCATGTACATATTTCCCATTCCAGGGGCAAATCAATACAAAGAGAGATTTCTCACCAAATTGTGCTCATTTTTTTACTTTATCTGTTTTGTTTGCAAATTGATTTTGTTTTGATAAACTGTGTTTTGAAACTTCGGTTAATAAAGACAATATTTGAAAATGATAAAATTTGTTTGGTGTTGAGAGAACTAAAAGGAATTAGATAGTCTCCAAAAGAATTTCACCACATGAAAGCATCAAATCAGTTGTCAGTCATCTTAGCTCTTCACCACAAGCAGTGTAGCTTAACAGGGATGTACTTACTATAATCTCCAACAATGAATCTTCCAAGCCCAACATGGGCATTCATGCTCCCTAGTCATCTTTGGCTTGTTTCAAAAGGGGTTGAGTAGTCAAACTCTCTCACCATCCCCATAAAACCCAAAGTCCAATCTTTTATTGGCAACTACTCAAAAGTCCACACTCGTTGGCATCTTCAAATCTACCCTTCAAAGTCCAGTCTTTATTGGCAACCATTAAAAGTCCATTGTCGTTGGCATCCTCATAACACCTAAAAGTCCAATTTATTGGCAAACACCAAAATAACCAAAGTCCAATTTCATTTAGCAATTACCAAATTCAATCCCTGGTGATACCCTTGATAAGGAAACTTATCCCCAACGCGCCCGACCATTTGCATCGTCATGTGCATAACATGCTAGCATGACATCATAATCATATCAAGCACTATCATATCATACGTGCATTAGATTCCCCATCAGTTGCATCTTAGCATGTATTTCAGTGCATTTTGCAACGCATGGCATTTTCATCCCCAACATAGCATAACAGGATCCAGGATCTGCTCGCAAGCGTCTTGGCCAGTCCTCCATCAAAGTCGGCAGTATTTCTCAAAAGAGAAGTTGATACCCCGCAAGTGCTCTCGGAATTCTATTCCCCAGCAAGTCATTCTTCAGCCATGCGGTTGATAATGACAATCCCCAGCAGCTGTTGCTATTCTTACTCTCCAAACAGAGGATACCATAAAAAGTTTCTGATGAGCTTTCCCCTGCAAAGCCAGCACATTTCCTCCGACAGGGATCTTGCTCAAATTATTCTCCAGCAAATCAGCTTCCAGAGATACTGCTTTGGTATCGTTGAGGAACCTTAACGGATAAGGTACTGCTTCAATGCTCCAGAGAATCTTCAGCTTCCAAAGATACTGCTTTGGTATCGTTGAGGAACCTTAACGGATAAGGTACTGCTTCAATGCTCCAGAGAATCTTCAGCTTCCAAAGATACTGCTTTGGTATCGTTGAGGAACCTTAACGGATAAGGTACTGCTTCAATGCTCCAGAGAATTTTCAGCTTCCAGAGATACTGCTTTGGTATCATTGAGGAACCTTAACGGATAAGGTACTGCTTCAATGCTCCAGAGAATCTTCAGCTTCCAAAGATACTGCTTTGGTATCGTTGAGGAACCTTAACAGATAAGGTACTGCTTCAATGCTCCAGAGAATCTTCAGCTTCCAAAGATACTGCTTTGGTATCATTGAGGAACCTTAATGGATAAGGTACTGCTTCAATGCTCCAGAGAATCTTCAACTTCCAAAGATACTGCTTTGGTATCGTTGAGGAACCTTAACGGATAAGGTACTGCTTTAATGCTCCAGAGAATCTTCAGCTTCCAAAGATACTGCTTTGGTATCGTTGAGGAACCTTAACGGATAAGGTACTGCTTCAATGCCCCAGAGAATCTTCAGCTTCCAAAGATACTACTTTGGTATCGTTGAGGAACCTTAACGGATAAGGTACTGCTTCAATGCTCCAGAGAATCTTCAGCTTCCAAAGATACTGCTTTGGTATCGTTGAGGAACCTTAACGGATAAGGGACCGCTTCGACGACCCAGAGAATTGTCTGCCTTTCAGAGATACTGCTTTGGTATCATCGAGGAACCTTAGTGGATAAGGGACTGCTTCGATGACCCAGAGAATCGTCTGCCTTTAGAAATACTGCTTTGGTATCATCGAGGAACCTTAATGGACAAGGGACTGCTTCGACGACCCGAAGAATCGTCTCTCTTCAGAGATACTGCTTTGGTATCATCGAGGAACTTTAATGGATAATGGACTGCTTCGATCACCCAAAGAATCTCAAGTTATTTTTGTTCAGTTGGAACCCTACTACTTCATTCTGTTAGCCATAATTTTACCTTTTGTTAGACAAATTTTGGGTCTTCTTGTATCTAATTGACTTTCACCCTAAAAATGAACAATATACAACAGTTCATTCTCTAGGGTTCAAGACAACTAGATAGGGGCATCTGTCATACCCTAAATTTGTCCTACCTACTGCATGATTACTTGGCCTTTGGCTATCACTCTCTAAGACCAAGGCTTAAAATTGCTTAAAGTTCTAAGCTATGCTCTAGAACATTTTTAACCATATTCTAAGTGTGACACTGAGGCTGTATGGTTAAGACAAACTAAAAATTGGTCATTCATATTTGCTGTTAATCTGAGACTGAGTTAATTTTAGAATTGGTGGATAATTTTTAGGCCATGAGCATAGTAAGATTGGCATGGCTGATACATAATTAAATTATGATGAAAAGCGACTCAAGGCATACTTAGTTTATTTTCAAGTCATGTGTTATTTCAAGAACCACTCATGATTTCAAGATAATTCTAAGATATATTTCAAGAAGATTTGTGGTCGCATTGCAAGTCGTGTTTCAAGGGTCGTGATGTTTCAAACCATGAAGGAATGAAGTCAAGTCATGTGGAATGGTTTTGCAAGTCACAATTTGTTTCAAGACACGATAGTGTCGCTCCCGGGATTTTCATCCTGGTACAAACGCGAAAGTGGCACCGAACAGAGTCGCCAGCAATGTGTATTTATCCCAAGAGAGGGAAAGGAAACACCGCATAAACCTGAAGGAAGGAAAGAACATGGTCTTGCGACCAAGAGAAATGGGTAAGGGAGTCGGTTACGCGAGAGGAAGGTATTAGCACCCCCTCGCGTCCATCGTACCCGATGGGATCCACGCTTGCTATTTCAATTAAAGGGTGTAAGGAAAGGATACTGGAAAAGGAACTATTAGCTAGAGAACTGGAAAAGGAAAGGAGAGAGAAGGAGAAACAAATGTAGGGAAAATAAAAGAAGTGCTCGAATGGGCCCTACCCCACTGCCTACGTATCTCATCGGGAACATGAGAATCAGAGCGACGTAGTTCCCCTCACTAGGGATGGATTGTTTGTGTTTTTTAATGGAATACGTCAACGTTCGCGTCCCAGCAGTTTAGGTGTTACAGCTCGCTGTAGGGAGACTTAGGCGTTACCTGTTTGCGGTAGAACGGAAATGACGCATCCTTACGGAAAGAGTGAATGAGATGAGAAAAAATTCCCGAAGGAAAGACGTTATTGTTTGTTTTTGTCTTTTAAGAGTTTTTGTTATTTTGTTTGCATATGATAGTGTATTAAAATCTTAGTCATTGGAATGTGTACATTCTCACATTCCAAAATGGAATGAGTAAGAGAGCACACTAAGAGTGAAGAAGACCCCCACACTTAGTTCCAATTGTCAAGGTTCAACCACACTAGCATACTTGTGTTTATTAAGTGTTTTTGTTGATTATGAAATGAAGAAGTGTTTTTTATTGTTTGCACCTTCAACAAGTATTGCATTTAAGTCCCTCATACGAGATCAAATGTTTAACACATTGACCCAAGATGGGCTATATGCTATACATTCTAAGATTATAAGAGAAGACCCCTTATAATCTTTTCTTTAGATGAAAGGCCTAAATGCAATAAATGCCTACCTTTATTAGATGTTTTGAGTTTTCTTTAAGATGAGAAGAGAGACTCAAGAGAGGAGAAAGGTAAAATCTATGTGGACTAAGACTCAACCCTAATTGATTAGTTAAGGGAGTGATCCTAATGGTTTGTGAGGTTTCAAAACCTAAATATAAAGAAGGAATGAATTAAACAATTCACTTCTAAAGTAGAAGATGAATTGTAATTCAAAAGGGAAAGTGATGAGTTATTAAAAGAAAGCACATAAGTGCTTAGCAAAACACAAGATGGAATTGTAAAAAGATAAAGGATAGAAGTTTGAATGTGGATTCCTTATCCACACTCAATAGCAACTTACCGAAGCCCTTACATGGTTAGTAAACATGTATAAGAAATACAAGAAGCAAAAGACACTTAATGCACCCTAAAGATCAAAAGAATAAAATGAAAGATCAAATCCTATTAGTCACAACCAGAATGTGCATCATATGGAAAACAAATGATTATCATCAAGCAAGTTCAAGTGAACAAGCAACAAACATCATCCATGGCATTAAAACATGTTACCATAAAAAAGAGAGATGAAAGATGAAAAGAAATGGAAGAAACATGCCTAAATGGAACATGTAATCCAAGGATCAGAATTGAAATGAAATGAAGAATGATATATAAACACATCACAAGCATTCATGAAACACCTATCAAGCCATTCAAGAAGCAATAGAAGAAGAAATGAAATGGAAATTCAAAAGAAACACAAGTACTTCATATTAAGGACACACAAAGTTCAAATGAAAGTGAACATGCAATGATGACACATAATATGTACCAATGACCTATAATGTCAAATGAATAGCTCACAAAGTAGGCAAATGATCATGCAAGTATGCACAAAAGCAATCATGTAAACATGCACAAAGATTACAAGGATATGACATGTTGTAATGCTTCAAATGAAATGTTTTAAACAAAAATCAAATGAGTTCATGAAAATTATGAAAACATGGTATTGAGGTTCACAAATCAGAGATGAATCACATATCAAAGTATCATGTAAAAATTCAAGGCAAAAAGGCTTTATACAATGCACTTAAATCAAATTGGATGCACATGCAAAGTAATGCAAAGATGAACATCAAAACATGCCATAACAAGACCTAAAAAATCAAATAAAAATCACTTAACATAACTCAAGATGTTAATGACTCACTACAAAAAGAAGCAACTCAAAACAATTTTTAATGATCAAGAACAAAATTAAACAAAATCATGTACCACATTAAGAATGCATACAAAAGAAAATCAAAGAAAATTGTGGAATAGGGGCAAAAAGGTCATAAAATCAGAAACTAAAATCATCAAAAATTTTATAAATGTTTTAATGATGCTTATGAATTTTTATGGAATTTTATGATGAAGTTCGGTATTTTTAAAATTCAATTATGAAACGTGTAAAAAATATGAAATTAAAAATAAGATGCAATATGAATGGGGGTGCACAAAAGTAATTGCTCAGTTCAAATCAATTGGGCTTGAAAACATGGGAGGTGTGGATATCAATCTGACTAAGTCCAATAAGTGCGCAGTACACAATATTATCATGGAATTCAGTCAACAAAAGTCAAATCATACCAGCCATTGGATCAAATCCCAGTCAAAGCAAAAGTCAAGGTAATCAAAATCAACGCACGTACACGAATGACCATACTCCTTACTATGTGCCACACCACATAATGCTTAAAAGAAATCAGAAATAAAACACGTGCAGTGCACGCCTATTTTTATGTGTTGGCAGCATGGTGGCCATTAGATCACACTCATCCAACGGACCACATTTAAACTGAGCATAAAACCCTAAACTTAAGTCCACCGGCCGGAGAGGGACCTCCGGTCACCTTCTCCGGTCACTCACCACCGTCTGCAACCTTGATTTCTCCAGAAATCCACAAAACATATACCAATAGAAAGAGGAACTAATGTAGAACACGAATTCAAGAACAAAATGCACAAACAATTCATGATATGAGAGAATCCAACAGAAACAGATTTGCCCTAACATTTGGTCTATGCCTCTAATGGCCTATCAACTAGCCAGGAAAGTTCTTGAGCTTATAAGAAGCTGCAAGAACCTGAAAACAAACTCACATCAAGTCTATAATGGATGAAACTCGTACCTGAATATTGGAGATTTGGAAGTACTCTTCAGAAAACCAGAGATCTTAGCTTCTTCTTCAACCTTGGAGCTTCACAAACTTAGCAAAATAAATTCTATATAACCAGTGGTCTTGAGAGCAGAGAGATTCAATGTTGAACAATGCTTGCAAAACCTTGAGGACTGTGTAGAAAAACTTCAATCCAATGCCATTGATGATGATGAAGATGAAGTAGATGAAGGGAAGATGGTGAAACTCGTGTGAAATCAGAGGGAAAGTAGAGAGAATGTGAGGGAGAGTTTGAAGTGTTTTGAAGTGAAAAATGAGAAAAATGAAGCTGAAAAACGAATTGTGAAGTGTGATTTTGTTTTATAGTATGAATTAACCATGGTTTAATGAGTGGAGTTAACTGAGTTGGATGAGTTAAGGTGAGTGCACCCTAACTAACTGAGTCAAGTTAGTTAGGGGCGAGTGAGGTTGGTTATGCTATGGTGGTGGTGATTCATGACAGTTATGGTGGAAGTGATGAGAAAGAGAATTGGCACGGTTTGTGAAACAGAAGCTTGTGCATCAGAAACTTGCTAAGCAAGTTTATTCTTTCTATTCCCATGTATGGCACGTGACAGTGTGCATTATGTAAGTAACTTGTGCTTGGTTGAAAGAGGAAACTGAAGTGAGGAGGTGTTTGTTGTGTGTGTGAACCAAATCATGCAGCATGCCATCAATGTATCAGTGTCAACATATGGTGGTTTATGGAGGTTTTTCTCTCTACTCAATGACTGCATTGGGGATTTTATGGGTTCATTGGAAAGAGGATGCATTGGAGCACAATATTGATGTGAAAATTTAAGTGAAATGAGGTTGGGATAAGTTGCAATATGACCTACAACACAAGTGTTTGAGAGCTGGTATAAGGGCGTGGCAAGGAGGTTGGTTGGCAAGGCAAACATGGCATGGCATTTCAACAGGATCATAGCACATTGGACTCAACATAACTTCTTGACATTTAATCAAATGAAAAAATCATGAACACCAATTTTGAAGGTCTCACATAGAGGAACAACTTTCATGTTGAAAGATTTTTCATTTGAGGCCTCTAACCATGAGTAATTGATCAACACATTTGGCCCACCACATGCTTGTGAAAATGACACGCGCGTGACCTGAAAGTTCTTGGTCACGACCTGGTTTTTGCCCTACTTTCCTCCAACTTTGATCAATCATATCTCCCTCAATTTTTATCCAATGGAGATGTTCTACACATGGATTTGAAGCTCAAAACAAGATCTTTTATTGTGGCTGAGTGGAATTTTCATTTGGTGCTTCAATTTTAAATAGCCTTGGTTCAAACTCTGATGCAAAATGGTCCAAAATTACTATTTTTGGAAACCCTACTTCTTCCAAAAATGGCAACTTTCCACATCTTGATTTTTTCATGATTCCTTTGGAGTTTCTTGACCAAATTTTGTACATTGGACACATATAACATGAATTTTATGAATTTGGCCTCAAAAAGTCAAGAGTTGACTTTTTCCTCTGATTATTTGACTTGGCCCCAATTTCCCTGATTTTTTATCTTTCTTCCAATTAAACCACTTCTAAAACCAATTGAGAAGCAATTTTCCACATACATACACTTAAAGACATGTAGAACACCATGACATCAAGTTCTGTCCAAAAAATCAAAGATTCCCTGATTTAATTGGAAACCCTAGTTTTGGTCTCCTCCTCCTAGGAGAAAAATGTGCAGTCTTCAATTTCAAATTCCTCAGAGTATGTTGCGTATCCCCTTAAAGGATGATGAGATATGCCACTTGAGGATGATTTTGGATCAATGAGCTATATCTTTTGAGGGTTTTCCTTCAGTTTATGAACCTCTTGCATAATGAAAGATGTAATGCTCCAATCTCCTATTGAATCTCACCTTCTTGAGGTTGTGGAAGATCAATTGGGATAGTATGAGACATGAGAGACCTCTTGGCTTGCCTTGAGTCAACTTGATTGACCTTTTTTGCCTTGAATGATTGCTTGATTGTCCACCTTTCACCTGATCACATGCCCTGATGGTAAGAGGGATGCTATGCTTCATTTTTCTATGTTAAATGCAATGCAATTATGAGATGGATATGATATGATATATGATAATGCCATGCTATGATGCAAAAAGGGAGAGGGCAAATTTTTTGGTATTACAGCTGCCCCTATTCAAACACTGTAGACCTGAATGCCTGAAAGCGATTGCCTTCAGACGTTCAAGGTATATAGCGATTGAATACCAAATATAACAAAAAATTTGCTCTGGATGATGAAGAACAAAAGGGATATAAACCCAACGAGACTGCTGGATTGAATCTTCAATGAAACGTTGTCGAAGAGATCTGTCTTTTGAACGACGCCAGACGACTACTGGCTTGCCATACCGTCGATGGACTTTCAACAATGTCTTTTTGGACGATGCCAGACGACTACTGGCTTGCCATACCGTCGATGGACTTTCAACAATGTCTTTTTGAACGACGCCAGGCGACTACTGGCTTGCCATACCGTCGATGGACTTTAGCTGCTCTGCCAATCTGTCGTTGGACTTTCTGCCAAACTGTCGTTGGACTTTCACCAATTTGTGTTGGATTTCTGCCAATCTGTCGTTGGACTTCTGCCAAACCGTCATTGGACTTTCACCAATCTGTGCTGGATTTCTGCCAATCTGTCGTTGGACTTCAAAAATTACCAAACTGGCGTTTGGGATCTCAAACTTGCCATCTTCAGATGGACTTTTGCAGCTTTTACCAAACTGTCGTTGGATTTCAGTGCTTACCAAACCGGCTTTGGAAGCTTTGCCAAACTGTCGTTGGACTTTCACCAATTCGTGTTGGATTTTTGCCAATCTGTCGTTGGACTTTGTTGATTTGCCACCCTAAGATGGACTTTTGCTAATCTGTCGTTGGACTTTGTTGAGAATATAGTTGTTTATCATCATCCCACCTGCTGGAACAATATAAACTACTGTTTGTATGATCCTTCCACCTGCTGGAAAAACCATCTGCAATACTATTCCACCTGCTGGAATAATATGAACCAACTGTATGTAATGATCATCCCACCTGCTGGAATAACCATCTGCCATATTATCCCACCGGCTGGAATAATATGAACAAACTGTATATAATGATCATCCCACCTGCTGGAACAACCAACTGTCATACTATCCCGACTGCTGGAATAATATGAATAAACTGTATATAATGATCATCCCACCTGCTGGAACAACCATCTGCCATACTATCCCACCTGCTGGAATAATATGAACAAACTGTATATAATGATCATCCCACCTGCTGGAATAATCATCTGCCATACTATCCCCACCTGCTGGAATAATATGAACCAACTGTATGTAATGATCATCCCACCTGCTGGAACAACCAACTGTCATACTATCCCGACTGCTGGAATAATATGAACAAACTGTATATAATGATCATCCCACCTGCTGGAACAACCATCTGCCATACTATCCCACCTGCTGGAATAATATGAACAAACTGTCTGTATGCCCAAAATAAATGGGACTTTGAGTTGTAAATGAGCAACGCTGAGAATTACACCACCTGCTGGGTAATATCATATGCTGACACTTTGCTGAAGAAGAGATTCCCTTGATCTATTTAAACCTTGTTGGGGAATGCCTTTTGAGAGGATTTTACAGAAGACCCAACGTCTTCAAACTCTACTGGGGATAATAGATTGGGAATATCTTTTGCTGGGGAAATTCAAAATACCCCATGCCTGGGATGTTCAATAACTCCGCTGGGGATAAGAGGGTAGACCGTCAACTCTGAGGTTGAGGGAAAGGTAGACATCAAATATGAGGTTGAGAAACCATAACTTCAACTCTGAGGTTGGGGGAATAAAAGCATTTTCATCAACTCTAAGATTGGAGACATGCCACAATACGTCTACTCTGAGGTCGGGGACGAAAGGCGTCAACTAGGAGTTTTGGGAAGAAAGGGACATTCATCAACTCTGAGGTTGAGAAGAGGTACACGACAACTTTGAAGTTGGTAAGGTTGGCGTCAACCCTGAGGTTGAGGCAAAAGAAGGTATTCATCAACTCGGAGGTCGAGAAAAGAACCACGACAACTCTGAAGTTGGTAAAGTTGGCGTCAACCCTGAGGTTGGGGAAGAATAAGCATTTTCATCAACTCAGAGGTCGAGAAAAGGTATACAACAACTTTGAAGTTGGGGAAAGGCTATACGACAACTCTGAGGTTGGAGAGAAGATATACGACAATTCTGAGGTTGGTAAAAAAAGGCTTCAACTCTGAGGTTGGAGAGCACTGTGTTGATTGAGGGTTGATTTGGGCTTTCACACAAGGTACCAAATCTAGCTTATGCTTCGATGCATGTTTGAATTTTCTTTCTATGGCGTAATGCTCCATACGAAATGGAAATGCTACGCGTTTTGAGGATGCAATGCAATGATGATAACTATATGCAAGAATGAGAAGACACTCCACCGGGGAATGCGCAGAATAGACCAAGCAAACTTCGCTGAGGAAGGGATCACCAATATCTGATCTCCTGTGGGGAGATAACCAACTGTACCACCAATAACCACTGGTGATGCCAACCCTGTCGGGAAACCGCAAGCTGAATTGCGAACTCTGTTGGGGAGATGCCAATAAAGATTGGAATTTGAACCACTGAGAATGCCAATAACCATTGGACATTGACTTGCGGGAAAATATCAAATATGACTTTTGAGGAAGAGAATACTCTGACTTCTCACCGTCTTTAAACTACTTGAGAATATTCCATCGTCTTATCCTGATAAGAATGAGGAATTCACCTACACGGCTGGGGATAAGGAATCTCCATAAAGAAACCCTTTCGATTTGAGAACGATTCTCTGCTTGGGGAAGAATGTCAATTCCAACACCTTACTGGAAAAGATACCTTCTGGCTCTTTGCTGGGGAAGAGACTTAGTACTTCAAGTCTCTGCTGATCGACTGCATGCCGATTGTCAAGAGCGAACAACGGTTCCTTTATAACTTGCCCCAGACCACAGGGTCCAATAGAAAGAAATCATCTCGAGAGGATTTTACAGAAGACCGGGCGTTCACACTGCCCCAGGGTCTTCAAACTCTTGGAGAGATTCATCGGATCTCGACGTAAATGCCCCAGACTGTATGATCTGTGGAGAAATTTGCCCCGAGAGGACTTGTAGTTCCTTGAAATACTCTGCCTCAGTATCTTGAAAAAAAATGCTTCAGATTAACCGTTTTCTAGAGAGGATAACTTCTTATGCTCCGGAGGCGGCCTGCCTCGATACAAGCTTTGAAGTGACCTTGCCCCTGATCTTCGAATGAATGCCCCAGAATAACTAAACTTCAGAGAGATTTCTCGACGTGACTGACTCAGATGAGCTACACTTTAAAGAGATGGTTCGACGTGATTGCCCCGGATCGACTACGTCTTAGCACAACTTGTTGGGAAAGCTCCTGCTCAACAAAGTTTCCTGAGGAAGTACCATTGGACGTGACTGCCCTTCGGGAGTTTCAGGATTCTCAACTCGGCAAGATTAAGCTTCTGGACTGAATTCTCATAGGTAAACTTCTTTTGATGTCAAACAAATGTATGCAAGCATAAAATGTTTTAATCTGAGAATGAAAATTCTAATGCAACACACATGTTAATCTTGAAGTTTTACTGAAAAGATGTCGCAAAGCTGTGAACGAATCACTGCTTAGGATACGACATTGATTTTTTTGAATAAAAGAATGCAATGCACATGCAATACCAACAAAGATCTTTTAGCACAACTCATAGGAGTCAGGAACGCTATCTCTTGGTAGTATGCTTTCGAACTAACCCTATTTCAATTAGGACTTTTGAGGGTTGTATCGTGGCCTGGTTCACGGTTTTGAGAAAAATGGTTTATGGCTCAAAGTTTATTGGTGCCCACCCACTCTTCGTGATGTTCTCCAGTCCTACGTTCAGCTAATTTGCACAAGTGTTCGCCTCTCAAAAAGATTTTGTGATCTTTAAGGAACCCATGCATCTGATGGTTTGAGACCCAATGAGGTTTTAGAGTGACAGTCACCCCTTTGTCTTTTGTTCGTAGTCACACGAATTTGTTCTTGCTCGAGGATTTTCTTTTGTAATCCTTTTGTTTTTCGCTTTTGCATTCTTTTGTCTCTTTTTTTTTTATCCCTAATTTTTGCCTGGACTGATTCTTTTGAATCTTTCAATTTTGAAGTCCAGCGGGATGCCCTAACTTTTGCCTAAGTCACTTGTTTTCAAGTTTCGACTTAGCGGGCTTTTTCTTTCTTTTTTTCCCTTTTTTTTTTCTCGGAACAAATCGTGTGACACTGGCTTGTCTTGACTTTGTTGAAAGGGTTGTGACTGCATCACTCTTTTATTGTTGATGGATAACCATTGTGGTTTCACATCTCTTGACCTCTTAACGGTGGAATAGAAGGTAATGGATCCTTAGATGCACACTCCTTTTGAAGTTTGAACGCTCGGTCAAACTAACTGATGCCTACCCTGCCCCTGGGTTAAATGTGAGGGTTTTTTCATACGAAAGAAACTCCTACTTCAAGGCTCAAAGGGGTTAACGAGGGTCTATCTCCCTTATATCTTCAGTGTCTGGGAAGTTAAAACAATGCCTGTACATCCTCAACAGGGTCCTGCTCAAAAGCACACAATTAGAGATTTTTGCGTTTTCAGATCATCATTCTCCCTCATAGAGTTTAAGCAAGACAGTTGGTATTGCAATGCACATATACAAACTTATGAGTGAATACGAATGGATTACTTTAGGAAAAACATGCGCGTTTTATTAGGATTAACATAAAAAGAAAAACAGATTTCATGCATGCATACAAATGTTTTGACAAACATAAAAAGCTACACATGAGAATGCAGTAAAGAAGCTAAATGGTTGTCCTTGTTGAGGAGGCTTGACTCCGTCTGGACTTATTGATTCTGAAGATGTCTTTGCAAACCGGGCGCTCAATCTGATGAAGAAAGTTCAATTCATGGGCCACCCATCTGGTGTGATAACCTTTGAGTCAATCACGTCTTGCACCTTGTCTTTACCTTTACCTCTGAAAGACTTGCAATCGTCAATTAAATGGTCAGGTGCTCCAGAATGGTAGTCATACCTGGCATTTGGCATTGAAACCCCAAAGGAAGCTTTGTCGAAGATGATCCTGCTGCGACTAGCTCAACCAGTTTGAGTTTGAGCAAATGAGGAAACCCGTTGAGCGTACGGCATCGGAATAGGATCAAACTTCTTCTCAAGTTGTTCTGGCCTTTGTCCATATGCTCTGCCCCTAGGACTCTCTTGGGGAGATGGAGTTGGAAGCTGACAAGAGATATCTGGAGTAAAGAAATTGATAAATAAAGTTGATAGATAAGGTTGCTCGCAAAGATCTCACACGATCTCCTGCCTACGTATCTCCATTGACTAATGAAGAATCAGAGCGACGTAGTTCCCCTCACCAGGGATGAGGATTGCTTTGTTTCCTTAACACCGCATTCTGGATTTCTGTAAGCGGACCCATCTGAGACTTCACCTGGTTGACTTCTTCTCTCAGCAGTTTCTGACCGCGGGATAACGCCTGAATGTCCACCATAAGATGCCCCAGTTGGGCATTCATCTCAGTCACCTCCGCTCGGAGTTGTTCCATAACTACCCTCTGATTGTTATGAGTTGAGTGGTGGGAGAAGTCAAGTTGGCCGTTTCTGAAGAGAATACCCAGTCAGAATGAGAAATCCGCTCCAGAACACCTGTTATGCATATGAGTATGAGAATGCAATGCAGAATGTCATGTTCGAATATTTCCAAGGGATCATTATGCTTTGATTTGAAATTTTTTTTTAGAAAAAACATAAGAAATGGATAGAAATGCTCAGTGGCAAGTCTCAAAGTTAACATCCCTTGGAAATACAGGAACATGTATGCGAAAATGATGATGCAGATGTAACAGACATGGGATCAAGGCTTCCATATAATCTGGATAATTGCTGTGCTGGTGACCGAATAAGCTCATAGGTCGGCTCTGAAGAGAATACCTGAATACCAGAATATCTGAATAACCAGAATACCAGAATAAACAGCATATCGGCATAATCAGAATACCAGAATGCCAGAATATCGGCATAACCAGGGTGCCGGAATAATCGGAATACCAGGATGGTCAGAATAATCACGATGCCATAATACCAGGCTGATAAGCCCACACTGATAGGAAATCCAAAATACCGGGTAGGTTGAAGGTCAAGGTTACCTGCAAACCTGTAAACAACCCGCCCCTCTCACATGTGGGTACTAGGATGTTCAGTATCCCGGGCTCTCAGGTCGAGAAATGATGATACGTTCACCATTTCTGGTTTGGCATCATCATCAATCGAGGAGGCCTCAACTGATTCCCCAAAACGAAAGGTCCTCAGCTTCTGGCACTGAGGTCGAGAAGCAATAGTACATTCATCCCTCGGGGTACAGTACTATCGCCAATCGAGGAGTGCCTCCACTAATTCTCTTCCAAAAAAGGAAATCCTATGGCAAGTTCCCAGCATTGGGTCCTCGGATCGAGAATGTGCAATGGGTTTGCCACAGAATGTGGTCTGCCACTGTCACATCTCGGGAGGAGTGCCGCAACTGAGTCCTCGGGAATAGTCACCAGAGTCGACAGCTCTCTAGATCAACACCCTAACATGTGCAAGACGCACATGTCAGAATGCGTCCCAAGATAGCCTCGTCTGGCTGTGAATTTCGTGAATACCCAACGCACTCCAGACGGCACGTAGGTCCCACTACTCTCCACTCTAATCCTAAGTGTATACTCAAGCCTGTGTAATAGGCTTATCTCTCAAAAATCCCATCCCGCCAAACGGAAAACAGCACAGTCCAGCATAACATAGTATAAAAATGCTAAAATGCAGTAAATACAGTAATGTACAGTAAAGCAATAAATAACCATACAATAAAACGATAAATACAGCACAACAATAAACACCCAATGAAAGAAAAACAAACAAGCACTAGGATTGACTCACTTAGGATGGACCAGCAATAGGTCAACCTGTCCCCAGCAGAGTCGCCAGCTGTCGCTCCCGGGATTTTCATCCTGGTACAAACGCGAAAGTGGCACCGAACAGAGTCGCCAGCAATGTGTATTTATCCCAAGAGAGGGAAAGGAAACACCGCATAAACCTGAAGGAAGGAAAGAACATGGTCTTGCGACCAAGAGAAATGGGTAAGGGAGTCGGTTACGCGAGAGGAAGGTATTAGCACCCCCTCGCGTCCATCGTACCCGATGGGATCCACGCTTGTTGTTTCAATCAAAGGGTGTATGGAAAGGATACTGGAAAAGGAACTGTTAGCTAGAGAACTGGAAAAGGAAAGGAGAGAGAAGGAGAAACAAATGTAGGGAAAATAAAAGAAGTGCTCGAATGGGCCCTACCCCACTGCCTACGTATCTCATCGGGAACATGAGAATCAGAGCGACGTAGTTCCCCTCACTAGGGATGGATTGTTTGTGTTTTTTAATGGAATACGTCAACGTTCGCGTCCCAGCAGTTTAGGTGTTACAGCTCGCTGTAGGGAGACTTAGGCGTTACCTGTTTGCGGTAGAACGGAAATGACGCATCCTTACGGAAAGAGTGAATGAGATGAGAAAAGAATTCCTGAAGGAAAGACGTTATTGTTTGTTTTTGTCTTTTAAGAGTTTTTGTTATTTTGTTTGCATATGATAGTGTATCAAAATCTTAGTCATTGGAATGTGTACATTCTCACATTCCAAGATGGAATGAGTAAGAGAGCACACTAAGAGTGAAGAAGACCCCCACACTTAGTTCCAATTGTCAAGGTTCAACCACACTAGCATACTTGTGTTTATTAAGTGTTTTTGTTGATTATGAAATGAAGAAGTGTTTTTTATTGTTTGCACCTTCAACAAGTATTGCATTTAAGTCCCTCATACGAGATCAAATGTTTAACACATTGACCCAAGATGGGCTATATGCTATACA
This sequence comes from Lathyrus tuberosus, assembly GCA_022829125.1. Lineage (NCBI taxonomy): Eukaryota > Viridiplantae > Streptophyta > Magnoliopsida > Fabales > Fabaceae > Lathyrus > Lathyrus tuberosus. Next base: position 746,397 of record JALAZF010000266.1, on the reverse strand, counting down.
TTCTAAGATTATAAGAGAAGACCCCTTATAATCTTTTCTTTAGATGAAAGGCCTAAATGCAATAAATGCCTACCTTTATTAGATGTTTTGAGTTTTCTTTAAGATGAGAAGAGAGACTCAAGAGAGGAGAAAGGTAAAATCTATGTGGACTAAGACTCAACCCTAATTGATTAGTTAAGGGAGTGATCCTAATGGTTTGTGAGGTTTCAAAACCTAAATATAAAGAAGGAATGAATTAAACAATTCACTTCTAAAGTAGAAGATGAATTGTAATTCAAAAGGGAAAGTGATGAGTTATTAAAAGAAAGCACATAAGTGCTTAGCACAACACAAGATGGAATTGTAAAAAGAGAAAGGATAGAAGTTTGAATGTGGTTTCCTTATCCACACTCAATAGCAACTTACCGAAGCCCCTACATGGTTAGTAAACATGTATAAGAAATACAAGAAGCAAAAGACACTTAATGCACCCTAAAGATCAAAAGAATAAAATGAAAGATCAAATCCTATTAGTCACAACCAGAATGTTCATCATATGGAAAACAAATGATTATCATCAAGCAAGTTCAAGTGAACAAGCAACAAACATCATCCATGGCATTAAAACATGTTACCATAAAAAAGAGAGATGAAAGATGAAAAGAAATGGAAGAAACATGCCAAAATGGAACATGTAATCCAAGGATCAGAATTGAAATGAAATGAAGAATGATATATAAACACATCACAAGCATTCATGAAACACCTATCAAGCCATTCAAGAAGCAATAGAAGAAGAAATGAAATGGAAATTCAAAAGAAACACAAGTACTTCATATTAAGGACACACAAAGTTCAAATGAAAGTGAACATGCAATGATGACACATAATATGTACCAATGACCTATAATGTCAAATGAATAGCTCACAAAGTAGGCAAATGATCATGCAAGTATGCACAAAAGCAATCATGTAAACATGCACAAAGATTACAAGGATATGACATGTTGTAATGCTTCAAATGAAATGTTTTAAACAAAAATCAAATGAGTTCATGAAAATTATGAAAACATGGTATTGAGGTTCACAAATCAGAGATGAATCACATATCAAAGTATCATGTAAAAATTCAAGGCAAAAAGGCTTTATACAATGCACTTAAATCAAATTGGATGCACATGCAAAGTAATGCAAAGATGAACATCAAAACATGCCATAACAGGACCTAAAAAATCAAATAAAAATCACTTAACATAATTCAAGATGTTAATGACTCACTACAAAAAGAAACAACTCAAAACAATTTTTAATGATCAAGAACAAAATTAAACAAAATCATGTACCACATTAAGAATGCATACAAAAGAAAATCAAAGAAAATTGTGGAATAGGGGCAAAAAGGTCATAAAATCAGAAACTAAAATCATCAAAAAATTTATAAATGTTTTAATGATGTTCATGAATTTTTATGGAATTTTATGATGAAGTTCGGTATTTTTAAAATTCAATTATGAAACGTGTAAAAAAAATGAAATTAAAAATAAGATGCAATATGAATGGGGGTGCACAAAAGTAATTGCTCAGTTCAAATCAATTGGGCTTGAAAACATGGGAGGTGTGGATATCAATCTGACTAAGTCCAATAAGCGCGCAGTACACAATATTATCATGGAATTCAGTCAACAAAAGTCAAATCATACCAGCCATTGGATCAAATCCCAGTCAAAGCAAAAGTCAAGGTAATCAAAATCAACGCACGTACACGAATGACCATACTCCTTACCATGTGCCACACCACATAATGCTTAAAAGAAATCAGAAATAAAACACGTGCGGTGCACGCCTATTTTTATGTGTTGGCAGCATGGTGGCCATTAGATCACACTCATCCAATGGACCACATTTAAACTGAGCATAAAACCCTAAACTGAAGTCCACCGGCCGGAGAGGGACCTCCGGTCACCTTCTCCGGTCACTCACCACCGTCTGCAACCTTGATTTCTCCAGAAATCCACAAAACTTATACCAATAGAAAGAGGAACTAATGTAGAACACGAATTCAAGAACAAAATGCACAAACAATTCATGATATGAGAGAATCCAACAGAAACAGATTTGCCCTAACATTTGGTCTATGCCTCTAAAGGCCTATCAACTAGCCAGGCAAGTTCTTGAGCTTATAAGAAGCTGCAAGAACCTGAAAAAAAACTCACATCAAGTCTATAATGGATGAAACTCGTACCTGAATATTGGAGATTTGGAAGTACTCTTCAGAAAACCAGAGATCTTAGCTTCTTCTTCAACCTTGGAGCTTCACAAACTTAGCAAAATAAATGCTATATAACCAGTGGTCTTGAGAGCAGAGAGATTCAATGTTGAACAATGCTTGAAAAACCTTGAGGACTGTGTAGAAAAACTTCAATCCAATGCCATTGATGATGATGAAGATGAAGTAGATGAAGGGAAGATGGTGAAACTCGTGTGAAATCAGAGGGAAAGTAGAGAGAATGTGAGGAAGAGTTTGAAGTGTTTTGAAGTGAAAAATGAGAAAAATGAAGCTGAAAAATGAATTGTGAAGTGTGATTTTGTTTTATAGTATGAATTAACCATGGTTTAATGAGTGGAGTTAACTGAGTTGGATGAGTTAAGGTGAGTGCACCCTAACTAACTGAGTCAAGTTAGTTAGGGGCGAGTGAGGTTGGTTATGCTATGGTGGTGGTGATTCATGACAGTTATGGTGGAAGTGATGAGAAAGAGAATTTGCACGGTTTGTGAAACAGAAGCTTGTGCATCAGAAACTTGCTAAGCAAGTTTATTCTTTCTATTCCCATGTATGGCACGTGACAGTGTGCATTATGTAAGTAACTTGTGCTTGGTTGAAAGAGGAAACTGAAGTGAGGAGGTGTTTGTTGTGTGTGTGAACCAAATCATGCAGCATGCCATCAATGTATCAGTGTCAACATATGGTGGTTTATGGAGGTTTTTCTCTCTACTCAATGACTGCATTGGGGATTTTATGGGTTCATTGGAAAGAGGATGCATTGGAGCACAATATTGATGTGAAAATTTAAGTGAAATGAGGTTGGGATAAGTTGCAATATGACCTACAACACAAGTGTTTGAGAGCTGGTATAAGGGCGTGGCAAGGAGGTTGGTTGGCAAGGCAAACATGGCATGGCATTTCAACAGGATCATAGCACATTGGACTCAACATAACTTCTTAACCTTTAATCAAATGAAAAAATCATGAACACCAATTTTGAAGGTCTCACATAGAGGAACAACTTTCATGTTGAAAGATTTTTCATTTGAGGCCTCTAACCATGAGTAATTGATCAACACATTTGGCCCACCACATGCTTGTGAAAATGACACGCGCGTGACCTGAAAGTTCTTGGTCACGACCTGGTTTTTGCCCTACTTTCCTCCAACTTTGATCAATCATATCTCCCTCAATTTTTATCCAATGGAGATGTTCTACACATGGATTTGAAGCTCAAAACAAGATCTTTTGTTGTGGATGAGTGGAATTTTCATTTAGTGCTTCAATTTTAAATGGCCTTGGTTCAAACTCTGATGCAAAATGGTCCAAAATTACTATTTTTGGAAACCCTACTTCTTCCAAAAATGGCAACTTTCCACATCTTGATTTTTTCATGATTCCTTTGGAGTTTCTTGACCAAATTTTGTACATTGGACACATATAACATGAATTTTATGAATTTGGCCTCAAAAAGTCAAGAGTTGACTTTTTCCTCTGATTATTTGACTTGGCCCCAATTTCCCTGATTTTTTATCTTTCTTCCAATTGAACCACTTCTAAAACCAATTGAGAAGCCATTTTCCACATACATACACTTAAAGACATGTAGAACACCATGACATCAAGTTCTGTCCAAAAAATCAAAGATTCCCAGATTTAATTGGAAACCCTAGTTTTGGTCTCCTCCTCCTAGGAGAAAAATGTGGAGTCTTCAATTTCAAATTCCTCAGAGTATGTTGCGTATCCCCTTAAAGGATGATGAGATATGCCACTTGAGGATGATTTTGTATCAATGAGCTATCTCTTTTGAGGGTTTTCCTTCAGTTTATGAACCTCTTGCATAATGAAGGATGTAATGCTCCAATCTCCTATTGAATCTCACCTTCTTGAGGTTGTGGAAGATCATTTGGGATAGTATGAGACATGAGAGACCTCTTGGCTTGCCTTGAGTCAACTTGATTGACCTTTTGTGCCTTGAATGATTGCTTGATTGTCCACCTTTCACCTGATCACATGCCCTGATGGTAAGAGGGATGCTATGCTTCATTTTTCTATGTTAAATGCAATGCAATTATGAGATGGATATGATATGATATATGATAATGCCATGCTATGATGCAAAAAGGGAGAGAGCAAATTTTGGGGTATTACAGATAGGATTTCCCAAGCTGTATAAAAAAAGGTCCCAAATCATAATACAGATTATTGGTGCAGGACATAGAGCTGGTAAGTTGTATTACAAAACAAGGGATACGGTTTACAATACGTAATCCATTTATTGATTGAACAGTGAGTATAAGGTTTGATTGATAACATTGCTACATATTAACAAAGTCGTATTCACATTTGGCAGCCAAAGCAACTTGTTACACTTCACACTATAGTTCACAAGTTTCAAATTCACACAAAGTACAACTACCAGTTCAAATTATTAGGAAATCAAAATTATGAACCACAAAGAATAAGTCGTTGGCACTAAGAATTTAATTATTGTCAAATATTCAGATTTGTTCCTATGACAAGGATCACATAGACCACATTCCAAAAGGCAGTACATTCTAAGTTCATGATGAAATACCATGCCAAATTTTAGATTTACAATCAAAGTCATCACAGAGTTCCCAGGTCGTATTACAAGATGCGGAAAATCAAAATCAAGAAATACAATTCAATTTCCAAAAGTCAATACAATGGTGTTTAAGCAAGCTACATGAAAAGCAAGTCTTTACAATTCATTGGTTGAAATAAATACAGCCCTGAAACTAGCAAGATGTCCCCACGCCCAAGCTTCCTTTTATGACAAGCTCTTTGTCAGAACAGGCATCATATACAAAATCTTTGGCCTTCACTTCAAAGTTTTACCATCCTAAAAAAACTCACAATTGGTAAAAATACAACAGCAAAATATGAGCAAGATGAATGCACATACACAAAGAAAGAGTGAAGCAAGAGTGAGGCAACAATTTCAAGTTCGTCACTATGTTCCAATTACTATCTACATAAACTCACAAGAAGATTAGAGACAAATGCACAAGAGATTGAGTCCTCAAACGTCATGTTTAAGAGTAGCCCTTGATCTTCCTATGTCAAGACTTCAGGGCACTTCATGCACTTTGCACTCATCAAGCAATCCCCTTGCCAATTCCTTCAATATCTCATAACTCTTCAAACTACAAAACCTGCAGAAGTTCAACGTAATGATTCATTGGCCAATTTCACTCATAGAGACTTATGTCAATATAAAAGAATAGAAGAAGTTGAACATGTCGTGCTTATGTGAGTCAAAAAGTGAGCAATACATCATCTTTTCCCTAGCCATGATATCTCAGAGACAAGTGAAGTTCCATCCAAGTTCCATCCAAATATTTTGGCTTCATACCCTGCAATGGTCAATAAACAATGGTCAATAAACAATATAAGGAATGCATTCAAATAAATCAAAGTAATTCTTGAGTCAAATAAAAGCCATATCATCAAAAAATCAGTAGCAGTAAAAATCACATTCAGACGCAGTGAAAAAGTCAAGGGGACCACAAAATTTCAAATTACAAGAGACAAAAAAAATAGAGCAGAAAAGTACAGCAGGAAGAATTTCATAGTTTGGCAAAGGCAATTTTTAGCATCCTCGAAAGAACAGTGGAGACATACCAAAATTGAAGATGCTCAGCAGATTCAAACACCACTAAACCCTAATTTTCCACTATAAATTCATGTACATTCATCAGTTCAAGGGGGAGTTTTTTTGAAAACAGCGAAAAGCCCTAAGCAATTTCTCTACAACAAAGCTCGTTCTTTAACCTACACACTAAAGCTCTGAAACCTAATTCTACTTCAAATTTCTTATTGAAATTTGAAGCAGAAGAGCTAAGCCTCATATCCTATTCCTAACAACAGCAACAAATACGGGGAAATCAAAGTAGAAGAAGGAGGAAGATAGCGAATAGAAAAGGGGAAGTTTGGAATCAGATACCTGATTGCGTTCTGAGAATTCTCGGAGGAGTTCTTCAAGAGGTAGTCCCTTTAATCCTTCTTTCACTCCAAATATGATTGTTCCTCCTGAATCCTTGTTGTTGTTTGCTGTGTATTTGTCTTCATTCGCTCCGATTCACTTATTTTTGCTTAGCCTTATGGGTTAGGGTTTATTTTTGGGAACGAAACTGATTTGAGGGTTTGAGTAGATTTCAGAAACATTTGAGGGCGAATTCGAGTAGAGGAGAGGAAAATAAGTGGGGTTGGTTTAGATTTTTTTTTAGATTTGGTAGTGGCTTCGCCGGAGAAGACGGTGGCGACCACCGCGCGCCGCCGCTTCTCCGGCCAAAATTAGGTCTCCGGCGAGGTTATTTGGATGAGAGAAGAACGAGTAAGAGCGTGAGAGAGAGGGATAAGGTATTGAAAAATAGGTTCCAAATGTGAAAAGTCTATGATTTAATCCGTCTTATCTCCTCTGCCACGCGTCTACTGCTGTTTGTTGGTGGCTGCGTGTGCCGGTGACAAGTGTCACCGGTCTGGTCTCCTCTCCTAATCTCGTGTAAAACATCCCCATCATCCTTACCGTGTACACGAACTGTTGGCCACAGGATGAGAGTCAATGGTTTGACTCCCTAAAGATCCAACGCCCCTGATTTCCCCTGGTAATCAATATGGTTGACTAAGGTCTTCCATAGACCCCTGGATGCGTGGGCCATTTCCTTGCTGGGCCCGGTTTTCTATTAAACACACCCTCCTTTCTACTGCATTCTGGCCCAGTTTCTTTTTTTTATTTTATTTATTTTGTTTTAGTTCTTTATATTACTTATTCATTTAAAAGATAAGAAAAACATTTTTTTGCTAATCTTATTATAATTATTTATTTAATATTATCTAATTAATTTTATAATTAGTTTTACTAAGTATTTGATTTTTTTTTCAATTAATTATATTAATTCAATTTTCTCTAATAAAAAAACCATAATCCATTTACATCTTAACCATTTTAAAACACTTAAAAATACAATCTTTTTATCAAATTAAAATTCTTAATTCAATTAAATTCCTAATAATTTACTCAAATCAAATTAAGTTATAACTCACTTTATTTAATCTCTAAATATTTTCTTAAATCAAATCATAAAACATTTCTTAAGATATCTAAATTAGTTTCTAATCAATAATGGAAAAAGTGGGCTTTTGGAGTCTAGCACTCCTTGGGTCCTTGAACGATCACTCTTAGGGCGCACGCCTTGGGTTGTGATCGTTCTGTCTTCCATTTTTAAATACTTAAAATATTTTAATCCAACTAAAACATTCAATGTTAATAAAACTTTTTTTGACTTTTAAATCTTAATTCAAATTTTAAAACAATTACCTAATCTTTTTTATAAAATTTATTTTAACTTAAAATCATAATCAACTTTGACATACTTAAATTATTTTCTTATATAAAACATTTAGTTAATCTTTCTAAACCTTTTCCTAACTAATTGTGGAAGTAATGTGCTTCTAGAGTCTAGCACTCTTTGGGTCTTGAACAACCGCTCTTAGGGCGCACGCCTTGGGTTGTGATCGTTTTGATTTTTCATTTCAAAACCTAAAAAACTTTCAACCCAATTAAAACATTTAATCATTAGCTTATTCAAAACCTAATCCAATTAACGCTTCTAAGATACATCAAATTCAAGTCTTTTTCCTAATCAAATCACGAAAGTAGTGGACTCTTGAGGTCGAGCACTTCTTGGGCCCTTGAATGAATGCTCTTGAGGCGCACGCTTTGGGTTGTGTTTATTCTGAACTTTCGTTCCTAAACACTCGCCCTAATTATATGGACAAGTAAGCCAATTATCCAACAAATACAATTTCATAATTAATAGAATGAAAAAGGTGTCGTTGAGATCTAGCATCTCAGTCATGCCCCGATTGATTGGTTGCGAGGCCGACGTCTCGTTTATCGAATAATCGTCATTCTCGCTCAAAATACTTAACAAACCAAACACTTCTTACGCAACCAAAACCCTAAAACATACGCAAATCAACTATTTTGTAATCAAATCCTTAACACACTTAATCCAATTCAAACATTCTTTTCACAAAAAGAATATTGTTTAATCCATTCTTCCGCACATATAAACTCGTGCTTCAGCCTCCTTGACGAGCAGACAAGCCAACGTTTAGCAGTTAGAATGCGAATTAAACACTCGTTCGCCTAAAAAACACAAACCAATCGTAGTCCCACAAACTACGAATGCTCTGACTTTCCCATTGCACGAGGGAATACGTAGGCCCAAGGGTTCTCAATCCTTGCCGAGCACACTAATAAAAAATCACCCATTTTCCCTTTAGAAGCAAACCTTTAGAAGATAACAAACAAACCTAGCTAACTTTCTCACGAATTGAATCAAGAGGTTCCCGTTGAGTACAATGGACGTAGAGGGTGCTAATACCTTCCCTCTTGCGTAACCGACTCCCGAACCCGAATTTGGTTGCGATGACCATTTTCTTATCCCTTTAAAGGTTTTATCGATATTTTCCTATTCCTTCCTTGGAATGAATAAAATTTGGTGACGACTCTGTTTCGAACAGTTTATTCCGTGTCCATCGCGAGGATCGTATTTTTTGAGGTACGACAACGAGGAGAAGGAAGCAGCCAACTCCGTCCGAGCTTCCCTCCACCAGGAGAACGCCCAAGCCTCCAAAGGCGAAGAAGCCTCGATGTCCCGTCGAGGAGAAAGGAAGCGTGAGGACCGTCCACGGGACTCCCACGACAGCAAGGGACCCTCTAGACGATTCCACGACTATACCCCCTGACCGTCTCCAAGGAGAAGATAATGTCTGAATGCGCGAATTCGGAATTCAAGCAAGCAGGGGTCCGGTTCCCCAAGCAAATACCGGCCAAACCCAACGCCGAAAAATCGAAGTACTGCCATTTCCATAAGAGTCACGACCACACTACCGAAGACTGCATCCATTATAAGGATGCTATCGAGATACTGATCAGGGATGGCCACCTGAAACAGTTCACAAAAAAGAAAGATACTTCCCGGCAGGACGCCCAGGAGTCCAAAAAGGTAGAGAAAGATGTGCCTTCCTCGGAAGAGGCCAACATCCAGATCGCCATGTCCGTATCACGACTAGAGAACTTCTACGTCCCAAATGAGCTTAGCATTCCTGCCTACTTCGCGGCCCACAACCCGTGGGAAACATTCCCCTTTGCCATGGTCATCTTGGGCGGAGGCTTCAATCAAGTCACGGTGGGCTCCGTGAAAAGGAAATTCGAGCACCTAATCAGCACGAGCTTCAGCAAAATAACCACGCTCGACCAAGCCCAGAAGGGCTCCGTCCCCATCTCCTTCTACCGGGAAGAGCTCCTCGGAGGATCTCCAAACTCGAGCATACCCTTGCTCGTTAGAGCTCGAATGGCGAACTTCGACGTTTGCAGAATCCTCATCGACCAAGGTAGCTCGGTCGACATTATGTACTCCCATCTATTTTCAACACTTCAGCTGGACGAATCACACCTCACCCCCTACGTGGGGTCTGATTTGCAAGGATTCAACGGATCAGTGACCAAACCTTGGGGGTACGTCGAACTAATCCTAACCTTTGGATCGGCAGAGACGGCCAGGTCCGTCAAAGTATAGTTTCTGGTGATCGATTGCCCGTCACTGTACTAGTGTATCTTCGAAAGACCAATATTGGCCGAGTTGGTAGCTGTGCCTTCAACCGTCCACCTCAAGATGAAGTATTACACATCCAAGGGGATGGTCGCCACCCTCCACGGTGACATCGAAGCCGCACGACGATGTTTTGAAGCAGCCACGAAGGGACTCAACGCCATCACCTCTAAGCCAAAGGTATCGAGCAAGCCAGCCCTGTCCAGCAGTTCCGAGGAAGCCAAGCCTCTACCTCATGTCGACTCCATTGACCTCGACAGTCGTTTCCCCGAAGAAGACCAACAGGAAAACTAAGCAGCTTTAACCAACTTGTCTACCCTATCCAGCAGCAGCTCCCATCGATGCGCCCAATCCCGGATGGCAACTTTGAGCTCGTTTTGTTCGGCGACGACCCCCAGCTGGGAGTGAAGATTGGAGCGGACCTTCCCGATATCGCGAGGAAGCAAATCAAGGCCTGCCTCCATGAGAACGCTGATCTCCTCGCCTGGAGCACCGCCGAGATGCCCGGCTTGGACCCGTCAGTTGCCTGCCATCAACTCACGATTGACCCGGCCATCAAAGCAGTAGCACAACGTAGAAGAAAGCAGTCTCCAGAGAAAACGGAGGCTGCAGAAAAAGCTGTAAAGGACCTCCTCGAGGCTAAATTCATCTCGGAGGCCAAGTACACCACTTGGCTGTCCAACGTTGTACTTGTGAAAAAATCTAATGGCAAATGGTGAATGTGCATTGACTACACCGATCTTAATAAGGCATGCCCGAAGGATGCCTACCCCCTCCCTAATATTGATAAACTTGTTGATAATTCTGCCGGTTTTAAACTTTTATCATTCATGGATGCCTATTCGGGCTATAATTAAATTCCAATGGCAATGAGCGATAAAAAAATACACGACATTCATGACCGAATCAGGCAACTATTACTACAACGTAATGCCCTTCGGCCTGAAGAACGCCGGCGCGACCTATCAAAGAATGATGAACAAGGTCTTCCGGGGAGAGTTAGGCAACATGTTTGAAGTCTATATGGACGACATGATCGTAAAATCCCACGAGGAAACCGATCACACTGCCCATCTAAGAAAGGTTTTCAAATAGGCCAGAAAGTACAAAATGCGTTTCAACCCGGAGAAGTGCACGTTCGGTGTCCGGGCAGGCAAGTTCCTCGGCTTCTACTTAACGAAACGAGGAATCGAAGCCAACCCCGATAAGTGCCGAGCATTCTCCGAGTTTCCGATGCCCAAGTCAAAGAAATCCATTTAGTCTGTCAACGAGATGCTCGCGTCATTGTCCCATTTCGTGGCCAAGTTTGCCCAACACGCCTTACCATTCTTCAAACTCCTCTGTAAGGAGGCAGCGTTCGAATGGACCGAGTAATGTGACAAGGCTCTTCTCTACCTGAAACAAGCACTCTCAGAACCACCCGTTCTCTCTCACCCGGACAACGGCGAAACTTTATACCTGTATCTCGCCATAGCAAGTGAGGCGGTAAGCGCCGCTCTTATCCGCGAGACGCCTGACGGGCAGAAGCCCATATATTTTACGAGCAAAGCACTGCAGGGACCGGAGTTGAGATACCAACAAATAGAAAAAGTGGCGCTGGCCCTCATCAACGCAGCTAAAAGACTGAGACACTACTTTCTAGCCTACATAATTGTGGTTCGAACAGATCAACCCGCAAAGCAGCTACTGGGACGACCAGACATGGATGGTAGAATGCTCAAATAGTCGTTTGAGCTGTCCGAATTCGACATCCAGTATAAGAGCAGGAAAGCCCTCAAGGCCCAGGCTATGGCCGACTTCGTCGCAGAAATGACATTCGCAGACTCCCCCGCTCGCGGAGCACGCAAATGGACCATTTTCGTGGACGGGGCCTCCAGTTCGACGGGAAGAGGGGCGGGCATTATACTGGAAAGCGACGAGGGAATCATCGTTGAAGTATCACTCACCCTGTCCTTCCCCACCTCTAACAACCAGGCTGAGTACGAAGCCTTCCTCGCCGGGTTACGCTTGGCCGAAGACCTTGGCGCAGAAGAAGTCGTTATTTGCACAAGTTCACAACTCGCGACCCTTCAAGTCTGTGGAGAATATCAAGCCAAAAACGAAAACCTGACCGAATACTTAGCCTTGGTCAAGAAGAAGATGACGAAGTTCGCAGCGGTAGAGGTAAAACATGTTCCCCGCGAACATAATATTCGGGCAGACGTTTTGTCCAAACTAGCCAGCACGAAGAAGAAAGGCGGAAACAAGTCCGTCATACAAGAAGTACTTCCTCCACCCAGCATTGAGAAAGCTTCCCCGACCCTCGACGTACAAGTGATCGCGACAGCAATTGCTGGATGACCCCCGTTTACAACTACCTCGCTAGAGACGAACTCCCGTCCGACCCTAAAGAAGCCAGCGTAGTCAGGCAAAGAGCCTGCTCCTACGTCCTGGTCAAAAATAAACTCTACAAACGAGGATTCTCAATCCCCCTGCTCAAGTGTGTTGAAGAAGAAATGGTCGCCCATATCTTGCGCTAAATCCACGAAGGAATCAACGCCCAACATCTCGGAGGAAAGTCCCTTGCCCGAAAGGCCCTCCGAGCAGGATATTATTGGCCAACCATGCAGCGTGAAGCTAAAGAGCACGTGAAGAAATGCGATAAATGCCAACGACACGGGGACATGCACCTAGCCACACCTAACGAGCTCAAGGCTATGTCCTCCCCGTGGCCATTTGCCTGGTGGGGCCTGGACATCCTAGGACCATTCGTGGTAGGATCAAACCAGAACAAATACTTAATAGTAGGCGTGGACTACTTCACAAAATGAATAGAAGCGGAGGCTCTAGCCAAGATAACTGCCCTTAGCATAATGCGTTTCTACAAACGAAACATCCTCGCGTGTTTTGGCATCCCCCAGGCGATAGTCACAGACAATGGGACACAGTTCACGGACAGGAAGTTCCAAGAATTCGTCGCCCAGCTAGGCACGAAGCAACACTTCGCATCCTTCGAACATCCTCAAACAAACGGGCAAGTTGAGGCGGTAAACCGGGTCATCCTTTGAGGCCTTAAACGAAGGCTGGACGAAACGAAGAAGGCTTGGGCCAAAAAGTTGCACAACGTCTTATGGGCATACCGTACAACTCCACACTCTTCAACCGGGGAGACCCCCTTTCGCCTGACTTACGGGACCGAAGTTGTGATCCCATCGAAGTTCACGTACCCTCCAGGCGGACAGAATCGCCCCTAGATGAAGAAATAAACGACGAGGCACTAAGGGAGGAACTCGATCTCGTCGAGGAAATCCGAATAGGGGCAACTCTCCGCGAAGCCTCGTTAAAACAAAAAATTGCCATCAGGCACGGCGCCAAAGTCATATGACGAGAGTTCGACGTGGGCAGCCTCGTCCTAAGGAGAAACCATAAAGATTCTCGCGAAGGCAAACTAGCCGCTAACTGGGAAGGACCCTATCGTGTCTGGGCAAAAACGGAAAGTGGTATTACCTAGAGCGTCTCAACGGGGAAGAACTTGCTCGATCATAGAACGCTGAAAAGCTGAAACTATCTACAGCTAAGGCCTTAACTATCGGTTCGATCTGTCACGAGGACGAGCGTCGCCTACCGACCATAATGCACGCCTAGGTACAAGCGTCGCGTGCCAGCGAAGCAGAACCCCGCTCAAGAACGAGCCGAGTCTCTGCTCGACAGCGGTCCCTCAATCGAGCACCTCCGTCGTCAAAGTACCACGTTAGGCAGAACACCCAGCTTGCGATGGGAGGTTCATGCTGCGAACTCAGGCCTCAAACGCGACCTGAGCTCCGCATCCTCGCCCGGATATTCCCCAACCGTTCCTCCAGTACCCATCATTGCCGAACACATCTATAACGAGCAATTCCTTGAAACTTAACGTAAATCGAAGTACTCCCTATCACGGGCACACATGCATAACGAGCATAAACACAACACTTAGCGAAATTTAAAGCAGATAAAGCCATGCAAATCACAAAACCGGCCACAAGGACCGAGCACATAATTAAAAGTAATAAGTGGCCGCAAGGACCACAATTGTGCTTGTTACATAAATCGGGGGCCACGCCCCCATCCAAAATAAGTTACAACAAATTACACAGCACGCAGGCCGGACAAAATTATAACAACAACAACAAAAACCTTCACTCACCCATATGATCAGTCTGCTCGGTGTTAGGCTGAGGCTCCTGGCTTTCCACAAGCTGATTCTCAGCATGCTCTTCGAGGAGGGAGTCCGGCCTAATTATCCGGCCGTCTTCGTCGTGCGCCAAATAGTGGGTACCCTCGGTGGAAATGTCAAGTTCGGGGTTCACCACCCGCAGTTGAGACACGACATTCCTGAAGGATTCGTCCGCAATGACGATGTTGTCGTCCTCGGCCGCCAATATATGGGCAACTAGCTCATACCTTGTCCTTAGCTCCTTCACGTCCTTGGGTTCATCTTCACCCGGAGAATTGGCCGCCCTCAGCTGCTCGACCAGCTCCTCGGCCGCCTTCTTCTCTACAGCCAGTGTAGATTTCTCCCCCTTCAGCTTGGTCACCTCCTCGTCCGCCTTCTTCCGGACATCCTCTGCACCCCTAACCTCCTCCTTGGCTTTTCTCGCCGTCTCTTCCAAAGATGCTATGGTAGCCCGGGCAGCGCTTAGTTCAGACTCAGTTGTAGAGTCCCTTTCAGCGTAGATGACCGCCATCTCCAAAACTCTGACCAATGCAGAGGCATCTTGGGCCATCAGCGCTCTCTTGCTCGGGCAATCCATGCCTTACAACCGAAGAGATTCTGTCCGCGACACAACTAAGGATGTCCCCTCAAAGAAATTTCTGTCAAGGATGCACGGAGGAAGCTCAAACTTCCTTTTTTCTGGTGCCCGACCGAGATCTACCCCTTCAGTGGCCTTGAACCGCTTGGGTTGTGAGGCCAGAGGCAAGGGATATCCCTGAGGGGTAGGAGTGGGGGAAGAGGTCCCCGCAGCAGGCTGAGGAGGAGTAGGGGCACGCTGGGTGAATCGAGACATGGGAGCAGGCGTTCCAGACTTATTCCTCGTGAGAGCGTTCTTTACCATACTTTCATGAGTAAGAGGCATCTCACCTGCACAAACAAAATAAGAGCGTTAGACGACGAAGAAAAAATATGTCGGACAAGTCAAATATATAAGACTACCGAGTAATTTATAAGCTTCCGCGGGAGTCTTGCACTCCAAAAGTGCCTTGGTGCTAATGAAACGATACTCCACCCTCTGGCTTCCACCCTCCTCAAAGATGGGGTCACCCTTCTTCGTCCAGCATTCAACAAGCCGGAAGGAGTTGACATATTTCACTAGAGTATCGTAAGCAATGGCATCCTGCCCGTCGAGGTTGTGCGGCTGGAGAACGTACTCATTGGGCGCCTTGGTAAAATGGACAGGTCCCCAGTGGACAGGGAACTTGAATACTCTCTCCCCGATGAACCTCTCAGCCTCATCGCGCAGGTCGTTACCCTCCTCGTCAACTTCAATCATCCAGGCATACATGATATCCTGGGCAGCTTCCGATATAGGCTCTATAATGTAGAACCTCTCCTTGAACGTCCGAATCGACCCCGAGAAGGGCTTGAACAGCTTGCAAGGCTGTTTCAACGAAACCCAACCATACTTCCTCCCCGTCAACTACCGTTGAAGATGGAAGACAGTGAAAAATAAAGGGAGAGTAGCCCCTATCCTCAAATATTCGCACGTCAGCTCAAATGCCCGAATGAAAGCCAGCGAGTTTGGGTGCAGTTGCGTCGGGGCCAAATCCAGATGCACGAGCACTGACTGCTGGAAATAAGTAAACGACAGCCTCAGTCCCAGCTCTTTGAAGGTGTACTCGTACATGGCGAAACGCTGCCCGAAATTTGTGCAGACCCTATCATCCTCGGAGGGAAAGTGTACCTTCCACTCCCCCTCTGGTCCGACGACCGTAAAGACATCCCCCAGATACATCGCGAAGGTGGATACATGCTCGGCTGGCTCAGCCACCATCCACTCCTCTGCAGAGCCTTCAACAATATCCTCTTCCATTTCCTCCTCCTCTCCGGCTAGGCTGGGAACACTCGAGGATTTCGAACTGCTGCTTTCTGAGGAACTCGCTTCCTCCTCGGACGAATCTATTATAATCTCCCCGTCTGGCCCTATCATCATGTCAATCACCTGAAAAGTAGAGAAAAAGTGAATTCAACGAAAAATCAAATCCACCCTTCCACCCCTAGTCAAGTGAAAGGGCGCGCAAAGGGCTGAGGATGACGTCCCCGGCCTAAGCCCTAACATCAAACGAAAAGCTCAGAGTCTCCCCACGAGGAGGCGCTCGGGACGAATCACTCCCGGACGAGGAACTCCCTCGAGCCCATTCCCAGTTTTCGTTTGAAGCCTCACCGGAAACTGCAAAGCTTCACCAGAAACTGCAAAGGCTCGCCGGAAACTTCAGCGCTGCTCTAGAATCTGAATGGTCACGGCGGTTACGCATGCATCATCGTCGCAATGACGCTGGAAACTGCCTGACTCACAAGAATATCCTAAAAACCCAGCGGCCTCGCCGGCGGCGGAAAATGGCATAACCACCGTCCACCACCAACAACCATCAAAAACGAATCTATTTCATCTTCTAAAGCTAAACCAAACTGCATGCAATCTACAAATGACCGTCAAATGGATAAAAGAGCACGAAATTAGTAAACTTACTTGGTTAGAAAGATGAAAGGTGGTTGCTCAGAAACTGGTACGGCGGCCGGAGCTGCGAACGATGGCAACAGGCAGAAGCTCTGAGGAAGACGAAGAGAAGAAAAAGCAAAAGTTCCAAATGAACTGAGTCTTCCCCCTTTTATACTGAGGGGCACGCGCAGTGGCACACCCTCGTAGGTCATCATGACTATTAACTAGCCATCATTGCCTAGTAACTGCGACACAAGGCTCGAGGGGCACGTGGCGCCCCAACGTTTCAATTTCTCCAGACCATTAGTCTCCCCGTACGACGGGCAGTCTAGTCACGGCCAAGGATCTCACGAACACCAGGGGTCACGGGCACCACGAGACAACTTTCTCCGTCACCAAACGATGACTTCACGCTAGATCCCCGGAGCCACGAGCTGTTCTTAAGTCATCACTCCCATGCTCGGGAGAAACGACTTGGGGGGCTCCTGTTCTGGACTGGACCGATGGCCAGGCACGACCCAATCCACTTCTGCTCCCAGAACGGCCCAATTGCCTAAGTCCAATCCACAAAGGGGAAAAGGTGACCTTTCTGCCCCTCCAACCGGGCAAGGACTGCATAGCTCCTCCCCAGAAATGCTGCCCGTTACGCACGGCGTCTCCACTCACCGAACAGCTAAGGGCATGTGCCCGAAACTATGCCTATGCCCGACATAACAGCTAGTTTTGGGCACCCTGTCTGACATAGCGGCTAGTTTGGGAAGTTACCTATTCTTCGGGAAAATGGTTATTTTGCTCCGAAAATAGGACCGTTGGCCACGCGCTGGGGGCACTATATAAACCCACTCACTTGAGAGGGTTAGGTATCAAATATTCACCCTACGAACTAATACTTTGTACTTGCCCCTTTTCTCTGACCCTTTCTTACTTGAGCGTCAGAGTGCCTTGCAGGTACACCCCCTTCTCCTCTCCATATGCCCAGCATCTCAAACGTACTTGGTGGCCCACTTCAACAGGATCTGATCCAGCCCTCACGATCAGAACTTATGAAGTAAAATGCATAATTTAAATGAAGAAAAATAAAGAACACAACAATGTATACTAGTTTTCCTTATCAACCAAGGGTACATATAGTCCTCTCTCACTCCATGAGAGATTTTCACTATTCTTAGATATTTGTACAAACCTCACACTAAGACTTATCCTACAATCTTCTAACAACAACAAAGAAGCACAACACTTCCTTGATTTCAAAAAAATGCCAGCAGTTATGGCGGACTTTGAATCACCTTGATTCAAATGATATTTTTCAATAATCACCAATACTATGATGATTATCACATAAACGAGAAAACACGGCACTTTTTGTTAACAACACTTAGAAATCACACTACTTTCTATTTACAAATAATTGTTACCACACACTTGGTGATCAAGTTACAACCAAAATGATACTTTTGAATAAAATATCATTTTTTGACAATTTCCAAGAATAATTAATTCTTCTTCCCTTTCAATATACAATTCAATAATATTTATATAAATTTTAAGTGCTCAGAATATATTATGAAATTTTTTAAATGATTTTAAATTTATGCACAAAGTTTTAATATTTTTGAAAATAAATAAACACTTAGAAAATTGATTGAATTATATTAAATTTTGTATTAAAGAGTTTTAAAAATTGATTTTATAATGTATAGACCTTTATATACATCATTATAAACCTCTATAATTTGATGCAAAAGTTTGAGACATTTTCATGAAGGCTTGCAATAGTTTAGAATGATAATGGTTCATGAAAAGACACACTTCTACATTCTGTACAGGATTTCTTAAATCGGTTAATGGATACCTGATTTAAAAAGTGCAGAACAATTTTCAAATTTTAAACAGTTTTTCAAATTTCAAATAGCAACAGGTTTTGTTAAATCGGTTAGCCAGACCTGACTTGAAAAGTGCAACTGACCTGAATTAAAAAGTGCAGACAACTTTTTAAAAACCAGCTTTTTATGGCTTTTCTTCAATGATTTTTATAAATGATAATTTGAGAACTTTAGAGATGAAAATGATAATTGAGTATTATTTTCTAAGCATCTAAAGTTTATACATAATGAATTGCAATTGAGTACCTTAGCATCAAGATCAATATCCTTTATTTCCAAAATATCTGCAAGCTTATGCACTATTGATTCTTGATGCCAAACATTTTAGTGCATTCATTTTATTTTTTCGAGAACTTTTGTTCATCTTAAGTCCTTTTATTCATCTTAAGTCCTTTTATTTTTATTTCTTTGGCAAAATGTTCGAATTAATTAAATAGAATTATTCATACTTTCATTTTGATTTTATTATGTTTATTTAAAAGTGTGTGAATTTTATTTGTCTTAATTGATTTAATTTCATTCTAATCTCATAAAGCATCTAGAAGGGACAATATAGGCATTTTAAATTAAGTGACAATGTGCGTTTCTTTGTTTTAATCCTGACCTGTGAATCGAGATAACCAAAGGCTCACACTTGCTATTCATAACTTTTCCATTCAACCAATCAAATAAAATTATAAAATCATGAAATTAAAGAAAAAAGAAAGAAGGGACACGTTACTCTCGCACGTGAATGAAGAGAAAAGACTCACTCAGCATTGTTGGGGAAAAGATAATATCCTATCTCTTAGAAAGTGCATGTGGCAACGTACCATAAGGAAAGGGGATATGGAAAATCGTTTTTTAATTAGCAGCTGCTCATCAAGACTCGCAACAAAGACTCCTATCAGCCAAACACACCCGCATTTAAAAGACCAACTTTGTTTTCATTTGGGAGAGAAATCTCTCTCATTAAAAAGAAGGGAAAACACAGAGTAAAGAAAATAGGAGTTTTCTGCAAATTTCTTGGGTGAACCTCTTTCAAATTAAACCTGCAACTGTACCTCATTTTTTCCCATTAAGTTATTCATTCTCCATCCTTTGTAACCCAACATAATCACCACCCAACCCCTCCATCTTTTCAAGTGTTACTCCTTCCAGCCTCATATTTTCCCTCTCACTATACAAAGAATAACCGTTCCTATTCTTCTCAAATATCACGCAACCATCACCTCTTCTCAACCTCACTAACTCACCTTCCTATCTCTCTTGGGTGACAAACCCCTCAACTGTTGCTACTACTGCATCTAAACACTTTTTGTCTGTGTTTTTGCTTCAAACGATAGCCCTCTCTCCGCTTGAGTCCGGCTACAAAACCACCTCACAACACAAACCTTTCATGTTGACGAATCACACATATAAACTTTGTTTGGTTTTGTTTTTCTGATAGCATCACTATCATTGCGTAGCAACAACAAGTTTCAAGCGGTAACTCACAACATCAACAACTCAAAGTTTCAACGGTTCTGCTACAACACAACTCATTCCTCAGCTATGTTTTAGGAACATGGTCTGCTCGGTACGTGCTACTTCAAAATTTGGTTTATTTTCTTTCTTGTTTTGGTTAACATTTTGTTGTTTTGTTGTATGTTTGTTTCGATACCATTTGCTTTGGTTTCATTGTTGGATGTGTTATTGGTTTATGTTGTAAAGTTGTTGCAATAAATTTTGTAATGTTGTATAATAGAATAATAAAATGCGTGAGTTGCTGTTGTTTTATCTATGTTTTTCGTTATGTTGTTTGGACATGTACGTGCATCACACATGGCACTTGCTCTAACTTGATTCAGTTGTGATGACCGCTTTTTTTTTTTTTTTGCGTTAGTGACATTCTGGCTTTTCGTTTTGTTACGTGTGACATTTTGTCATGTTTCTTTTCACATGATTTGAGTGCTTTATGTTTGTAATTCGCGCGCTAACTTTAACTTGCGTTACGTTATGTCCTTGGCACGTTAAGTTTTCTTTTCGTTACGTTTTCATTCCGTCGAGTTGTTTCTCGTACGATTTCGATCACGCTAAGCCATTGTAACTATTTTTTGTAAAGTTGATGAATAATGAAGATATAATGCTTGTGTTTGATGTCACTGTTTGATTTATTATTGCATTACAATTTCGAAGTTTAAATCTAATTGAGATGTCGAAAAACATTTGAATGCATAGATTCGGTTACTCGGCTTCTTATAGAGTGATTTCTACATGAATTCACCTTAAGTTAGTTTAGAGCTAAATTTAATACTTTAAGTTTCAAATTTTGTATTTCTATTATTGATATTGTATATAGTTTATCGAGTTGTTGGATTTCTCATTGTGTTACAAATTTGACTTTGTAAAATCATTTTGCTCGGTTTCTTATAGAGTGATTCCTACATGAATCCACTTTAAATTAGCTTAGAGTTAAATTAAGTACTCTAGATTTCAGTTTGTTTCCGGTCCTGTAGCTTTCTCTTGGGCCTTCTTACAGTGAGCTCCTTGTTGTTTACATTTATTTGCTCACTTATTTATTAGGCTTGTATTTTAATCATTTTATTATATTCCCATTCGATAAAACGTACCCCATTCTCATGACGTGTTATGATTTTATCGCCTTCTTTTTTACTATTTTATTGTTTAGTTAATTGCTAACACAATACTAAAACCAACCATTTTCAAAAGAAGAACAAATAATAAAAACTTGATCTATCGCCAAGCAACTTTGTCAAATCAAACCATTTTATTCATTGATTCAAGTCATTTCAAATCATTTCTTATTTCACTTCGACGCAAATAAAAATCTCGATCAACATCGAGTGCTTTTCTCCAATTCAAACCAAAACACCTAATCTTGTTTAAACACCATTTCAAAGGGTGAAAAAGGGAGATGGTCTAGAACCTTCGATTCCCCTCCTCGATTTTTTGGATACAAGTTCCCTTACTCGACCATTCAAGCAACCGTCATCCATTAAAATTTTCTAATCCGATTCATTTCAAATATCTTTGATAATCAAAACCTAATCAAATCCATTTTCATAATAACATGGATGAAAAAAGAGACGGTCTAAAGCCTTCTATTCCCTTCCCCCAAATACTTGAATACAAGTTGCCTTACTCGACCATTCGAGCATTCGTCGTTCGTCCAAAATACATTAACATTATCTAAATCCTTTTGCAATTAAAATAAAAGGGAGATGGTCTAGAACCTTTGATTCCTCTCCTCGATTGTTTGGATATGAGTTGCCTTATTCGACAATCCGAGCAATCATCATTCAACAAAACATTCAGCACATCAAACCTAATTCATCTCCCCCGTGCAATCAACAACCTTTTTCAAAAGAACATTGTTTATTACATTCTAATGCGAATGCAGACTAGCGCTTAAGCCTCCCCCATGAGCAAACAAGCCAGTGTTTAACCGTTAAAATGAAATCTAAACACTTGTTTAATAAAACAAACCAATAAAGGTAGCCTTCACGCCGAACTACAGAGCTTTGAGTTCCTAATTGTACTTGAGGATACGTAGGAGTAAGACTCGTAATATTGTCAAGTACTTTAATAAAA
Organism: Lathyrus tuberosus; assembly: GCA_022829125.1. Taxonomy (NCBI): domain Eukaryota; kingdom Viridiplantae; phylum Streptophyta; class Magnoliopsida; order Fabales; family Fabaceae; genus Lathyrus; species Lathyrus tuberosus. The sequence continues at coordinate 724,379 of JALAZF010000266.1, read as the reverse complement.
CCCTTTTTATGACCCCTTTTCTTTTCCTTTTGAACATTATATTATTCAAAGAAAACAAATAACATAAGCTAACATCCAATCTCAAATTTAACTAAAAGGGTCTCGTTAAGTACAACGGGCGTGAGGGGTGTTAATACCCCCTTGCGTAATCGAATCTCAAACCTGAATATCGTTGCGATGACCATTTTCTTTTTCTCTTAAGAGTTTTATCGACATTTCCCCTTTCCTTCTTTGGAATAAATAAATTTTGTTGGCGACTCTGTTCGATATTATATTTTGTGAACGTGCGTACGCTTCGCGAAGGATCATATATTTCGAGGTACGACAATTGGAGAATTTGATGGGGAGAATACTCGCTTCAAACTAGAGAGAGTCAAGTCTAACTCGATTTGATTTGCGATGAACGTTAGCTTTGTCTATTTTTCTTCTTCTATCTTCTTTTCTTTATCTTATTCTATTGTTGCTATCTTCTATCTGTTGTTGGTTCTCATGGTACTATTGGGGGTACTTTGATTATTAGCACTTTGTAATATAAGGTATCTACCTGAGTCTGAGGAGGATCACAAAATTAGGATGGTGGTTGTGTAGTATTGTCCCACAAGGTATCTTCCTTGTTGGGACGATACAGAGACCCCGCCTAGAGTAGATTCTTTTGGAGATGTTATTCTTTGACGAGCCTTTGTCACGATGGTAATATTTTCAAGTTGGATCAATGACTCTAGGGACCTTTTCAGAACCTTGGAGTCGATGATTGTGCAGTATTGGTCCGCGAGGTATCATCCGCGTTAGAACTATACGAAAACCTCACCTAGAAGAGATCATATTGAGGGTATTCTTGTCCGACAAGCCTTCGTCATGACGATGACGTTCTCAAGAATGATCCATAACTCATGGAACCTACCAACCGTGGATCCTACCCATGTGGTTCTTTAAACGGAGATACCAACTATTTACTCAATTTTCTGAATGACCTAAGAACACGATGAACCTGTGATCCTGAGAATGGCTAGGGGTGTTCGAGGTGTGGTTTGGGCGGTTTTTACCATAAAAGTCATTTGAACCTTGTTCCGGACTGGCCCAATGACCAGACACGGCCCAATCCACTTCTGCTCCCAGAACGACCCAATTGCCTAAGTACAGCCAATTTAGGGCAACATTTACCTTTCTGCCCCTCTACCTGGCAAAGATGGTCGGATGACCCCAAGGGTCATCTGCTCCTCCTCGGTAGTTCCTGCCCGTCACGCACGGTTCCACCATCCAGAAATAGTCACGACACCCATGCTCGCAACTGCGTCTCTGCCCGTGGCAACAACTAGTTTTGGGCACATTTTCTCGTCCCAACGGCTAGTTTCTGGCAGTTACCTATTCTTCGGGAAACGGTTATCTCGCCCCAAAAATAGGGACTGTTGGCCAAGCGCTGAGGGTACTATAAAAACCTCTCATTTGAGAGGGTTAAGTATTCTAAATCATCCCACGAAACACATACTTTGTACTTGCTCTATCTCGCTCCTGATTCTTACTTTAGCATCGGAGTGCCTTGCAGGTACACCCCCTTCTCATCTCTCACACCCAGCATCGCAGACGTCATCTTTGGCCCTCTTCAGGTTCTGATCAGCCGTCAAGATTAGTGACGCCGTCTGTGGGAACTTCTGTTATTGTCTAACCTCCATCGTAGATTCAAGACCAAAATAGCCTTTTCCAAGTTTCCGATCATGGCAAGCCAAGATCATGTCCATGATGCCCGTAACTCTGTTTTTCTCCCCGTCAGCAAGACTGATACTGGCGGAGTTGCACCCTTTCTTGGGGGTGACGCCCATCATCTGAGAGATGGAGCCACCACGTCTCCCTCCCCTGCTCGCACTGATCATTTTGAGGACCAGCCCTCCCTGGACCACTAGCCTGTCCTTGTTCCACCCAACACCGACCCGACCATGGAGGCCTTTCTTGAATCCCTCAACAAAACCAACCTCCTGATTCTCCAACAGAACGCGAGGATCAGAGCCCTAGAGGAGTCAAACCGGCCAAGATCTCCTCCACTGAGGAAATAGCGCTGAAGATCCCGGAGTCCACCTCCGCGACGTGAAAGAGACCGCCGGGCACCACCTGAGACAGAGTGCCAAGCCGTCAGAAAGCGCGACCACATCTCCCCAGGGAGCCAGTACTCCCCGAGAACCAAGAGGACCAGGAGGGACCAGCGTTCGCCTCCGCCCAGATCCAAGGGCCGGGCACGAATCCCGTCTCCCCATAGAAACCACTGTCCCGCTCTTAAGTGAAGCACCCGCTCCCCGTCATGGTCCAGTAGCAGCAGCGACAGCGAGTCTCGCGGCCTGTTATCTCAGGAAATCATTGTCATTCACCTCACCAATAGACTGGAGAAACCACCGTCTCTAGGCACCTATGACGGTACAACGGATCCTGACGAGTACATCGAGAATATCTGGTACAAGAAGCTCTCCGACGAATCTATCACCTCGTGGAGACAGTTGGGGAGAATGTTCTCCAGACACTTCATGGCATCCCGCCTAGGCATGGCAACAGGGCGGGTCAGGGACAGTTTTTACCTCCCCCAAACCCAAACCTGAATCCCTAAACAATCCCCGTTCCCCGGTTCAAACCCAAACGGGGATGGAGAATTAAAACCCAAACGGGTTCGGGTTGGGTTCGGGTATCCCCGCCCCGCCACCATCCATTTAGTAAAATCAAGTTTTTTTAATAGAAATTTTTATTTTTCCCAAAATCAAATTACATTACAAATAATAAAATAAAAAAAATCTCAAAAAAAATCTTACATAAATTTCAAATTTTTTAAATAATTAATACAAATCAAAATATCAAAACATTGGCCACATATGTAATATTCCAAATTAACATAATTAAATAATAATGTACATAATAAAATAATCGGGGCGGGTTCGGGGTGGGTACTAGTGTCCCCATTACCCGACCCATCCCCATATTTTTTAGTCGGGAAAAACCCAAACCCAAACCCAAACTCAGTTAAAGTGGGGTTTCCCTGTCAACTTCGGGGCGGGTTCGGGTGGGTACCCACGGGTATGGGTTTTGTTGCCATGCCTAATTTGACCACCACTCGAAGACCAAAGCCTCCCTTGAGGCCATAATTTAAGGGAAAGATGAGCCTCTCCGAGTCTACATCGAGAGGTTCAATAAAGAAGCAGTCCAGATCTCAATGATCGATGACATGAAGAAGTTCTTGCTCGAGCAAGGACTCCGTCCCCGTACAGAATTCGACAAAGAAGTTGGCATTGAAACTCCGCGGACCCTGGACGCCTTCCTCCTCAAGGCACATGCATATATCCAGTACGAGGAGAAAGAAGTTGCCAGCTCCGCCCAGGAGTCACGACACCAAGAGAGTGCCCGGGCATCCAAGTACGATGACCCCTCGACATCTCGTTGGGGAGATAGAAGATGCGAGGACCGCCCCAGGAGTCCCGGGACAACAAAGGACCCTCCGTCCTCTTCCACGAGTATACTCCCCTGATCATCTCCAGGGAGAAAATCCTCTTTGAATGTGCCAACGCGGAGTTCAAACAAGCAGCGGTCCGATTCCTTAAATAGATTCCAACCAAGCCAAACACTGACAAATCGAAATATTGCTGGTTCCATAAGAGCCACAGCAATACAATCGACGACTGCATCCACCTGAAGGATGCCATTGAGATACTGATCAAGGACGGACACCTGAAATAGTTTACCAAGAAGAGGGAAGCTCCACGGCAGGACGCCCAAGAGTCGAAGAAAGTTGAGGAAGAGGCGCCTTCCTCGAAAGAGACGAGCCTTCAGGTCGCCATAAGCCTATTGCGACCTGAGGACTTCTACATCTCCGAGGGACTCAACGCTCCCCTACTTCGTTGCGCATAGTCCACGGGAAACCTTCACCTCCGCCATGGTCATCTCTGGAGGGGGCTTCAACAAGGTTACTGTGGGCTCCGTTAAAAGAAAGTTCGAGCATCTTCTCAGCACGAGCTCAAACAGGAGTACCACGCTCGACAAATTCTGAGAGAGTCGGTCCCCATCACTTTCTACCGCGAGGAACTCCTCGGTGGGGATCCCAACTAAAGCATTCCGCTGCTCGTTAGAGCACAAATGGATAACTTCAACGTTCACTGAATCCTAGTCGATCAAGGCAGCTCGATCGACATCATGTATTCACAGCTGTTTTTCACACTCCAGTTAGATGAGACTCACCTAACGCCTTATGTAGGATCTGACCTACAAGGCTTCAACGGGTTGGTTACGAAGCCCTGGGGATATGTAGAATTGATCATGAATTTCAGATCTGCAGAGTCGGCCAGGTCTATTAAAGTCTAGTTCTTGGTCATTGGCCGCCCCTCTCTCAATCAGTGCATCTTTGGGCTGCCAGCTTTGGCCAAATTAGTGGCCGTACCATCAACCGTGCACCTGAAGATGGAGTACTACACTTCTAAGGGTCCGGTCGCCACTCTGCACGGGGACATCGAAGCAGCAAAAAGATGTTTCGAGGCAACCACCAAAGGGCTGACACCATTGCCGCTAAGCTGAAGACTTCCAGCAAGCCGACCCTGCCCAATAGCTCCGAGGAGGCAAAGTCGCTGCCCCGCGTTGACTCTATCGACCTTGACAGCCGCTTCTCCAAAGACGACCAGAGGGAGCAGAAGAAGAAGGGGAAGAAGATCCAGCCTTGTTCGATCAACCCTTTAACTTCAACCAGGACCGGAGAGACCTCTCATCCGACGCTCCCAATTCTGGATGCCGAGTTTGAACTAGTCCTGCTCGGCGAAGACCCCCAGCGAGGAGTGAAGATCGGGACCAGACTCCCCGACTTAGCAAGGAAACAGCTCAAAGCCTGTCTCCGGGAGAATGCATATTTATTCGATTAGAGAGCCGTAGAAATGCCCAGCCTTGATCCTGCCGTCGCCTACCACCAGCTCACAATCGACCCCGCCGCTAGGGCAGTAGCTCAACATAGGTGAAAGCAGTCTTTGGAGAAAATGGAGGCTGTTGAACAAGCTGTAAAAGACCTGCTCGAGGCAAATTTTATTTCGGAGGCCAAGTACATTACTTGGCTGTCCAATGTTGTGCTAGTTAAAAAGTCTAATGGAAAATGGCGTATGTGTTTTGATTATACCGATCTCAATAGGGCCTGTCCTAATGCATACCCCTTCCCAATATAGATAAATTAGTTGATAATTCTGCTGGTTTTAAATTGTTATCATTCATGGACGCATATTCGGGCTATAATCAAATACCCATGGAAAAAAGCGATAAAAGGTACACAACTTTCATGACCGAATCAGGCAATTATTACTACAACTTAATGCCCTTCGGCTTGAAAAACGTTGGCGCTACCTACCAAAGAATGATGAACAAGGTCTTTCGGGGAGAAATCGAGGACATACTCAAAGTCTATATGGAAGACATGATCGTGAAGTCCCACGAGGAATCCGATCACACGACCCATTTGAGGAAAGTCTTCGAGTAGACCAGGAAGTACCAGATGCGTTTCAACCCGGAGAAGTGCAAGTTTGGGGTACGTGCGGGAAAATTCCTCGGATTTTATCTAACAGAGCGAGGAATCGAAGCTAACCTCGACAAGTGCAGGCCTTTTCCAAATTCCCCATGCCAAACTTGAAGAAGTCCATCCAATCCCTCAATGGGATGCTCGCTTCGCTATCCCGTTTTGTGGCAAAGTCTGCTCAGCACGCACTGCCCTTTTTCAAACTCCTCCGCAAGGAGGCAGATTTCGAGTGGATGGAGGAATGTGATCAGGCTCTCCTCCACCTAAAGCGAGCACTGCGGAACCGGTTATCCTATCTCCACTAGATAACGGTGAAACCCTATACCTCTATATCGTCGTGGCAACCGAGGCCGTCAGCGCCGCCCTCATTCGTGAAACGCTCGATGGGCAGAAGCCCATATACTTCAAGAGCAAAGTGATGCAGAGACCAGAGCTGAGATACCAACAAATAGAGAAAGTAGCCCTGGCCCTCATCAATGCTGTGAGGAGACTAAGGTATTACTTTCTAGCCCACACAATCATGGTACGAACTGACCAGCCCGTGAAGCAACTGTTAGGCCGACCAGACATGGCCGACAGAATGCTCAAGTGGTCATTGGAACTGTCCAAATTTGACATCTAATATAAGAGCAGAAAAGCCCTTAAGGCCCAGGCGCTGGCCGACTTTATCGCGGAGATGACATTCACCAGCTCCCCCACTTGTGGGGCGCGCAAATGAATAATCTTCGTCGATGGGGCATCCAGCTCGGCAGGAAGCGGGGCAGGTATCATCTTGGAAAATGAGGAAGGAATCCTCGTCAAAGTTTCTCTTACCTTATATTTCCCCACTTCCAATAATCAGGATGAATACAAAGCTTTCCTCGTTGGTCTACGCCTCGCCGAAGACCTGGGCGCCGAGGAAGTCATCATCTGCACCGACTCTCAACTCGTTTCCCTCCAGGTTCGAGGAGAATACCATGCCAAGAACGAAAATTTGTCTGAATACTTGACCCTGGCCAAGGAGAAAATGACGAAATTCGCATCGGTAGAAGTAAAACATGTTCCCCGCAAACATAATGTCAGAGCAGACGTGTTGTCAAAACTGGCGAGCACAAAGAAAAAGGGCGGAAACAAATATGTCATCCAAGAGGTACTTCCTCGACCCAGCATCGGGAAAGCATCCGCGATCCTCGACGTGCATGTCATCGGCGACAACAACTATTGGATGACCCCCGTCTATAACTACCTCGCCAAGGACGAACTGCCGTCCGACCCCAAGGAGGCCAGTGTAGTTAGGCGGAGAGCCTGCTCCTATGTCCTGGTCGAAAATAAGCTCTATAGGCGAGGGTTATCCATCCCTTTACTCAAACGTGTCGAGGAAAAGATGGTCGCCCACGTCGTGCGCGAGATCTATGAAGGGATCAATGCCCAGCACCTCGGGGAGAGATCCCTCACCAGGAAAGCTCTACGAGCAGGATACTACTGGCCAAACATGTAGCATGATGCAAAAGAGCATATGAAAAAATGCGACAAGTGCCAATGGCACGGGGACATGCATTTGGCACCACCCAATGAACTTAAAGCAATGTCCTCCCCGTGGCCCTTCGCATGGTGGGGCCTGGATATACTGGGACCATTCGTCGAGGGGTCAAATCAGAACAAGTACTTGATAGTGGGCGTTGACTAATTTACCAAGTGGATAGAAGTAGAGGCTCTGGCCAAAATAACAGTCCATAACATACTCCGCTTCTACAAGCAGAACATCCTTGCCCGCTTCGGCATACCCCAAGCAATCGTCACCGACAATGGGACGCAGTTCACAGACAGAAAGTTTCAGGAGTTCGTCGTCTAAATGGGCACCAAGCAACACTTCGCATCCGTCAAACATCCCCAGACCAACGGGAAAGCCGAGGCAGCAAACAGGGTAATCCTACGAGGCCTCAAACGAAGGCTGGACGAAACGAAGAAGCAATGGGTTAAGGAGTTGCACAACGTACTCTGGGCCTACCGTACTATGCCCCACTCTTCGACCGGGGAAACCCCTTTCCGTCTAGCTTACGGAACTGAGGCGGTGATCCCCATTGAGATACACGTGCTCTCCAGGCGGACTAAATCCCCCATGGACGAGGAGACAAATAGCGAGGCACTAAGGGAGGAGCTCGATCTCGTCAAAGAGGTCCGATCAGGGGAAGCCCTCTGCGAAGCCTCACTAAAACAAAAAATTGCAATTAGGCACAACGCCAAAGTCATACGAAAAGAATTCCAAGTAGACAGTCTCGTCCTAAGAAGGAATCACAAAGATTCTCAAGAAGGCAAACTCGCCGCGAACTGGGAAGAACCCTATCATGTTCGAGCAAAAACAGAGAATGGGGTCTACTACCTAGAACAACTCAATGGGGAAGAACTTGCTCGAACATGGAATGCCTAAAAGCTAAAAGAATATTACAGCTAAGGCCCAAATGTCAGCATGCTCCTGTAGCGAGTGATTTTTGGATGTGGTTGCGAAGCACGATCGCTCTGGTACTACAGCTCGATTCATTTTTTTATCCTATTAAAGCTGATGAAGGAAGGGAAATAGATGTCTCCAATTAACCCTGCTTGCAAACTGAGGTTAAACAGTCAAAACTATTGGTTTACAGATGCTACAAAGATTCGGGGTCTCTTCTAGGTTATTTTGTTGAAAAGGGGTGCTTAGGTTATCAGTCGAGATGTTAGGACAGATATATGAAAGTATGGGATTTTGGGTTTTTGTTTAGTGTGATCGCTAAGATTTTTCTTTCAATCTTATGCCTACGTATTCCCGTTTACCAAAACAGGGAAATCAGAGCATTCGCAGTTCCTCCTATTCTATGGGAGGAAATGGGGTTTTGGTGTCTTGTTCAAAGCCCAAGACGTGAAGCGAAAGGTGGTTTGCATCTTGTTCAAAGCCCAAGATATGAAGCTAAAATGTCTATTTGTATCTTGTTCAAAGCCCAAGATGTGAAGCGAAAAGAGTTTGACTTTAGAGAGAATTTGTCATCTCTAAAGAGGGGGTTGTATGTCACAACTGTTTATAAAGGAGAATTACTTTAACCGGGATGTGTGAATCCGACAATGCCATAATTTCCTTTATAGGAGATTTTTAACCTGAAAGAGAAGACTTTAACTCAGTGTAGAGCAATGATATATTTCCTTAGGAATTTCTCATGCTAAAAGAGGGACATTGGCATGGACGTAGATGATCCAGAGGCTTGCCGCTTACAGCAATTAGATGAAGGGAAATGAGTTGTTGATGTTTGTGTACTGTGAACGAGGCACAACTTTAATGCTAAAAGGTTGATTGGATCAACCAGTGGTTTTCTTATACAAAGCCTAAGAGGAGGTTATGGGCCCAACAAGAGGGTGTTTTTGTGTCTCGTACAACGCCTGAGAGAGAGGCTAAAAGGGGTTGATCCTACAAGAGGATCTTTTATACTCAACAAGAGAGTGTTTTTGTATCTCGTACAAAGCTCGAGATGGAGGCTAAAGTTTGTTTGGCTCAATAAGAACCTTTTTGTATCTCGTATAAAGCCCGAGATGGAGGCGAAAAGGGTGATTGACTCAACGAGGGAGTCTCTTAGGTGTCTCGTATAAAGCCCGAGAGAGAGGCTAAACGTTTGCTTCGCTGGGAAGAATCATTGTACAAAGTCCAAGAGGAGGCTATTGTAACTGTTTCAGTTGAGTGACAAATCCAATATACTGATTTTAAAAGAGAAAATCAGTTCTTATATGAGTAACACTGTACTCAAGGATTCGATTCGAGGACCAGGGATATTTCCTTTTCTTTGAGGAAACGGGAAATCCAAAGGGTATTGAGACTGTCCGAGTCTACGGGTTTCCTTCCTATTTAACGAAGGAGTCACTTGAGAATGTCTTTGAGACTCAAGGATATTAGACTGTCCGTGTCTAGAGTTTCATCTTTTGTACTATGCTTTGAGAAACAGTAATAGACTCTTTGAAAGGATTGTTCTATGGAGATGACTAAGTTATGTTCCTATACCTGTAGGAGGTCATCGGAATAATTTGTACGAAGCCCAAGAGGAGGCTAGAGACTTTTAAGAAGCCGACGGGTCCTTGTACGAAGCCCAAGAGGAGGCTATCATTCCCGGAGGAAGAGATCATTATACGAAGCCTAAGAGGAGGCTGTGAATACTTCTAAGAAGCCAACGGGTCCTTGTACTAAGCCCAAGAGGAGGCAGGGATGCTTTTAGGAAGCCTGTGGGTCCTTGTACGATGCCCAAGAGGAGGTCGATGCTTTTAAGATGCCGATGGGTCCCCAAACCCCGAGAAATTCAAGACAGGCTATTCACGGAGGAATAGATCAAGCCAGGAAAGTTCGAGAATTTGGAAGAAACTCAAGAGATGCCATTCACGGAGAAAAAATCATCTCTGGGGAGTAGAGTTTCTTGACAAGTGCTTTTAAGAAGCCTGTGGGTCCCCAAACCCCGAGAAATTCAAGACATGCCATTCACCGAGAATAGATCAAGCCAGGAAAGTTCGAGAATTTGGAAGAAGCTCAAGTGATGCAATTCACGGAGAAGAGATCATCTCTGGGGAATAGAGCTTCTTTGACAACTTCTACGAGTGACAGTCTATGAAAGAGTTCACCGAGAATGCTGCCTTTCATATCTCCATATTGTTTAACCCCAAGAGGAGGGAAGACTGTGTCTGGTAATCCTATAGGGATCTAGTTTAGACTACTTCTAAGAGTGATCAACGAGCTTAATGCTAGACGTAGTTGCCGGGGAAACTCTAAATATCTATACTATTATTACACATTTGATATGAGTTTATGAAAGAAGACTTACAGCGAAACAACCCCACAATACAGTTATATGTATATGAAAGCGGTAAATGACAGCGTATAAACACTTACTCGGTTGTAGAGCTTCCATGCTGTTTGGTTAGTTGTTCAACAAAGACAGATTGAAAACAACAGTATATTCAAAATCAAAGGAGAAAGTGCTTTGAAAAAGAAAGATTTGGGGCTTACAGCTCAAGGAGAGGCCCAGGGAGTTTTACCAGTGATTGCACTATTGAATTTGTACAGAGGGACTTATACAAGTGACTGAGGCCCAAAAAGGTTTTCTGTACAAAGGGATGGGTCTTACACTCTATTAGAGGCCCAAAAAGTTTTTAAAGAAAAATAATGGGGCTTATAACACGAGGGTAGGCCCAGATGACTTTTCGTTAAAAATGGTAATCGCGCCGAGGTTTTCTTTCAACGCTGAGGGACTTATACAATAAGTGAGACCCAAAATTGTTTTGGTTAAAAGGGGGTTGGGTCTTACACTCTATTAGAGGCCCAAAAGTTTTGAATGGGTCTTATAGCTCAAGGAGAGGCCCAAGGTTATTTTTCAAAAGGCGACGATCGCGCCATTTATTTTTGACGGTATCGGGACTTATACAATACACTGAGGCCCAAAAATGATTTGGTAAAAAAAAGGGCTGGGTCTTACACTCTATTAGAGGCCCAAAAGGTTTAAAGAAAATAAATGGGTCTTACTACTCGAGGGTAGGCCCAAGATTTGTTTTTCAACGGATGATGATCGAGTCGAACCTTTTGAAATACAACGGGACTTATACCATAAGTGAGGCCCAAAATAGGTTGTATTTACAAAGGGTTGGGTCTTACACTCTATTAGAGGCCGAAAAAGTGTTTTGAAAATGATTTATGAGGGCTGAATTAATCCAAAAACCCTAATTTGTTTTCAAAATGTGTTTTAATTGAATAAAAATTCAATTAAAATGATCAAAATTGTTTAACATATGGAAAAAAAATTGTGATCTTGGATTAATGCTTCAAAAATTAAGTATTGACCTACAAAATAATTAGAAGGCATTAAAAGTTGCAAAATCAAGGTGGAAAAAATATTTTAAATGTAAAAAACAATTAAAACATTAATTCTTTGCAAAAATATCAATGATATGAAATAAATAATATTTTTGGGATTTTTTGATAAAATAAAATATTTTAACATTTTTGTGAATTATCAAAAAAAGAATCAACTCAAAATCATTAAAACTCAGAGAGAAATTAATTTTTGAATCAATTAAATAAAATCACAAAATTCAAATATTCAAATATTTGAAAATGGCGCCAAGAACAAAGGCAAGAACACGCGCGTGTTCTGAGTTTCCCAGATTTGCATTTTTTATCCAATCTCACTGAATACTTGATTATATCATGCAATCTACATATCAATCAACTCGTTTTAACCTCATGATCATGTCTATGGTCTTTAATTTCATTTATTTTTAACATGGAATAAGAAATCAAAGAGGAACCTCAAGAACCCTAATTTTTGCATGAAGGTTAAGAAATTTCACACACGATTCAAACAATGCAATTTATTGAGGGAAAACATTCCATGCATGATTATGAACATATGGCCAAATTATTGTGCAGCAAAAATTGCATGGATCGTAGAGTTAGAAGAGCTCATGCTTACCTCTTGCAGCTGGTGATCGTGTTTTGTGTTGGAGGTGTTACAGCTAGGTTCCAATGATCTGGATAGCTTCCCTAGGTGCCATGGAGTGTGTATGAATACTTGGAATGGATTGAAATGATCTGGAACTTGAGATGGTACCCCAACTGCAAATCTGTCAAGAACTTGAGCAACTGGATGGTGATTTTGTGATTTTGGTGTTCCAGATGTTATGTGAGTGTTTGGATCACTTCTATATGATGTATGTGAGGTGTGTGTGTGTGTGATTGGTTTGAGTGGAATTGCTCTCTAATGAAAAACCCGATAGTGACTTGCTAAGAAAGGCATTTTTTAGAGTGAGAAGTGGTTTTTGAGAAAGGCAAGTGTTGTAGGCCTTTGGTGTACTTAAACTGATCACAATTGAGCTCTATTTATAGTAGAGAAAGTTTGTTTTGCAAGGAATAGTGAATGTCAACTGCTGAGTAGGTTTGGCCAATGTTGGCAAATGAAAATCCAAGTCTCCTCTAGCCATTGACTAGAGGTTAGGGCACAGGCTACTGGACCCCTTGGTCTTGGATAAGTCTTGACTGAATTCAGTTGCTAAGAGCTCAGTTCATGCCACCTTGATGCTTCCATTGAATGCTCTAATCCAAAATTGGAGTCTTGTCCCTATTTTGGCAATTCTAGGTTCAACATGCTATTTCTTGTTCCAAAGACTTTGGAGGCTTGACTCAGTGATTGTCCCCTTTAGATTCAATCCTCAGAGGTGTCCAAGTGGATAGGAGCATTTGGATTTGGCTGATTTTGGCAAATCGACCAAAAGTGCAAAAATCTGCCTTGCCTTGGCAGATTTCAGCAAGGCATCTTGCCAATGTCATATCTCATGGCTCAAATTGAATTTGGTAATGTTCTTGGTCATTTTGGAAAGCCCTTGCATGATACAACAACTGTTTGAACATGTTTGGTTTTGATCTCTTTTGAATCCAAGTGAAAAATCCCCATACATTTGGAAAAAAGTAAAGGCAGATTCTGACTTAGTGAAATTTTCACTAAGTGTTGGAACAAAGTGACTTTTCTTGATTTTGATCACTCCATAACTCAAAATCCATGAGGAATTTGGACATAAGTTAGTATGAAGCTTTTGTAGAGGGCAATGTGATCTACAAATCAAGCTTTGAATGGGAAACAATGGCCTTATGGTTTAGGAGTTATGGTTCTCCAAAGTTGGCACATTAGTGTCACTTTTTCCATAACTTGAAAATTTTTCTAAGTTTTTATGGTTACCCCTTTTACAAGTTATCCCACTTTCTTTGATTTTTCTTGATGAATGATGATTCAAATCATACATTAACATCATTTTAGGGTTAAAAATCCATTTTGGTGAAAAATCTCAAAAAGTCAAAGTTGACTTTTGTGCACAGTTGAATTTTTATCAGATGAATTCCAAACTGTGCAATTCTTCAGGAAATCATGTCCTTGACCTAAATCAAACTTGATGGACATGTTCCATGGGTGTCATAGGGTATATTGAATCATGTCTTAGGGTTTGGGAGCATGTCCTGGTCAAAAGTCAAAGTTACAGTTGACTTTCCTCGCGAAACCCTAATTGTGGTGCAGATGAAATTGAGACTTGTTGCTCAAGCTTCTTGGATTAATCCATTATTCCAAATGGATCAATATGGTATATTAGAGACCCTCAAATCATGTCTTGAGGTCTTGGTTCATGATTTGTCCCAAAAGTCAACTTAGGGGTGAATTAGGTCAAGAAACCCTAATTCTTGATTTTTGATGTATGCATCCCCTGAGGTTAAATTGACTTGATGATTGGGTTCATGAGGTTCCATGGAGTATATTAGGTTATGTTTTGGATCATTGGCTTGTGCCCAGATGAAAAATTTCCATCTGGAGGCCCTGGTCTATCAAAACCCTAATTTGGTGACACTGTTGATCTTGAGACTTGATCCACCTAGAAGGGAGCAGCCTTGTGCTTAATCCTTGAAGTGGGAGTCCTTTTGATCCGTTGTGGATATTTTAGAGGTTAGACAAGTTGAAGATCAAGTCATTCCTTGATTGATCCTTTGTCTAAACCTCTGAGAGGGCTTAAAACCCTAATTTTGATTGTAGTGAATGCTCAACAACCCTTAAGGCATTTGATGAGGCATGATGGTTCATCCATATTGTGATGATGATTTGCACAATGATGGGAAACTTAGTGGTCAAAATTTGTGGTATGACAGCTCCGTCGAACAGACGAGCAGAACGCACTGACCAAAGAGTACGCGCCCAGGTACAAGCGCTGCTCTACAAAACAAATTGAGACAGGGTTTTGCTCAAGAAAGAGCAGAACCCATGCCCGACAGTGGTTTCTCCACCGAGCCCGCCATCGTCCAAGTACCATTACAGGAAGAACACCTAGCTCGTGATGGGAAGTTCACGTCGCGAACTCAGGCCTCCAAAGCGACCTGAGCTCCACTCTCATGCCCGGAAGCTACCCAGGTCGTTTGACCAGTCCCCCTGAGTGTCGAACATATCTAAGTCGAGCAAACCCCAAAACAACGAATCATTCGAAGTTACCCTTATGACGGGTACACGCACGCATAGAACAAAATTTCAACACTTAGCAAAAATAAAGAAAAGTAAAGCCATGCGCGAATACAGGTCATACAAAATCGACCAGATCAGTATGGAATAAAATATTACAATAAAAGTGGCCACGAGGACCACGAGTGTACCAGTTACATCAACAAGGGGCTATGTCCCATACAAAAATTAAAGTTACATAAATACGGCATGCAGGCCGACCCGATTGATATTCCACCCTTGCCCTTCGCTTGGGCATTCTTCACCATCCTTTCATGGGCAGAAGTCATTTTACCTGCAAAAATATAACGAGCACGTTAGCACAAAGAAAGAATAACAGTCTAAGCAGGCTAAGAAATAAAAGCTTTCCAGTAAGGCTAGAGCATCATCCTGAGCCCGGCACTCGAGGAGCTCCTTTGTGTTAATAAAATGGCTCTCCACCTTGAGCCCCCTATCTTCCTCGTAAATTGGTTCCTCGCTCTTAGTCATGCACTAAGCAGGGGTAAAACTGTTGACAAAGCCCACCAGCTTCGCATAGCCGACCTTGTCATCCTCGTCCAGCATCTCAGGGGTGGCGGTGTAACCATCCGTCCCATGGTGAAATGGTCCCCGCTCCAACAAAAAGGGAACTTCAGCAGTCTCTGCCCTACTATCTTGCCATCCTTGTCGATGAGTTCCTCCTCGTTTGTGTCCGTTGAGACCTCCCAGACGAACGTGGAGTCAGTGGCCCTCGCCGACACAGGCTCAATAATATAGTACCTCTCCTTGAAAGTCCTAATGGACTCAGAGAAGGGTTTGAACAGATTCCTCCCCTACTTCATGGAGACCAAACTGAATTTCCTCCCCGAAACCTGTCGCTGAAGGTGGAAGACTGTAAAGAAAAGATGGAGGGTAGCTCCTATCTCCAAATAATCGCATGTCAGCTCAAATGCCCGTATGAAGGCTATCGAGCTAGGATCCAGATGCAAGGGAGCCAGAGCCAAATGAACGAAGACCGACCTCTGGAAATCAGTAAAGGGCAACCTCAGCCCAATCTCCTTGAAAATATATTCATACATCGGGAACCTCTCCCTGTAGTCCATGCAGATGCGGTCGTCTTCTCCGGGGAAATGTACCTTTCATTCCCCTTCAGCCCCACAATCGTGAAAACGTCTCCAGTATATGAGGAAAAACGGAGGCATGCTCCGCGGGTTCTGCGACTGACCACTCTTCCGTGGAAGTCCTCAAGGGAGGGGTCTCGTCAGCATCGCGGGGAGTAGCGGTGTCTTCGGTATCACTATCTTCTGAGGAGCTCTCCTCGGACAAGTCTCTAAGAATTTCGTCCTCATTTTTGCGGGCCATCTCCTTTAACTGAAAAACAGAGGACAAAAGTGAATTCGATGACAAAATCAAATTCACCCTTCCACCGCTAGTCAAGGGAAAGGGCGCGCAAAGCCCCGAGGACGATGTCCCCGACCTAAGCCCTACTCAAATGGCACAGCTATAGTGCGAGGAGATGCCTAGGGAAACCCCTCCAACGCACGCGGGGAGATCCTCCCCAGTTTGCTACCCATAATATCGTTTGAAGGCCTACCGAAAAACTCATGAGTTCGCCGGAAAACTCATGAGTACACCGTAAAATTCGTGAGCTCCACCGGCGACAAACACTCCCGTCGTCGCAGTGGCGCCAGAATCAACTTAAAGTCCTAAGTTCCTAAGGTTCCAGCAACTACAACAACGGTGAAAACGGTCAAACCACCGCCTACCACCAACAGTCACCGAAAACTGCTACAACGCTACCTAGTTCCACCCTAACAACATGCATTATAAGAGAATAGTAAGCAAAAAAGCCTAAAATAAAGATCAATTCAAGTAACTTATGTGGTTGAGGAAAAGGTTAGGGGGTCGAAGAAGGCTGGCCGGTGCTTGTACGACGGCTGGACGGTGGTTGGACGACGGCTAGACGGCTGCGAACGACAGGATGCAGAACAATGAAATAGAGAAGAGAGAGAAGCAAAAAGTGAAAATGAGTAGCTTTTCCCTCTATTTATAGACGATCTGAGGGCACGTGCATGAGCACGCGCGGCTAGGGGTATCATCATGACCCTAGCCTAGCCATCATGACGTATTAAATGCAGCACATGGCTCGAGGCACACGTGGCACCTCACTTCTTCAGATTACATCAATCGTTGGGCTCCCTGTATGTCGGGCATGCCAAACAAAGTTACGTATCCCGCGGGCACTAACTCCCTTGGGCATCGTAGAACAACCTTATCTCGTCGACAAGCGATGACCATTTCTGGACCTCCCCGGGACTGCAAACTGCCCTTAAGTCATCACTCTCATGCTCGAGAACAACGACTTGGGGGGCTCCTATTCCGGACTGGCCCAATGACTAGGCATAGTCCAATCCACTTCTGCTCCCAGAACGACCCAATTGCCTAAGTCCAGCCAATTTGGGGCAACATTTACCTTTCTGCCTCTCTACCGGGCAAAGATGGCCGGATGACCCCAAGGGTAATCTGCTCCTCCTCGGTAGTTCCTGCCCGTCACGCACGGTTCCACCATCCAAAAATAGTCACGACGCTCGTGCCCGCAACTGCACCTCTGCCCGTGACAACGACTAGTTTCGGGCACCTCTGCCCGTCCCAACGGCTAGTTTCTGGCAGTTATCTATTCTTCGGGAAAATGTTATCTCGCCCCGAAAATAGGGACCGTTGGCCAAGCGCTGAGGGCAATATAAAAACCCTCTCATTTGAGAGGGTCAGGTATTCTAAATCATCCTATGAAACACATACTTTGTACTTGCTCTCTCTCTCTCTCTCTCTCTCTCTCTCTCCCCCGATTCTTACTTTAGCATCAGAGTGCCTTGCAGGTACACCCCCTCGTCATCTCTCACACCCAGCATCGCAGACGTCATCTTTGGCCCTCTTCAGGTTCTTATCATCCGTCAAGATCAAACCTCAAGAGAAAAAACATGCGGTTCAGTTTGGTTCGGTTGACTTTTAAAAATAAAACCAAATCAAACCAAACTAAACCAAACAAAAGCGGTTTGGATTGGTTCAGTTTTTTACAACATTTTTTTATAGTAAATAATAAATAAATACCAAGTCATTCATAAATTTAACATTACTAAATAATAATTCTTTCATACACCACCACCAAATGTTACACAATACTGCTTCAAGATATTTGGTGGAATTTTTCCTCTTAAACATCTCATTATAAAATCATACATTTAACAAACACTAAATAACAAGTCTTTCATACAACACCTAATGTGATAATACTACTTCAAAGTAATTGAATAATAACATAATAATGCATGCTTCATTTTTCCTCTAGCTTTTTTTCCTGTTTGTTCAGAAAAAAATACAAAATTTAGTAGTAGTATATGATTCAGAAAAATTTAAAATTAGTTCTAAATACAATCTCAGAGCACATGTTTATATTGCCACACCAAAAAATCAAGGCTTCACACCCATTACAACCAAGACAACAATCCTACGACGAACACAAACTATACTAATAAGCATTACAATTGAGCGAGAACACCAAGAAAAAACTAATGTTGCAGAAATCATCAAAGTTAGCATAAGAGCTTCACAATCTCCAATAATTTAGCTAAATCCACCATTATCCTAGCAAGACATTAGGTGGAATTTGGATATAAAAGTATATGATATAAAAGTATGCCAGATTGTCAATCACCATATATTTCACAAGTCATAAACAAAGCATTTGATACAAATAAGAAATTCTTCATGATACAAAACACAAGTACAGAGAGAACACCTGTAAACACAAGAAACATACTAGAGTATGCAACCATGAAATGGGATCATGTATATATAAACATGTTCTATAATCTTATCAAAACATCACATGCAACAAACACAGATGTATGTATCTAGTCCCACCATTTTTGTGACACCTCAATATTCAATCTAAAACCTTTTCAAGTTCAATCATCATTGATGTTTCCATGTGGAAAAGGATAATAACTTTAATTGACCTATTTCTTTTTTCTTTTTCTCTTTCCTATATAAATTTTATGCTATGATTGTGATAGTTAAATGTTTTTTATGATATGTAAATCTTGTTTGTGCACTTGCAAACGATTTAAAGTGAGAGAAAAAAGTAATATTAATAACTAGACTATTAATTTATTATGTGAACCGAATTTCGTCCAAGAAGAATTCACAATTTCAGAATTCACAAAATAAAAAATTACAGAATTCAAAATTCAGAATTCACAAAATTTACAAAATTCATAATTTAGAAAATAAATATTTACATTACCTAATTTTGTGACGAAAGCTAGTCAGATTCAATATGAGAAATCCCCTCATTGAGTTGTGGGATCGGAGCAATTTCTAAAAATATATCAAATATATTAACAAATATTAGACATTGCTAGAATTTATAACAGTTGATTAAAATAGAATCATTAATCATGAACAAAACAGATTTTACAACATATATATATATATATACCTTGTTTGAGCTTCTCTAAGTCTTCCAAATGCTCTTCAGTATCCACTTTCAAAGGGGATGATCTTAACCAATTTTGCGCACATATTAAAGCTTCAATAGTGTGTGGTGTAAGAGAGCTCCTATAACAACTAAGAACTCCACCTTCAGTACTAAAAGCATACTCTGAAGCAACAGTAGATATTGACATATCCAAGATATCTCTAGCTATTATACCAAGAGTTGGGTATTTGGTGGAATTTACCTTCCACCAATTCAAGATGTTAAAATATGGACTTTTCTTCTCCCTCGTCTCCGTGAGATACGAATCCACTTTATTTTTATTTAAATTCAGATCTTGATCCATGTCCTTCTCAAATTCATCATCCATATGATCAGAAGATGTAACAAATTCTGATGGTTCTATTTCTTGTGCAACACTTTCAGCTTGGCCTTTACTTAAGAAATTACTATAGCTTTCAAACATTTTGTTTAATGTTTGTCTCACCTTATCACACAAAGAATCAACAACTTCCTTCTCATAAAACTTATCCAATCCCCACCTAATAATCTGGAACTTACGACGAGGATAAAAAATTACAACAATAAATACCAACTTATTCATCTTTATGACATCCCTCCAATACTTACTATATTTTTCGTGCATAATGTCACCCATACTTATAAGTAATGTGTCATCTTTGTGACATTCCTTCCAAGTCTTTAATGCCTCTAATATTGTACAATGTTCTATGAAATACATAGAAGATGATACATACGTTGAACCTGACACCTTCTTAGTGATTTCAAAAAACAACTTCACAAATTTCACAAAACACTTGGCATTATCCCAATCCTCATTATTTGGTGCACCCCTTTCCAACATCGCATACTCAACACAAATCTCGCCTAATATCTTAAAGGCCTTTTGAAACTTCAATGCACTTTCAAGCATTAGGTAGGTGGAGTTCCATCTAGTGGGACAATTATATTACATTGTAGACTTGTCTTGTATCCTAACTTCTTTAATACATGTTCTAAACCTATCTAAACGACCAGGTGACTGACGAACATATCGAACCACACTCCTGATTTTGGAAACTAAAGAATGCATGATCTTCAACTTCAGCCCATCATTGACAACAAGGTTAAGAATGCGGGCACAACATCTAACGTGCAAATGCTCCCCTTTTAATGGATGTGAATTCCAATCCTCCATTGTATTTTTTAGGTAAGTGATATCAACATCATTTAAAGTCGCATTATCAACTGTGATGGTGAAAACCTTATCTATCATCCAACCCTCCAAACACTTTTTAATCTTTTTACCAATTATCTCTCCCTTATGAGATGTTATAGGACAAAAATTAAGAATCCTTTTATGCAACTTCCAGTCTTGATCAATGAAATGTGTAGTAAGAACCATATAATTAATATTTTGCACAGAATTCCAAGCATTAGTTGTTAGACAAACACTTTGATTAGTTTTAGTAAACATGTTTCTTAACTTATATTTCTCACTCATGTAAAGACTCAAACAATCCCTAGTAATTGAAATCCTTCCCGGAAGTGGGAACCTAGGTTGTGTAACACTCATAAAATGACGGAATCCTTCATTTTCAACAAAAGAAAAAGGCAACTCATCCACGATTATCATTCTAGCTAAAGCTTGTCTACACAATTCAACATCAAAATGGATACCAACAAGTGCATTACTAGATCCTTTAGGGCCTTTTTGAAGGCTAAGAGTGGTTTGAGTAGGATCAAGAACACTCTTGGGAATTTGTTTACATTGATGCAGCAAATGGTTATTTAAATTTGTGGTTCCATTCTTGTGTGAATCAGCAGTATAAGATTTTGTACACAATTACACTTAGCCCGAGTACCCAAAATATCTCTTGTAAAATGATCCCAAACCCAAGATCTAGGCCTACAAGGTGTTTGTTTACCTGAATCTCCAACATATGAATCATCGGCATTAGAATCATCAGCTTTAGAATCACCAACTTCTCCAACTTTCCTTTTCCTTTTCTTTTGAACATTGTCACCATAATGTTTGTCCAAATCAATAGTTTGGGGTGGATATGTTGTAGGTATCGGTGGATTATTTTGAGGATGCAAATACATAATACATACACTGTTTGTTATCTTTCTACATCATACATAATGCAAAATATATAATACAGAGACCAAAATCAAAATTAAATTGCACTTTCATAAATTAAAATCTGTTCAATTTTAATTTCTCAAGTTTACCTGATTTTCGGCCATTAAAAATGAAGCATCAGAAACATCATTTAGATTGAGATCCTTATCAATAGCCATATATAAGAAAGAGAGAAGCCAAGATATTAGAAAGAGGAGAAAGCTTCACAACCACAACAACAACAAAATAGTTTTGGATTAAAATCCACCATTAATGTTGCCACTGAATCCAACAGACTACATAATTAATAAATCTCAAAGAAATTAAACTTCTCAAGATATACTTTCTCAATACTGAGTTTATTATAAACTAGCTATACTTTCTCAAGATGTCTAATTATAAACTACTATTTCCAAATTTAACTATACTTTCTGTAATACCCCATAATTTTGTGAACATTTTTGGATAATATTATTATGATCAACTGGGTTCCGGTGTACTCTGAGCAATTATTGGATAAGTAATTAGAGTAAACTGACGAACTCAAAATTTGATTAGAATAATATTATTTAACTTGGAGTTTTATTAATTGGTGTATTTGAGATAATTTGGAAAATTAGTAGTATTATCAATTAATGTTCCTATGTCTATTTTCTTTTCATTTTCCTTATTTGAGAAAAGATAGAAAACTTGGAGAAAGAAAAGGAAGAGAAGGAAAAGGAAGGGAAAAGAAGAGGAAAATTCTCAAGAACTCTAGGACTTGAATCATCAACCAATCTTCATCTTTTCATCTCAGCTTCAACCTCCTCATCTTGTAATCCAGGTGGGTTCTAGTTAGATGCTCTAGAGTAGAGTTTCATTGAGTTTTAGAGTTAGTTTGACATTGGTAGGAAATTAGAAATTTTGCACCAAAATCATGTTTTAATGTTCCTTATGATTGATACATGTTAGATATGTGTTATTGTGTATCCAATTGGTATTTTTCTGGTGTTTAGAAGTGAATTGGAAGGGAAAATGGAGCATTTTTCGCAAACCCATTATGCAGGAAAATTTCTGGTTTTTACGCTGCTCATACGCGTATCACCCAAGGCAATACGCGTATTGGTTAAGGCAATACGCGTATGGCCATGCAGAAATGTGGGCAATACGCGTATGAGGTAGGGTAGTACGCGTATTGGGGTTTTAAAAGGAATTTTTGGGAAAAATCAGTCTCTGTCCATACGCGTATGACTTTGGGCAATACACGTATAGCTGGGCGAGCCAGCTGGGCAATACGCGTATGGCACAAGGCAATACGCGTACGGCCAGGAGGGTGCATAATTATGTTTTTTCGCGATACCATTTCTCGTTATGTCCATAACTTTTGACTAGTTTATCCGTTTTTAACATTCTTAATATCGTTGGACAGCTAACAAAATGTACTTTCTTATTAAAATGGTTTTAAGATTGTTGGCCGATTTAATTATGTTGGGATTTTTGGAATAGTTTCGTTTTGTCGACTTTTATCGTTTAATGGTGTGTAATTGTTGTTGAATATATATGCATGTTAAAATATGAAATAGGTAGAGTGAGGAGCATTACCATAAACAATGTTGAAAAGTGTGAAATGACATAGCGACAACGCTCGCGCATGAAAGGCCGAGGCGTGTTTCTAATAATCATAACCAGTTTATCTTATGGTGTAGTTTCATGAGACTCGAGCACCTCCTTTGAAACGTATGCACAATTACTTGGCAGGTTTGATTCCCGCGTATAGTACGAATGGAGCCTACGGGTAAAGAGACTTGTGACGGTGTACGAGCCGTGTGAAGTGACAAATCACGGTGTATAGGCCGATGATCCCGAATCCATTTCGTATGCCAAGTAACTACAAGGATCCATGACTCGGGTCGTCTTTTAGACGTAGAAGCGGGTGGGAAAAGGGGATGCCTTGGTACGGTTATTGATTTGTGAGATTCTTGAGTTAACAGGCTCAAGACGTACTTTGGTACTAGTGTGAGTTAACAGGCTCACGAGTGTGAATGTATATTTAGCGTATGTGTACTCAAAGTCACTTCCCTTCCCTTTTGACTTGAGTTAGGTTTATTAGAACCTTGTAAAGCCGAGATGACTTTAAGATAGGGAACTCACTGAGATTTGATGTATCTCACCCCACTGTCGTTGTTTACATCACAGGTACTGCAGGTTCCGCGAAGGGTAAGGATAAGGCTGTGTGATTATCCTTACTTATCTGATGGCTTTGCTTCCGTTGTGGAGTTTTTGAGATCATTAGTGATCTAGTTCCTAGTATTTATCTTTGGAACATCTTGTAGATATACTATGCCGTAGTTTTTTTTATTAGGCTTTTTTTTTGGACATGTATATGTATAATGTGTTTACTAGGAACTTATTGTATATTTCAGTACCAAAAGTGGAATTCATGTATAATATATGCTTTGATGTATGTATATATATATGGGCTTTACAGTTGGTATCAGAGCATGTCGTATCCTTGACCTAGCCATGAAATAGAATAAGTTTTCTTTCCGTTTCATATGCGGCGTGTCGCCATTGGTCTTGTGTGTTATATTTATGGTATTGAGTCTGATCAACTTAATCCTATCTGTATGAAATTCAGGAATATGGCTGACAGGCGCAGAAACAACCGTGGTAGACCGAGAACCACTCCAGAAGGGACTAATCCGCCGGGGGACGATGAAGATGCTCCTTTATACCAATTTATGCAACAGATGCAGCAACATCAGAATCAGTTTGTGCAACAAATGGTATAGCAAATGGCTGGTGGCGTGCATCCTCCAGTGGTGGTTCCTGAAGCTGCAGGGGGAACCTTTAGGGATTTCATTCGTATGAATCCTCCGGAATTCCAGGGAGGGTTAGATCCAGTAAAGGCTCATGAATGGATATCAGGTATAGAACGGATTTTCCTAATAGTTCAGTGCAGTGAGGAAAACAAGGTGGTCTTCGCTTCTCACTTATTGAAGGGTCCTGCCATGAGGTGGTGGGAAAACGCTTCAGCCTTAATGACAATTCAAGAGGTACTAAAGGTATGGGAGCAGTTTAAGGTAACTTTTATGGAGAAATATTTTCCAAGTTCCTTGAGGTCTCAGAAGGAATTCGAGTTTCAACAATTGAGACAAGGTAACTTGACTGTGGCTTCTTATGCGGAAAAGTTCGAGGTTATGGCTGCTTATTCTAGACAAGCCATGTATGCTCCTGATGAGAGGTGGAAGATTAATCAGTTTCTGTTTGGTTTAAGGGCTGAAATTTCACATAGTGTGTCTCAGAGAGAATTCACTAGCTATGCCGAATTGTTAAGACAGTGTTATGTGGCGGAGCATAGTTTGAAGAAGGTACAAATGGAAGGAGATTTGATTAGGATGAATCAAAGTGACCGAGGGAGATCGAATCAACAAGTTAGACCAAGGCAACAATCATTCAAAGGGAAGCAAATTCAGAGTTCTAGGACTAGTGTGCCTCCGGTATGCCGTACTTGTGGAAGGAATCATTGTGGTAGGTACAGTTTGGAGGGAGTGAGGTGTTATCAGTGTAATAAAGTGGGCCATATATCGAGGGATTGTCCTCAGGGTAGGAATCAGACACAAGGGAAGAATACCGGCCGAGTGTATACCTTGGATGCGAGGAAAGCAAAGAATGATAACTCCTTAATTGCGGGTACGTGTTTCGTAAATGGACATCCTTGTTTTGTTTTATTTGATTGTGGGGCAACACATTATTTGTGTCCACGCGTTGCGTGAAGCGACTTGGGTTGCAAGCTGTTCCTTTGTTTCCTCCTATGGTGGTTACTACTGCCATGGATGAGATTATAGAGACACCGTAGATGTGTGAAAATTGTTTATTATCGCTGAATGAAAGAGTTTTCCAGATTGACCTTATCTGTTTACCTCTTAAGAAAGTGGATGTTGTTCTGGGGATGGATTGGCTTTCTGCTAATTCGGTGTTTATTGGGTGTGAGGAAAAACTGATCATTATCTACCGAGGCCACTTCGAAGGATGTGTTAACTACTATTTTAGAAGGTACGGTTGGAATGATTAATTTCTTGTTTGAGGAGGAAAAGTTTGTTCTTTTGATTCTTACTAAGGAGGAGAGTAGTAACATCCAAGTTTTGAGTATTCCGGTAGTTTGTGATTTTCCTGAAGTTTTCCCCGGGGATATCACTTCTCTTCCTCCGGAGCAAAAAGTGGAATTCTCTATTGACCTGATACCGGGAACGTCTCCAATATCCGTTTCTCCGTATCGGATGTCACCACTTGAATTAAGAGAATTAAAGGATCAATTGGAAGAATTGTTGGCTAAGTATTTTGTTCGACCAAGTGTTTCGCCCTGGGGAGCTCCAGTGTTATTGGTAAAGAAAAAGGATGGTGGAATGCGATTGTGTATTGATTACCGTCAGTTGAATAAGGTCACCATCAAGAATAAATACCCATTACTAAGGATAGATGACCCGTTAGATCAATTGAAAGGAGCCTGTGTGTTCTCAAAGAATGATTTACGGTCGAGTTATCATCAGATTCGAGTGAAGAGTTCAGAGGTACCAAAGACCGCGTTTAGAACCCGTTATGGTCATTATGAATTTTTGGTAATTCCTTTCGGTGTGACGAATGCTCCGGCAGTTTTCATGGATTATATGAACCGGATATTTCAACCTTACTTGGACCAATTTGTGGTGATTTTCATTGACGACATTCTTATTTATTCTCGTGATCCTCAAGAGCACGGAGAACACCTAAGAATTGTTTTATCCATCTTACAAGAGAAGCAACTTTTTGCTAAGTTAAGTAAGTGTGAGTTTTGGATGTCTGAGGTTAATTTTCTTGGTCATGTCATATCCCAGGGAGGTGTAGCGGTCGATCCATCAAAAGTTGAAGCAATGATTAATTGGGAGAGATCGAAGAATGCTTCTAAAGTTAGAAGTTTCTTGGGATTGGCAGGGTACTACAGAAGGTTTATCAAGGGTTTTTCGCAGTTGGCTTTACCATTGACGAGACTTACTCGGAAGGATTATTCATATGAGTGGGATTCGGCTTGTGAAATAAGTTTTAGGAGTTTGAAGGAAAGATTGACTACCGCTCCTGTTTTGGTTATTCCTGATTCTAGCAAGTCATATGAGGTATATTGTGATGCATCGAAAAAGGGATTAGGCGGGGTGTTAATGCAAGATGCACATGTAGTGGCTTATACTTCACGACAGTTAAAAGTCCATGAAGAGAATTACCCAACACATTATTTAGAATTGGCGGTAGTTGTATTTACTTTGAAAGTGTGGCGTCACTATCTGTATGGTGTACGTTTTGAGATGTTTAGCGACCACAAGAGCTTAAAGTACTTATTTGATCAGAAAGAGTTGAACATGCGTCAGAGGAGATGGATGGAATATTTGAAGGATTATGACTTGGAGTTAAAATACCATCTGGGTAAAGCAAATAAGGTGGAGGATGCATTGAGTAGGAAGGTGTTGCATAATGCCGAGTTGATGATGTTAGAGTATACCTTAATGGAAAAGTTTAGAGATCTAAATCTTCAATTTAATTGGACTCCAAATTATGTAGTCATGAGGAATTTGAATGTCTCTTCTACTCTTAGGGAAGAAATCCAGCAAGAGCAAGGGTTAGACAAGAAGTTACAGGAAGTGTTATTACAACCGGGTTTTGTGCGAGCTACCAACGGATCTATTTTGTTTAACCAAAGGATTTGTGTTCCAGATAGCACGGAGTTAAAAAGGAGGATTTTGGAAGAAGCGCATAAGGGTGCTTTTACTATACATCCTGGTGCTTCAAAGATGTATCAAGATTTAAAGAGGGACTATTGGTGGCCCGGGATGAAAAAGGATATTGCGGTGTATGTGTCGGAATGTGCGGTGTGCCAACAAGTGAAGATTGAGCACCAAAGGCCGGGTGGCTTGTTGCAACCTTTAGAAATTCCGACGTGGAAATGGGATAGTATTTCGATGGACTTCTCAGTGGGATTACCCCGTGCGCAGGGTGGTTATGATTCGATTTGGGTAATTGTGGATCGGTTAATGAAATCAACGCATTTCTTAGCTGTGAAGACTACCTACAAGGCGAGTCATCTCGCAAGGTTGTTCATTTAAGAGATAGTGAGATTGCATGGTATTCCTACTAGTATCGTTTCGGATAGAGATCCAAAGTTTACTTCAAGATTTTGGAGAGCTTTTCAACAAGCCATGGGAACGAGGTTATGTTTGAGTACGTCGAATCATCCGCAAACAGACGGTCAGACGGAACGGACAATACAAACTATGGAGGACATGTTGAGAGCTTGTGTACTTGAAAGTGGAGGAAATTGGATAGAACTTTTGCCGTTGATCGAATTCTCTTATAATAACAGTTATCATGCAAGTATTGGTATGCCATCTTATGAGGCGTTATATGGTAGGAAGTGTAGAACGTCATTGTGTTGGGCGGAGGTTGGCGACGATAGAATTTTGGGACCCGAGATTATTCACGAGACTACGGAAAAGATTAGAATGATTAGTGGAAAAGTTAAACAAGCCCAAGATCGTCAGAAAAGCTATGCGGACAACCGTAGGAGACCGTTAGAGTTTGATGAGGGTGATCATGTATTTTTAAAGGTTACTCCGAGACTGAGATTGAAAGGACCATTTAAATCGCGGAAGTTAAGTCCAAGATACGTGGGACCGTATCAAATCTTAGAAAGAATTGGAGAAGTAGCTTACAGATTAGCCTTACCGCCTTCTCTGTCAGAAATGCATGACATTTTTCATGTGTCTCAGCTTCGGAAATTTGTCCCAGATCCTCTTCAGCCAATTTAACCAGATACCATTGAGATAGAAGCTGATTTGACGTTTGAGCCTCAACCGAGTCGTATCACAGGAAGAGAAACTAAAGTGTTAAGGCATAAAGAGATTCCTATTGTTAAGGTCCAGTGGGATGAGACGCATCTGGGCGATGCAACTTGGGAATTGGAATCGGAAATGCGGGAGGTCTACCCTCATCTGTTCAGGTAATCTTTTAAATTCGAGGGAAAATTTCTATTTAAGGGGGGAGGATGTAATACCCAATAATTTTGTGAACATTTTTGGATAATATTATTATGATCAACTGGGTTCCGGTGTACTCTGAGCAATTATTGGATAAGTAATTAGAGTAAACTGACGAACTCGGAATTTGATTAGATTAATATTATTTAACTTGAAGTTTTATTAATTGGTGTATTTGAGATAATTTGGAAAATTAGTAGTGTTACCAATTAATGTTCCTGTGTCTATTTTCTTTTCATTTTCCTTATTTGAGAAAAGATAGAAAACTTGGAGAAAGAAAAGGAAGAGAAGGAAAAGGAAGGGAAAAGAAAAGGAAAATTCTCAAGAACTCTAAGACTTGAATCATCAACCAATCTTCATCTTTTCATCTCAGCTTCAACCTCCTCATCTTGTAACCCATGTGGGTTCTAGTTAGATGCTCTAGAGTAGAGTTTTATTGAGTTTTAGAGTTAGTTTGACATTGGTAGGAAATGAGAAATTTTGCACCAAAATCATGTTTTAATGTTCCTTATGATTGATACATGTTAGATATGTGTTATTGTGTATCCAATTGATATTTTTCTGGTGTTTAGAAGTGAATTGGAAGGGAAAATGGAGCATTTTTCGCAAACCCATTATGCAGGAAAATTTTTGGTTTTCACGCTGCCCATACACGTATCACCCAAGGCAATACGCGTATTGGTTAAGGCAATACGTGTATGGCCATGCATAAATGTGGGCAATACGCGTATGAGGTTCCATTTTCTCGGCCATCTGCCCATTTGCGTATTGGTACGCGTACGGTTTTGGGCAATACGCGTATGAGGTAGGGTAGTACGTGTATTGGGGTTTTAAAAGGAATTTTTGGGAAAAATCAGTCTCTGCCCATACGCGTATGACTTTGGACAATACGCGTATGGCTGGGTGAGCCAGCTGGGCAATACGCGTATGGCACAAGGCAATACGCGTACGGCCAGGAGGGTGCAGAATTGTGTTTTTTCGCGATACCGTTTCTCGTTATGTCCATAACTTTTGACTCGTTTATCCGTTTTTAACATTCTTAATATCGTTGGACAGCTAACAAAATGTACTTTCTTATTAAAATGGTTTTAAGATTGTTGACCAATTTAATTATGTCGGGATTTTTGGAATAATGTCATTTTGTCGACTTTTATCGTTTAATGGTGTGTAATTGTTGTTGAATATATATGCATGTTAAAATATGAAATAGGTAGAGTGAGGAGCATTATCATAAACAATGTTGAAAAGTGTGAAATGACATAGTGACAACGCTCGCGCATGAAAGGCCGAGGCGTGTGTCGAATAATCATAACCAGTTTATCTTACGGTGTAGTTTCATGAGACTCGAGCACCTCCTCTGAAACATATGCACAATTACTTGGCAGGTTTGATTCCCCCGTATAGTATGAATGGAGCCTATGGGTAAAGAGACTTGTGACGGTGTACGGGCCGTGTGAAGTGATGGATCACGGTGTACGGGCCGATGATCCCAAATCCATTTCGTATGCTAAGTAACTACAAAGACCCATGACTCGGGTCGTCTTCTAGACATAGAAGCGGACGGGAAAAGGGGATGCCTTTGTACGGTTATTAATTTGTGAGATTCTTGAGTTAACAAGCTCGGGACGTACTTTGGTACTAGTGTGAGTTAACAGGCTCACGAGTGTGAATGTATATTTAGCGTATGTGTACTCAAAGTCACTTCCCTTCCCTTTTGACTTGAGTTAGGTTTATTAGAACCTTGTAAAGCCGAGAGGACTTTAAGATAGGGAACTCACTGAGATTTGATGTATCTCACCCCACTGTCGTTGTTTACATCACAGGTACTGCAGGTTTCTTCTGGGTAAGGATAAGGTTGTGTGATTATCCTTACTTATCTGATGGCTTTGCTTCCGTTGTGGAGTTTTTGAGATCATTAGTGATCTAGTTCTTAGTATTTGTCTTTGGAACATCTTGTAGATATACTATGCCGTAGTTTTTTTTATTAGGCTTTTTTTTTTTTGCATGTATATGTATAATGTGTTTACTAGGAACTTATTGTATATTTCTGTACCAAAAGTAGAATTCATGTATAATATATGCTTTGATGTATGTATATATATATGGGCTTTACACTTTCTCAAGATGTCTAATTATAAACTATTGTTTCTCAAATTTAACTAGAAAAAATAGCAATGTATATTTTGCTTAAACTGTCTTTTTAAACTATTGTTTCTCTAATTATAAACTATGTTTCTCTAATTATAAACTATATTAAACTATATTTCCACTTTTCTCTAATTATAAACTAACTTTTTAAACTAATGCTTAAACTGACTTTTTAAACTACTGTTTCTCAACTTTGATCTAACTTATGAGCACTTCCAATCTTGAGGACTCACCAATCATAAATGTATAACCGAGATTATATTTTACTTGAATCTAACTGCAGTGACTCAATTATAAACGAAAATTCTCAACAAAACAAAAAACCCTACTCATTGAAGCAGTAGTAACCAATTTCATACCAACAGTTAGGGAAATCAACTTTAAAAGAAATCTAAAACAGAATTTTAAGTGAGAAAACAATATCTGAACTTATTTCCATATAAATTGGTTTTAGTTACAATAGAAACAAAAATTTGGGGGAAAAATAACAGAAACACAACATGATAAGATATCGAAACACAACATGATAAAATAATGCATGTCCCACAACAACAATAGATTCATAATATGATAAGATATAATCGGAAAAAAAATTTGAAAAACATGTGAAAGTGAAAGTGAAATCGAAAAACATAATGTGGTAGAGAAAAATGTGGTAATGAGTACCTTAGCAGTGATAAGCTTGGAGTTCTCTGGTGACTACGACTTTCGGACTTTGGGAGTGAGATTGGAAGTGGTAACGAAAGTGAAAGTGGAATTAAAATTGGTTACAGAAGAAGCTGTTGGCTGCTGCGTTTGTATCGTAAGTTCGTAACCCTAGTCCTTAATTGAAAAATGGTGAAGAAAGTGAAAGTGAAAGTGTGTTTCTGATTTGGGCAGGCTGTGTATTTCTGATGACTTGGGTTGGGCTGTTGAATATTGGGCCTTTGAGTTAAATAAAGGAGTGTAATTTATAAATACAGCGGTTTGGTTTGGTTTCAAAATATAAACTTCAAACCGAACCGAACCGCGCAGTTCTATCATAAAATGACCCAAACACATCCAAACCAAATACGTTTTTTGCGGTTTTGCGGTTTGGTTTGGTCCGGTTCAGGGTTTTTTATTGGGCCAGTTCAGTTTTGAACACCCCTAAGCACGACATTACATTTTTGAATATAAAAAATGACAAGGTAAAATTCATGCATTCGCATTTCATCAACATGCATGAATATCATTAAAAAAACTCATCCCGACCTTTTCTTCAAAAACATCCGCCGATTTCCCAACAAATGTATCAGACTTGAAACATCCCTCAAAAGATCATGGATCTGTTGGAATAAAGCCATATTGCACTAAGAGGAGATGTTAACTTAATGAAAAACCAGTTGGACCAGTTTGTGGAGGCCATGATAGCTTTGGCACAAAGAGAGGATAACATTCAGCGGATTGTTGTCATTGAGAATGTCATTTTCCACCTCGAGTGAATGATCCTGCTCAACCTCAACATATACAGATCCCAATTGAGGATCCTGTTGTACAAGAACGTCGCATTTTCCGAGATGGGTATACCTCGCCTCATGATATTGTTGAGTATCATAACTTTATATTCTCCGTGCCAAGCCCTCAAGGGGTAAACTCAGTGGTGAATAGTGAACGACTACAGAAGGTTGAGATTGTTGAAAGATGTCGTATGTTGGAAGAGAAGTTTAAAGCCATAGAGGGGCATGACACCTATGGGCTTGAAGCATTCGACACATGCTTAGTACCATACGTGGTAATCCCTCCAAAATCCAGGACACCAAATTTCTAGAAGTACAAAGGGATTAGTTGTCCAAAGATTCATTTGACGATGTATTGTCGGAAGATGTTTGCGTACTCACGCAATGACAAGTTGCTCATCCACTGTTTTCAAGACAGTTTCAGTAGAGCACCATTAGAATGTTATATGTAGCTAAAGCAAAGTCACGTCCACACCTGGAAAGAATTAGATAAGGAATTCCTAAAGCATTACCAATACAACACACATATGGCTCATAATCATACTCATTTGGAAAGTCTATCTCAAAAGATCAGTGAGTCATTTAAAGAGTATGCCCAAAGATGGAGGGAGTTAGATGCTCGAGTTCAACCACCTATGTTAGATAAGGGGATAATTGATATATTTACGGATGCCTTGAAAGGCCCACACCTAGAAAAGATGATACGTGGTGCGCTATCAAGCTTATTTGACCTGGTGATAGACGGAGAACACATCGAGATCATACTCAAAAACAAAAAAGTCTCAGACACCTCGAGCATCCAGGCTAGCGAGAGTGAGTCCCTTGGAAGTCCCTAAGAGGTAGATGAGGATGAAATTAACGGAGTCTGGGAAGCTTCACTGGCTCTACTTCTGGTGCCTCATTATCAGTACCCATATCTGTCAGCCGTTTAGAGTCAGCAACTTTCTGGGTCAAAATATCAGACACCATTCTCTCCACAGGGTCAATATCCTCCTACAAATCAAGGACCTCCTCAGTATCAACAACAGACTCCACAACAGCAGCCATACCGACGACAACATGCTTTACATTAACAGCATCAACAAGCCAAGTAAAGACCAAGAAAGCCATAGAAGCGTATCGATCTGCTACCAATGTCGTACAATCAAGTGCTGCCAAATTTGATTAAAATGGACTGATAATGCTAAAGAAACTAAACTTGGTGCTTCCTCCATACCCATCAGGCTTTGACGCCTATGCTCAGTGTGATTTCCATGCTGGAGCACTAGGGCACTCAACTGAAGACTAGAAGGTGCTCAAGAGCAAGGTACAAACTCTACTTGATTCCAAGATGTTTTCATTTATGCATGCGGGCCTTAGTATCAACAATAACCTTTTACCTGGTCATGATGGACCATCAGTCAATAATGTGGAAAAAGTTGCTGAGAGTAGGCCCGAGTCTTCATCATTCCAGTCTCAATGAGTAGAAAGACCTCCAACTCTGGAAAAGGATAGCCCATCAGCAAACTAAGAACAAAAGGCTCAGTTCCTCAATACTGGAAATCATTAGGCCATATCATCATTTTGCATTCTTGTAATTTCTCTTTCTGTTAAATGTTGTTTGTTGTTAAGCATTGTTGTTTTATTTTAATGGTAATATTAATGAACTGATCATGCATTTTTTGAATTAGTCATTTCGTATTCACTCATTTTCAATCATATCAAAAACAAAAAATATTTTCCACTTCACTTTCTTTATCAAACTGTTGTTTTAGCAAAGATTGATGGGAGGATGACGAAAATGAAATACCCATAATTGCTAACGGTATGCTTTTGGATAAAATCTTGCTGATGATGTACATGAATTATTTCAAATCCCTAAACACTAGAGAGATAAGGAATTAGTCCCTAGTTAACCACTTCGAGCCTATAAGTAGGTGTCTCTTTAGGATCTAAAAACCTTTACGCGTAACCCGAGGCATGGTAGTGTTCAGTTAATCTGACTACGCACTCAAATTATAAGACGAAACATCCTGTCTAGGGATCAACCACATTATATTCTTTGCACATGTCCTGAAGTGTCGAAGGAACCATGCAAAATCCAAATGTTATATCAGTTATTCTATAAAGACCAATAATATGGAAGTCACAAGCCTTTCCCAAACCAAAAATAAAAATTTAAAAAAAGGAAAATAGAAAGCCTGCTAAGTCGAATCCCGCTAAGCCTGCATTCCTACATGCATCAATCATAACATTGCATGCGTAGCATTTTCGCTGAGGCGAGACGTTACATTACACAAAAAATCAATCATTCAATTGCATTCCCACATGCACTAATCGGGACATTTCATGCATCGTGCATAATATTCTCACTGAGGTGAAGCATTGCGTCATTATAAATAAAAAACATGCATACATAATATATCATTTTTGACCAACCCTTTGATGATGTCACTCCCTAGTGAAGTTCTTTACGTTAACCCTTTGATGATGACAAATTCTTTTCTGTCAACCCTATGATTGGTGACATTCATTATTTTCCATTAACCCTTTGATGATTATATTCCCCAAGAATCTCTCATTGGAAACAAAAAAAGCCCTAAAAAATAATCCAATCACTTGTTTGCATTCCCACATGCAACACAGGCATTACCTCCTGCAAGATTTCCTGTCGAAATAAGAAATTTCATCAAATATAATCCTATCAATCATCAGCATGCCTACGTACATACATGCATAACACTCCTGCCGAGATGGGGAATTTCATCAAAGACAAAGTTCAATCAAACAATTACATCCTACATGCATCTCATGGATCATTCCATGCATGGTACTTCCACCCAAAATGGAAGATCGACCTTAAAAATCAAACATATATGACACAAATTAGGATCCAAGGCCAGTCATTAGTATCTTGGGCAGTCCTCATTTAAGTTAGTGGTATTTCTCTGAAAGAGCTACTACCTTGCACGTACTCTTGGAATTATTTCCCAGTAGGTCATTCTTCAACTTTATGGATGATAATAACATTCCTCAACGTTTTCACCATTGTTGCTCCCCAAGCAGAGGTTACCCTAAAAAGTCTCTTATGAGTTTCTCTCCTGTAGAGCTTTGCCAATAAAACCTCCTCCAAAGGGAATTGTTTTTGAATTATTTTCCCCAACGGATGTTCAGTTTGAAATACTACCATATTATCCTCGTTGAGTCTTAGATACAATTGGGATACTGTTTCATTTTTGGAAAGTTTCAATTATTTTGTATACGATACTGCTTCGCTGATTTTTAAGGTATCTCAACTGTTTTTTTCAAGATACTGCTATGCTAATCTTCAAAGAATCTTAGTCTTATAAACTTGTAAGATTGTTCCCTTCTAAAAATTTTCAATTATATCACAAAAGATACTATTTTGTCGATTATCATAGAGTCTTGATTGTTTCATTTTCTTTAGTGACTACATCTCTACACTTTCTCTTTGTATTTCATCTCTACATTTCATCTATGCATCTCAAAGGACAAAATTCAGGGTCTTTTCGTATTTAATTATCTTCCACCATGAATGTACAAAGATCATTTTCATTCATACCTTCTCGTTCAAGGTAATTAAATAGGGGAAACTGTCATACTTTCATGCATTAGACATTTCTTTACTTTGCATCATCTGTATAGCATATCAGACATTTCATCTCGCATAATGCCTAAAATGTCAACCAGAATAAATTTTTGGTTAACCACGCATACCGGTCGAATCAATTTTTAAATGCGCTTAAAATTAACGCGTGAAAATTTTAAAAATTGGGCTTGAAATTGCCAGTCTTCATAATCTCCGATTCGTGTAGTTTAACCCGCGTGCTTGTTTTTTTCCTGATTCCATTTTCAGTCGCAATTTGATTAGCTTGAGACTTTTCAATCGACCAGTTTTTACTTCAAAATTTGATCAAAACCTGTTTGTTTTCCAAAAGTTTATTTTGCACTGATCATTTTGGTACATTCATTTTATTTTTCCGAGCACTATCGCACCCGAATTTTATTCATCTTGAGTCCTTTTATTTTTATTTCTTTGGCAAAATGTTTGAATTAGTTAAATAGAATTATCCATACCTTCATTTTGATTTACTTGTGATTATTTAAAAGTGTGTGAATTTTATTTGTCTTAATTGATTTAATTTCATTCTAATCTCATAAAGCATCCAGAAGGGGCAATATAGGCATTTTAAATTAAGTGACAATGTGCGTTTCTTTGTTTTAATCCTGGCATGTGAATCGATATAATCAAGGACTCACACTTGTTATCCACAACTTTTCCATTCAACCAATCAAATAAAATCAGAAAATCAATAAATTAAAAAAAAAAGAAAAAAGGGACACGTTACTCTCTCACGTGAATGAAGAGAAAAGAATCATTCAGCATTGTTGGGGAAAAGATAATATCCTCTCTCTTATAAGGGGTGTGTGGCAGCATACCATTGGGAGAGGTGATAAGGAAAACATTTTTTCAATTAGCGTTAGACAAAGACTCCCTTATTTGAAAGACCAGCTTTCTTTTCATTTGGGAGAGAAGGGGAGTTTCCTGCAAATTTATTGGGTGAACCTCTTTCAAATCAAACCTGCAACGATACCTCATTTTTTTCATTAAGTTTTCCATTCTCCTTCCTTCATAACCCAACATAACCACCACCTAGTTGTTCTATCTTTTCCAGTGATACACCTTCAAGCCTTATACTTTCCCTCTCACTGAATAAAGAAGAGGGAAAACCCTTCAACCTCACTAACTCACCTTCCTCTCTCTCGGGTGACAAACCTTTCAACCGTTACTACTACTACATCCAAACACTTTCTGGCTGCGTTTTTGCTTCAAATGACCCTTTATCTGCTTGAGTCCGACCATGAGACTGCCTCTCAACACAACCCTTTCTCGCTGGCGAATCACACACATCAACTCTATTTGGATTCGTTTTTCTAATAGCATCACTATCATTGCGTAACAAAAAAAGTTTCAAGCAGTAACTCACAGCATCAACAACTCGAAGTTTCAACGGTATCGCTGTACCATAACTCATTTCTCTGCTCTATTTCAGCAACACGACCTGCTCAATATGTGCTGCTTCAAAATTTGGTTTATTTTATTTATTGTTTTGGTTAACATTTTTTTGTTTTGTTGTATCTTTGTTTCAATACCATTTACGCTGGTTTCATTGCTAGCTGTGTTATTGGTTTTGTTGTAAAGCTATTGCAAAAACTTATGTAATGCCGTGTAATCGAATAATAAAATGCGTGAGTTTTTTTTTCTGTTTTATTTATGCTTTCCATTATGTTGTTTGGATCAAATCGTACGGATACGATGTTTCCATGTACGTGCGTGACGCATTGCACTTTGTCTAATTTGTTTTGATTGCGATGACCTCATTTTTTTCCGTTAGTGGCATTGCGGCTTTTTATTTTGTTACGTGTGACATTTTATCACGTTTCGTTTTGCACGATTTGAGTACATTATGTTTGTAATTCGCGCGTTAATGTTATCTTGTGTTACATTATGTTCTTGACACATTAAGTTTTCTTTTCGTTACGTTTTTATTTTGTCGCGTTGTTTGTCGTCTGATTTCGATCACACTGAGCCATTCCATCTATTTTTATAACGTGGCTAAATAATGAAGATATAATGCTTGTGTTTGATGTCTCTATTTGGTTTATCATTGCATATCGATTTCGAAGTTTAAATCCAATTTATCTTTCGAAAATCGTTTAGTTGCATATGTTCAGTTCCTCTGCTGCTTATAGAGTGACTTCTACATGAATTGACCTTAAGTTAGTTTAAATCTAAATTCAATATTTTAAGTTTAAGTTTTTTTGTTTGATATAAATATTGTATAAAGTTTATCGAGTTGCTGGATTTCTCATTGCGTTGTAAATTCGGCTTTATAATATCATTTTGCTCGGTTTCTTATAGAGTGATTCCTACATGAATTCATTTTTAAGTTAGCTTAGAGCTAAATTCAGTACTCTAGATTTCAGTTTGTTTCCGGTCCCGTGGCTTGCTCTTGGGTCTTCTTACAATGAGCTCCTTGTTTTTTACATTTGTTTGTTCACTTGTTTATTGGGCTTATTTTTAATCGCTTTATTATATCCCCATTCGAAAAAAGGTACCTCATTCCCATGACGTGGAATAATTTTATCACCTTCTTTTTTATTGTTTAATTAGTTGCTAACTCAAAACTAAAACCAACCCTTTTCAAAAGAAGAACAAATAATAAAAATTCAATCCAATGTCGAGCAACTTTCTCAAATCAAACCATTTTCATCATTGATTCAAGTCATTTCAAATCATTTCTTATTTTGCTTCGACGCAAATAAAAACCTCGATCAACAGCGAGTGTTTTTCTCCAATTCAAACCAAAACACCTAATCATACTTAAACACCATTTCAAAGGATTAAAAAAGGAGATGGTCTAGATCCTTTAATTCCTTTCCTTGATGTTTTGGATACAAGTTCCGTTACTTGATCATTCGAGTAATCGTCATCCATTAAAAATTTCTAATCCGATTAATTTCAAATCTCTTCCATTATCAAAACCTAATCAAATCCATTTTTGTAATAACTTAGATGAAAAACAAGGTGGTCTAGAGCCTTCTATTCCCTTCCCTAAATACTTGGATACGAGTTTCCTTACTCTACCTGTAACACCCCAATTCCCATCATAGAAAAATAATACATAAATAAATCAGAGTAAGTAAAATTTTATTCTTAGACAGAAACAAGGATGCCACATTTAAAGAAAGAAAACACAATCCCTGCTCATAAATTTGATACATAACACAAAATGGAATAAACATAAAAGGGAAACTTTTTCCAACAAAAGGAAAGTTCAATTATGGAATAAAGCGGAAAGATCCATAATTGACTTGTTTTACAAAATAAATTATTTTATAACATCAAAATATTCATACAAAGGTAATACAAAATAGATCCAACAAATGTATACATATATAACAAAAGTGTTCCCCGACTCCCGTGTTACGTATCAGAGCAGACAGACCGACAAAAGGATGGAGAACTAATCTTCACAAAAGCCTCCAAGATACTAATTTGCAATTGCCTCATAGAGCAACAAACCACAGCAGAAGGGTGTGAAATAACAACTAAATCAAGATTGCATAATAATATGCAAACACATATAAATTCACATGCATAATTATTCTCACCACAAGCATCACATGCTAATACATATAGCATGCCACAGATACATAACATATTTCTAATAATCCAACCACATAGCATATATCAATTATACCAACATAATAGCATATTCACACATGATGTATACCAAAGTTATAACATATGGAAACACACCACCACGTCACATATATTCATATATAGCATATCATAGATAATTAACACAATCATTGTAATGTACAACATCCCCACAAAACATAGCATATGTCTATACATAAAACATATCATCCATAACCAATGCATATCAAATTACCAATGCTCTCACGAGCTCAACACATAATCAATCCATTCACAATTTCCCACACATATTCTATCCATTCACAATTTCCCACACATAATAAATCCATTCACAATTTCCCACACATAATCAATTTATTCATGATTTATGCAAATGCACAAAGACCGACACAATGACTCTATGCATGCGGTACCATTCCATCCATCATTCTCATCATCATTAATTAACTCAGGAATTATTGGAACCATCGCTTGTTACTTAGTGTAACTCCCCGTCGGGCAAACGATGTTCCCCGTCGCTTTAGGTCCTCTTTGTATAAGGCACACGACGTTTATGGATCGCTTTAGGTCCTCTTTGTATAAGGCACATGATCCGATCGCTTTAGGTCCTCTTTGTATAAGGCACACGATCGTCTATAACGTCGCTTTAGGTCCTCTTTGTATAAGGCACACAACCGTTACAGCAGATTCCCTCTGGAATCGTTTCGTCGCTCATACCCCACAAGGGCACACAACATCACAAGGTGCATATCATGATGCATGTCATATCAAGACTCATGACAATCAAATGCACATTCACAAATCAACAATATGAATTATCTCATCATCATTATTCATGCATTGGAAATCAATTCAAACAATGCATTTACTTGCCATAAGGCCACCAAATAACACACATTGAATTTCACATAAACAATGCATTTCATCATAATCCACAAACCACAACAATTAGCATTTTAGCATATACACTCATATCAATTCACATCAAGAATTACTCACCATCAGCCACAACAATCCTGCAATCATACAATGATACTTACAACACTAGGATTCACGCCACGAAGGCTACCCACAACAACATACATTAATACCATACATTTGTATTTAAGTCAACAAAGTATTTTTCCATAAGGCCACAACAATTACAACAAATTATCATATGCTTCCACATCATATAACAACACACAAGCTATATGTTGTATATCAAAAGCATATCGCATGATAACACATCAATCGCACACAATTACGACGATAAAAGTCGACAAAATGACACGTTTCCAAATTCCTGACACAATTAAATCGGCCACTAATCTCAAAACCATTTTTATAAGAAAGAACATCTCATTAGCTTTCCAACGGTACTAAGAACGTCTCGATCCGAGTTAAGGATCAAAAGTTATAGATTTTAGAAAAACAGTTTTATTTTTGCTCCAGGTCGCGCTAAGCGGGCTCCACCCTGCGCTAAGCGCGCTCCTCACTGCTTGGAGAGGTTGCAAATTCTCCAAACCGCGCTAAGCGCGCACTGCGATATGCAGAAAAATAAACCCTTCGACAGTCCTTCCCAAAAATCACCATTTTCATCTCAAATCAGTTCCAAACAACATAACAAGTATCAACAAATGTTCATACATATAATACGATCATACTACGTGATTCATATCGTTTTCCGACCATGAAAACATCAATTCTATCAAAATGATCATAATTCCAATCAAGTGGAAAACATATATTTTTCAACCAAACATTCAAACAAATACATACATATACATATACAAGCAAGATATAATCGAAACTTCTCACCCTTACCCGATTAATCGCGCTTGAAACGGGGTATTGAAGATTTCCTCTTCTCCTCTCTTTTCCTTCCTCTTCCTTTCTTTCCTTTCTCTTTCTTTTCTCTCTTTTTCTCTCAAATCTCTATTTATAAAAATATCTAATTTTTCTAAAATATCTAACCCTTCAAAATAACCATTTTTCCCCTCAGCTCAAATATCTCGCAAACGCGATAAAACATATACAGCGATGAAATATATTTCGGGAAATAAAAGTTGAAGAAATTATAATTTATTGCAAATATTTTACCTATTAGGGAAATTAACCAATTAACCCAATTAGCAGGTAAAATACAATAAATTCACACATTTCACAAAATTCACATAAATGAAATAAATAAATACAATTAAACAAATCGGGGCGTTACAACTCTCCCCCACTTAGACATTTTCGTCCTCGAAAATATACTTGGTGCAAACAACTCCGGATACGGCTCTTGCATCCGATTAGACAACTATCATGCCAACACTAGGCACACCACGAACAACACAAACCGACAAAACACCTCGCTAACAAAAACTACTACCATAACACGACAACGATAATAACAATAACGACAAGATGCAATGCCCATACAATGCACTTGACGACCAACCCACGACTCAAAGAATACCCAAGTTACGAACACACAGGTTCACTCTTGAACCGAAACACAACAAGATCGTTACCATCACCGTAGGTAACACTCCCCTAATTCCCCATCATAGGAATTAGCTACACGCACTCGAACCATCACCATGGAAATGAGGCAACAACACAAACAAGAACATACAGTTCCACGACCCAACAACTTCTTAACAACATCCATAAAACTAGAATACCAACATCTTTGCCACACAACAATATTACAACAATGCTACGATTCGCCAATCGAACATACAACCAAAACATCCATCTACATAGTAGCCCATGAATAATATTTAAACCTTTCACCAAATACTCCCGTTCTGAAACTTCCAATGGTCTCATCATCCTACATGTTCATAATGTTCAACCTATGAACTCTTACCAGTCACACACGCATATACGAATTGTGTCGCATCATGCTTTCGTTGCGCACTCTAATTACTCGTAACCATCAAAACTATCAATCCCACGTCCAAAGTCTAACTCTTTCTCATATTCGCCAAAAATCACTATTCACTTTTAATATACCCAACCTCACACTATCAGACGCCAATTCACACACCAACACAAATCTCTAAATTCTTCCAAAAGTTCCCACTCTTTAACCATCAAAGCAGACATATGTAAAAACTTTTGACTCAACTCATCAGGCACGACATTAACTTCACCAATAAGATAATTCGAGCAAAGGTCATAACTAATCAGGAATTCCAACCATCCTTGTTGTCTACTACTTTATTCCTTCTGACCAAACAAGTACTCTAAACTCTTGTGATTACCAACCACCTTGAACCTAAAACCCTCAAAATAATACCTCTAGATTCTCAACACAAAATTAACCGCAGCCATCTTGAAATCATGAATCCTCAATTATCTCGAAGCATAAGCCACCACCTTACCTTCTTGTATCAACACACTAACTACGCTCATTAAGGACGCATCCCAATATTCCATAAACAGATTATCAGGGTCAGGCAAAATTAAAATTAGAGCCGTAGTCAATCTTCTCAGCTCACTAAAACTTACTCACAATGAACATCCAAAATAAACGACTCACCCTTTGCAAATCAACTGAGATAACAGAAGTACTAACTTAGCAAAGTCTTCCATAACCTGCAGTAACAACCAACTAAGCCCAAAAGTTTCTAGTCTCCTTAACCGACTTTAGAGTCTCTCAATGTAGAACTGCATCTACTTTGGATAGATACACAACAATACCATCATCGGAAATAACATAACCAAGAAAACTAACCTCTTTCAATCAAAATCCTCACTCGATAATTTAGCAGAAAACTCCCTCTCTTTCAACCCTTGTAACTCAATCCTTAAATACTCTACATACTCATCCTTTGATTTAAAATAAATCAGAATATCATCTAATAAACATCACTATGAACTTACCCAAACAAGTATGGAAGATATGATTCATATACTCCACAACCAAAACATATACAACCTTCAAAATTCATTCTGAGCTCGAAACAATTTATCAAAAATAGCTTAACAATCTCTGGTTACCACATTCCATATCAATTCTTCTTACGGGGTTCCAACTCACTCCAGATTTCTGTTGTCACGAGATCTCAACCCATAACAAAAGTAATACCATCAAGGAACTCCAAAGCGTTCACAATTCGTCACAATTCAAAACTCAAGCTATCCAGAACACAACCGCAAGTTTCCATACTACTCACTGGTTAACACGCAACCACATGCTATCATCCTTTTCCTTACCAACCATGCTAGACCTCTTCAAGTCGACACACTAAAGTTTCATCCAAAAACACATCTGAAAACCATGCACAACTGACGGACCATCACTGTGGCTTCCTGCCAATTTCCAGAACACTATCATCACAAACATGACAAACATCTGAGTTTCACTTCCTAAAAGTTCTTCTACTTACTTAGGATATCAAAACCTCAAATCTTCACCTTCGTCAAATTTGAGTTCACACTCTACTCTCTTAGAACAACCATTAGCAATACCCAATCGTTCTCTCTCAATGACTTCCCAACTGGACCAACATACCAAAACCTCTAATCCGTCTCATCTTCCGATATTAGAATTTTCATCGACTCCACAAAACAATCTGCACTCACTTGGCTTAGCTCCAAACGATTCACACAACATACTATCAGAGCTGGAAATACATGTTTATTCCATCCAACATAATTCTGTCTACTATCAACAAGAGATTAAGGGTGATCAGTTCCTCAATTTGTCAATAGACAGCCGACAATCATGATGGGGCATAAAACGTCTTTACCAAACTATAATAGCATTTCTTGCATCTTGTACACAAAACTACCTAAGGCACAAATCCTTAGTCGACATAAACCTTACCTCCGCATTCCCTCCGGAATCGGGAACAATACTGTCCAAACAACACTTACAATCTTGCAATCTACAACACACTGAGCCAACGCTCCACACCTGAAGCAACTTGGAGAAGCACAAGCTCCTCCCCCACTTATCTCATTCTAAATCCTGAAGACAAAGGATTAGAA
This sequence comes from Lathyrus tuberosus, assembly GCA_022829125.1. Taxonomy (NCBI): domain Eukaryota; kingdom Viridiplantae; phylum Streptophyta; class Magnoliopsida; order Fabales; family Fabaceae; genus Lathyrus; species Lathyrus tuberosus. Next base: position 680,398 of record JALAZF010000266.1, on the reverse strand, counting down.
AACCAGAAATCACTGACAGTGTTTCACACACATATCACATACTAAGGAACAAACAACATCGACAGTATTTAACTGTCACACCAACTGACTCAACAACTTGGTCGGACGGACCGACCTGCTCTGATACCACTAATGTAACACCCCAATTCCCATCATAGATAAATAATACATAAATAAATCAAAGTAAATAAAATTTTATTCTTAGACAGAAACAAGGATGCCACATTTAAAAAAAGAAAACACAATCTCTGCTCATAAATTTGATACATAACACAAAATGGAATAAACATAAAAGGGAAACTTTTTCCATCAAAAGGAAAGTTTAATTATGGAATAAAGCGGAAAGATCCATAACTAACTTGTTTTACATAATAAATTATTTTATAACATCAAAATATTCATACAAAGGTAATACAAAATAGATCCAACAAATGTATACATATATAACAAAAGCGTTCCCCGACTCCCGTGTTACGTATCAGAGCAGGAAGACCGACAAAAGGACGTTTATGGATCGCTTTAGGTCCTCTTTATATAAGGCACACGACATTTATGGATCACTTTAGGTCCTCTTTGTATAAGGCACACGATCCGATCGCTTTAGGTCCTCTTTGTATAAGGCACATGATCGTCTATAACATCGCTTTAGGTCCTCTTTGTATAAGGCACACGATCGTTACAGCAGATTCCCTCTGGAATCGTTTCGTTTCTCACACCCCACAAGGGCATACGACATCACAAGGTGCATATCATGATGCATGTCATATCAACGACTCATGACAATCAAATGCACATTCACAAATCAACAATATGAATTATATCATCATCATTATTCATGCATTGGAAATCAATTCAAACAATGCCTTTACTTGCCATAAGGCCACCAAATAACACACATTGAATTTCACATAAACAATGCATTTCATCATAATCCACAAACCACAACAATTAGCATTTTAGCATATACACTCATATCAATTCACATCAAGAATTACTCACCATCAGCCACAACAATCCTGCAATTATACAATGATACTCACAACACTAGGATTCACGCCACGAAGGCTACCCACAACAATATACATTAATACCATACATTTGTATTCAAGTCAACAAAGTATTTTTCCATAAGGCCACAACAATTACAACAACTTATCACATGCTTCCACATCGTATAACAGCACACAAGCTATACGTTGTATATCAAAAGCATATCGCATGATAACACATCAATCGCACACAATTACGACGATAAAAATCGACAAAATGACACGTTTCCAAATTCCCGACATAATTAAATCGGCCACTAATCTCAAAACCATTTTTATAAGAAAGAACATCTCATTAGCTTTCCAACGGTACTAAGAACGTCTCGATCCGAGTTACGGATCAAAAGTTATGGATTTTAGAAAAATAGTTTTATTTTTGCTCTAGGTCGCGCTAAGCGGGCTCCACCCCGCCCTAAGCGCACTCCTCACTGCCTGGAGAGGTTGCAAATTCGCCAGACCGCGCTAAGCGCGCACTGCGATATGCAGAAAAATAAACCCATTGACACTCCTTGCCAAAAATCACCATTTTCATCTCAAATCAGTTCCAAACAGCATAACCAGTATCAACAAATGTTCATATATATAATACGATCATACTACGTGATTCATATCGTTTTCTGACCGTGAAAACATCAATTCTATCGAAATGATCACAATTCCAATCAAGTGGAAAACATATATTTTTCAACCAAACATTCAAACAAATACATACATATACATATACAAGCAAGATATAATCGAAACTTCTCACCCTTACCCGATTAATTGCGCTTGAAATGGGGTATTGAAGATTTCCTCTTCTCCTCTCTTTTCCTTCCTCTTCCTTTCTTTCCTTTCTCTTTCTTTTCTCTCTTTTTCTCTCAAATCTCTATTTATAAAAATATCTAATTTTTCTAAAATATCTAACCTCTCAAAATGACCATTTTACCCCTCAGCTCAAATATCTCGTAAACGCTCTCAAAACGTGATAAAACATAAACAGCGATGAAATATATTTCGGGAAATAAAAGTTGAAAATAAATTATAATTTATTGCAAATATTTTACCTATCAGGGAAATTAACCAATTAACCCAATTAGTAGGTAAAATACAATAGATTCACACATTTCACAAAATTCACATAAATGAAATAAATAAATACAATTAAACAAATCGGGGCGTTACACTACCATTCGAGCATTCGTCATCCATCCAAAATACATTAACATTATCTAAACCCTTTTGCAATTAAGGATGAAAAGGGAGATGGTCAATAGCCTTTGATTCCTTTCCTCAATTATTTGGATACGAGTTGCCTTACTCGACTATCTGAGCAATCATCATTCAACAAAACATTCAACACATCAAACCTAATTTCTCTCCCCCATGCGATCAACAACCTCTTTCAAAGGAACATTGTTTAGTCCATTCTAATGTGAATACAAAGAAGCGCTTAGGCCTCCCCCGCGAGCAAACAAGCTAGTGTTTAACTGTTAGAATGAGATCTAGACACTTGTTTAATAAAACAAACCAACAAAACATAGCCTTCATGCCGAACTACGAAGCTTTAAGTTCCTCGTTGTATACGAGGATACGTAGGAGCAAGACTCACAATCTTGTCAAACACCCTAATAAAAACCTTTTGCGACCCCTTTTCTTTTCCTTTTGAACACTCTATTAGTCTAAGAAAACAAGCAACATAAGATAACATTCAATCGCAAATTTAACTAAAAGGTTCCCATTGAGTACAACGGACGTGAGGGGTGCTAATATATCCCCTTTTCGTAATCGACTCCCGAAGCCGAATATGGTTGCATTGACCATCTTCTTTTTCTCTTAAGGGTTTTATCGATATTTCCCCTTTCCTTCTTTAGAATAAATAAAGTTCGGTGGCGACTCTGTTCGATATCATTTTTCGTGAACGTGCGAACACTTCACGAAGGATCATATTTTTTGAGGTATGACATACACCACTATCACAATGAGAATAACTTATGACACTTTGCATAACATTCTATGTAGTATTCTCATAGCAGATCAATCCGACATAAATATTACTTCTAATAGTCACACATACGTTAAGACTCGATAACTCTTTATCTGTGATCCATGAGATATGATCATCAGTCTATCCACATAATAGTCTCAACGCTTTAATGTTATCCCATTTCACAATAAAGATCGACTACAAATACTTTAAGAATAATCTCCTTAAGTTTAATGGGATCTCATGATTAAGTCACACTTAACATTTCATTAAATGGACTAGATATTATAGGGACTTTATTATTTTGGAAAAACAAACATAATACACAATCGTCTTTTTATTATTAATAAATAACTTGATACAAGCACCAAGTTCTAATAAAAACTATTGGTATTTAGGGCTTACACCAAAAATATCCTTCAAGCACTAGAGCCAATTAGAAATACACCTAATACCCATAGATCTAGTATGGTCATCATTCTTCTACCGCGCAAAAGGCTTTGTCAGTGGGTTAGCGAAATTGCCAAATGTCAGTACTCTGCATATCTTCACATCTTCTCTATCTATTATCTCTTGAATGAGATGATATCGCCTAACTATATGTTTGGATCGCTGGTGAGATCTAGGCTTCTTAGCTTGGGCAATAACACCATTGTCATCATTATAGAGATAAATGGGATCCACAATGCTAGGGACTATGCCAAGTTCATTAATGAACTTCTTGATCCAAACAACTTCCTTTGCTGTATTTAAGGCAACAATATACTTGGCCTCAGTTGTAGAATCAACAATTGTATTTTGCTTTGAACTTTTCAAGCTTACAGCGCCACCATTTAAGGAAAACACATAACCATATTTGAGTAATATGTCATTTACATACAATATCAGGAACACAATCATGCTCCCACTAACCTTCTTGTAGACACAAGGCTCGTATTTCTTTTTGATTAATCCATATTGTTTTACTGTTTTATCAAAATGAAGATTCCAACTTCTAGAAGCTTGTTTCAATCCATAGATTGATTGTCGCAACTTGCATATCTTTTGGGCTTCTTCTAGTATGTTAAATCCTTACGATTGTGTCATGTACACATCCTCAATAAGACTTGCATTAAGGAAAGCAGTCTTAACATCGATCTGCCATATTTCATAATCATGATATGCAGCGATAACAAGTAAATCCTGGACATATTTAAGCATTAAAACTAGTGAAAAGGTTTCATCATAGTCTACACCATGAAATTTCTTATAGCCCTTAGTAACCAGTCATGTCTTATAGATATGTACCTTACCATCCATGTTAGTCTTATTTTTGAGGACCCACTAGCATCATATAGGATTAACTCCTACAGGAGGCTCAACCAAGGTCCAAACTTAGTTTATGTACATGGAATCCATTTCAGATTTCATGGCTTCTAGCCACTTCTCAGACTCAGGACCAGTAATGACCTCTTGATAGGTCATAGGCTCATCTTGATCTATGAGTAATACATCACCTTGATCAGTTACGCGATAACCATATCTCTCAGGCTGGTGACATATCACGTTTGACCTACGATGGTCTTGTTCTACTTGAACATGTTACTTTTCCACAATTGATTGTGTTTCCTGCTACAATTCCTTTGTAGGTGTATCAATTCTTTGTGATTCTTGAATTTCTTTAAGCTCTACTTTCCTCTCATTGATTCCTTTGTAAATAAAGTCATTTTCTAGGAATACTCCAGTTTAAGCGACAAACACTTTGTCCTCAAAAGGATTGTAGAACTAATACCCTCTTGTTTCTTTAGGATACCCCACAAATAAGCATTTTTCAGATTTAGGATCAAGATTAGTTGAAATTTTTCATTTCATATAAACTTCGCAACCCTAAATCTTCATGTAAGACATATGTGGTTTCTTACCACTCTATATCTCATACGGTGTCTTCTCAACTTTTTTGGATGGAACACGGTTAAATGTGTAAGATGCTATAAAAAAAGCATGTCCCCAAAAGGAGTTTTGAAGACCAGTGTGACTCATCATGGATCGAACTATGTCTAACAAGGTTTGATTTCTTCTCTCAGATTCACCATTCCACTGTGGTGTCCCAGGAGGAGTAAGTTGAGATAGAATCTCACGCTCTTTTAGATGGTCACTAAACTCGAGGCTTAAATATTCACCACCTCGATCTGATAGAAGGGTTTTAATATTCTTGTCTAGTTGGTTTTGTACTTCATTTTTGAATTCCTTGATCTTTTCAAAGAATTCATATTTATGTTTCATTAAATACACATAACCATATGTACTAAAATCATTAGTAAATGTGATGAAGTATTGAAAACCTCCTCTAGCAGGTGTGTTCAATGGTCCACATACATCAATATGTATGAGGGCCAAAAGATCACTTGCCCTTTCACCTTTTCCTGTGAATGGGTACTTTGTCATCTTTTCAATTAAAAAATATTTGCATGTCTCATATGATTCATAATCAAAATAGTCCAAGAGTCTGTCTTTATGGAGTTTTGAAATGTGTTTCTAATTTATGTGGCCTAAGCGACAATGTCAATGGTAAGTTGGATTTAACTCGTTATGTTTCATCCTTTTAGTATTAATATTATAAACTGGCAATTAAGATCAAGGACATACAATCCATTCTTCATTTGTGCAGTAGCATAGAATACATTATTCAAATAAATATAACAACAATTAATCTTTATTAGGAATGAAAAAGAAAACTTGTCCAAACAAGAAATGAAAATGATATTCCTGCTAGTTGCAGATACATAATAATAATAATTCTCTGACTGAATTATTAAATGACTAAGTAAAGTCAATTCATAAGTTCGTACGGCTAAAGCAACAATTTTTGCTTCATTGCCAACTCGAAGATCAACTTCACCTTTTGCCAATTCTCTACTCCTTTTTAGTCCTTGCACATTAGTACAAATGTGAGAACCACATTTAGTATCTAATACCTATGATGCAGAAGTAGATAAATTTATTTCTATAACAAAAATACCTGAAGTTGAATTCTCCACTCAATTCTTCTTATCTTTCAAGTACTTTTGCCAGTTTATCTTCCAGTGTCTGGTCTTATCGCAATGGAAGCAAATATCTGCCTTTATTATACCTTCTTTAGGTTTCAAAGCATGAGCAGTAGGTTTGGGTCTGGAAACTTTCTTGCCTTTGCCTTACCACCCTGATTGGTAGGTCTTTTGTTCAGCTTCTTTCCATTAGTGACCATCAGAATGACCTTACCTTTTAACTTCAGATTTTGTTCATCAGTTGAAGACTTTTGTCCATATCATTCATATTGAAATTAAGGAAAAACTGATCGAAGCTCTTCGGCAACGATTGAGAAATCAAATTAGTCGCAAGCTACTTTCTGAGGGGAAAACCCAACCTCTTGATATATATATATATATATATATATATATATATATATATATATAGAGAGAGAGAGAGAGAGAGAGAGAGAGAGAGAGAGAGAGAGAGAAAGAGAGAGAGAGAGAGAGAGAGAGAGAGAGAGAGAGAGAGAGATTTCACAAACCTAATTTCATCAAGTGTAAAAGTTTCTACACTAGGGTTTTATTTAAAGAACCACTTGTGTGACCAATAAGCTGAAAAATCTCAATTTAAGTGCACCATATGTATAATAATAATATTATATTATTAAAATAATAATTATTAACTATAATAATAACAATAATAACTATTATTAATATATTATATGGTGTTCCATATTCCACTTAAGTACACAGTACCTTACGATTTTCCATAATTATCTCAAGTACACCGTACCTTGTGGTGTATCATATTTCACTTATTCATTCTATCTCTCATCATCTGTTCTTATGTGTGTCACCCTGTAGGTTCTCTTAACGTTGACAATTGTACTAAATCACACATTTAATATAATAAACAGTGAGTGGCATTAAAAACACATCACTACTACCTAAGTCACGAAAATATCAAGTGATCTGACAAAACCTTTTCGTGATAATGTTTGTGTGTACAATTACCATTTTCCCCTTATGTCTATATTGAACACAAGGCATAAACTATGTCTTTTTTCCCTTATGTCTATATTGAACACAAGGCATAGACTGTGTCCCCCTTGTCCAGTTCAATACCAGACCCTTAAAATTTTATCCTGTTATGCAGGATTGTCGAATTCCATCTAGGTCACTCATGTCCCTCAACATGCTTTATGGAGTACCCATCAATTGTCTTTATGGTCATCCAGTTATGGACAATGTTTGATCATCAATAAAGTACTCGACTCCATATCTATGGTCCATAGTGGTTTCACGTCGAAGGGTGGTTGGTATACACCACTATCACTATGATAATAAATTATGACACTTTGCACAATATTATATGTAGTATTCTCACAGTGGTTCATTTGCTGGTCTATATACAATAATATTAAATTCTACACATTTGTACCCCATAACATTTGCTGGTGTAATTATTGATCTTCCCTTCGATGGATAAATTAAGAAATTCATAGGTGCCTCTTCCCTCACATATACTATCGTCCTCCAAAATACATTAAAAAGTTCATCCCTAACAAAATCATTCTAATATTTTAATCATGTAAGCTCCCTACATTGAACTACATGTTCCTAAAAGGTATCAAAGCATGTCTTACAAAAACAAGACAAACCTCAATAATAGGAAATAAGGTAATCATAAGACAACATCTAAGGATAGTATAATACTTACCAGTGACATATGTTGGCCTAGCTCATCAATATGAGTAGTTACAAGAAAATCTTGAGCATGTGTTGCTTCCAAACACCTACAAATTTCCTTTTGTCTTATGGTCAAGCCAAACTTTAGTTTTGTATATACATCTTGAATAAATTTACTAAAAATATACACTCGCCAAAAATATTTTGGGCTTTAGGAGGGATAATGTTCTTGATAGTAAAATTGCTAAGGTAAAAATTTGGAATCATACCACTAAGTTCATCCAAAGCTATATCAACATTAGAGTACATGCCATATATTTTAATGTCTCTCAATATATGATTTGGTAACACCTAAGATTGGGCCCCTGAAGCCACAAAAGCGTACAAGACAACCTCTAGAGCCGAGTACAAACCTAGTTTCTCCAACTTTAATAGGTAAAGAAGCCACCATCCATTGAAGCTCTCCGAAAAAAAGCCTCCACCACCATGATGTCTTCAACCACCACTCATTAATCTTTATCAAACCAAATAGTCTCCCCTCTCATGTTAATATGTTGGCAAGTTTTTAGGCTAAAAAGTAGTTTTGAAACACCTATGCAGGATCGAAGTAAAAGAAGCTTACTATGTAGATCTTTGGGTTAAATATACAACACCCCCCTGTGATATTAGCGAGATTTGATTTTAGCCCCTGGTAAAGTTTTTTTTGTAAAACAACCCTCGCAATTTCCAGATTCCCTCGGATACCCCCCTATGCAGAAAAGATTCCAATTTTTAGTGACTTGGCTGTCCAACTGGATTTTTATTTAATTTTTAAATGCCACATAGACTTTATTTATTTTTTAAATATTAAATTTTTTTATGTTATTTTTTTAACGTTTTCTTTTCTTAAATTATTTTAATTAATTAATATTTTTTATGAATTAATTTTTTAAAGTATCAAAATGTTATTATTGCGCCTTCTCAAACCTTCACAAGCCCATTTCCAAAACCACTTTACTAACCCATTTATTCTTCTTTTAAATTTTAGTGTCCAAGAATAGTATATAAACACTTACTTATCTACTTCCATTTCCGATGTGGGACAATATTAACACAGGCAACCTGCACAATTGGTTTACAAATTCAAACACACATCTACTTCTTTCTCCCTCAAACAACTAGACACACCATCCCTTACTATTTCCTACCAAGTATCCCATGATGTTGATTGTCCTTCAGCACCGAAAAATCACAACCTCGCCAAAACAGCACTGCTAATCCTTGCTTTCACTGGATCATTTGCTTCTGAAATCTGGTTTTGAGAAGTTTGCTTTTGAAATATGGTTTTTAGGAGTGGTGTATATTCATGGTTAAATTATAGTAAATCTAAATCGAATCTCCAAAGTCTTGAAATGACTCTAATTACTAGGATAATATAAAATGATAATATCTTGTAGTATCTTGTATATTCATGGTTAATTTTGATTTTTTCTTCACTTTCTGTATATAATAACAATGATAGATAATAGATAGATAAATTAGTTCATGTGACACCACTAACACTAACAAGCATTTCATCCTTGTAGTCCTGTTTTAGAATTGAATATATCAAGAGTAAAACTGTATTCTATAGACACTAAATTCATGCATACAAAACTCTAGTAATTTATCAATAGTTTTGAAAGTATTGTCTGCCATTACTACCACAACTGTAAATTCAAGTAAGGGAATTTAATAACATTGTTTTCCTATCTAGTTGGTATGACATGTTGAATGTTTTAATAACACTGTTAGAACACCAAGAGGAAATCCAATATATATTGAATGTTGAATGTTTTCCTATCTAGTTGTTACAACCAAGATCGCACAGTAGAATTATGAATTGTATTAGTATGAACACAAACATTGAAAACAGATACCAGAAGCACCATCTCCGACAACCAATACCATAGTAGCTATAAATACTGTTTAAACCACAAGCACAAACACACCTTTCAGGTTCACCAGTTGTTTTGAAGATGATTTCCCAAAGAGATTTGGTTGGTGTTCTTCAATAATAACTTGAGTTTGGATTTTCAGATGTTTCTACTACAATTCAATGGCTTATAAAAACCGTGTGGGAATGAATAGTGGGGGTGGAGAAATATATGATTGAGAGAAGATGAATAGTGGGGCTGTTAGAAGTGAGAGATTATGGTTTTTTGGAATTGCTTTGTTGGAGAATGAAGTCCCACATCGAAATGTGTAAGAGAAAAATAAGTGTTTATATACCTTTTATGCATACCATAATATTGAATTTGAGTAATGGGTTGATTTGAAAATGTTATTGGGTCTAAAAAATTATGGGAAAGCCCAATTGAAATTTTTATATATTTTCATAAAAAAATATTAATAAAAATAATTTAAAAAAATAATACGGAAAAAAATTTAAAAAGTAAATAATAAAGATTAAAAAATTAAAAATATAAAAATATAAAAATCCACGTGAAATTTAAAATTAAATAAAAAATGCCACGTGGACTGCCACACAAGCAATAGGAAAGAATCTTTGCTGCAATGTGGCAATCAGGGGCCTAAGTGAGAGAATCTGGATATTAAGAGGGGGTGTTTTAAAAAAAAAAATTATAGGGGCTAAAATGAAAACTCGCTAACATTGCAGGGGGGTTTGTATATTTAACCCTAGATCTTTTAATTGTGGAAGAAAATACTCTAGCTCAATAGCCCTGACAACCCTCTTCATGGACAACTCCTCGATAAGAACTAAAGACATCAAAACCAACATGCACCAGCTATATGTACTATGATTGAATATATACATATGCAAAGTTACTATGTGTGACTAAAGTCGCGAGAAGCCATAACGCTTCTTTATCTAGTCATGATCAGCCAGATCCAAGGATGCCAAGATTGCTGTTGCAATGCTCTTGTGGATGCTCTCTGAAAGTGATTGAGATTATGAAGATAGCGAAGCTTCTGAAGAAGTACACTCTGAAAGAACCAAAGTGCGAAAGACTCCTATGACTTGAAGTTCTGATGGCTGAAAGCGCTGAAGACCAAGTGCAGAAAGAATCTGAAGACTTATGAGCTCTGAAGATCAAGGTTTCAAATATCAAGTTCTGAAGACTCTGAAGACAGGTTCTGAAGATATGGAAGACTTGAAGTAGAAAAGAATAACGTTCTTAAAGACCAAGTGCTGAAGTTCTGAAGACTGATTCCTAATGGACTTCTTCAATTGACTGAAGACTTGAAGCACCAGATATTCTGCTAAGAAGACTCTACTCATGCTTCATCAAATTAACATCAGAAGCCACAGAAGTTTTGAAGTCTAGATATTACCGTTGTGAGTTAAATGTACACACTTCCCAAGAAAACATGTCCGACCACTTCTCTCTCTGCAAAAAGGAGATGTGTCAGTACAACTCATTGTATCACAACGTCTCTTTTCCAAACAGCCAACAGTATTCTCAAACGACTATATTTCTACTGGCTATTTAATGGAAAGAGTTTTTGCTTCTGATGTGTCGATCACTTGTAGAATCATAAACTGAATGTTCATCTACAATATTGGCCAAGTCATTGTGAAGATAGCAACAACGATGAGTTCTCGTTGTAACACTTAACATATTCAGAGCTATCATTATTTCACTAATGGAAATTGTTGTTCAAACTCAAGAAGACAAATCAACACAACAACAACAATCAAAACATAAGCTATTGATGAAGAAGACAACATTGAAGATCTGTCAAGTCATCAACCTACCTTCTCGTCAGGACTACATTGAAGATCTGAAGCAAGGAGTTGCTGCTCAAAGCTTGCTCAACCAAGAAGACGAAGAAGAAGAAGATCTACAAGATGTCAACAATTGTAATATCCAAATACATCTGTGTAGTTTCTTAGGAAAGAAAGGAGTTGTTGCTCAAATCTTGCTTGAACACGTGTGTACTTAACTTAGGAGAAACTTGCTTATTAAGAAGCACAATTTGTAATCTCCAGTTTTCCAATTCAACTAAATGAATTGAGACTCCTCCAGTGAACGTTATATCCAAATTGGATACCTGAACGGTTCAGCTATGAGTTGAGGCCCTTGAGTAGATCATGTGGTGATCAGATACATGAGATGACAATGGCTGAGGGTCATTGTGGAAAATCCTGAAATATGGTCAGGAGCGTTATATTCATTGTGATGAATCCCTGAACGGCTAGCTGTGAAATCCCAGCAGTGGGTCTGCTCGGTCAATGAACGTTATATCCTGTTGGATCCCTGAACGGTTCATTGGGTTGTTAGTCACAGTGCGGTTGTGCAAGTTGTTAGTCACTGGCGAGGCCCGTGTAAGTGAAATCAATGATTTGGTTATAGTGGATTAAGTCCTTGTGTTCAAGGCGAAATCACCTGAGGAGGGTGGACTAGATTAGCCCGCGTGGTTAACTAGGATATATCGTGTGTCCTTTACTCTCTTGCTTAGTATCTCTATTTATGTTTCTGCATGGAATAATAGAACCTCATATTAAGCAAAGTCAGAACCTTGCAGCCTATCTCTGATCAGCTTCCGCACTGCAAGTTCTGAGTATCGTATCTTATGACCAGAACCTATATGGTTCTCATGCTCCATAGTTAAGAGTTCAGAATCTCTCAACGAACATTGAAGGTTCTTGAGCGTCTTTTTAACAAGATATGAAAAGTATTTAGAAGAGTAAATTCACAATTCAAACCCCTATTTCTTGTGTCTTTCTCGCACCTTCAATTGGTATCAGAGCTCCGGTTCTGTTATTGATTTACATCAAACACGTAACACTATCAGAAAAAGATCCAGATGTGGTGCGTAGAAGTACTCTGGGTGAGATTGAAATTCACTTACAATTTCTGTAACAGTTCAGCAGTTGACTGTGTACAAAATTATAATCAATCTGATTACTTCTTGAGCAATTCACTGATTCTAGATGAAGTCTCATTAAAAAAATTGAAGAATCAGCTGATAAGATAAATTCATCAGATAACAAACTGTATCTGTTGAATGCTCATCCTGGAAAATACGTGTGGATAAAACCACATATATGCTTAAAAGATGAATCATCAGAAAGCAAGAAATCTTGTTTGCTGAAGATTAATTCTTTATGAGTTCTTTGAGATGTTTTCAAGAAACGGATTAGGTCCACCTTTAACTTTCTCGTTTGAAACTCATTCTGAATCTCTTCATGTAAAGAAGAAAGATTGTTGTTCTAAGACCTTGAAATTCAGAATGAAATCTGTTAAAGCCAGAATCTGAAAAATTCAAATTATTAGAAAAATTTCTGAACGAACTCTTAAGCCTTAATTGATTCAGAAATCAATCTCTAACAACTTGAGATTATCCTAGTGAAATCAAATGTTGATAATTTGATTTTCGTCAGATCAAGTGTTCTTAGAACCACTTGAGCTATGAAATTACAAGCTATCAATCCAGACATCTAGGCTCTCTAACTGATATGCATAACCAACCCCAAATATGTTGATCAGCATTATGAGAACAAGAAGTTTTATGCAAACCATGTCTAGTGATGTACACCTGTGTTGCATAGTGATGTATTGGTTATGAACAAGTTCTGAAACAACCTTGAGGAACAGAGTCAGAAGATGATATGTTAATTCTTCTTTGTATAACCTCTCAAAGGTTCTCACTAATCTTGTGTATTCTACCATCTTTTAAAGAAAAGAAATTCTCACAAACGCAAACTGAATTCAGACTATGAAAGGAGAACTCAACTAATTCTCATAGTTTGTCGTTTAAGATTCAGATCCATAACTTAAGAACTGTATCGAAACCAAACAGGTTCTATGGATCAAGAAAATGAGAAGTGAGAAGCAATAAAAAAACAAATGTAATCTGTTGCTTATGAATAGGGTCATAAAATAGAATTTATTATTCACTCTGTACTGCTCCCAAGCATATGAGTGTCAAATTTCCTTCAGAACATTCATTACGTCACCTTACCAAAAGGATTGCATGTAATTGGCTAAGCTCGGATGAAGTGGTCACTCTGATCATGTTAAGTCTTAATCTCGGTTATTATAACCTAGAGAGTTGATGGACAAGGTTGAACAAGAAAAGAGAGGAAGCTGTAATTCAACCAGGATCACGTTCCGAGAAAATATTCATTTTCCTCAGAAGTCAGAACACAAGCATATCTTGAAGAACCCAAGAAATACCTGCAGCTCACTCAGAAATAGGCAGAATCAGAAAGATGCTTAAAGATCCAGAAGTCATAAAGGAATGCTTTCACGAAAAGGTTTAGCTAAAAGATTCTCTTCAAAAGTTAAGCATCCCTAAGGTACACTTTCTCTTTCTCTGTAAACTCATAAAATACTTTTATAAATTGTCATGACTAGTTAAATGTTTAGGACTCATTGCATACCTCTTTAGGAAAATTATTCCACTAAAAGAATATCTGGTAAAACTTAGCTGTAAGAAATTGCTAGATAAAAGAAAATCTTTTAACAAAGTCTACACGCAAAGGAACACCATAATAAATACGAATCTTTTGAAAACTTAACATATCTTTGACAAATTAATAAAGCCTAAGATCTTATATTTGCATATTTCCTCTAGTGAAATCTATCCTGAGTAAAAGATTCCTTCCATCAGCATCTAGTCATATCCTATAACCCATAGGTATGCTTTAGCTAACACCTCTACTAGAACCTAAACTCTCCTCTCTCTCTCTCTCTCTCTCTCTCTCTCTCTCTCTCTCTCTCTCTCTCTCTCTCTCTCTCTCTCTCTCTCTTATAGAGTCTTTTAGATAATCCAACAAATATTAAAAATCAAAATGACTGAATTAAAAGGTAGTTGCGTACAAAAGGCTTTTCCCTTAATTCTTACTATAAATTTCCTAGTCATGAAATACACATGTTAGATGTCAGCCGCTTGATTGATAAGCATCAAGGAAGCATGATCTCTCAACTAAGACAATTCACTAAGAAGACTTGATCATTAATTTTTGAATTATATAACAGCAAAATCCTTGCACTACAATCTGTGCTTATTCAAAATTTTTTTATGGTCTAGGATAAAAACCAAACTGTAACCGTATCCCTTTTTACCCTCTCTGTAACAAAAAAAAGGGTATCTGTTTATCTTAGCTACCCCTACTCATAAAAAATATAAGTCTTATTCTATATATATACATTATCCTCAGTTTCTAACTTATTAAAACTTACACTTCTCTAACTCCTGGCTTAATCTCCTCAAAAGACTTCCTCGCCATTTTCATGGCAAACCAATCCCTGACTCCAAGAACCTTCTTTGGCGACGACAACTCTCTTGAAATCATCAATGAAAAGCAACCTAAGCTAATGGATGTTGATCATGATTTTCATCTTGGTATTCACTTTCAAAATTGGAATGGGTACATTCATATGCTTAGAGGTCCCAATTATCCAAACATCGTAAAAACCTTTTGGATCAACGCTGCTGTCAGCCATGATGGTCTGACCATTTCTTCAGACATTTCTGGTATCCCTCTCTCCTTCAACGCTTCAAAAATCGCTGAAGCCATTGAATGTCCATTGGAAGGTATCACTCCCAATCATGCATCTGTTAGGTACACTCCTGACGTAAAATTACACTACTTGTTTGATAAAGGCTCTGCCTTCGAACCAACTAATCCTGAGAAACTCCTGCCCACTGCCAGAGGCTGGTTTAAATTTATTCTGACAAACATCAAACCTCGAAGCACATACAAAAACTCTATGTATCTTGATGACAAGCTTCTAATCATGTGTCTTCTTAAGCGAGCTCGTATAAATCTACCCCAAATTATATTTGACCATCTTAAGGACACCATCCTCGTGTCAAGAACCACACCAGAAACTGCGATTCCTTACGGAAGAGTCTTAACTGAAGTGTTTTTTAAAACAGGAGTTTTGCAGACAATTCGCAGAATTAGATGCGGTCCTGATAATGCCTTTGTGGAAAATTCTTGTGAAATTTTTGACAGTAACTGGTTCTCAGAAAACAAATTAGTTGACAGTCTGAAATAGATTAGGATACTAGATATTTAAGTGCATTCCTGTATTATCTATGTTCTTAGACATAGGATATATAAATCTATGTTATCTTCTATCTTGCGTTATTTATATTGTCTTGTATCCACTAATAAAAATCTTAATATAATAAACCATTAAAATATTGCATAAAATGTCATGTCACTATTATTAAAATAAGTTTTTACGGCCCAAAAAATCTTCATTAATATAATCAATAAATGCAAAGCACTTCCCAATAAATCAGTAACTACTCCGCTCTTTTATCAAACACGATTACAACCTTTAGTATACCCAAGTAATTATAACATTTCTAGAAAATAGTTAACTAGATCTGTTACACTAAGATCCATCATCCCAATTAATCTATAAATACTAGGATTGTCTGTTTCTTCACATGACACTAAAATCCACTTAAATTCTCCCTTCACCAAAATAATGAACTTCCAAAGAAACGGTCCAACCTTCTTTGGAAACAAATAAAACCTTCACCTTATCTCTGAGAAAAGACCCAACAGTAGTCATCTTAAAGATGATGGTCTAGAAATCATTAGAAGCATACAATTTCAATCCTGGCAGTGCTATTATGCATTACTAAACGGTCCCATCTATCCAGACCTAGTTAAGGAATTCTGGTACTATGCAAAAATAAGCAGTGACAACAACACTATCTGGTCTGAAGTATACTATCACCCCATTGTTGTTTCTGTTACCTCAATAGAGAATATCATTGGATGCGTCTCTGACGGGGTCACGATTGAAGACTTTCAATCAGATCTAAGTATGGTGAAAAGATGCAGAATCCTATTCGATGACTCGGATACATATGATCCAAATGATCCTGAGAAACTTCTCTTAACTCCAAAAATGTGGTTCAAATTTTCACTAACCAATCTCATCCCTCGTGCGTCTGCAAGACACACTATGACACATGATGAC
This sequence comes from Lathyrus tuberosus, assembly GCA_022829125.1. Classification (NCBI taxonomy): domain Eukaryota; kingdom Viridiplantae; phylum Streptophyta; class Magnoliopsida; order Fabales; family Fabaceae; genus Lathyrus; species Lathyrus tuberosus. Next base: position 663,771 of record JALAZF010000266.1, on the reverse strand, counting down.
AGGGTCCTCACTTTTCTTCTAACTCACCACGTTAGAATTAACCTTCCCAAAACCATTTTTAACCATATGAGACATGCTATCAAAACTTCAAGGAATCAGATACTGGCTTACATTCCCTAAGGAAGGATAATATCTGAAATATTGTTTAAAGAAAAAGCCTGGGGATTAATTAGCAAACTCGAACCAGGACCATCGCCTGCAGTAAACAGATGTGATAGGGTGGACAAAATTGAAGACCTTGATGATTCGATAGGCAATCCTTTAGGACTAAGTTAGTTTAGATTACCTTAACTGGTAACACTGTCTTCTGTGTTGGGTACTTAAATTTTTATGACTGTATGATATCTATGTTTAAATGCATTTAATCTTCTTAATAAGCTCATTGTTAGTTATTCAAATTAATTATGCCTAAACGAAAAATTAGTAAAATAAACCTAATAGCTGGACACTAATTTCATGACTTTCACAATTGGCTTCCATTACCTTCAATTGGTATCATTCATATGCTTAATTGCTCATATGCCCTGACACTTTTTGATGATGTCAAAAAGGGGGAGAAATATTATGATTTTGATTGAGAGAAGGAAATCTGAAAGAATGCAGAACTCAAACAAAATAAAAATGTGTTACTACTAACGTTTGTTGTTTGATGATATCCGAGGAACTCTAAACAAGTTCACTAGGCATTCTAAAGACAGGAACATGCTAAGAAGAAGAACTCCGATCATATAAGAGAAGCTGTCTAAGAATCAGAATCAGTAAGAAAACTCTGAAAGCAGTCAAAATAAGTACACACTCTCAAGATGCTTACTCAGAGGATCTGTGCAAATCAGAAGCCAAGAGCTGTCTGAAGATCTGGAATGAAGATCCAAGAAAGAAGTCGTTCTGATGTTAACCAGGAACCATTTGAAATGAAAATGATTTGGTATCAGACTAAATCAATAATTGGTAATCAGACTCAGTACACAAAGACTAGTATCAGACTCATCAATCAAAATAAAGTTGTGAATTATTATTAAATACCTTCATTGGTATCCATTCCCTGCACATCAAGGAACTATTCTTCAAGTCAAAAGAACTTCGTCAGTCAACACATCACTTTATATCAGCACAAAACAAGGCGTACCAGATTCAAAATCAAGCGTTGATCGATCACATAAATTAACCCGAAATTGGTATCTGATCAGAAATCAAACTTTGATAAACCACTGAGCTGTGACATTAACAAGATAAGAACCTATGGTCAAATGTCAAACTCTGAAAAGTCATGCTCCACATTGGTGATTAAAATCTTACAACTTTGAATCTCGATTATGAAGATTCCAATATATGACTTATGGTAATTAGGGGGAGACTACCCAGAAGATGAAATTATAAAATAAAAAATCTTCATATAGTCTGAAACTCAGGGGGAATTTCCTTTAAAGACAGCGTCTGTCTCTGATAGATAGCAAGGCTATCAGTCAAGAACTGTTCTGATCTTATGCTTAATAGAATCTGCTGAAAAGTAGAAATGCTTCAGATGTCTCTGAAGATAATATGCTCTGATACGACAACAAAGAAAACTGAGTTCTGAAGATTTGAAGATGGAAGTTCTGATGAACTAGTTCAGATGCTAAAGACTTTTCATTTTCCTAAAGACAAGATAGAGAAGTAACTCTTTTCTATTCCTGTTCTGACAACTCAAATTGTTACTCTGTATATCTTTGGATTATATAAAATCCTAGATAATCTCAGATAAAACTTTGAGGATAACTCATTCAGGGGGAGCTGTTGTTCCAAATTCTGAAGTTGATTGCTTTGGTGATTACCTTGCATAAAATGTTCAATCAAAATACTTGGTTTTGTCATCATAAAAAAGGGGGAGATTGTGAGAGCAATAATTGTCTCTACAAGTCAATCTATGTTTTAATGATAACAATAAGTATTTGTGAAAGAACCATTTTATGGTCTAACGTGTGTTGTGTGCAGATCATAAGAACTAAAGACATCAGAACTAACATGCACCAGCTAGATGTACTATGATTGAATATATACATATGCGAAGTTATTATGTGTGACTAAAGTCGCGAGAAGCAAAAACGCTTCTTTATCTAGTCATGATCAGCCAAATCCAAGGATGCCAAGATTGCTGTTGCAATGCTCTTGTGGATGCTCTCTGAAAGTGATTGAGATTATGAAGATAGTGAAGCTTTTGAAGAAGTACACTCTGAAAGAACCAAAGTGCGGAAGACTCCTATGACTTGAAGTTCTGATGGCTGAAAGCGCTGAAGACCAAGTGCAAAAAGAATCTGAAGACTTATGAGCTCTGAAGATCAAGGTTTCAAATATCAAGTTCTGAAGACTCTGAAGACAGGTTCTGAAGATTCGGAAGACTTGAAGCAGAAAAAAATAACGTTCTTAAAGACCAAGTGCTGAAGTTCTGAAGACTGGTTCCTAATGGACTTCTTCAATTGACTGAAGACTTGAAGCACCAGATATTCTGCTAAGAAGACTCTACTCATGCTTCATCAAATTAACATCAGAAGCCACTGAAGTTTTGAAGTCTAAATATTACCGTTGTGAGTTGAATGTACACACTGCCCAAGAAAAGATGTCCGGTCACTTCCCTCTCTGCAAAAAGGAGATGTGTCAGTACAACTCATTGTATCACAACGTCTCTTTTCCAAATAGCCAACGGTATTCTCAAACGGCTATATTTCTACTGGCTATTTAATGGAAAGAGTTTTTGCTTCTGATGTGTCGATCACTTGTAGAATCATAAACTGAATGTTCATCTACAATATTGGCTAAGTCATTGTGAAGATAGCAACAACGATGAGTTCTCGTTGTAATACTTAACATATTCAGAGCTATCATTTTTTCACTAATGGTAATTGTTATTGAAACTCAAGAAGAAAAATCAACATAACAACAACAACAATCAAAACAGAAGCTGTTGATGAAGAAGACAACATTGAAGATCTATCAAGTCATCAACCTACCTTCTCGTCAGGCCTACATTGAAGATCTGAAGCAAGGAGTTGCTGCTCAAAGCTTGCTCAACCAAGAAGACGAAGAAGAAGAAGATCTACAAGATGTCAACAATTGTAATATCCAAATACATCTGTGTAGTTTCTTAGGAAAGCAAGGAGTTGTTGCTCAAATCTTGCTTAAACACATGTGTACTTAAACTTAGGAGAAACTTGCTTATTAAGAAGCACAATTTGTAATCTCCAGTTTGCCAATTCAACTAAATGAATTGAGACTCCTCCAGTGAACGTTATATCCAGATTGGATCCCTGAACGGTTCAGTTGTGAGTTGAGGCCCTTGAGTAGATCATGTGGTGATCAGATACTTGAGATGACAATGGCTGAGGGTCATTGTGGAAAATCCTGAAATATGGTCAGTAGCGTTATATTCATTGTGATGAATCCCTGAACGACTAGTTATGAAATCCCAGCAGTGGGTCTGCTCGGTCAATGAACGTTATATCCTGTTGGATCCCTGAACGATTCATTGGGTTGTTAGTCACAGTGCGGCTGTGCAAGTTGTTAGTCACCGGCGCGACCCGTGCAAGTGTAATCAATGATTTGGTTATAGTGGATTAAGTCCTCGTGCTCAAGGAAAAATCACCTGAGGAGGGTGGACTGGATTAGCCCGCGTGGTGAACTAGGATATATCGTGTATCCTTTACTCTCTTGACCCAAAATTGGAAATTATTGAGATATTATGTCACATCTGTACCAACTTCATTCATTGTAACCTTGGATACGAGACACCACCAAATTGAACCCACAATGATACATTGTATCCCACCATCACAGATTAGTTACCACATTAAAGATGCATAAGCTGCAAACTTTGCCAAACTCATCAAATATCTTACTCCTAGAGACAAGTTAACAACTAGAGTGACTTTACATAAAAGATTTATTGCCACCAAAGAACATTCTTCACACTACGCATGTAATATGTGTTGGGGTCGCAAACAATCTCTACCACATGACGTCCCTTAGGGGAATGATTTGATGTACTTGAGAATAATGTCAACTTCGGCCACAGAGGAGCTTCAGATAACAAAGGTGGTCGACATGGAGTGAGGTGACCTGTACTGGCGTCTAGCCTTTAAAACATTCATTGTATCTCTATTAATGGGGTCATTTTGGATGACCACGTCCCTTTCACAACTATTGTGAAGTGGTCATCTACTACTCTGCGGAGGCACTGTAACGCCCCGACTTGTTTTATTTATTTTTCGTAATTTAATTATGTGATGTTGTAAATATATATGTGTTGATCGGTGTTTTTGGTGTGTTGGGGTACCATGTGGTAAATGGTAGTGACCTTAGAATTATAGACCTTAAGGTGTTAGAGAGGTGTGTGACCAAAAGTGCAGAACTTGGTGGTGTAGTGAGTAAGAATAGCTAATTTATATTTGTCATTATATATTTAATTAAATAATAGGAGGTGATTATTATTTAAATAAATATTTTGTGTTATTATTATTGTTATTATTTAAATCAGTGGGATTAATAATAATAATAATAATAATAATAATAATAATAATAAAAAAGGGGAAGTTGAGAGAGAATTTGGTCATAACATGTTTTTGGGAGAAACAGAAGAAAGAACGTGAAGTGAGAGTTAAGGCAAGAGAAAATAGAAATCCATTGTTGAGGAAGAAGAAATTGTTGTAAGAACTCTAAAGTAAGGGTGGGGTTCTAATTATCTATAGGTTAACATGATAATGGTGGGTAGATTCTATCATGTTGGTTTTGTGTTTCTCTTCTTTTTGTTTATAATTTTGATGGAATGGTATTTGTTGAATTTGATTAATTTCCCGATGAATGTTGTACGTTGATGTTGTATTCAATGTTTGATTGTCGTATTGATTTGTTGTTGCGGTTGGAATTTATGATTCCGATGAAATTGTTGATGTCGATGTTGTGTTGTTGCATGTGATCGCGAGTCAGAGTCGAAACAATGTTATAAATGTTTTTGGGGAAAGAAATTGGGGTTTCGGTGTTGATCAAAACTTATTTTTGAGTAAAACAATGTGTTACACGATTTGTATGAAAAGTGAGATTTTGGGGTGGGTCAAAAAATGCTTTTCGTACTGATAAGCAGCAGAAAAGTGATTTTACTGCAGGTGTAATCGGTTACTAGATATAGAGTAACTGGTTACACTGTTGAAAAATGGTGTTTTTGGGCAAAAATGTGAGGGTGTAATCGGTTACCCTGATTTAGGTAACCGGTTACAGTGTGTGTAATTTGTGTGACAGTAGCTGGTTACAAGGGGTGTGACCAGTTACCTCATTTTGAGTAACTGGTTACACTGGGACCAATTTTTGAAAATCTTTAAAAATTCATAACTTTTGTTCCTAAAGTCTGATTCGAGTGTCGTTCGAAGCGTCAGAAAGCTGACGTGACGAACTTTAGTCTAAAAATAGTTTCGGTGACAGAAATTAAATAATTTTGCTATTAGTTGGGTTAAACACATTATTATCATCATGTTGTGGTGTGATATGATTGTAAATGCCTCGTGGTTGCTTACTATGTTGTATATCGTTATTGTTGGACTGTATGGCATGCTGTGTTGTGGCCTGTAGTGGCATGATGCATTGTTTAGATGGTGGTTGTTGTTGTTGTTGTCATGCATTTCATGGTTGCATGAGTTGTGAGATAAGTCGTGTGTCCATGTGGGGTGTGAGCGTCTTATCCAGATTCTAATTGCAGAATCATGTTATTGAGGTGATCGTGTGCCCATGTGGGGTGTGAGCGATTATGGAACTCGTGTGCGCGTTTGGGGTGTGAGCGACGTTATGGAAATTCCGACGGGAATTGTGATCCTGAAATAGGGGCCAGGTTCTGAAATAGGAACCGAATGGTATCACATGCATTGAGTCGAGTTGTGAGTCTTATTGCATTGTATTTTAGTTGTATTTGTTGTTGTGTTGAATTTAGGTTGTGTTGGTTGTATGAATGTATGTTGTGAAATGGGTGTTTATGCATGTAGTAATCTAATACTTGCTTATTATCATGCTTTCCTTTATCTAATTATGATATCTCACCCCTTCTGTTTGAATGTTGCCTTTACATGGGCATCGTGCAGATAACTCGCAATAGAGGAGTTGATGTGAGTGAAAGATGAAGTCTTCCGTTCTATCTTTAGTGTCGGCGTATGCTCTGATGTGTAACACCGGGGTCAGGGAACGTTGTGTATTTGATGTGTTGATAGAGATTTTTGGATATCTCTAGAATTATTGTGTTGTTTATGATTATTTTGAAGAAATAATTATGCCATGAATAACTGTTTATGTTGATTCTTCCGCTATTCAATGAAAATTTAATGTTTCAGACATGTTGAGTTCTTATAATTATTATAAATAATTTTGAATAAATTACATGTGTTACATATCTGTTATATGAGTAGCTATTATGTAAAGTGTGTGACATCCTAAATATTATTTGATGTAATTTACTATAATTTATATTTAAATTGCACGGGGTATATTTGGGGTATTACAGACAAAGCCTAATGTTAATGATAATCGTTTTATTTTCCTCCTCAATATGAATTCCATAATGACCCAAATCCTCTTGTCTAAAGCGCCTAACACACTATCAACTAATTTTGAAATATCACATGCATCTCTCAAAATAATCTAAGACCTTTTCAATTAATAATCTTAAGTTGTGTAATAACCCAGACCTATGCAGATACACAAGTATTTGATTAATATATTAACAATATAGACAACATTAACTATATACACACACCCCATCTCCCTTCTCATATGACACGTGAGTTCCATTAAAGGAAATCATACAGGATACAAACATTTTTTCCCTGTGTATAAATGAAGAACTCTCTCCACGTAGGTCGCGACAATAAAATTTTTCTTTAAAAAAATTTAATATTATGTTATATAGATTTATAGTTAAACTAAAAAAATCGCTTATCATCTCATTCAAATACTTTTAAATAATAAAAAAATATTGTTGGTGTAATAATTCTAAATAAATTATTTTTGTAACATAAAATGAGTATTTATTTATTTATTTTTTATTTTTAAGTTAAGACATAGTCATGTCAAATTAAAGCGATTGAATGTTTATTATATAGTTTACATTAAAAAAATATAGATAAGTGATATATAATTGTAGGACTCACGCATGATCTATTTAAACATTTTAAAATATGATCACCATTTTTACCCCACAAAAAAATATATTACCATTTGAGATGTTCTTCATAATATTTCGAAAATATGAGAGTAGGTTAAAAAAAAGACGCGGTTTCTACTATTTATGTTTAATTATAATATATAAATAAGTTTGGTTATTGTTTTATTTAGTTGTCTCTCTCGCAACCTTCTATTTAATCCTTTTTTTTTATCCATTAGATAACACTAGTTTTAGGGGATTTTTTGCCCTAAAATAACCAATTTGCATTTTTTTTCTTTCATCTTATTTAAATAAGTATTTTTTAAATATGAATTTGATTTTTAGTTTGTCTATTTTCATGATTTCATTGTCCAAATGTGGCGTTGGGTTGTTTGTGCTCATTTTGCGGTGTTTTGATTTTCATCTTGTTGTGGTGTGTGTTTAGATCTTGCAAATTAATTTCATCAAAAATTATAAAAACAAATTTATAACTACAAAATTAATTTGTGCTGAGTTTGATGTGTTCTATCAATTTAAATACATAAATAGATTGTTGGGGAGTATGAGAAAATCAAGAAATTTTCCATACGGGCCACAAGCCAAAGAAGAGGATTCAATTGTGAGGTCCACTTCAAATTTTCCATCTAGCAAACAAAAGAATAGGTGAATAGGTAAGACCTCGTCGGTGACCGGATACTTGATCCAAGTCATTTGTGCATTATTCATCGTTAGATCTGATCGAAAGACTCTCTACATCACACGATGAGTTAGACGAAAATAGTTTAAATCGATTACCATAAACAAATCCGAAAAAATTTCATTAATTATCTAAGACGGTGATTAAGTCGGTTTGAATGGTTTTGGTTTGATTGAAAAATATATATCGTAAGACGTAAGACTATAATTTATGTCCTTGAATCGCTCATGTAAGTTCTCGTTTTCTATCTGTTACGAGAATTTGTGCTTTGCAAAAACAAATAGATAAAAATGATCATACCACCTTTTGTCAACGTATAATCTTGTCCTAAACTAATTAATTATTTACTTTCATAGCGCAACTCATCCGTTTAGGATCCTTTAAGAATGAATATATTTAAAAAGGTTTTTTCTAGATTAAACTAGAGAAACTTTTGTAGCCTTGAATTAATCATTTGGTATTTCTTTGTTCAGATATCAGTCATACCCTTTCAGTATACGACTGGTATCTAAGAATATCTCTAATTTTTTAGAGATGTAAGCATTAATCTAAAAATCCAAAGTAATCACAAAATTTCTCATTACAATTATCAAAAACAAAATCTACACAAGGTCTGTCGTTTAGATAGTCCTCATTGTCCTAAATCTATGGTAATCTACTCACACATATTGAAAGTAAAAGCATGCATACTTTTTTAATATAAGTGTTCTGGACTGGACCGATGGCCAGGCACGACCCAATCCACCTCTGCTCCCAGAACGACCAAATTGCCTAAGTCCAATCCACAAAGGGCAAAAGTTACCTTTCTGCCCCTCCAACCGGGCAAGGAATGAATCACTCCTCCCCGGAACAGCTGCCCGTTCCGCACGACTTCTTCACTCCCCGAACAGCTAAGGGCATATGCCCGAAACTATACCTATGCCCGACATAACAGCTAGTTTTGGGCACCCTGCCCGACATAACGGCTAGTTTGGGCAGTTACCTATTCTTCGGGAAAACGATTATTTCGCCCCGAAAATAGGATCGTTGGCCACGCGCTGGGGGCACTATATAAACCCTCTCACTTGAGAGGGTCAGGTATCAAATATTCACCCTACGAACTAATACTTTGTACTTACCCCTTTTCTCTGACCTTTTCTTACTTGAACGTCGGAGTGCCTTGAGGTACACCCCCCTCCTCCTCTCCATATGCCCAGCATCTCAGACGTACTTGGTGGCCGACTTCAACAGGATCTGATCCAGCCTTCACGATCAGTGGCGCCTTCTGTGGGAAACTTGTTCTCCCCTTCTTTCTTTCCCCGGAAACCGAAGATCAAAGCAAATTTTCAAGATCATCATCATGGCCTCTCAAGATCACGCCAAAGGCGCTCTCCAATCCGTTGTCCTCCCCGTCAACAAGACTGATGTTGACGGTCCATCTTCTCTCCTCGGAGATCCCCGTTTTCTTAGAGACGGGGCCACAACCTCTCCTTCCCCTACTCCTGCTGATCGCGGAGACAACCAGCCCTCGCTGGCCATCCAGCCCGTTCCTGCTCCACCCAACGCCGACCCGGCTGTGGTGGCCCTTCTGGAGGCGCTCAACAAGACCAACCTCCTGATCCTTCAGCAGAACGAAAGGATCGGGACTTTGGAGGAATCCACCCGTCCAAGATCCCCACCTCCAAGAAAGAACCATCAACAATCCAAGAGCTCGCAACCTCGGCGAGAAGTCGACCGATGGCTACACCAAAAACCAGAATCTCGTGCTTCTCGGAAACACAACCAGGTTTCCCCGCGGAACCAGCACTCTCCCGGCCACAAGAGGACCCGAAGAGACAAGCAGTCACCTCCGGTCAGGTTAAAGGGTCGGGTCCGTTCACCTTCCCCTTGAAGAAGTCGTCGACATGAGCGAGTCATCCGGTCCCCGTCCCCAACCAGTTCCAGCAGCGATGATGAGCCTCACGGCCCATTATCCCAAGAGATCTTGGCAACACGCCTCCCCAAGGGCCTGGAAAAGCCCCCAGCACAGGGCACGTCCGACGGCGCGACTGACCATGACGAGCACATCAAGAACATCGATGAGCTGTTGGATTACCGTGGCGTCTGGGGCACCATCAAGTGCCGACTATTTCCAACCAAGCTCCTAAAATGGGCAATGACGTGGTACAAGCAGTTTCCCGAAGAATCCATTACGTCATGGAAGCAACTGGAGAGGATGTTCTCCCGCCATTTCACTGCGCCGCGGCGTCACCCCAAGATTGAAGCCTCCCTTGGGGCCGTAATCCAAGGAAAGGACGAACCTCTCCGGGCATACATCGAGAGGTTCAACAAAGAAGCGGTACAGGTCCCTACAACGGACGAGATGAAAAAATTTCTGCTTGAGCAAGGGCTCTGCCCAGGCTCAGAATTCTCTAAAGTCGTCGGCCTCGCACCTCCGAGGAATCTGGATGCCCTCATCCTCAAGGCACAGTCGCACATTTAGTACGAGGAGAAGGAAGCAGCCAACTCCGTCCGAGCCTCCCGCCACCAGGAGAACGCTTGGGCCTCCTGAGGCGAAAAAGCCTCGGCATCCCGTCGAGGAGAAAGGAAGCGCGAATACCATCCTCGGGACTCCCGCGACAGCAAGGGACCCTCCAGATGATTCCACAGTTACACCCTATGACCGTCTCTAGGGAGAAGATACTGTCCGAATGCGTGAATTCAGAATTCAAGCAAGCAGGGGTCCGCTTCCCCAAATAAATACCGACCAAACCCAACGCCGATAAATCAAAGTACTGTCGTTTCCATAAGAGTCACGGTCATACTACCGAAGACTGCATCCATTTGAAGGATGCTATCGAGATACTGATCAGGGATGAGCATCTGAAATAGTTCACGAGAAAGAAAGACGTTCCCCGGCAGGACGCCCAGGAGTCCAAAAAGGTAGAGGAAGAGGTGCCTTCCTCAGAAGAGGTCAACATCTAGGTCGCCATGTCCGTATCACGACCAGAGGACTTCTACGTCCCAGATGAGCTCAGTGCTCCTGCCTACTTCGCGGCCCACAACCCGTGGGAAACATTCCCCTCCGTCATGGTTATCTCGGGCGAGGGCTTCAATAAAGTCACGGTGGGCTCCGTAAAAAGGAAATTCGAGCACCTAATCAACACGAGCTCCAGCAAGATAACCACGCTCGACCAAGCCCAGAAGGGCTCTGTCTCTATCTCCTTCTACCGGGAAGAGATCCACGGAGGATCTCCAAACTCGAGCATACCCTTACTCGTCAGAGCTCGAATGGAGAACTTTGACGTTCGTAGAATCCTCGTCGACCAAGATAGCTCGGTCGACATTATGTACTCCCAGCTGTTTTCGACACTTCAGCTAGACGAATCACACCTCACCCCCTATGTGGGGTCTGATTTGCAAGGATTCAATGGATCAGTGACCAAACCTTGGGGGTACTTTGAACTGATCGTAACCTTTGGATCGGCAGAGACGACCAGGTCCGCCAGAGTGCAGTTTCTGGTGATAGATTGCCCGTCACATCACCTCCAAGCCAAAGATATCAAGCAAGCCAGCCCTGCCTAGCAGTTTCGAGGAAGCCAAGCCTCTGCCTCAGGTCGACTCCATTGACCTCGACAGCCGCTTCCCCGAAGAAGACTAGCAGAAGGACCAAGCAGCTTCAACCAGCTCATCTACCCTGTCCAGCAGCAGCTCCCATCCGATGCGCCGAATCCCGGATGGCAACTTTGAGCTCATTTTGTTCGGCGACGACCCCCAGCGGGGAGTGAAGATTGGAGCGGACCTCCCCGACATCGCGATGAAGAAACTCAAGGCCTGCCTCCGTGAGAACGCCGATCTCTTCGCCTGGAGCACCGCCGAGATGTCCGGATTGGACCCTTCCGTCGCCTGCCATCAACTCACGATTGACCCGGCCGTCAAAGCAGTAGCACAACGTAGGAGAAAGCAGTCTCCGGAGAAGACGGAGGCTGCAGAAAAAGCTGTAAAGGACCTCCTCGGGGCCAAATTCATCTCGGAGGCCAAGTACACCACTTGGCTGTCCAACGTTGTACTTGTGAAAAAATCTAATGGCAAATGGCGAATGTGCATTGACTACACCGATCTTAATAAGGCATGCCCGAAGGATGCCTACCCCTACCCAATATTGATAAACTTGTTGATAATTCTGCCGGTTTTAAACTTTTATCATTCATGGACGCCTATTCGGGCTATAATCAAATTCCAATGGCAATGAGCGATAAAAAATACATGGCCTTCATGACCGAATCGGGCAACTATTACTACAACGTAATGCCCTTCGGCCTGAAGAACGCCAGCGCGACCTATCAAAGAATGATGAACAAGGTCTTCCGGGGAGAGATAGGTGACATGCTCGAAGTCTATATGGACGACATAATCATAAAATCCCACGAGGAAACCGATCACACTGCCCATCTAAGAAAGGTCTTCGAACAGGCCAGAAAGTACAAAATGCATTTCAACCCGGAGAAGTGCACGTTCGGTGTCCGGGCATGCAAGTTCCTCGGCTTCTACTTAACAGAATGAGGAATCGAAGCCAACCCCAATAAGTGTCGAGCATTCTCCGAGTTTCCGACGCCCAAGTCAAAGAAATCCATCCAGTCCCTCAACGGGATGCTCGCATCATTGTCCCCTTTCGTGGCCAAGTCTGCCCAACACGTTTTACCATTCTTCAAACTCCTCCGCAAGGAGGCAGCGTTCGAATGGACTGAGGAATGTGACAAGGCTCTTCTCCACCTAAAACGAGCACTCTCAGAACCACCCGTTCTCTCTCGCCCGGAACAACGGCGAAACTTTATACCTATATCTCGCCGTAGCAACCGAGGCGGTAAGCGCCACTCTTATCCGTGAGACGCCTAATGGGCAGAAACCCATATATTTTACGAACAAAGCACTGCAGGGTCCAGAGTTGAGATACCAGTAAATATAAAAAGTGGCGCTGACCCTTATCAACGCAGCTAGAAGACTGAGACACTACTTTCTAGCCCACACGATTGTGGTTCGAACAGATCAACCCGTAAAGCGGCTACTGGGACGACCAGACATGGCCGGTAGAATGCTTAAATGGTCACTCGAACTGCCCAAATTTGACATCCAGTATGAGAGCAGGAAAGCCCTCAAGGCCCAGGCTCTGGCCGACTTCATTGCAGAAATGACGTTCGCAGACTTCCCCGCTCGCGGAGCACGCAAATGGACCATTTTCGTGGACGGGGCCTCCAGTTCGGCAGGAAGCGGAGCGGGCATCATACTGGAAAGCAACGAGGGAATCATCGTTGAAGTATCACTTACCCTGTCCTTCCCCACCTCTAAGAACCAGGCTGAGTACGAAGCCTTCATCGCCGGGTTACGCTTGGCCGAAGACCTTGGCACAGAAGAAGTCGTTATTTGCACAGATTCACAACTCGTGGCCCTTTAAGTCCGAGGAGAATATCAAGCCAAGAACGACAACCTGACTGAATACTTAACCCTGGTCAAGAAGAAGATGACGAAGTTCGCATAGGTAGAGGTTTGGCATCCCCCAGGCGATAGTCACAGACAACGGGACACAGTTCACGGACAGGAAGTTCCAAGACTTCGTCGCCCAGCTAGGCACGAAGCAACACTTCGCATCCGTCGAACATCCTCAAACAAACGGCAAGCTAAGGCGGCGAACCGGGTCATCCTTCGAGGACTCAAATGGAGGCTGGACGAAATGAAGAAGGCTTGGGTCGAGAAGCTGCACAGCGTCTTATGGGCACACCGCACAACTCCACACTCATCAACCGGGGGAGACCCCCTTTCGCCTGGCTTACGAGACCGAAGCTGTGATCCCCATCGAAGTTCACGTACCCTCCAGGCAGACAGAATAGCCCCTAGACGAAGATATGAACGACAAGGCACTTAGGGAGGAACTCGATCTCGTCGAGGAAATTCGAACAGGGGCAACCCTCCGTGAAGCCTCATTAAAATAAAAAATTACCATCAGGCACAACGCCAAATTCATACGACGAGAGTTCGACGTGGACAGCCTCGTCCTAAGGAGAAGCCGTAAAGACTCTCGCGAAGGCAAACTAGCCGCCAACTGGGAAGGACCCTATCGTGTCCGAGAAAAAACGGAGAATGGGGCCTATTACCTAGAACGTCTCAACGGGGAAGAACTTGCTCGACCATGGAACGCCAAAAGCTGAAACAATACTACAGTTAAGGCCTTAACTATCGGTTCGATCCGTCACGACGACGAGTATCACCTACCGACCATGATGCACGCCTAGGTACAAGCGTCGTATGCCAGTGAAGCAGAACCCCACTCAGGAACGAGTCGGGTCTCTGCTCGACAGCGGTCCCTCAATCGAGCACCGCCGTCGTCAAAGTATCACGACAGGCAGAACACCCAGCTCACGATGGGAGGTTCACGCCTCGAACTCAGGCCTCAAACGCGACCTGAGCTCTGCATCCTCGCCCGGATATTCCCTGGCCGTTCGTTCAGTACCCATCATTGACGAACACATCTACAACGAGCAATCCCCCAAAACTTAAATCAAAACAAAGTAATTCATATTGCGGGCATACATGCATAAACGAGCATAAGTACAACACTTAGTGAAATTTAAAGCAGATAAAGTCATACAAGTCACAAAATCGGCCACGAGGAACGGGCACATAATTAAAAGTAGTAGGTGGCCTCAAGGACCACAATTGTGCTTGATTACATAAACTGGGGGCCATGCCCCCCATTCAAAATAAGTTACAACAAATTACACGGCACGCAGGCCGGACAAATTACAACAACAACAAAAACCTTCACTCGTCCATCTGGTCAGTCTGCTCGGCGTTAGGCTGGGCCTCCTGGCTTTCCACGGGCTGATCATTGGAGTGCTCTTCGAGGAGGGAGTCCGGTCTAATTATCCGGCTGTCTTCGACGTGCGCCAGATAGTGGGTACCCTCGGTGGAAATGTCAAGTTCAGGGTTCACCACCCGCAGTTGAGACATGACATTCCTGAAGGATTCGTCCGTAATGACGATGTTGTCATCCTCGGCCGCCAACATACGGGCAACCAGCTCAGACCTTGTCTTTAGCTCCTTCACGTCCTTGGGTTCATCTTTGCCTGGAGCATTGGCCGCCCTCAGATGCTCGACCAACTCCTCAGCCACCTTCTTCTCTGCAGCCAGCGTAGAATTCTTCCCCTTTAGCTTGGTGACCTCCTCGTCCGCCTTTTTCCGGGCATCCTCAGCGCTCGTGGCCTCCTCCTTGGCTTTTCTCGCCGCCTCTTCCAGAGATGCTATGGTAGCCCGGGCAACCCTCAATTCAGACTCAGTGACAGAGTCCCCTTCAGCGTAGATGGCCGCCATCTCCAAAACTCTGACCAGTGCGGAGGCATCTTGGGCCACCAACGCCCTTTTGCTCGGATGGTCCATGCCCTCCAGCCGGAGAGACTCTGCCCACGGTAAGACCAACCACGTTCCCTCGAAGAACCGTCTGTCATGAATGCATGGAGGAAGTTTGAACTTCACTTTTTCTGGCGCCCGGGTGAGATCTACCCCTTCGGTGGCCCTGAACCGCTTGGACCGTGAGGCCAGAGGCAAGGGAGATCCCTGGGGGGCAGGAGTGGGAGAAGAAGTCCCCGCAGCAGGCTAAGGAGGAGTAGGAGCACGCTGGGAGAATCGAGTCTTGGGAGCAGCCACCCCGGACTTGTTCCTCGCGAGAGCATTCTTTACCATCCTTTCGTGAGCAATAGGCATCTCACCTGCACAAACAAAATATGAACAAGTTAGACAAGGACGGAAACATAAGTCGGATAATTAAAACAACTAAAACTACCGAGCAGCTTATGAACTTCCGTAGAAGTCTTGCACTCCAGAAGCGCCTTGGTGTTAATAAAGCGATACTCCACCCTCTGGCTACCATCCTCCTCGAAGATAGGGGCACCCTTCTTCGTCCAGCATCCAGCAAGCCGAAAGGAGTTGACATACTTCACCAGCGTATCGTAAGCAGCGGCATCCAGCCCATCTAGGTTGTGCGGCTTGAGGACATACTCGTTAGGCTCCTTTGTAAAGTGGCCAGGTCCCCAGTGAAAGGGGAACTTAAATCATCTCTCCCCGATAAACCTCCCAGCCTCATCGCGCAGGTCGTTACCCTCCTCGCCAACTTCGATCTCCCAGACATACGTGTTATCCCGGGCAGTTTCCGATACGGGCTCTATAATATAAAACCTCTCCTTGAACGTCCGTATCGATTATGAAAAGGGCTTGAACAACTTGCGAGGCTGTTTCAACAAAACCCAACCGTACCTCTTCTCCGTCTGCTGCCGTTGAAGATGAAATACAGTGAAAAATAAACGGAGAGTAGCCCCTATCCTCAAGCACTCGCACGTAAGCTCAAATGCCCGGATGAAGGCCAGCGAGTTCGGATGCAGCTGTGTTGGGGCCAAATCCAGATGCACGAACACTGACTGCTGGAAATCGGTGAACGGCAACCTCAGTCCCAGTTCCTTGAAAGCGTACTCGTACATAGCAAAACGCTCCCCAAAATTTGTGCAGACCCTATCGTCCTAGGAAGGAAAGTGCACCTTCCACTCCCCCTCTGGCCCGACGACCGTAAAGACATCCCCCAGATACATCGCGAAGGTGGATACATGCTCGGCTGGCTCAGCCACCATCCACTCCTCTGTGGAGCCTTCAACAGTATCCTTTTCCATTTCCTCCTCCTCCCCGGCTGCGCTGGGGACACTCGAGGATTCCGAACTGCTGCTTTTCGAGGAGCTCGCTTCCTCCTAGGACGAATCTATTATAATCTCCCCATCTAGCCCTGTCGCCATGTCAATCACCTGAAAAACAGAGAAAAAAGTGAGTTCGACGAAGAATCAAATGCACCCTTCCACCGCTTGTCAAGTGAAAGGGCGAGCAAAGGGCTGAGGACGATGTCCCCGGCCTAAGCCCTAACGTCAAACAAGAAACTCAAGAGTCTCCCATGAGGAGACGCCCAGGACGAACCACTTCCGTACGAGGAACTTCCTTAAGCCACTTCCCAGTTTCTGTTTGAAGCTTCACCGGAAACTGCAAAGCCTCACCAGAAACTACAAACGCTCAACCAGAAACTTCATCATTACACCGAAATCTGAGCAATCGCGGCGGTTACACATGCATCATCATCGCGACGACACCGTAAACCGCCCTATTCAAGAGATATCCTACTAACCCGGCGGTCTCGTCGGTGGCGGAAAATGGCCTAACCACCGTCCACCACCAATAACCGCCGAAAATGGAGTAATTCATCTTCTAAACCTAAACCTAACTGCATGCAATCTACAAATAACCATAAAAAAGAGTAAAGGAGCACGAAACCAGCAAACTTACTTGATTAAAATGATGAAAAACAGTTGCTCGGAACTGGGTACGGCGGCCGGAACAGCAAACAGCGGTGACAGACAGATGCTCTGAGGAAGACGAAGAGAAAAGAGAAGCGAAAAGTTCAGAATGAACCGAGTCTTCCCCTTTTATACTGAGGGGCACGTGCGGAGGCACGCCCTCGTAGGTCATGATGGCTATTAACTAGCCATCATTGCCTAGTAACTGCTACACAAGGCTCGAGGCACACGTGGCACCCTAACGTTTCAATTCCTCCTAACCGTTAGTCTCCCCGTACGACGGGCAGTCCAGTCACGGCCAAGGATCTCACGAATACCAGGGGTCACGGGCACCACGAGACAAATTTCTCCGTCACCAAACGACGACTTCACGCTAGCTCCCCAGAGCCACGAGCTGTCCTTAAGTCATCACTCCCATGCTCGGGAGCAACGACTTAGGGGGCTCCTGTTCTGGACTGGACCGATGGCCAGGCACGGCCCAATCCACCTCTGCTCCCCGAACGACCCAATTTCCTAAGTCCAATCCACAAAGGGCAAAAGTTACCTTTCTGCCCCTCCAACCGGGCAAGAAATGAATCACTCCTCCCCAGAACAGCTGCCCGTTCCACACGACTTCTTCACTCCCCGAACAGCTAAGGGCATGTGCCCGAAACTATGCATATGCCCGACATAACGGCTAGTTTTGGGCACCCTGCCCGACATAACGGCTAGTTTGGGCAGTTACCTATTCTTCGGGAAAACGATTATTTCGCCCCGAAAATAGGATCGTTGGCCACGCGCTGGGGGCACTATATAAACCCTCTCACTTGAGAGGGTCAGGTATCAAATATTCACCCTACGAACTAATACTTTGTACTTGCCCCTTTTCTCTGACCTTTTCTTACTTGAGCGTCGGAGTGCCTTGCAGGTACACCCCTCTCCTCCCCTCCATACGCCCAACATCTCAGACGTACTTGGTGGCCCACTTCAACAGGATCTGATCCAGCCTTCACGATCAATAAGTATAAACAAAATATAAGGAAATAATAGATGAATTATAAAGCAACAAATAAAATAGAATCTGAATTATTAACCTAAGAACATTGGACTACGTGCTCTAGTAGAGACTTTTACAAGAACTAGAAAAATGCGAGAAAGTGTAAACTAAAACTTATGCAAAATTTTAGAGAATTTAAAGTGTATAATTTTGAATTTTACAGGGTCTTTTATGGGTTAAGAATATTTAAACAAGACCATAATTTGGTATTTAGTAAGTTTAAACACATAATGAAACAACTGTTGTGAAATGGAGGCCATTCTGTATGACTGTCTAGCTTTATTTATGTACGAAGGGGTGGCCATGGCCACCTCAAACATTCCAAAATCTTTTTTTTACTAGGTAAGGTTAAATATTAATATAAAGAGTTGATTATATAATGTTTTAGTTTGAACAGATTGTATATTATTCAGAGTAGCATAGTAGCAACAATGTTTAGTTTTATTGTATATTATTCAGTAGCACGGTGGTAACGATGTTTAATTTTATGTAATGGTTGTTTTCATATTTTTTCATAAAATGATTGTTTTACTCAAAAAAGAGTTACATGTGAGACTTGAACGTGCAACCTTAAGCCAATTTAGTTGTTATATACCACTAGACTATGAATGCAATATAAAATATAGGCGAATCATATCATTATTATATCTATACATAAGTTACGGCCCCCACAAATAAAGTCTTCTAGTTCCGCCACTGACCCCACTATTTCACAACTGTTATGAAACGACCATTCGCAACTCTACAAGGGCATTATCTGATGTTAATGAAAATATTTTTTAAATCTTCCTCCACAAAATAAATTCCCCCATGACCCAAATCATTTTGTCTAAATATGTCTATCACAATATCAACAAACTTTGAAAGACCATATGCATCTCTCTCTCTCTCTCTCTCTCTCTCTCTCTCTCTCTCTCTCTCTCTCTCTCTCTCTCCCTCCATGTAGTCAAACATATTTGCAATTAATAATCATAAGTGTGGATATATTTTCTTACAGGTATTTGAGCTATCTATTGATTTTCTTTTGATTTTGATCACACTCTTAAGAAAAGTACTCACTAGTCTTGTTGTACAAGGCTTAATGGGTTCAAATGATATCATCTGATATATTGCTGATAAAGGGATGGTGCTTGGTATGTTGATCAAGTAATGGTGTTTGATATATTGATCAAGTGATGGTGCTTGACATGTTGTTGATCAAGTGATGGTACTTGGTATGTTGACCAAATGATGATGCATAAAGATTAATATGAGAATTTATGAGCTTGCACATGTCTCTGATGATGTTGCTCATCCTGAAGTTGTCTTAAGGCTCATCAGAAAGAAGATTCAAGATTGCATTAATTGTTTAAGTCAAAGATAATGTAGGAAATATCTTGAAGCTTTAATGTTGTGAAAGAGAGAAAATGTGAAAGCTCGTTTGGTCGTTCGTGCTCTTATTGCAATGTTTTAGTGACCAGAGTATTATAAAGAGGTAGAGTAACTCATAAGTTACTAATGAAACTCTCACACACTCACAAAATGTTTTTGAGGACCCTCTCTCTTTCACAAATCACCAAAAAAAATTCTTTCGCATATAACTAATTAATTACAAAACCAGATAATCAATTATGACTGAAAATCACATTGGATAATCATTTATCCTTTATGCTTAATCAATTATCTCACCTCAAAATCGAATATTATGGTTTGTAGTCGATTAGTAATCGTACAATTGGAAAATTTCTTTTTTTGAACTTCATAATTGATTATTGGAAACACGTAATTGATTATGAAATTAAAAAGCCCAAGGATTGTTTTCCTTTTTTATTTACACTTTCTTCTATATAAGGATGGAATTTCCTCAGTATATCTCACACCAAAATTTGATTTTGAATCACTATTATCTCATTTTAACCCCCTCTCTCTCTCTCTCTCATATTTTTTTCTTTCACTAAAAGTTTCCTAAGTGCCTTTGTGAGTGAATACTTTTGTGATATTTTAGTTATACTGATGTTCAACTATTTTATCAAGAGTGTAATTCTCTTGAACTCTCTTTTGGTTGGTTGTGGAGGTTGTCCTACAAAACCTCTATTTTCTTTTCGAGACATTCAAAAATTTGTTCTTGGTTAGTGAACTTAGTATGTGAAAAACTCCTTTTTAATTTGAGGTATTAGCCATTGCAAAATATCTCAGTCAATTGTAATAAGGTTCTTGGGCATTCCTTGCAAAAGGTCAAATGAGAGGATTAGTAGAGTTCTCTAGAACTTTGTTTCTTGGGGAGAAGATTAGGCCAAAAAATTGATCGAACATCTATAAGTTTTTGTACAATCTTTCTCAACTCTCTTTCTCCTTACTTTCAATCATTTATTTTTTTCATTGCATTTCTTTCCTTTCATTATTCGTTGTCCTCTAATATTGTAACTATTCTAACACATCTTGATGTTTTTAATAATTAATCTTAAAGCAATCGTAAATTTTAAATACCACGATTTACTTTTCTTTTTGTGTTAAGAGTCACTTATTCAACAATAAGCTTTGTAATAACTCAAACATGTGCAAGTATTTAACTAATAAATTAATAAAAGAGACAACATCATCAATATATCTCTCTCTTCATCTCCCTCTATTTGACATGTTGGTTCCACCATTAAAGGAAGTCATAAAAAATAAAATCATTATTTTTGTGTGTATCCTCTACATATCAGTCGCGACAACAAAATTTTCTAAACTTTTTTTAATATTGTTGCATGTTTAAACCTGGAAAATTTTACCCCATACCTATACAGTTATCCCTATACGCCTACACTAAATTTTTTTGGATCAAAATACCCTCATATACATAGTTATATTTTTAGAATTTTTCATTTCTGCTTCACTCTCCCAAAAGTCTTCCAAAACATCCATATTTCTCGCTGCAAACTGGAACACTTCTCACAAGA
Source organism: Lathyrus tuberosus (assembly GCA_022829125.1). Taxonomy (NCBI): domain Eukaryota; kingdom Viridiplantae; phylum Streptophyta; class Magnoliopsida; order Fabales; family Fabaceae; genus Lathyrus; species Lathyrus tuberosus. The sequence goes on along the minus strand of JALAZF010000266.1, from coordinate 642,629 downwards.
CTTCTGGTTCTCAAATTACACACCGGAACAGATCAAGTAAGTGTTCCAGTTTTATAAGTTTATCGAAACTCAATAATTATGTCTTCCGGTTTTCAACATGTGTACCATAACTCATTTTAGTTGTCTTCTAGTTTGTTCATATCTTGATCGAAAGTGTACTAGAAAGTGTTCCGGTTCTTCTGTTTCTGCATACCAGAATTCCGTTTTCATGTGTTCCAGTTTTATACTTTTTCATACCAGAACTCTCTTCAAATTTGTTCCGGTTTTGTGCTTTTTGCATTCCGGAACTCCTTTCCAATGTGTTATGGTTTTGTGTTTTTTTCATACCGGAGCTCCCTTCAAATGTGTTACGGTTCGTCATTTTGAATTTGTTTTAATGTTTTTTTTTCCAGTGGCACGAACACGATGCGGTAAGATTCTAGATTGTGGTTTAAAATGGGACACTTCATCGATATTGGCTAGTGAGGAAGAGCATATTGGTGCATCTGCATCCGCAGCATAGCCGGTTGGTTTTCCAAGAGGGTCGTGCAATACATCTCTTTTGTTTAAGTACGAGCAATATATTGCTAGACATGTATGGTTTGGTGGGGTAAGTAAATGACATTTATTTAATATTAAATAATATTTGAATTTTTAATGTTGTGTTTTATAATATTCGTACTTTTAATTGTTTTTAGGAGAGAGGCACGAAAAAAGAGCTGAAGGTTGTTGGACATGGGTTGAAGCTGACAGTGAGGGTTCCATAACAACTTCCAAAAGAGATGGAGGGTTGGATTTCTAGGTATGGTCTATCTTCACCCCAGAGAACTAGTTTGACGAAGATAGACTCAAACCTGGTTTCCGCATTTGTGGAGAGATGGCATCTAGAGACATCTTCATTTCACTTGTCGTTTGGTGAGATGAGCATTACTCTGGATGACGTCTCTTGTCTGCTTTACTTGCCCATCAGAGGAGTGTTCAGGCCCCCTCAAGATATCACTTAAGTGGTTGCTGTTGGACTTGCTGTTGATTATTTAGAAGTGTCACAGTATAGGGCACAAGAACAAGTCTGTCACGGCAGGGGTTCTTACTATAAGTTGGTATGGTTATACGATTTATTCAAAGAGCATAAAGCTGCTTCTAGATGGCCATGTGTGACTAGAGCATATTTGCTGATGTCGGTGGGTTCCATAATTTTTTATGACAAGACCTTTACGCTTGTCAAGCCATGATACCTCTTACTATTTACGGATTTAGACAGATTATCGGGATACAGTTGTGGAGCTGCTACGTTGGTTACCCTTTACAGACATCTCAGAGATGCTTCTATGTTCGGTTGCAAGCAACTCGGTGGTTATCCTACTCTCTAACAGGTCTTTATTTTAATTTAGTTTATTATGCCTTAACTAATTTTATTTAATATATTAATTTAATATATTTATTTTATTATGTTATAATTAATTTTATTTAGTTAATTAATAGTATTAATTTTGTAACAATGTTGGATTCATGAGTATTTTCCAACACTTGAAAAAAAGGAGAGAATTGGATACCATCTAATAATTGTGGTCTTCCTCGAGCAATGAGATGGTCCTATAAGCAAGGAGTCCTGATGGTGGATGATTTGCGACCTATTTTGGACGAGCTGACACCTGTCGATGTCAAATGGCGCCTATTCTATACAGGGGGTGTCTAAAATGGGGTGACATAGTTGTTCCATATTTGTCTGACAGATGTATACGTTAGTTTGGATACAGGCAGTATATTCCACCCCTACCTCTTGATTACATGATGGCTGATGATATTGATGTTGAGTGAATTGGTTACCATCAGAGCGTCCTTGCTGTGATTCGTCCAACAACAAATGCAACCACCCCATCTAAGACAGACGATAGATATCTTGAGTGGTATTATCGTGTTTCGCATCCTCGTTTGGTACCGCCCCTTCATGATGCGCCAAGAGAGGTGTCGGTTCCTGTTTACGATGCAGGACCATCTGATCCTAGCTGGGCTCATGTTTCTATATTGATTAATCGTTATCTCTGACAGGTTGATGCTGAAGAGGATGATCCACAGTTTTCTGATTTATTTGAAGCTTTACGTATTTCTCGTTCACATTGACTTGTGTTTATGTTTATGTTTATGTTTATGTTTATGTGTTAACTGTTCGACTTATTGACTTATGTTTATGTTTATGTTTATGTGTTAACTATTAGACTTATTGACTTATATTTATGTTTATGTGTCAACTTTTAGATTTATTGACCTAGTTGGGATATGTTTATGTTTTTTCATTTGTATTAATTATTAGACTTATGTTAAATTTTGAATTCAGTTATGTGTTATTGAGACATATAAAATTAAAACTGAATGACATAATTCATTATTCATGTTTTGATTACATATTCATTGTAATATAGGCGTAAGTTGTTGCCAATGTTGTAGGCATCATGCGAATCCTAGCATCCAAGATATGTTTATGTTTTTTCATTTGTATTAATTATTAGACTTATGTTAAATTTTGAATCCAGTTATGTGTTATTGAGACATATAAAATTAAAACTAAATGACATAATTCATTATTTATGTTTTGATTACATATTCATTGTAATATAGGCGTAAGTTGTTGCCAATGTTGTAGACGTTCTGCGAATCCTAACATCCAATTTAATGTGATTGGTGGAAATGGAAACCCTTCTTTCATGTTTACCTGAATAAAAAAACATCAAAACATTAAGTCAAAAGTTTAATAAAATAAACTAAATAAATTTAGTCATATTAACTACAAATAACTAAGTACCTGAACCCAATGATTTTAGTTTACAAAACCAATGGAATAAATGGAGATATTTGGTGAATATGAACTTGTCATAGGGAAGAAAGTCATGCACGGATCGCCTAAATAGACAAGTACAACATTATTGTGATTTGCTATCAAGTAACCAAAATCTGGTAGAGTCAACCATTTATGTGGTGGTTGATGACCAAATGCCTCTATCATCAAAGATTCTCTCACTTCTGCTAACCGATTACCAAATAAGCTGTCATACGGACTTGATCTTTTCTTATGTATTATTTCCAACCCCAATTCTCTACGAACTATTGGCCAACCATCTTCACCATATCCATGCAATGAGGCAATAAATCTAAATCCACAATTACCATCTGATACAACATTAACTACATCTTCAATATATGACCGAATATGATTAGGAAATCGAAGGATGAACTGCTTAGATGACGGTGACTGCTTCTGTGATGGTTGAGATTACCTGTGGGAAGATTGTAATAATTTCAACTTCATTGAAGCCTGTGATGGTTGAGATTGCCTCTGTGAAGATTGAGATCCTTGATCAACATACTCATGATATGAAGGGTTCCTATAAACATCATACCTACTTTTTTTTTGCATTTCTTCTTGACCCCCCATTTGGTTTTTATTTTCTTAGGTGGTGGACACAAAAAAGTCATTGTGGGGTAGGCAAGTTCACACACTCTACTTTTAAATACCCTTTTCCCAACAACATCTAGTGACCTAAACCTTTCCATAATTTATCATTTGCACTACTCATATCCACCTCTGATCCATCATCTACGTCTACCTCCAACTCAAATTCCATACTTAGTTTCCTCCAATGAACATGCACAACATCTATTGGTATCGCTATACCACTAAGTCTGTATCTTGTTAACTGACAAGCACAAGGTAACCCATAGGATGTTCTAAGATTACCACCACATATTTCCCTGTTAGTTCCAACATAATCAAATCTTAATAACTCTTCAGCAATGCGTCTCAAAGTAGCTCGAGACACTGAGCCACGTAAATTACTGTAAAATGGACTTACGTGCGCGTGCTCAACTTCATAAATTTTTTTTTGAAAAGAAGCTCTAATGTTGCCCAATTGTAACTTTAAGTTGTTATTCATAGCCTCCCAACATTTGACCATGACACCTATACTGTTCTCTAACATCTGCTTTAACTTCCAATGAGCATACTCAACCCTAAAAATAATACATATTTAAAAATACTTTGAAAAATACAAATAAAAAATATACAATTTAAAAATACTAAAAATAAATACATAGTAAAAAATATTAATAAAAGATACATACTGATTAGTCGTGGTGCTACCCAAATGTAGCACTTGATTAATCCATGATCCAACAAATCTCTGTCTATGTGGTGTTAACCATGTGTCTTTCACATAATCAATAAATTCATTACAATCAACATACGCCTGCTCAAGTTGTTGCAACCGTTGATCATACTCAACCTCATCACTAGCCCATACAACTTCAATCCATAATTCCCCGATCGTCTTTTGCATGCCACTAACCACATATTGCTTGCATTTTGCACCAACATTTTTGTTAATGTGAAATCGACATAACAAATCTTTCTTCACAAACAATTGTTTAAGCTTATCTAACACCCAGCAAAAAGTTTCAATCTGCTCAGACTCCATATACGTAAATGCGACAGCAAAAGTCAACTCGGTTGATGTCATGCCAACAATTTCAAATAGAGGTTGCCTATATTTGTTTGTCTTGTAGGTGCTATCCATAACTAACACAATAGGAAAAATATTTAACAACTTAATTGAATAAGGATGGGCCCAAAATATACCTCTAATAACTTCTGAGTCATCTCTTTTTCTACTCCAATAAATATAACATACGTCATCAATAAGCTTAAATAAATGTTGTATCTCACTTCTAGGACCTCTTATCTCTTTTTCTATCATACTCTTATGCTTATATATTTGCGTGATCCGAGTGACATTCTATGAATCTCGCTCTTTCAAGGAAAGTAATATGTGTCTAGGTGGAACATGTCTCTTTATCAAATCAACAATATACTCCTTCTGATCTGTGGTCAACCTATCAACAAAGGAGTGACCTTCTAATCTATCAGGTAAACCATGGTTATGAACTCTACATTTTACATCAACCTTCCATCCAGACCCATCTTTCGCCAAAGTCAACCGGATTTTAAATGGACATCCACATTTTTTGGTCGCACTTTGGGTTCCACTATCAGTATCCTTGTATTTCCCACCTTTATCACAACCAAATATTAATGTTATTTCTTCCTCTCTTGTCTGTTACAGTATTTGAACGAGTGATAATAACAGTTACTCTATTTCGGATTCCAACCTCTTTAAGCCACCTTATCACCTCTTCTCGTGTACCAAATCTTTGAGTAGTTGAAAAAACATCAGAAGTGTCTACAGATATTTGGTTTTTATCGCATATTTTTGGAGGAATTTCCATACCTACAGTATAAAAAAATTATTAAAAAAATACATTTAAAAAAACAAACCGGAAGTCTTACTAAAAGTGTTCCGGTACACAAAATCAACTAAACCGAACAACTTTCTAAATGTGCTCCGGTACACAAAATCAACAAACCGGACAACTTTGAAAAAGTGTTCCGGTACAGTTCATGTTTGCGTCCCAATACCAGAACTCTTTTGGTTAGACTTTCGGTACAGGTTTTGTGATAAACCGGAACTCTCTGGCCAAGTCTTCTAGAAAAGAAAAATAACATACCGAAAGTCGTGATGAAAGTCTTCCGATGCAATTTTGATTGGGTCTAATTTTCGAAAGTCTGACATGAATAGTAAAAAGTAAAAAAAAATGATTAAAAATAAACAAGAGTAAAATTTGACATTTTTAACAAAATGTAGAGATATCGGTATAATTGTAGAGGTATGAAGTAAAATTTTCTTAAAACTGATCTTAAACATAAGAGTCAAACATAAACACCTTTAGTTTAAATAGAAGAGTCAAACATAAATGTTTTTTAGTAAGAAAAATACATTGTTGGTGCATTAAATTTTAAATAAATTATTTTTGAAACATAAAATAAGTATTTATTTGTTATTACTTTTAACTAAGACATAGGGGTGGCAAAACGGGTTAGACCCGTCAGACCCGTCCGTTTAACCCACCATTTTTGGTAGGTCGGGGCGAGATTTTTGGCTCGGTGTCTTAAGTTGCCCTGCCCCGTCTAACCCAGTTTTAAAACGGGCCGAAGGACGGGCGGGGCAGGTTTTTCCCACAGACTTTTTGTTAAAAAAAATTATTATTTTTACTTAGAATTAAAACAATATTAACGTCGTTTGAAGTAGACATACTTTTAAAACAACCCTCATTTCTTCAAACCCTAATGTTCATTTTTCACAAAACCATAAACACCTCATTTTAAAGATATTAATTGGTCTCTTCTTCTTTCTTTATTTTCACTCATAGTAGAAAAAGTATTTATTGCAAAATATAGAGAATATATTCTTTTCTATTTTCTATTACTCGTTGTCATTGGAGTCGGGTTCTAAAGCTATAATGTAAGTTTTTCACAGATGAGTTTGTATCTCATTATGATAATAAATTTTTTATTTGTATTTTATTCTATTTTAGTTCTCATTTTATTTATTTTTTGACACTAAAATACTCAACTAAGTGCTTATTATTTGTATTGATAATACTTAAATAATGAAGCTTTGATTTTTCTTGGATTGTTTTATTTTTGAACTTCTTCCATTGATAAATCTAGTGATTTTGATGTTGTTGATCTTGATAATTATTAAATAGTGGGTGACGACAAGGAGAGAGATGGTGGAAGGTTTCAACCAATGGCTACGATATCATTTGAAGCTTCGTATGTTCACGTCATAGATGATGATTGATGAAGTCTTTGTCATGGAGTATTTAAGATTGGTTTTTCGTTATTGGTTCTTAGTTGTCTTTGTTTAGCTTGTGCTTAATTGTTTTCTTGATTTGTGTCTCTAGATGTCCTTAAATAGGTTGTTCTTGTAGATTTTTTGAACCAAAAGGATTATTTTGGGATTTTTGTGTGTTTGTTTTAAGTTTTTAGTATTATAGTTACGTTTTTTTCGTTTATGCTGAAGAATTTGACATTTACATTAAGACTTGTTAAAGTTTTACTACGCATTGTTAAAATTTATCGGTCTCTTTGGTAATGATTAACATTTTTGTAAATTATGTAGTAAATCAAATTGTAAAACTAAAAATTGGCGGGCTAGCCCGCCAACCCGCCAACTCGTTAGTAAACGAGACGAACATGACTTTTGAGCTCGGACGCCTAAGTTTGCCCGCCCTGCCCCACCCAGCTTTTCGACGGGCTTAAATGGGGCAGGCCTAAACGGGGCAGGCCGCCCGCTTTGCCACCCCTACTAAGACATAGTGAATGTAAGATTAAAGTGATTTAATGTTTACCGTCTATATACTTACGTTATGTTAAAAAAGTATAAATAAGTGACACACAATTGTAGGACTCACGCATGACTTATTTAAACATTTTAAAAGATGATTGCCATTTAAGGAGCGGTTTCTAATGTTTATGATATAATGATCGGAGGTGATCAGACTGGATTGTCGTGGCCTTCGCGTAGGGCAGATGATGATGCTTGTAGGAGAGGAGGGGGTGTACCTGCAAGGCACTCCGACGCTCAAGTAAGAAAAGGTCAGAGAAAAGGGCAAGTACAAAATATGTTCTTAGGATGAAAATTGGATACCTGGCCCTCTCAAGTGAGAGGGTTTATATAATGCCCGCAGCGCGAGGCCAACAATCCCTATTTTTGGGGCGAAATAACTGTTTCCCGAAGAATAAGTAACTGCCAAAAACTAGTCGTTAAGTCAAGCAGGGTGCCCAAAACTAGCCGTTATGTCGGACAAAGGCGTAGTTCTGGGCACCTGCCCATAGCTATCCTGGGATTAATGAAGTCGTGCGTGACGGGCAGTAGTACCGGGGAGGAGCGATGTAATCCTTCCCCGGTTGGAGGGCAGAAAGGTAAACTCTTCCCTTCACGGATTCGGCTTAGGCAATTGGGGCGTCCTAGGAGCAGAGGTGGATTGGGCCATGCCTAGCCATTGGTCCAGTCCAGAACAGGAGCCCCCCAAGTCGTTGCTCTCGAGCATGGGAATGATGACTTAAGGTTAGCCCGTTGTTCTGGGGAACTGTAACGGAGTCGTCGTTTGGTGACGGAGGGAGTTGTCTCGTGGTGCCCCTGGGCCCTGGTTTTCGTAAGGCTCGTAACCGCATCTGGTTTGTCCGTCGTACAGGGAAACCAACGGTTAGGAGGGATTGAAACGTTGGGCGCCACGTGTGCCTCGAGCCCTGTGCTGGAGTAACTAGGTAATGATGGCTAGTCTGTAGCCATTATGACCTACCCGGGCGTGCCTCTGCACGTGCTCCCCAGCAGTATAAAAGGAGAGAGAGTATGGTCATTTTACACTTCGTTTCTCTCTCTTCTTCTTTGTCTACTTCTGAGAACTTAGCTCACCGCTGTCGTCTTCTGCCGCCGCAGCCACCATAAAAGCTTCGAGCACTTTCCTTCAACTTCTTCGACCACGTAAGTCATCCAACTCCTTGTTTTCTTCCAGCTTTTTCATTTTCGTTTTAGAATTCATGCGGTTAGGTTAGATTTAGGAGACATAGTGGTGTTTTCCTGGCGGTTGTTGGTGGCGGATGGTGGTTGGGCCATCCTCTGCTGTTGATGTGGCCGTCGGAGCCCTTTAGAGAACTAGGAGTAGGGTTGTTTTTGGCGTCGTTGTGATGATGACGCATAACTTACCGTCGTGTCTACTCAGTTTTCGGCGCTCTAATGAAGTTTCCGGTGCTCTGATGAAGTTTCTGGTGGATGTTTGAAGTTTTGGGTGAAGCTTCAAACGGAAACTGGGAAGTGACTCGAGGAAGCTCCTCATTGTGTGAGGGATTTTCCACGAGTGCCTCCTCATGGGAGACTCTTGTATTTTTGTTTAATTTAGGGCTTAGGTCGGGGATGCCATCCTCAGCCCTTTGCGCGCCCTTTCACTTGACTAGCGGTGGAAGGGTGGATTTGATTTTGCATCGAATTCACTTTTGTCCTCTGCTTTTCAGGTGATCGAGATGGTGACAGGGCCTGACGGAGATATTTTAATAGATTCGTCCGAGGAGAGCTCCTCGGAGAGTAGCAGCACAGAAGCTTCAACTGCCCTCAGCGAAGTCGGGGAGGAGCTCGAGGAGGATACCGCGGAGGACTGGTCGGTGGCAGAGCCTGCCGAGCATGAATCTATCTTTGCGACTTTCACCGGGGACGTTTTCATGGATGTTGGACCAGAGGGGAAATGAAAGGTGCATTTCCCCTCTCAAGACGATCAGATATGTACGGACTACGGGGAAAGATTCTCTATGTACGAGTATGTCTTTAAGAAGCTGGGGTTGATGCTGCCCTTCACTGACTTCCAGCAGTCTGTTTTCGTACACCTAGACCTGGCCGCGTCACAGTTGTACCCCAACTCGTTGGCGTTCATTCGCGCCTTCGAGCTGACATATGAGTTTCTGAAGGTAGGAGCCACGCTGCCTTTGTTCTTCACCATTTTCCATCTTCAGAGGCAGGTCACGGGGAGGAGATATGGCTGAGTGTCGTTGAAGGAACCCCAGAAGCTGTTTAAGCCTTTCTCGGAGTCTATCCGGACATTCAAGGAAAGGTTTTACATTATTGAACCTGTGTCAGGGCGAGCCCAGGATAGCACACATGTTTGGGCAGTGTCCCTTGACGAGAATGGTAATGACATGCATGACGAGAACGGGAAGTTGATCGGGGACAGAGAGTTCAAGTTTCCCTTTCATTGGAGTGAACGTTATTTCTCTAAGGAGCCCAATGGTTATGTTGCTCAGCCGAGCATGTTGGATGAGCAGGACCTGGCCGGCTATGAGACGCTGGTGAACTATGTCAATTCTTTCCGGCTTGCTGATTGCTGGACGAAGAAGGGTGACCTAATTTTCGAGGAAGACGGTAGCCAACGGGTGGAGTACCGTTACATCAACACAAAGGCGCTTTTGGAGTGCAAGACTCCTGCAGATGCTTATAAGCTGCTCGGTAGTTTTAGCTTTTTGACTTGCCTGAATTATGTTTTCTTCGCCATCATCTAATATGTTTATTGTGTTTTGCAGGTGAAATGCCCTCTGCCCACGAGAGGATGGTGAAGAATGTTGTTGCGAGGAACAAACCTGGTGTGGCCGCTCCAAAGTCTCAATTTCCTCAGCGGGTACCTCCTCCTCCGCCATAGACGGGGAGCTCCTCACCCGTTCCTGCCTCCGCTCAGGGGTCCCCAGCGCCTTTGGCTTCAAGGTTCAAGCGGACCAGGGCCAACGAGCTGGTGGACCTTAGTCGATCGACCGAAAAACGCAAGTTCGAGCTTCCGGATTGCCTCTATGATAGGACATACTTCGAGGGGACGTCTCTGGTGGTTCCCCAGGCAGAATCTCTCAAGCTGGAAGGCATGGATCGTCCGGGTAAGCAGGCATTGTTGGCGCAAGACGCGTCCACGGTAGTCCGTGTTTTAGAGATGGAGACGGTGTATGCGGAGGGTGACACCTCCTTTGAACTTGAGCTAAAGAGGGCCCAGGCGACGATAACTGCTCTGGAGGAGAAATTCAAAAAGGCCAAGGAGGAGTTCAATGCTGCTTCCGCTGCGAGGAAGAAGTCAGACGAGGAAGTTGTCCATTTAAGGGGGAAGAACGAGACTTTGGTTTTCGAGAAGAAAGTTGTCGAGGATCTGGTCGAGCAGCTGAGATCCATAAGTTCTCCAGCCGAGGATGAGCCTGAGGATGTAAAGACATTGAAGACCAGGGCAGAGATAGTTGCTCATATACTTCGGGCGGAAGAGGACATGTTTTCCATCGGGGAGGAATCGTTCGAGAATACTGTGGCCCAACTCAGGCTAGTGAACCCCGACGTCCAAATTTCCAACGAGGGAACCAACTTTCTCGTCCGTGTGGAGAATGGCAGATAGTAGTCCCTGAGTTTCTCAACCTTGGTGCTGAGCACGCCCGTCCCGAGGAAACCCAGTCGCCGCAGCCTATCCCCGAGCAGTCAGAGTTTGTCTAGGATCAGACGGAGCGGATGGAGGAATGATTTCTTTTTATCTTGTTGTAATTTATCCAGCCTGCGTGCCGTGTTTTTATGTATCTTTGTCTTGTTTGGGGGCATGGCCCCCTTGTTTTGTAATATGCACAACTTGTGGTCCTCGTGGTCACTTTAACTTAATTGTATGTGTCCGGTCAGTGTGGCCGGGTTTGTATGTTTGCACATGACTTTTATTGCTTATTTTTCTAAGTGTTGCACTGTTGCTCGATAAGCTTTTATCCCTGCAACAGGGATTATTGTTTATTTTAAGATTTAGGGAATTGCTGGACGTAGATGTGTTCGACAGTGAGGGGGACTGGTCGAACGGCCGGGGAAGTAGTTTCGCCGGTGATGAGACTAGGATCTCGGTTGAGGTACTAATCCCATAGGCTTGGACTGTTCCCATCACGAGTTGGGTGTCCTGCCTAATTGGCGTGGCAACGACAGAGCTCGATTGAGGTATCCCCGTTGTGCACAGAGTCTGCTTGTTCCATAAGCAAAAACTGTTCGGTGTTGTACAATGGAACGTCCTTACACCGGGGCACGGTCCGGTAGCCGAGCCGTCTCCCCGTTAGGGGTGATCTCGTCGGCAGTTAGTCCAACCTCGTAGTTGGTTCTAACTGTAGTATTGTTTGAGCTTTTCAGCGTTCCATGGTCGAGCAAATGGTTCTCCGTTCAGAGTTTCTAAGTAGTAGGCTCCGGTGCCCGTTTTGGACTTGACCCTGTAGGGTCCTTCCCAGTTCGCGACCAGCTTTCCATCGCGTGAATCCTTCTGGTTCCTGCGTAGGACCAAGCTACCAACGGGGAAGTCGCGCTTTATGACCTTAGCGTCGTGGCGCAAGGTTATTTTTTGTTTCAGCGAAGCTTTGCGGAGAGCTGCTCCTAACCGTATTTCTTCGACCAGATCGAGCTCTTCTCTTAAGGCTTCGTCGTTTATCTCCTCGTCAAGGGGAGTTTATGTTCGTCTGGAAGGTTCCCTGATCTCCACCGGTATCACCGCCTCAGTTGCGTAGGCTAATCGGAAAGGGGTTTCCCCGGTGGTGGAGTGTGGTGCTGTTCTGTCGGCCTAAAGCACACTATGTAGCTCTTCGACCCATCTCTTCTTGGTGTCGCCCAACCTTCGTTTTAGAACGTAGAGGATTACCCTGTTCGCAACCTCTGCTTTCCCGTTGGTCTGGGGATGCTCGACGGAAGTGAAGTGTTGCTTCGTGCCTAATCTTGCGACGAAGTCCTAGAACTTCCTGTCCGTGAATTGTGTCCCATTGTCGGTCACGAGGGCCTGGGGTACTCCGAATCATGCAAGGATGTTCCTTTTGTAGAAGCGGAGTATGTTGAAGGCTGTGATTTTAGCGAGGGCTTCGGCTTCTATCCATTTAGTAAAGTAGTCGACGACCATGATTAGAAATTTATTTTGATAAGATCCCATTGTGAAGGGGCCGAGTATGTCCATCCCCCACCAGGCGAAGGGCCAAGGCGAGGACAGAGTCTTCAACTCATTGGGGGTGCCAAGTGCATGTCCCTGTGGCGCTGGCATCGGTCACATTTTTGGACGTGCTTTTTGGCGTCGTGCTGCATGGTCGTCCAATAGTATCCTGCTCGCAGGGCTTTTCGCGCCAATGATCTCCCTCCCAAATGTTGTGCATTGATGCCTTCATGAATCTCTTGGAGGATTTCGGGGACCTTACTTTCCTCGACACATTTCAGGAGGGGGATGGAGAAATCTCGTCGGTAGAGCTTGCCCTCAATCAGCTCATATGAGAAGGCTCGTCATTTAGTCATGTTGGCTTCCTTGCTGTCCTCGGCCAGTTCCCCTTTGGTGAGGTAATTGTACACAGGGGTCATCCAGCAGTGGCTGTCTCCGATGGTGTTAACGTCGAGCAGCTCTGGTGGTTTCTCGATGCTGGGTCAGGCGAGTATTTCTTGCACGACAGATTTATTGCCGCCTTTCTTTCTGGTGCTAGCTAGTTTGGACAAGACATCTGCCCGCGTGTTTCGTTCGTAGGGAATGTGCTGAACTTTCCATGTGTTAAACTTGGTAATTCGTTCCATCACCAGCGTCAGATATTCGGCCAGTTGGTTGTTCTTTGCTTGAAACTCTCCTCGTACCTGAGATGCCACGAGCTGGGAATCGGTGTAAATTTTTACCTCCTTGGCGCCCACGTCCTTTGCCAGCCGTAGTCCCACGAGGAAGGCCTCGTATTCGACTTCGTTGTTGGACGTAGGGAATGACAGGACTAGAGATACTTCGATAAGTATTCCCTCCTTGTTTTCGAGGATAATACCTGCCCCGCTACGTGAGGGGCTGGATGCCCCGTCCACGTAGATGGTCCACCTATGCGTTCCGCTTGGCGGGGACGACGGAGGCGTCATCTCTGCCACGAAATTGGCTAGGACTTGTGCCTTAAGGGCCTTCCCGCCCTCGTATTGAATGTCGAATTCTGACAACTCCAGGGACCATTTAAGCATTCTGCCGGCCATATCTGGTCGGTGAAGCAACTGCCTGATGGGTTGGTCTGTGCGTACTACTATGGTGTGGGCCAGGAAGTAGTGTCTGAGTCTTCTCACGGCGATAACGAGGGCAAGGGCGACTTTCTCTATCTGCGCATACCTGATTTCTGGCCCTTGCAGGGCCTTGCTGGTAAAATAGATGGGCTTTTGCCCGTCCTTTGTTTCGCGATTGAGTGCAACACTAATGGCTTCGTTGGTAACAGAGAGTTATAGATACAAGGTTTCCCCGCACTCTGGTTGGGATAGCACGGGAGGCTCGGATAGGGCTTGCTTGAGATGGGTCAGGGCCTGCTCGCACTCGTCTGTCCATTTGAATGTGGCCTCCTTTCTGAGGATTTAAAGAAGGGCAGGGCGTGCTGGGAAGACTTGGCCACGAAATGAGAAAGTGACGTGAGCATCCCGTTGAGAGATTGGATGGATTTCTTCGACCAAGGCGTGGGAAATTCCGCGAATTCTCGGCACTTGTCCGAATTCGCCTCTATTCCTCTCTCGGTGAGGTAGAATTTGAGGAACTTCCCCGCCCGCACGCTGAAGGTGCATTTTTCTGGATTAAAGTGCATTTTGCACTTTCTGGCCTGGTCGAAGACCTTTTGCAAGTGGGTCATATGGTGGGATTCTTCTTGGGATTTCACGATCATATCGTCTATGTAAACTTCGAGCATGTCCCCGATTTCTGATCGAAAGACCTTGTTCATCATGCGCTGGTATGTGGCCCCAGCATTTTTCAGGCCGAAGGGTATTACATTGTAGTAATAGTTCCCCGAGGAGGTCATGAATGCATTGTACCTCTTGTCCTTTTCGGCCATAGGGATTTGATTGTACCCCGAATAGGCGTCCATGAAGGACAAAAGTTTGAAACCTGCAGAATTACCTACGAGTTTATCTATGCTCGGTAAGGGATAAGCATATCTCGGGAAAGCCCGATTGAGATCAGTATAGTCAATGCACGTGCGCCATTTTCCACTATGTTTCTTGACAAGTACAATATTGGACAGCCAGGTTGTATACCTGGCCTTCAAAATGAATTTTTCCTCTAAGAGGTCTTGTACAAGTTTTTCGGCAGCCTGTGCCTTTTCGTCGGATTGTTTCCGCCTGCGCTGCGCGACGACACGGGCAGCTGGGTCGATGGTCAAACGGTGGCATGCAGTCTCAAGGTCCAGGCCGGGCATGTCTGCGGCACTCCAAGCAAACAGATCATCGTTGTCTTCCAAGCATTTCTTCAGCTGTTGCTTGACCTTGTCGGGCAATCCAGCACCAATCTTCACCCCTCTGTTAGGGTTATTGCTGAAGGCGATGACTTCAAACTCCCCGTCTGGAACTGGGCCCATGAGGGCTGATGTGGAGGAGCTGGTCGTCCCTGTCGACGTACCTTCACTGCTATCTTCCTCGCCTTCCTTCGAAATTTGGCTGTCAAGGTCGATAGTGTGTACAGGGAGTGTAGGTTTGTTGTCTGGTTGGCCGTCTTCGGATGGATGATCTTCCTCCCGTGCCTACTTAGCTGCTTTGGGTGCTGCACCGATCTGGTTTTGTCCTCGGGTCGCTGCTTCAAAACATCTCTAGGCAGCCTCTATGTCCCCGTACAATGTCGCAACGTGACCCTTCTCCGTATAATACTTCAACTTAAGGTGGACAGTTGAAGGGACAGCAGCCAACTCTGCGAGGGCCGGTCTCCCCAAGTTGCATTGGTACAGTGACGGGCAATCAATCACCAGAATTGGGTCTTGATTGACCTGGACACCTCTTCTTCCCCGAATGTGACTAGGAGCTCCACGTACCCCCAGGGTCTGGCCGTGGCTCCGTTGAACCCCTGTAAATTGGATCCCACGTATGGTCAGAGGTTCTTCTGGTCCAGCTTGAGGGCCCGAAACAGGCCGGTGTACATTATGTCCACCGAACTACCCTGGTCGACCAGGATTCTCCTGACGTCGGTGCTTGCCAGTTTTTCCCTGACGAGCAAGAGGATGTGTGAGTTAGGAGAGGCTCTGGGCAGCTCTTCGCGATAAAAGGTGACTGGCTGGGAGCGCCTATTGATCTTCTCAAGCGTGGATAGCCGGTCAGGGCTACAATCAATAAGCTGCTCAAACTTTCGCTTAACAGATCCCACTGTCAGCTCATTGTACCCCCCGAATGAGATAACCATGGTTGCAGGGAATGCTTCCCAAGTGCTGAGCACGAACACCTGGGACGGCTCCTCGAAATAATCTGGGACAACAAAGTCCTCTGGTCGTGTGATGGACATAGCGACCTGCGGGGGAGGACTAGATGGGGATGATTATGCTTCCTTCTTCGATTCTGAAGCCTCTCGTCACGAAGACTCACCTTTCTTAATATACTACTTCAAATGACCCTCCTTGATGAGGATCTCCATAGCATCTTTAAGGTGCACGCAGTCCTCGGTCGTATGGCCATGGCTGCGGTGGAAATGACAGTACTTACTTTTGTCCACGTTGCCTTTGGACGTCGTTGGTTTGGGGAACCTGACACCTCCCTGCTTGAACTCTGTGTTGATGCATTCGGAAAGAATGCGCTCGCGAGGAGCGGTGAGCAGGGTATACTCTGTGAATCGGCCAGCAGGCCCTTTACCTTCCCGGGGGCGATCGTCTCGTCGCCTCTCTTTTCCTTGCTTGGACGTCTCCGACTCGTCTTTTTTCGGTGCCCGGGTACCTTCTCGATCTCTTGCGTCCCGGGCATGATATGCGGCTTCCTTCTCTTCGTACTGTATGTATGCTTTAACTTTCCGGAGAATTTCTATCAACGTTCGAGGGGTCTCGATTCCGACAGCTTTTCGAAACTCGCTTTTCGGTCTCAAGCCTTTCTCGAGGAGATACTTTTCCATATGGTCCGTCGTGTGGACCTCCACGGCCTCTTTGTTGAACCGTTCAATATATGCCTGCAGGGGCTCGTCTCTGCCCTATATGATAGCTTCTAAGGTGGCCTCCGACTCGGGATGTCGTCGGGAGGCCGTAAAATGCCGGGCGAACCGGGTCTTAAATTCTCTCCAAGATGTGACCGACCCCCGGGGAAGGCGCTTGAACCATGCCATAGCCCTTTTCCTGAGGGTGATTGGGAATAATCTGCACTTTATGGCTCCACTCACATTGTGGTAGTGGAGCATTGCTTCTATGTTTTTTATGTGCTCGCTGGGGTCGGTGGTCCTATCGTACATCGCCAGAGCAGGGGGCTTCTCCAACCTGCGAGGAATTTTGGTGTCCATGATCTCTTGTGAGAGGGGACTGTGGATGTTGTTGTCACTGCTTATGCTCGGAGAACGGGAAAAATAATAGCTACGACCACGGCTTCTGCTTCGTCGTGGAGAATGCCTGCGCAATCGGCGATGCTCGTACTTTCCTGAGGGCCTGGGTTTCTTTGACGCGGGGGAACATCTTGACTTCCG
This sequence comes from Lathyrus tuberosus, assembly GCA_022829125.1. Classification (NCBI taxonomy): domain Eukaryota; kingdom Viridiplantae; phylum Streptophyta; class Magnoliopsida; order Fabales; family Fabaceae; genus Lathyrus; species Lathyrus tuberosus. The sequence continues at coordinate 625,832 of JALAZF010000266.1, read as the reverse complement.
CTGAGGAGACCGGTGTCGCCTTCTTGCAAGGTCGGATACGGGCTCTTCTGATCTTGATCGTCTTCTTGCCGGGGAGAGGCTTCTGGACCTGTCACGTCTCCATTTCTGAGGGGGAGTCCGAGGAAGTGGAGAAGGGCTGCGAGGTTTCTCTGAGGACAAGCGCTCATGGAGGACGTGCTCGAGAGCATTGATCTTTTCTCCTTGCTGGAAGATCAAGAGGTTTGACCTGTTGAGGGAGGCAATGAGGGCAGCTGTGCTGGGGTCAGTGTTTTGGGGAACCAGGATGGGCTCAAAAATGCGGTCAGCAGCGTGTGCCCGAGGCTTCACGTCATCGGGAGTAGGGAAGGCGGTTTTCCCGTCTCGATGGTCTATTTTTGGAAAAACAGATCCGTTGAAGATATGGTTGGCGTTATCAGCTTAACGACGACAACAGATTCTTGACGGACAACATCATTCTTGGTGGAGGCCATGATGATCGGAAGGAGTTTGGAGAGAGCTTTGGTCTTTGAGGTGAAAAAGAAAGGACCTTGAATCAAAAGACGAGGAATCTAGTTTCCCACAGATGGCGCCACTGAACAGAGGTAATCAGACTGGATTGTTGTGGCCTTCGCGTAGGACAAATGATGATGCTTGTAGGAGGAACAAGGGGGGGGGGTTTACCTGCAAGGTACTCCGATGCCAAAGTAAGTGTTTGGTCAAAAGAGAGAAAGCAAGTACACAAGTAAGATTTCAAGTAGTGGATATTGAATACCTGTCCCTCTCAAGTGAGAGGATATTTATAGGAAAACCCCCAGCGCGGGGCCAAGGTCTCTCATGTGGCCAAAGCGCCTAGTCGACCAATGAGAGACTGCCAGGCGGAGAGCAAGGCGCGTGGCCCTCAGACTTGGTCCAACTGTCTCCATGAGATCCGTGGAGACAGTTGGTCGCGTGAACTGTTAAGCGAGTGAGGGGGACATGCCCAACGGCTAGTTTCTGCCCAACGGCTAGTTCCTGGATATTGGGTCTGGCCAATGGCTGGATTGGATTGGGCCTTACCCTTCTGGGGGCACTGTGTCTGCCCAGTCCAGAACACTATTGTTTTTTTATTTATTAGAAAATGGGCCTCATCTATCACACTTTAAAACTGAACGAAATTTAACAAATTTAGTAACATTTATACAGCCAAACACAACCAAATAGTTTGCTCAAATAAAACTCAGTACATTCAAGAACCATATAAAATCTATGTTTTTTGAGCACATAAATGTTTGCTCAAATTTAATACAACCAATATAAATTTAATACAACTAGTATAAATTTAATAGCATCAACACAACCAATCACAAATTTGTCAACTACATGAACACTTTCTTGCAATGGACACTTTATGCACATGAATAAATTCTTCCACAGACACTTTCTGCAATGGAGAAATCAAACAAACACATGAATAAATTTTGGTTATATTAAACTCAACTACATAATCAATGTATTCAAGAGATGAATGAACCTTACCTTTTTTGTGACAATCTCCATAACCATTTTTCTGAAAAGATTCGTCGGTCCACATGACATCGATGCTACTGGTATCTATAGGCATTTAAAGTACTTGGCAATTCATTTTTAACCAATATATCAAGAAACACATATATTACGAAACAAATGTACGAATAACATTACATTCTCACTTTAAGTTTTGGTATCAGTACATATAGATATGAGTTTTGAGATCGAAATAAGAAAAGAACCTGTAAATTAGCGAGGTATAAGAATTTTCATCCTTTGAGACTTGCGCATACAGCTAGGTCTATATCTTCCACCGTGGTCCTGTTTTTCTAGTCGCCAGCTTCATTCAACGCCCAAATTCTCCATACACCCGCAGTACCCGTGTTATGAACAACACACAGTTTTGATACTGTACAATGTAAATGTGACAAGTCAGCAACAACTTATTCCAACATATTCAGTGGGAAAAAAATTGCAATTATTATAATGTGATACTGCATTTATATCAATATGATAGTATTGATATCATCCTAATTACAGAAATTGAGGAAAAAGAATTGATATAATCATATTGTGAGTGAACTAGTGCACTCACATAAAGAGTATCACTGTGGTTGTTTGCGAATAATGAGTATCACTATTAGCTCCATCCAAAAGAGCTTCAACTGGGCCAAACAAAGCCAGTTTCAATTTTTCCTGCAATAGTATTACTATTAGAAAACTTCCCAAGAGCTAATGTCCAAATAACCTAACAATCTAAATGAGCCAACAATCTAAGTCAGAAATAAAAAGATGGTTGTGTAAATTGAAAATATTAACAACAAGCCACCAATCAATGTCAGAAATACAAAGACAGTGTAACACCACAATGACAAAGTACATTTCTAAAAAATCACTTGTTTACAAATTAACAAATTGTTCTAGAAAATTATTTAGAAAACTTCCAGCATGTTATTAGAGCTAATGTCCCAATAGCTAATGTCCAAGATACTTCCAGCAAATTAGACATACTGTATGATTATTCCAGCAAGTGTCTATTTGTTAACTAATTAGAAAACATCCACAATGACATGCTATATGATTATTCCAACAAATGTCTATTTTGCTAACAAATTAGACATACTGTAAATTTACTAACAACATATTGTACGATTATTCCATCAAGTGTAAATTTACAATCCAAAGATCTAATTATTGAGAAATCTTCCAGCAAATTAACAAATTATTCTAGCAATTATTTTCTAACAACATACTATAAATTATTCCAGCAATTTACAATCCAAAGATCTATTTTGATATTCTTACCAAAATTTGATGTGCAGGATTGTTTTGTTAGTCTTTCAAAAAGTGTTTGGTTGTGTTGTTCAAGGCTTAAAAAAATGATTCTTTCATGACTCCAAACATTCAAAAAATGGCTGAAAAAACCGTAGAAAACATTAGAATACATACTATACTTAAAAAACACAGATTAACAAAATACAAGTGATTTCAACCTTAATTTGTTTTAGGCACAGCCAGAAGACTGTGACTGAGTTGGAGTGGATGACGGGGCCCCACTTCCGGCTGAAGTTTCATTAAATCCTATAATACATTTTAAAAACAATTAGTAAAATATTACAAAACAAATTGCTATAAACACTTAAGAAAGATTAAAATAATACGTTGTAAAAAATCTTCAGAAATCTCATAACCCTCATTGAATTCCAAGTCTTTGAATTGGTAAAGGAAGGCCTCAACCAATTCTGAGCACAAATTAGAGCCTCTACCATTTCTAGTTTGAGTGAGCTTCTATATACCTCTAAAACCCTCCCACCCGTACTAAAAGCCCTCTCATAAGCCATGGTTGAAAGTGGTGTGGGAATGATATCTCTAACTATTTGGGACAAAATTGGGTATTGACCAGCATTATGTTTCCACCAACAAAGAATGTCAAACTCTTCTTTATCCTTTTCATTAAAAGCTAAACATTTTCCTTCAATATAACTCTGAAGCTCGGTTTCTTCTTCCACTAAATCAATAGACATCAAATGTTCCTGAAAGGCATTTTCTCTAGCTATATATGTGGGTAATTCATCGTTGGTAGCCGATTCACGATGAGAAACAGTGGCTGCAACAGATGTGACAGAGCCTCCAGCAATGTCATAGGCTTGTTTGTAAAGATCGAACATTTTTGAAACATTGTTATTGATATCTTTTAATACAGATTTCTTAGTGTCTGAATCTTTTCCATGCATATCATTAAAGCACCGTTCCACATATCTTAACTTATACCGGGGATAAAAAATAATACCAAAATAAAGGAGCTGGTTCATCTTAGTGATATTAACCCAGTATTTACAAAACTTTTCCAACATGCCCTGTGCCACATTAACAAATAATCCATTAAGATCCATGTTTAATTTCTTGGGTTCAAAGTAGATTTCAACCAAGAATGGAAAAGAAGTATGCAAACTTGTTGTTGTTGAAAAGAAAAAAAAAACCTTTGTCGCTTCATAATATTTCTTTAAAAACTTAATAAAAACCCTAACATTATCCTAATTTTGACTAGGGGGAATCACCGTCAAAGAAATCCATTAGTCTTCATTCCCATCTTCTAGCTTATCAAAAGCAGTTTGAAACTTCTCAGCCACATCTAACATCAAATATGTCAAGTTCCATCTAGTTGAAACATCAAGACATACTGACTTCTTACATGTAATACCGACATATTCCACACATTCCTTGAACTTTAAAGCTCTATGGGGTGAAGATCTCACAAACCTAATTGCATTTCTAACACTTGAAATTGAGGTGCTGGCTACTTTTAATCCATCTCTCACAACCAAATTCAATGTATGAAAATAACACCTCATGTGAAACCCAAACCCATCCATTAAAAGTTCATTCATGTTTCTTACTTTCTGCTCTAAATATTTAACTGCAACAACATTTGATGCCGCATTATCTAGCGTAATGGTAGAAACATTTCTCAGCCCCTACTCCTTTAATACATCCTCAACCTTCTTACCAACAGTTCTTTCACAATGATTTGGAATAACCGTAAAGTTAATTATCCTTTTTTGGTAATTCCAATCCTTATCAATAAAATGGGTAGTGAGAGTCAAGTAGTTTAGATTTTGGACAGATGTCCAACAATTGCTTGTAATTTCCACCATATTACAATCAGACCTAAATAATACTCTCAACCTCACTTTCTCATCAAGATATAGTTAAAAACAGTCCCTAGCTATGGTTTTCCTTGACGATATAGAAAATTGGGGTTGCATTTGCTTACAAAAGTACTTGAACCTCTCTCCTTCAACTGTGATAAATGGTTTCTCATCCAAAATGATAAAATAAGCCAACCCCTTTCTACAACCTACAGGATCAAACCTAGAACTTGCTGGAACCAACCCAACTCCTTGAGTTGTTGAAAATGTCAAGATTGTTTGGGTAGGGTCAGTTGACAGGTTCAACGGATACTTAGGGCATGTTTTCATGTGACTCTTTAAGTTTGACGTTCCATGTTTATTAGAGTCACACATGTACATTTGATGACAATACTTACAGGCAGCAGTAGGGGGGTCACTATTAGGAATAAGGTTAAAGTGGTCCCAAACCTCAGATCTCTTTCTATTACCATTTGCATTAGGTATTCTTTTCTTAGGAATAGGAGGAAGATTTATGGTTGGTTTAATAGGTGGTGTTGTTGTTGGTACATTAGGTGTTATAGTTGCTCCATAACTAAACAAATAAGTAAAACAAAAAATAAACACAAATAAGCAACCAAATAGAGACACAAATAATAACAATATCAGAAGGGTATTCGGGCTTCTAAGTCTAACACTTGTATACACAAAATGATTCAACTACTGCTCGATTCTAGTTTTCCACCCAAAACTTAAGCACAAGCACAAGCACAAAACATAAGCACAAAGCACAACCACAAAACATAAGCACAAAACATAAGCACAAAATGAATCAACTACTGCTCGGTTCTAGTGTTCCACCCAAAACATAAGCACAAGCACAAAAAATAATCACAAAGCACAAACATAAAACATAAGCACAAAATGAATCAACTACTTACAGTTATTTTGCATATTCCCAGCTCCTTGCATTTCTCCAACTCCTTCCATATCTTGAAATTCTTGCATAACAAAACACAAGCACATACACGGTTGGTTATCATGGATGACGTGATGATGAGGATGATGGTGATGTCTTCAAGCTTGGAGCGAATCAGGATGAGTGACGATGAGGATGTTGGTGATGGCGGCAGCAATGAGGACAGTGATAAGAAGTAAGAACCCTAGGAGAAGATAACGAACATGAAGGATGTGGAAGGTGAATTTGTTAAAATAAGGAATAGTTGAATACTGAAAGATAAAGAAAGATTGAAAAGTAACCCTAATTTGTCATTAAGAAATTGGGCCAAAGACTTTTTGGGCCAAGGAGAAGATTATACATTTGTGCTTATGTTTTGTGCTTGTGAATCGGTCGGGTCCGGAGTTCGACGGTTCACATATGTATCACCGAACCCGACCGCCCCTATCCAATACTACCCGGCTAAATGCTATGTGATTACCCGTAAACCGAAGTAACCCAGACCGTTGATCAAAATGTAATTCGGATCGGTCGGGTATTGACGGGTGGTTACCGATTGTCCACCCCTTGTGTATTTCCATGATTTCATTGTCTAAATGTGGCGATGGGTTGTTTGGGCTCTTTTTGTGGTGTTGTACATGATTTTCATCTTGTTGTGGTGTGTATTTAGTTATTATTATTTATTTAACATTGATATAATCAATAATTAACCTTAGGGTCAATCTATGACTAGTTGATAGATTATTTAATTAACTTATTTGGGAGTATTATTTTTATATTATTGATTTTGTTGATATGATTTTATTTTTACATTTTTTGATGAAAATAAATTTGTGTTGATTTTGATGTGTTATATCAATTTAAATATATAAACAAATTGTTAGAGAATTTGAAAAAGTCAGAAGTGTTTTGGACCGGTCAAAAGCTTAAAGAAGAAGGTTAATTGTAAGGTTTAGTTCGAAGTATCCATCAAGCTGATAAAGGAACAAGAAATATCTCGCCAATGACCAAGCACTTGATCAAAGTCACTCGTGCATTACTTGTCAGATCTGATCGGACAATTCCATGTATCTCACGCCAGGTTAGGCATAAGCAGTTTAAGCTATCTAGCATATATAAACTCGAAAATGCAATATTTTAGGTATTATCTCATTCTCCCTCTCAAATTATTTTTTTGAAACTTTACTGATTTGAGTGTTAAAGTGTCAACCTTGCAAGTTTTTCCCTCTCTGTCGTACTAGAAGCTCTCGCTTTTGCATCGAAATAACTTGTTCCTTTATCACATATATTTTGTGTTCCACCTCGGACCAATGACGTAGTTTGTGGGAATCAAATAATGATTCCCTCAAGTTTTTGTAAACACTAATGTCTTTACATTGCTTATTAGCTTCAACCAATCTTCTTTATACTCTCGTATTTGGCCAATCTTACGTGAATCATGGTAACATCCAACTCTACTCGGCTAACTGTAACACCCCCTTTCTATACCCCCAAATAATCACATAAATCATTTAGGCACATATTAAGAAAAAAAATTCGCCAGAGTACGATTAAAACATAGTATAAAAGAGGCATGTCACATCATACACGCATTTAATACATACAACACCTGCTCATTATATTGATATGCAACAGTGGGGTAACTTGCCACAGAGGAACTTTGTCCTTACACCCACATCTCAATATTTAGAATAAAAGCGGAAACATCTAAAATATTGAAGAACAACCACATATATATGCATCCTCCAGTATGAATCACAAGCATCATCATGTTTATATACACAAATTCGTCAGCAAGATACATATGCAAATGTATCACAAAAGAATAATATACATCCTAGCTACCCGGTGCTACATATCAGAGCCAACCGACCAAAAGAATGAAGACACGCTTCACAAAAAGACCTCCAGCATACCTACTCTGCAATGCCTCATAGAGCATCATAAAACAGCAGAAGGGTGAGAAATATTATCATAATAACAATGCATACAATTATATATATCTTATCATAAAAATACACATATTCCACATTCTCACCACAATCCATCAAAACTCATCCGTATACATCACAGTGTATATATATATACAACCAAGCATATTCATCGTACATACTTTCGCAATTCTCAATCATTCCACATAAACATACACATTCATGTTTATTCATTAATGTACAAATACAAAGATGATAAATGCAAATCATAGAGACCGACTCACGACTCTATGCAAATGCAATGCGGTACTGACTCAATCATCACTAGTTCACTCAGGAACTCTGCTGGAACCATCGCTCGTTACCGAAGTAACTCCCCGTCGGGCCTACGATGTTCACCCATTGCTCACACCCCACATGGGCACACAATGTTTATGGATCATTCACACCCCACACGGGCACACGACCCGATCGCTCACACCCCACATGGGCACACGATCCGATTGCTCACACCCCACATGGGCACACAATCATTCGTAATCATCGCTCACACCCCACATGGGCACACGACGTTACGACAGATTCTCATTAGAATCGCTCAACACAAGAATGTATTTCATGATGCTTCATATGCAAAATGACACAAGACATTCTTGAAATGCACACATATTCACAATATATTCATGCATTCATCTCATACAATCACATACAATCTATATACATTCACATCAATGCACTATTGTATGATTCACATTCAAACACACAGTCAAAACGGTAAAAGCCGCTAAATAGCACTATTCCCGAATTTCTGACATAATTAAATCGGCTAACGATTTTCAAAACATCATAATAAGAAAGTACAGCTCAATACCTTTCCAACGACACCCAGAATGTAAAAATCGGATAATCGGAACAAAAGTTACGGACGAAAACGAAAATGACATTTTGGAAAAATCCCATTTTTACATTCCTCCTATCCATACGCGTATCACCCATGTCCATACGCGTACGGACAGAAGCCATTTCCTTCACAATTCCACGTTTCCAAAACCCATACGCGTAAGCCCCTTACCCATACGCGTATCACCAGAGGGCCAGGAAAAGCCACCCCCCATACGCGTATTGACCCTTCCATCGGCCATTGTTACGCGTATCGCCTTGGCTCATACGCGTATGGACATGCCCCTTACGCGTATGGCCAGGGAATTTCCAGAAAATTCTGCAGAACAATGTTCTGCGTTTTTCCACCTCCAACTTCACCAATTCATCATCTAAATTCAGAAAAACAACAGTTTGAAGTGTAACAATACATATTAAACATGTATAGACCAACAAGAACACAATCAACAAGAGTTTACACACTTTTGGATCAATTTCCAATCAATTTCTCAAAAATGGGTTATACCCTAAAACTCACAAAATTCATCAACAACAACAACAATTCATACATAATCACGTACATTGATAAGATAATAATGTTTCACACCCTTACCCGGATTCCAAGCTTGCTAATTGATTGATCTTGATGAATTTCTAAGTTTTTCCTCCTTTCCTCTTCTTTTTTCTTCCTCTTCTTTCTTTCTCTCCTATTTCTTTCTATCTTTCTCTATTTCTCTCTATTTCTCTTTTCTTTCTATTTTCTTTTCTCTCATTTTCCACTAAATCAATTTAATTCATTTTAATCACATAAATTCTAATCCCACAAAATTTCTAACTTATAATTAATTAAGAAAAGACTAAAATACCCTTCATTCTAATTTCCCCGAAAACTCTCGAAAACGGTCAAATAACATTTAACACACCAATTTAACAAATAAAATAATTTATCACCCAATTAAATTAAAAGACTCAAGAATAATGGAATAATCAAAATCGGGGCGTTACAACTCTCCCCCACTTTAGAAATTTTCGTCCTCGAAAATAATACCTGATTCAAACAACTTCGGATACGACTCTCGCATCCCACTCTCTAGTTCCCACGTCATATTGCCTTCCGCAGCGCCTCTCCACGCTACTTTCACCAGCGCAATATCCTTGCCCCTTAGTTTCTTAACTTCGCGGTCCAAAATCGTAACCGGTAAAGCTTCCACCGTAAGGTTATCTCTCACTTCAACCTCGTCCATAGGAATAACATGTGACGGATCCGGAACATATTTCCGAAGTTGCGAAACATGGAATACGTCATGCAAATTCGAAAGGTTTGGAGGCAACGCTACACGGTAAGCCACAACACCAACTCGTGAAGTAATCTGATACGGACCAATAAAACGAGATGTCAACTTCTTCGACTTCAAAGCACGACCCACACCAGTAACTGGTGTAACTCTCAAAAACACATGGTCGCCTTCTTAAAACTCAAGATCCTTCCTTCTCTTGTCATGATAGCTCTTTTGTCTACTTTGAGAAGCTTTCATCTTCTCCCGAATAAACTTCACTTTCTCCGTCGTCTGTTGTACCATTTCTGGTCCAACTATCGTCCTCTCGCCGGTTTCATGCCAACACAAAGGTGTTCGACATCTCCGACCATACAAAGCCTCAAATGGTGCCATACTTATACTCGAATGAAAACTGTATTGTAAGTGAATTCAATCAACGCCAAATAACCATCCCAAGCACCACCTTGCTCGAGTACACAAGCACGCAATAAATCCTCCAACGATTGAATCGTCCTCTCGTTTTGACCGTCCGTTTGCGGATGATAAGCCGAACTCAATCTTAGCTTAGAACCCAAAGCCTTTTGTAAACTCTCCCAAAACCTCGATGTAAACCTTAGATCTCTATCCGATACAATACTCTTAGGAACTCCATGTAGCTTCACAATCACAAGAACATAAATCTCGGCTAACTTCTCCAAAGGATAACTAATATCAATTGGAATAAAGTGAGCAGATTTAGTAAGCCTATCAACAATTACCCAAATAGCATTATGACCTCTTTGCGTATTCGGCAATCCCGTAACAAAATCCATCGATATACTATCCCATTTCCATTCCGGAATATCCAACGGTTGCATAAATCCACTCGGTTTTTGATGTTCCACCTTAGACTTTTGACAAGTTAAGCATGCATACACAAATCGAGCCACATCCCTCTTTAAACCGGACCACCAAAAGATCTTCTTCAAATCTTGATACATCTTATTCGCACCCGGATGAATACTTAAATTACTTTGGTGTCCTTCCTCTAAAATCATCTTTTTCAACTCCACATCATCGGGAATACAAATACGACCACAGAATCTCAAAACTCCATAATTATCAACCTTGAAATCCTCATTCTCATTCAACATCAAATCAACGAATTTCAAGTCCAACTTTTTCTCTTCACTAACCGTCGCAAGAAAATCATTCGTAACATGTAACATCCCAAGTCGCACACTTCTCGGCGTCATTTCACAAACCAAACTCAAATCTCTGAAATCTTCCAAAAGTTCCCATTCTTCCATCATCAATGCGGATATATGTAACAACCTCCGACTTAAGGCATCGGCCACCATGTTTGCCTTACCCGGATGGTAATTCAAACCAAAATCATAATCCTTCAAAAGTTCTAGCCACCTCCTTTGTCTCATGTTCAATTCTTTCTGATCAAATAAATATCTTAAGCTTTTGTGATCACTAAAAACTTCAAATCTTGCACCATAAAGATAATGCCTCCATATTTTCAAAACAAACACCACCGCCGCTAACTCCAAGTCATGTGTAGGATAATTCTTTTCATGCACTCTCAATTGTCTAGAAGCATATGCCACCACTTTTCCATCTTGCATCAAAACACCACCTAAACCTGTCAATGAAGCATCACAATACACAACAAATGGTTCATTAGGATTAGGCAAAATCAAGATTGGAGTCGTTGTCAACCTTCTCTTTAACTCATTGAAACTCTCTTCGCAATGAATATCCCAAATGAAAGCCTTTCCTTTACAAGTCAATTGCGTTAAAGGAAGTGCCAATTTCGAAAATCCCTCAATAAACCTCCGATAGTAACCCGCCAAGCCTAAAAAGCTTCGAATCTCCGTAACCGACCTAGGAGCCTCCCATTGCATCACCGCATCTATCTTGGATGGATCAACACTAATACCACTACCGGAAATAACATGTCCAAGGAAACTTACTTCCGATAACCAAAATTCACACTTTGACAACTTAGCATACAATTGTTTCTCTTTCAAAATTTGCAACACAATTTTCAAATGCTCTTCATGCTCCTCTTGAGACTTAGAGTAAATCAAAATATCATCGATGAACACAACCACAAAATGATCCAACTGTTCATGAAAAATGCGATTCATGTATTCCATAAACACACCCGGCGCGTTAGAAACCCCGAATGGCATCCCGGAGTATTCGTAATGACCATACCGTGTCCTAAATGCCGTCTTTTGAATATCCTCTTCTTTCACACAAATCTGGTGGTATCCTGATCTCAAATCAATCTTGCTAAAAACATTCGCACCAACCAATTGGTCCATCAAATCATTGATCCTTGGAAGCGGATACTTGTTCTTAATTGTCACTTTGTTCAACTGTCGATAATCAATGCATAACCGCATACTCCCGTCCTTCTTCTTTACCAACAATACCGGAGCACCCCAAGGAGAAACACTTGGCCTTACAAATTTCTTGTCCAACAAGTCATTCAATTGCTTTTTCAATTCTACCAATTCCGATGTCGACATACGATACGGTGCCATCGAAATCGGTCTAGTACCCGGAACTAGATCAATAGAAAATTCAACTTCTCTTTCCGGCGGTACATCCGTAATATCTTCCGGAAACACTTCTGGAAATTCACACACCACTGGGAACACATCAAGCTCAACTTTACTCTCCACCGACAATGATGCAAACAAACCAAACAATTGAGCTTCGTCCGCTAAAAGTTTCTTTAACTCTTTAGTGGATAGGAAACTCTCAAATTCATCATCTTCCAAAGAAGGAAACCTTACTAACTTGTGATAGCAATCTATATGAACTCGGTTAAATTGCAACCAGTTCATACCCAAGATTACGTCCAATCCTACCAACGGCAAACATACTAAATCCATAATGAAGTCTTTACCATACATGGTCAAAGGACAACTCATACACACCAAAGATGTATTTACCGACCCTGAAGCAGGAGTCTCAATAACCATTTCAGCACCCATCAAAGTTAACACAAGATTCAAACGCTTCGCGCACTCAGACGAAATAAACGAATGAGTCGCTCCCGTATCAATAACAGCAACTAAAGGTGTACTATTAATAAAGCATGTACCTTTAATCAAACGGTCCGCATTCGTAGTTTGAGTTCCCGCCAATGCAAACACCTTTCCGCCCGCTTGAGCTTGTTTCGGCTTAGTACACTTAGTACTAATGTGACCCACTTCTCCACAATTATAGCACTTCACCATATTTCTTCTACAATCTGTAGCAGCATGCCCAAGACCACCACAATTAGAACATTTCGCTACAGGCTTCCCACACTCAAAAGATTTATGACCTATTTCACCACATTTGTAACACCTAACAACACCGGAACCTCCTCCTCCAGATCTTCTATCAAAGCTTCCCCTATGCTTGCCCTTATCAACGGGTGTCACATAAGGTCCACTCCTAGCTTGTTGCTTCCCCTTCCTCTCATTCAAACTTTTGTAATGTGTAAAACGAGCCTTACTATCTTCTTCGAAGATTCTACAACATTCCGTCAAATCCGCAAACCTCCTTATCCTTTGATATCCCACAGCTTGTTTGATCTCAGGACGTAAACCATTCTCATATTTAATACACTTTGAGAACTCAGCAGTAATCGCAGCATAATGAGGATGGAATTGAACCAACTCCACAAATTTAGCAGTATAGTCCACCACAGACATACTACCTTGTTTCAGTTCAAGAAACTCCATCTCCTTCTTTCCCTTCACACTCTCAGGGTAATACTTCCTCAAGAATTCAGTACGAAATAAATTCCAAGTTATCTCTTCATCATCCACCTCAAGAACTTCACGCATACCGACCCACCAATCGTCGACTTCTTCCTTCAGCATGTGAGACCCAAGCCTCACCTTATTCTCCTCCACACAGCCCATAACTCTGAAGATTCTTTCAATCTCCTTCAACCACAATTGAGCTCCATCGGGATCAAATCTTCCTTTGAAAACCGGTGGTTGATTCTTCCTGAACTCGTCATTAGCATTCACGTTAAGTGCACCTTGCACCGCCCTAGCCATTGCTTCCAAAGCAGCAGCCATCGCATTGTCGTTTCTACCAGCCATCTTCTGATTATTCCCAAAAATGAAAACAAGGTTAAACAACAGTTCAACCAACACAACAACAAGACAGACACAACTGACTCAACTCTGGCTCTGATACCACTTAATGTAACACCCCCTTTCTATACCCCCAAATAATCACATAAATCATTTAGGCACATATTAAGAAAAAAAAATTCGCCAGAGTACGATTAAAACATAGTATAAAAGAGGCATGTCACATCATACACGCATTTAATACATACAACACCTGCTCATTATATTGATATGCAACAGTGGGGTAACTTGCCACAGAGGAACTTTGTCCTTACACCCACATCTCAATATTTAGAATAAAAGCGAAAACATCTAAAATATTGAAGAACAACCACATATATATGCATCCTCCAGTATGAATCACAAGCATCATCATGTTTATATACACAAATTCGTCAGCAAGATACATATGCAAATGTATCACAAAAGAATAATATACATCCTAGCTACCCGGTGCTACATATCAGAGCCAACCGACCAAAAGAATGAAGACACGCTTCACAAAAAGACCTCCAGCATACCTACTCTGCAATGCCTCATAGAGCATCATAAAACAGCAGAAGGGTGAGAAATATTATCATAATAACAATGCATACAATTATATATATCTTAACATAAAAATACACATATTCCACATTCTCACCACAATCCATCAAAACTCATCCGTATACATCACAGTGTATATATATATACAACCAAGCATATTCATCGTACATACTTTCGCAATTCTCAATCATTCCACATAAACATACACATTCATGTTTATTCATCAATGCACAAATACAAAGATGATAAATGCAAATCATAGAGACCGACTCACGACTCTATGTAAATGCAATGCGGGTACCGACTCAATCATCACTAGTTCACTCAGGAACTCTGCTGGAACCATCGCTCGTTACCGAAGTAACTCCCCGTTGGGCCTACGATGTTCACCCATTGCTCACACCCCACATGGGCACACAATGTTTATGGATCGCTCACACCCCACACGGGCACACGACCCGATCGCTCACACCCCACACGGGCACACGATCCGATTGCTCACACCCCACATGGGCACACAATCATTCGTAATCATCGCTCACACCCCACATGGGCACACGACGTTACGACGGATTCTCATTAGAATCGCTCAACACAAGAATGTATTTCATGATGCTTCATATGCAAAATGACACAAGACATTCTTGAAATGCACACATATTCACAATATATTCATGCATTCATCTCATACAATCACATACAATCTATATACATTCACATCAATGCACTATTGTATGATTCACATTCAAACACACAGTCAAAATGGTAAAAGTCGCTAAATAGCGCTATTCTCGACTTTCCGACATAATTAAATCGGCTAACGATTTTCAAAACATCATAATAAGAAAGTACAGCTCAATACCTTTCCAACGACACCCAGAATGTAAAAATCGGATAATCGGAACAAAAGTTACGGACAAAAACGAAAATGACATTTTGGAAAAATCCCATTTTTACATTCCTCCTGTCCATACGCGTATCACCCATGTCCATACGCGTACGGACAGAAGCCATTTCCTTCACAATTCCACGTTTCCAAAACCCATACGCGTACGCCTCTTACCCATACGCGTATCACCAGAGGGCCGGGAAAAGCCACCCCCCATACGCGTATTGACCCTTCCATCGGCCATTGTTACGCGTATCGCCTTGGCTCATACGCGTATGGACATGCCCCTTACGCGTATGGCCAGGGAATTTCCAGAAAATTCTGCAGAATAATGTTCTGCGTTTTTCCACCTCCAACTTCACCAATTCATCATCTAAATTCAGAAAAACAACAGTTTGAAGTGTAACAATACATATTAAACATGTATAGACCAACAAGAACACAATCAACAAGAGTTTACACACTTTTGGATCAATTTCCAATCAATTTCTCAAAAATGGGTTATACCCTAAAACTCACAAAATTCATCAACAACAACAACAATTCATACATAATCACGTACATTGATAAGATAATAATGTTTCACACCCTTACCCGGATTCCAAGCTTGCTAATTGATTGATCTTGATGAATTTCTAAGTTTTTCCTCCTTTCCTCTTCTTTTCTCTTCCTCTTCTTTTCTCTTCCTCTTCTTTCTTTCTCTCCTATTTCTTTCTATCTTTCTCTATTTCTCTCTATTTCTCTTTTCTTTCTATTTTCTTTTCTCTCATTTTCCACTAAATCAATTTAATTCATTTTAATCACATAAATTCTAATCCCACAAAATTTCTAACTTATAATTAATTGAGAAAAGACTAAAATAGCCTCCATTCTAATTTCCCCGAAAACTCTCGAAAACGGTAAAATAACATTTAACACACCAATTTAACAAATAAAATAATTTATCACCCAATTAAATTAAAAGACTCAAGAATAATGGAATAATCAAAATCGGGGCGTTACACTAACTGCCCAATGTAACGATGTCACTTTTCAAACATTAATGCTCCTGATCCAGCAAGAGAGGATCCACCTCTTCCAACATCAGATACCGATCCAATTCTGATAACTTTTCTTCCCGTTCCAACTCCTTAGAATCCACTTTATTCGACTGACGATTATGGCATATTCCATATCCTTCAGACTTTAAAATCTTCTCAATAATTGTTTTAGGGTCAAACCTCCAAAAAACTACAACTACAACCACTGATCCTTGGACATGAGATACTTCATAGCCTAAAAAAACTCCATGCCAACATAGGTGTTGCGGTGAGAATCAGATAACAAGCTATTAATTAACTTGCATCACATTTCTTTGAATTCACCACCGACTTTAATTTATCCAAAGGAAAGGTTCAAGATCGAGAAAAACCTAAAGGGGGAGATCTAAGGTTCGGGGGTTGATTATACTAAGGGAAGGTATTAGCACCCTTAATATCTGTAGTACTCTACAGGAATCTCTTGTTTAATTTGTGTTATGTTATGTTTGCTTGCTAAGATATCTGCTAAAGGTAAAGACCTAAGGGTATGACACTAAGTTTGCTCGCCAAGAAGTCGCATCTTGTGCCTACGTATCTGACTAAAGAATCAGAGCAACCGTAGTTCACCTAACTAAGGGGAAGAGAGGAACCATTGACTACGGCCAAAGTTCCAAGGGGGGAATGAGTATGAGCTCATGTAGAGTTTAAGAAACTCTCTAAGTCTAAGTTGTAATGGGGTGAAGTGAATACTCAAAGTGATGAGTCTCACATAGAGTTTAAAACTCTAACCTAATTCTAAGTTGTGATGAAAATGGCTCTCATGAGGCCAAGGGAAAGGATAATATCTTATGACTATGAGGTCAAGGTGGGAAATGGCTCTTATGAGGCCAATGTGGGAAATGGCTCTTATGAGGCCAAGGTGGGACCCTATGAGGTCAAAGGTAAGAGGTGGCTCTATGACTATGAGGTCAAGAGTGGATTCTATGACTATGAGGTCAAGGGAGGGTAATGAGCTATCTATGACTTTGAGGTCAATAGAGAGACTTTCCTTTGGAAGGAAGGGAGGCAACTTCTTGTAAACAAGAGTTAAAGGGGGGATTGAAATAAATATGAGTCAAGAATATAAATAGAAAATGCTATAATTAAGCATGATCAAACTCAAAAGCATGATTCAAGCATCAATGTATGGCAGGAGATAATGAGACAATTCACAACAATCAAGAACAAATGAGCACACATACATATGATAAATATAACATCTCTAAGTTAAAAGTCAAGGGCAAAATGTCCACAGTAAAATACATAGCAACAAAGCCAAAAGGGTACAAACAAAACCCTAAGGGAAAGAACTTATCCAAAGTCAAGGAATCCTCTCATAATAACCCTCTCATACCATAGAACAAGCCAAAGAAAACTCTCACAAAGCTCTCAAGAAACAAAAAAAAAATTCAAAGAAAGTTAAAAAATTAAATGAAAAGTTTGCTCATGTTTTTGTATTCTTAGAAATTAATATGAAAGCTAAATAAAAGTGAAAATAAAAATTATAGAAAATTAAATAAAAAATTAAGGAAGGTTTATGAAATTTTTTGGATTTTTTTAATTAATAAGAATTATTTTAATAAAACGGTTTTGAAAAAAAAATAAAAAAATAAAAAAAACAAAAATGGCTTGAAACCAGCATGGGGTGCATTAGTAACGTGGAAATGAACTAAAGTTGAGTTAGTAACACGCGTTGGGCCTTTCAGATGGGGGTGATTAGCAAATGCGCAAGGCCCAAGTGAGAAAACTAAAGAGAAATGAAAAACAAAACAAAAAAAAGGGTGTATGGGGCGAGGGGGATTCGAACCCCAGATCCCTTGGTTACAGGCACGACATCCTTACCACTAGGGTGGCTATACATCCGTTGTATAAGCCACCCTTAATTCTACTTAAACCAAACAACGATGGAATAAAATGCTATATTGGAAAAACAGGCGAGAGAAAAGGAAAAGATGTGACCAGTACAATTATCATGTAACTACCATCAATAGGTCACTTTTACAAGTAAGTGACTACACGACAAATAGCCTGCCTATGCCACTCACATGATGCCACACACCTTCTTCTCATGCAAACATGCAATTTTTGCAACAGCCATCGTGAATTGGAATTAGAAGATAAACCAATGCCAACTACTCGTCTTGCCCAGCTCCTTTCATACTCGTTTATCAACCAAATTCCACAAAATAAAAACATGCTCTATAGTACTCACAACATAGAGTGTTAATGAACCATAAACGACTTAAAATGATGACTACAAAAAGGAATAAACCCTCCTAACAGGTAGCATGCAAATGAAACTAAACACCTCCCAAGCTCAAATAGTAGTCATGTATTAAAACAAAATACTTTGTGCTAACTCAGAATAAGGAGCATCAACGAATCTTGTACAACTCAAAACAAGGATGTGATCAAAGTGAAAGAAAGTGTGTTATTCAGAAACGAGACCAAGTACTTGCCATGCCAACATGTTTCCCACATACATTGTTTTAACCTAAACTAAACCAAAATAGGCAGCCTGAGAGTGCCTCCAATCATTCAAGCATAATGACATAAACATCACATATTCCAACTTATCACAAATGGCAGTATGAAAAATACATCATATCAACTCTCATATTGCTATTCAAATATGGCCAGAACATAAAGAATGAGTATGAAAGCATGGAGAACAATGGAAATCTAATCAAAGCCTCAATATGGCATAAACAAAAACAAATGATCAGTAGTGAAATCTCATCCTTACCTTAGTGATACGAGCCCAAGCACACATGGTATCAGATTATGCATATGATCACAAACATAAAAAAGCAAGAATAATGTCACAACCTTATCATGTCAGTATAACTCCAAACCTAACTTTTCATGTTGTTTAACAATGGTAACTTCATTTATTCAAACTCAGTGCCAAGATATGAGCATCATAGTATCAAGAATTGATATTGCAAAAGAAGCAAACACGTAAACTCTACAATATCATTCACATGGTCATTGGCTTAAGTGCAAAGCGAAACAACACGATGGTAGTATGATCATGGCTTTTGAAACATGGAGTTAAGGAGAGATGAAGGTTACCTAGTGGAATAAGTCCACTGCACCTTCCAAGAGTTTGAACTTTAAAGCTCCTGAGGAGTGAGCTTATTCTTCTTCCAACTATGTGCTGCTGAAAAGTGATCTTTCTCCTTTTCTTTCTTGTCAAGAGAATGCACAAAGTCACAAGTTATGTGCATACATTCTGGTGTTATGGATTGTTGGTGTTGTGTTGCTCACGAGCTTCTTTCTCTTGAGGTAGTGTATGAAAATTTATGGAGTGTATTATTGTTCTGATACTTAGTGTCTTAACAAAGAGCCAAGGTCTCCTTTTATAGGAGAGGCAGTTGGTTAATACCCAATGGACTACTGCTTTGTCTTGAGGGGAAATAATTAGGGTTTGCAAGGATCTTTTTCAGTCTTCAAACTTGGTCAATCCTTGGAGAAAAACATGCTTCACGGCTGAGCAAGGGCAGTGGAAAAGAGGGTTCAAATCTGCCACATTCATCATCCAATATATACCTCAAAAACTTTTTTTTGTTGTGTCATGAGAGAGAGAGATAAAAGAGGTAAAGCTTGGGATTGAGGAACATGGGATCATACGCATCATAGAACAGCTTTTTATGCTGCACAAGTTTGTTTCACCAATCCTATGTCATGTCTCAAAACTCTTTTTGGTGGTGCCATGAGAGAGAGTGTTGAAAGTGGCAATGTATGGGACAACACATGGATGAATACCGCGCCAAGGATAAGAGGTTTGGGCATGCTACAGAGATTTGTCAAGGTTTTGGTTCAAGTGGTTCAAAATGAAACAAGATTGTTCATTAGGACTAAACTGTGTACCTCTCTTTTTTACACAATATTTTGTGACTTAGTGAACCAAATGAAATGGTCATTTCCTCTTTTGAAAGATGGCATGGAGTATAATAGCTTTGGTGTTTGGAAAAGTTTAAAATTCATCCCACAAATATGTGAAAAATCATGGACAAAATTGATGTACCAAAGAGTTTAAAAAATCTGAATTTTCCTAAGTGTGTACATACTTCATCATGCCAACTTTGGGATGTCATAACTTGATGATCAATGCTCCAATTTGTGAGTTCTTTGGCTCTTTGAAAAATAGGCATTTGATAGAACAATGTTCATGTGGAAAGTGTTTGGATTTGAAGCTTGTAACTGTGAGAAACATGCAACGAAGTTATATGAAACATGCTGTCCAAGAGAACTTAGAAAATTTCTAAGTTATGGAACTTTTCCAATTTGAAACATCAAACTTTGAAGCAACATATCTTGAGACTGGTTTATCCAAATGAGGAGTTCTACACATGCTTGGAAAGCTTGAAGAACAAGGAACAACTTTCATGTCCAAATATTTTTTATTTGAAGCTTGGAACAAAGTGAAAAACTGAGTCAAAGTGGGATGAAAATTTGGGTGAAAATGATCAAAATTTCACCAAGTCCCTAAGGCATATTGTGTTCCAAGTCTCATATCTTAAAAACCAAGCAAATTCTAAAAGAGGGTACTCTAATACACTTTGAAGATCATGGAAAGAGCTTCCATTTGAGCTTTGAGTCACTCAAATTGGATGTGCGGTTTGAAAGTTATGACTGTTTCAATTTTGGCACAAGTAGTGAAATTTCCACATTTGAAATGTTTCATGAACCAAAATTTGCTTACATTGCAAGAAAGCTCTTAGAACTTGATCTCTCATACCTTAAACCATCAATGAGACATGTCATGATGAGTTGAGGCCTTGGATGTTTCATTTTGGATCAAAATCTCAAGGATTAGGGCCTCAGTTGAAACCCTAATTTCAACTGTGAATGCCCTGGGATAATCTCCTATAATCTTGCTTCTTCCATCACATCTAAAACTCATAGATAGTCTTTAGGGATGTCTATTATCTCATGGAGTCAAGTCCTAGGGTTTGAGAATAACTCTTGATCAAAATCAGAACCAATGATCCACTTGTCTTGACAAAACCCTAATTTGGAGGCAGGGTGAAATTGTGACTCAAGTTACTCACGATGAGAACCAAATGATATTGAATTCTTGTTGAATGAGACTTCTTGAATGTAGGTGATCTTAATTGGTTGAGGAACCAATCAAATCTTGACTTAGTAGGGCAAAATCCTTTAGTGATTCCTCAGGTTAAAACCCTGATTCCACAGTTTGGTCTGGCGATCCTTTGTTGACTTGACTTGATTCAAAGTCCTGAGATCTTAGTTCCAAACAACCGGTGAATCTTCATGATGATTGTATGGAGCCATAGAATGCCTTAGGAGGCCTTGAATCTCTCTGTGTAAACCTTAGTTTCAAACATAAGAGAAACAAACTGCAAGATATGGGTTAGTTTAAAAATGCATAGATGATTGAACTTATATGTCAATGCAAGATGTTATGACATTTAAGAGGTAAAATTTGGGGTACAACAATAGGGCATGCAAGTTACACATGAACTACTCAAAAGCGTCTACAACTTGGTACAACAATAGAACTAACATTCATTGACCGAAAGACTCCTTAGATTAGAAAAAAAACATGCAATACACTCTCTCAAGATTCTGTTCCATGCACAAAGCGGCGTCACACGAAAATCACTGAACCATGCCACATACGGTCCTTGTTGATAACACCTTTCTAGAACATGCCACTCCCAAGTTATTAGATTGCTTCCAGTATCGATAATGTTAATCTCCTATACCTAACTCTCGAGGAAGAGGCGGTATCCATACTCTCCTAATAGAAATACATCCTCGCTCATTGCCATTGCGTTATTCCCAAAGAGAAGACTGGCACGCCGAAGGGTGACCAGCTCTTGAAGGAAGGATGAACCCATTCTCTATCATTTAAAGTTAGATATCTATGATAGAACAGAAGATCTAGACAAATGCATCGAACATGTGGATACTATGTTTAATTATCACCATGCTTGGGGCACGGTGAAGTGTAAATTGTTCATGTTGAATCTCAAGGGATCAACCATGATGTGGTTCAAAACCCTGCTTAATGCTCACATAAACTCCTAGAAAGACCTATGTGAATCTTTTACTTCCCAATTCTCCGCCCGATAACGGAAACCCACGAAAATAGTTGTCCTCGGTGGAATTAAGCTGAAGAAAAAAGAAACTTTACGAGAATATATAGACTCATTTAACAAGTTTGCTGTAGAGGTAAGAGGGATAAATGATGGGCTAAAGTGTTGGATATTTAAGAAAGGACTGAGTAGGGATTTTATGTTTTTAGAGGAGTTAGGATTTGGAAGAAGATGGGAGCTTAAACGACCTTCTGACATGAGTCCAACTATACAATAACTACGAGGAGAAACTCCTAGTTAAGGAAATAGAAAATGGACAAGGGCCCGAGACTACAAGAAATAACCAACCACATGAAAAGGACCATAACATAAGCCAAGACCTGGGAGATAGAGGGTTACGAGCCATGTTCTCATCTTATACCCCCTAAACACATCAAAGGAAAGGATTTTGCAAGAGTGCGCCAACACTGACTTCATGGAAGTCGGGATAACAAAATATTATCCTATAAAGGAATCGGTTAGGACCGATAAGACAAGGTTCTTCTATTTCCAAAAGAGATGTGGACATAACACATATAAATGCATGCTTTTAAAAGACCTGATAAGGGAATTGATTAAGAAAGAAAGACTAACCCAATATACCCAATAGGGTGGTGGGAAAAATAATCATGGAAGAAATAAAGAGTACAAAGGACGAGGTGAACTACCAAGAAAAAATTATCCACTAGCCTAGAGAAGGCATCCCCAAAGAAGACAATCGAAGATGTTAATGAAACCAAAGAGATAAAGGACAACAACCACTAAGGGGAAAAAGACCAGGGGAAGGATCAATGCATAAAATCCATCATGGGAGACCTCCCCCATTCAAAGAACCTATCTAAAGGGATAATCAAAAGAATAATTTTTTATCTAATGACAATTAGTAGAGAGGGAGGGAAGATCTCTGAGGAAAAAAAAGATAGACCCATACTGAGATTCAAGCATAGCGATAAAGTAGGAGGAATCGCGAATGAACATTTTCCTCTAGTAATAACAGCGATTATGACCAAATTTGATGTGTCAATAGTCCTCATTGACAAAGAAAGCTCATGTGACATCATGTGAACGAAGCTCATCTAGAATCTCGAGCTAAAAAGAGAAAGATTGTCAGTCTATGCAGGCTCCGGCCTATAAGCCTTGAATGATACAGTGACTGTCCCCTAGATACATATCAAGTAGATGGATACTCTCTAGGAAGGAAGAGACGTTAGGAAGATAGATCTTCAGTTCTTGGTAGTCACATGCAAGAGCGTTTACAACTCCATTCTAGGAATACCTTGGTCGTGATGCTCGACATCATGGCCTCCACGACTCATTTTGAAGTTGAAATAGCATAACATCTGTTAGTTCTGAATTGGCAGCATCTGTGCTAAAACACCCTGTTACATCAAGATGTCTTACTTGATGTCGTGACATGTTGTCTCTAACATTCTGCAGTTTGTGTTTCTTAAAGTTAGCAGGACTGTGTACTGATGTCAAACATGATGTCCTAACATATGTTGACAGAACATCCTGTTAAGTTGGTTTGGTGTTTGTGCTGCGTTTTATGTGAATCTGTCGCGTGCTGTCATTCTGTTATTGGCGAAAATCATGGTATGTCGTTTTTGTAGCAGCAATATGTTTAATAGGGACGTGGTAACTTGCTAAGAAGAACAGGTTAAGCAAGAAGTCCTATTGTATGCTGAGACATGTTGAGATGAGAAGGTCTCATCATCTGGAGCAACATGTCGGATAAGATGTCCTATGCTGAATCATTCGACATCGCGCCTGTGCTGAGCTGGACAGTTAAATTCTGTTATGATTTAACAGATGCAGAATATTCTGTGAATTTTTAGTTATCCTATGTGGCGTCCAAAGTAATTGGGTTGAGATTTTGTGTTGGTTTTCGGATTTTCACTACTTTCTAAATATGGAGACATATTAGGAAACTTTAGATTGAAGACCTATTTTCTTGGAGTTTATTTTGCAGAATTGTGTGCAGTCTCTCTGCTGCATTTTGAAGCCCAAATCCAGTTGGGATGTAGGTTATAAATAGGAGTGTTTGTAACCTGATTCAGTAACGATTCCAAGATGTAAAATTATTAGGGTTTCGTTCTTGTGAACCACTCTCTAGGAGAGTTGGTATGTGTGAACCACTCGGATTGTGAGATGGTCATTGTTCTCCTCGAAGCTTTTAAGCAAGAATGAGTATTGTTCTTGGAGGAAGCTGTTAAGCAACTCTAAGTATTGTTCTTAGTCATGTGTGTCATGTCTAGGTATTGTCATGGAAGTGTGTCTGTTATTTTTTTGTGACTGAAGAGTTGTTGGAAATTAAGTTGTTGATGCAGTGGTTGAGGTGTTGACTGCTAGACATCATTACGATGATTGGAAGTGAGATGGAGTCTCTTACCTAGGGAGGACTTAGGTAGAAGGGTCATTGGGTAGTGATTAAGTGAGTAGATCATCAACGGGTGTGTTGATTGTAGGGTCTATGAATTAATACTGCTGATAGTGAACTTCCTTCCTGGCTTGGTATGCCCCCAGATGTAGGTTGTTAGACCGAACTGGGTGAACAAATTCTGTATGTTGTTTACGCTTTTCAGTATTGTTTAATTTATTTATACCTTGCCATGCTGTTTTGTTCAGATCAGATGTCCAGACATTCTATAGGACATCTGTAGTATGATATACCAGAATTTCAATTGGTATCAGAGCAGACATCCTGTCTGTTTCTGGATAAAATCTAGGGAAGATACTTTCTGGTTCATGTGCAAGGAAATTAGGTGTGTTGAGAAGTTGTATGGAGTTAGTCAGTTCATATGTTGTTTGAATGGTCCCTTGAAGTGGAGGATGAACTATTCATGATAGGGTGTATATTGGCTTTGTTTGAAGTTGTCAGACGTATAGCTTTGGTGGTGAGCTGTTGTGTGGTTTGATTTATTTTCAAACCTATGTTGACCTACTGCACATGGAGTGGCGTGGGTTATTATGTCTTGCCTGAAGGTTGTAGAGGGGTTTTCTGGTGTGTGTTCCACTGCATATATATCTGATGGAAAATTCCTGGTTGTTCATATTATTGAGGGAGATTCTACAACATCTACGAAAGAAGTGGCTAGTTCTTTTGTTGATGTGCCTTATAAGATGTTCTGACATCTTATTAGTGAAAGCAAGATCTGTTTCCCTGGTAGTTCCGCTGCATGAGGTTCTGATTGAAGAGCTCTAGAAGTATGGGATTCTGGAGTTATGATTGAAGGAAGATTGTAGTTGTCCTTACTCGGTTTTCTGATGTCAACCGGTGTGATGTCACATAGCATTCCAAAGTCGGGAGCAGAGGGGTGTCTTTGTGATGGTTGAGTCTTGTATGACTTAGTACATGGGTGAGTGGCTTCATCATGTATGCTGAAGTCAGATTGAATGGTAAGATGAATCTTCAAGATCATGCTCTAGGGGTTTGATGATTTCTTGTTGATTATGTTGTTGAAGACACTTGATAGGATGATCAAGTCCAATCAAGGCAACTGAGTTATGTTTTGGAGTCTTCTAGTTATTCTTCAGACTAGGAGGTGCTTCCTAGGAAGCATAGGGGTGAAGACCGTGGAGGTGATTTATTTTCACCTTTCATAAAATCAGCAAGGAAGGATGCATCTCTCTTGACCCTAAGAGTGAATCCAATCTGGTTGAAGATTTGTTGAGGTAAAGAAGACTTGCTCAGAGAAAGTCTTAGTGGCAGCCTTGGTATCTCAACATTGTCATTGAAGAAGATACTTGCAACAAGACTGAATACTTTATAAGTGTTCATGACATGATCTGGTGGAGCTCAGCTACAGCAGTGAAGAAGGGTTATTGTATAAGGATTTAAGATCAATTGCTATTTGTGAAATTCACAAGTATTTAATTGATTATCCTTGAGGTTCAAGATTGGGGATGTTCTGTCAGATGTTCTGACATCTTTTCATCATAGGGTTGAAGAATCATGGGAGGGGTTCTACATTCACTCAAAAGTCTCCTAGGTGTTGACCTGGGATTATTGGCTTAACATTTGTCCCTGGAAAGTATCGTGATTGAGCTGTCCAGTTGGTGATGCTGTTGAAGATGGAGATGGAAGACTATGAAGACATCATAATCTTGATGGTTACAACTTGGATTAGTTTATTTCCGATCTAAGTGAGTTAGACTGAAGAGGTTGTGCTAGTTCATTCCTCTCTATGGTGTTAAGGTATTTATGGTAACCTGAATAAGCTGCTCTGGCTGTGTTTTTTTGGGAGCTTCTTGAAGGACTTCTATGTGCAATGAGTTCTTTGAATGGTGATGGGAAGCTGATGTCCCAAATGATTATTGTAACATCATAATTGTTGATGGTTATTTGGAAGAAGATTGAGATTGTGCACTTGGAGTTGGATGATCAAGCATTTTTGTCAGAAGAGGTGTTTCTGACTATGTGAATTAGAATGTGGAGACTCTGATCTTGTTTTTAGTAGTATGTTCTGGCAAAGCATGACTACTATTTTTGAAGACCTCACTAGTATCAACAACTACTAGTGGATGTAATGGCAGAGGAATTGTGTCAGATGGGGTAATTTGATCAGAAAGTTTTTTTTGGAGCTATTCTTTCTCTTGAAGAGATTGGATCTCAGTAAAACTTTTAAGTAAGCTGAGAATTCGTGGAGGTTGTGAGCAGTGTCGAACCAGTCAGGATAATTGGATGTGTTCTCTAGGAGTGAGAGTATGGTATGTGAGTGTGCTCAGCAAGTGTGTGAAGATCTGGTGCTCAATGGTCAACCTCCATCTAGAGCATTGGTTATCCATGACAGGGGGAGTACTTGTCTATGGATTTTGCTGCAAAGGTGCATATATTGTGAAGCTTGCATGTTTATGGAGATTGGTTGCCTCTTATGAGGATATAATGTCAAATAACATTAGGCTGCTGGATGGTGTTTTGATGTGTGAAGCAAATTATTTGCATCATGTGCGCCCATGCTTCTGAGGAAGAGTCTGAAGGACAATTTTATTTGTATTTGGGAGAATTTATTTTTCTCTGTAGATTTTGGAAGAGCTCTGTGAGGGTCTTTGTTGATGGGAGTTGTCACACTTATCTCGGTGTGTGTTATTAATTCTAAGTAAGAGGAGTTTACTTAGAGTTCAGTGGAAGGCAGTGTGTTTATGCTTTAGAACTTGAGGATGATTGAAACTGATTGCTCTTGTGTAGAAGAGGAGTTAGTTGAACTTGTAAGGAGGTTGTAGGTCTCTGGGAGCTTGTGGCAGAAGAACTGGGTTGAAGCATACCTTCTTTTGGTGAATGAGAGTTTATTTCTCTCTGGGTTTCTGAAGTTTTCTTTGTTCAAGCTGGTGGCGCAGTGTTGTTTGAAGATCTTCAGTTGGATTACTATGCAGATAGTAAGTCTAGTGGTGGAGCATATCCTGAACCATGATGTGTGGTGTCTATGATGTGTGGAAGATGTCCTAACCAACGTTAGAACATCTTTGGGTTAGTTATCCTTGGAGTAGGATTCTGAGATCACTTTTTGTCTAAGAGGTGTTTATCTTATCATACGGGAGAATGATGAGTTAAGGACTGTCTTGGATGTCTGATGTGAATATGACTTGCTAGAAGTGGATCAGTTTGGTGCTTGTGGAGCAAATGAGCTGAAAATTTTTGGAGCATCATTCGTGAAATATAGGGGGAGAACTTCTGTTTGCTAATTATACTTGTGTGGTACTTGGTTTACTTGAGGATCAAGCATTAAGTGAATGCGTTCAGCAGGTGTGTTGAACAGAGGGTGCGCTCTTGAAGACATATAGATGAGTCTTATGTTTTCCATTCATTTAAGGTGTTCTTCTTGCAAAGGAGCACTGGTTATCTTAGATAGGGGGAGTTGGACTTCTGTTTTGGATTTGTTGCTGCAGTAGTACAGTTGTTTATCAAGATTGTGCGTGGTTTCAAACAATCTATGATAGTGTACCTCTGGTGAGGGTGTAATGTCAGACAAGATGTCATGACATTGTGTGACTGGTTTAGTTCTGGGTGGACTTGACTGGTTGATCTTGGTCATGTCATTGGGTTGTCAATGTATTGAATCAAAGTTGTACAAGCTTTTGAGTTGGATGTGTTCTGCTACTGGTTGATTGCCCTTATTGCATAGTTGGTTGTGTGTGATGTTGGTTGTTTCTGGTGTCGAGGGGGAGCTTCGGTTTGTTGATGGAATTTCTTTCTGCTGGTTTTTGGTTTGTCTAAATTCTGGCTAAAAAGGGGGAGAGTTGTTGCCTGTTTTTTAGTTGTTTTGTGTGTGCAGCTGGTTGTTTTGGTTTTCTGTGCTGGGTTTCACAACTCCTTGGCTTGAGGGGGAGTTTCTGGCTTTTATTGGAATGTTAGAAGTGTTTGTATGTGCTTATGCTGCAGGGATTTCTGTTCATTGTTGATGCTATAGTGTTTTAGCCACAATTTGCCAAAGGGGGAGATTGTTAGTTCTGAATTGGCAGCATCTGTTCTAAAACACCCTGTTACATCAAGATGTCTTACTTGATGTCGTGACATGTTGTCTCTAACATTCTGCAGTTTGTGTTTCTTAAAGTTAGCAGGACTGTGTACTAATTTCAAACACGATGTCCTAACATCTGTTGATAGAACATCCTGTTAAGTTGGTTTGGTGTTTGTGCTGCGTTTTATGTGAATCTGTCGCATGCTGTCATTCTGTTATTGGCGAAAATCATGGTATGTCGTTTTTGTAGCAGCAATATGTTTAATAGGGACGTGGTAACTTGCTAAGAAGAACAGGTTAAGCAAGAAGTCCTATTGTATGTTGAGACATGTTGAGATGAGAAGGTCTCATCATCTGGAGCAACATGTCGGATAAGATGTCCTATGCTGAATCATTCGACATCGCGCTTGTGCTGAGCTGGACAGTTAAATTCTGTTATGATTTAACAGATGCAGAATATTCTGTGAATTTTTAGTTACCCTATGTGGCATCCAAAGTAATTGGGTTGAGATTTTGTGTTGGTTTTCGGATTTTCACTACTTTCTAAATATGGAGACATATTAGGAAACTTTAGATTGAAGACCTATTTTTTTGGAGTTTATTTTGCAGAATTGTGTGCAGTCTCTCTGTTGCGTTTTGAAGCCCAAATCCAGTTGGGATGTAGGTTATAAATAGGAGTGTTTGTAACCTGATTCAGTAACGATTCCAAGATGTAAAATTATTAGGGTTTCATTCTTGTGAACCACTCTCTAGGAGAGTTGGTATGTGTGAACCACTCGGATTGTGAGATGGTCATTGTTCTCCTCGAAGCTTTTAAGCAAGAGTGAGTATTGTTCTTGGAGGAAGCTGTTAAGCAACTCTAAGTATTGTTCTTAGTCATGTGTGTCATGTCTAGGTATTGTCATGGAAGTGTGTCTGTTATTTTTTTGTGACTGAAGAGTTGTTGGAAATCAAGCTGTTGATGCAGTGGCTGAGGTGTTGACTGCTAGACATCATTGTGATGATTGGAAGTGAGATGGAGTCTCTTACCTAGGGAGGACTTAGGTAGAAGGTTCATTGGGTAGTGATTAAGTGAGTAGGTCATCAACGGGTGTGTTGATTGTAGGGTCTATGAATTAATACTGCTGATAGTGAACTTCCTTCCTGGCTTGGTATGCCCCCAGATGTAGGTTGTTAGACCGAACTGGGTGAACAAATTCGGTGTGTTGTTTATGCTTTTCAGTACTGTTTAATTTGTTTATACCTTGTCATGCTGTTTTGTTCAGATCAGATGTCCAGAAATTCTATAGGACATCTGTAGTCTGATATACCAGAATTTTAACATCTATGACAAACTTGTGACAACATGCAACAACCCATATGGATCCCGACGAATACAAAATGCCTTACAACACGACCAGGGTACATCATAGGCTACCAAGGAGGAAAAAAATCACATTAGAAGTGAACGTTGTTTGTGTTAGTAAGTGATTGAAATCAATGTTGATCTGTCACCACAATAGAGGACCATCATCCCTAATAGGTACACCATGAGTTGTTCTAAATCGATGAATACAGATGACAATGACCAAAAGATAATCTAATTTATATCTACAAGAAACAAAATAGAGTATTCATAAGAAGTTGACCCAAGACTACATGTACCTATAAACAACAACTAGGTCGCTTTGATTAAGTACTTTTAATCATACAATTGAAAGTCCTTATTATCATGTAACTTGTCCTTTCAATAATAAATAAATTTGTCACTGCATTTATTTTTTTATTGATATACGTAGATAGGTCTGGGTAAGGGGTGTTGTCATAAACACCTCGAGTGTACTATTAAAGCAATAAACACTTGACAATGAAGTCACACAAATAAAGAAAACAAACCACATAACAAAGTGGTAAACCAGGCTCACCGCTTCTTTTGGTAGCTAGCCATTCTTGAGCACATGAGGTGAGTCCCCATATATTGGTATTGAACAAGGTTTAAACTTAAGAGCATGGAAGATGAGTAGACCCTTTGATAGGCACACTCCTTAGAGACGTCTGATAACACTTCTGAGCTCAACCTCAAACATCATCTAGTTCCTAGAGAAGCTAGGTCGGAAGTTGCAACAACATGCTAGAAAGGTAAATACCACAATAAAAAGATAACAAAATAACACATTACAATAAAATGGATATAATTCACTCAACAACTAATTCGATAATAAGCAACACATGGGAAAAAGAAGACAATGAAAAAACTATGAGTCCAGATGGTCTCTAAGATTCACCAGCCTCTCATCTACAATTTTTTGCTCACGGTGGATATGCTCTCTAGATATGCAAACTTTGAGGTGTAAAATTCCATTTTCCTCAAAGAGTTTTCAAAAGAATCCAGCAATATGAAGTAACCACGTTCTACCTACTTTGCATACGCTTTGGGCATGCCTATATTTTTAGATCACATCTCTAAAAGGTTGTTTTGATCCTTTATCCAACTATATCGAGCTTATTTCAAAGATGCATCTAACTCCCTTATTGTTTTGCGAGAAGAATCTAAAGCTCAAATAATAGTGTGAAATATTTCTCCTTTGTCCCTTGAGTTAGCGACCATATCTTCTTAGCCAATAAATGAGAATACCCGAAAGCTTTCACCCCATCATCAATTTCCCTCAAGATATTATCTGACTTAATAAGTTCATCATGAAACTAATATCGTTATATGACTAAGGCACATATACGCTCCTCAATCACTTTCGTCTCCTTTTGGATATGTTTAGGCACGAGGACACCCATTTTACCCACGACACCGAAAGCCTAAAGGTTGAAGCCTTATACATCTAGTATGGCATTTCATCCATTCCTTCTTGACAGGAAACCTTGACTTTGAAAGTAGGATCGAATGAAGATTGCTATAGAACTCATTGTAACATCCTGACTTAATTAGCCTTATTTATTTATTTAATTACTTATTTAATTTAATTGATTAATTTATTTAAATAATTATTTTATGAGAATTATAATGTGTTTGGCCGGTGTCAAAATTTATGGTGAATTGTGCTTGATTAATTAGTTTTAGTGGGATTTTAATTAATTAAATTAATAGAAATTGAGATAATAGAGAAGATTGGTGTAAAACGTGAAATAATAGAGATTGAGGTTGTTAGTAATGAAGAGCATATGTTTAGCTGGGCTAATTAAAAGAAATTTGATTGGTTTAATATATATTTATAGAGAAATAGAAAAATGGGTTTTATAGCATTTGTCGATAAAATGTGAAAATATGAGAATAGAGAGCAAGAGCAATGGAGAGCTAGGCCTTGGGAAAAAGGAACCTTAGGAGTGCTTGCTTGTTGCTTTTGCTAGAATTATAAGGTAAGGGGGGGATTATTCATCTAAGGGTGGTTTCCTTAACCTTCAATATGGTTGTTCTATTATCTATTGCTTGATGATAATCTGATAAAGGATGGGTATGGTTTTGTTTTATGCCATTAATTGATGTGAATTTCATATTTGATGTTGTGTTGCTTCATATTCATGAGTTAATTGATTACATGATGAATTTGTGTTGCAATTGATGAATTTTTGACTCTATGAACATAACTTTGAGTCTATGATTAAATAGTGAATTAAGGTGTTAATCTGTGTGAAATTAAAATGTTCAATGTGATATACTGTATGTATGATGAATTTTGTGCAATTGGGTGTTTTGGGGATCGAAATTTGAGCTTTGGAAGTGCTTTAATGGGGAAATCGCGTTTTTGCATTTTTGTACAGTGGTAACCGATTAACGCATTGGTGTAATCGGTCACAGTTAAAGCTAATAAACTTTTGTTTGAAATTTGTGTGACTATAACCGGTTACGGGTTTTGGTTAACCGGTTACAGCTATTGTGTTTCCCAGAAATGTTGATTTTTCGTTTCCAACTATTTCTATCGTTACTTTAGTTTCGTAAGTTCAAATGAGATGTCGTTTAAAGCATTGTAAAGCTAATGCACTGAGCTGCATTATGGTAGTTCCTTGTGAGAAGAATTGACATGTTTGATTGATGTGTATATGCATGTTCAATGTGTGACTTCTAACTTGAATAATCCATATCTTCTTTCTAATTTACATAAAAAAATTATAATATCGTTAGATTTCTATCTTCTTTATAGGAGGCTCATATTCTTGTTATTCCCCTTCCAATAATCAAAGCCTCGGATGTTTATGATGCCCTAGAAAACTCGCCACGATAGAAAATAACAACTAACAATCCAGTTGAGAAGACAATTATTGAGAAATTAAAAGAAGTAGTCAAAGATAAAAATCTTGAACAATCCACTGGTCTAGAGGATCAAGACCCTAACCATCAATTAACTGGTAAAAAAAAACAAGATCTTAAACAATAATCAACTGGCCTAGATGATAATTCTCAAACACCAAAGATCCAAGAGAATGTTGATCAAACACTAGAAAACCAAAATGTTGGTCAAACACAATAGGAGCAATGCCAAATGGATACTCAAATTGCTATAATTGAAAATAAAACAACCACAAGTTGTTCCAACTTCACTGACTTTACCTATAGCCATTAAGCAACCTTATTTGACTACAGCTATTATAATTCATCCTGCAATTGTATATTCTTCATACAAAACTTGTGACACTTCTCTCAGTATGGAAGAACTGAAAGCTCTAAAAGAGATAAATCATGCATAAGCTTTACAGAAACTTATAAGCATACGAGGCATTGACTCTGTTGAAAAATCTACAAGTTCTTCAATTGCTTCAGACAGTGACCCCTCTTGTAACTCTATCACCCTGCTGATCCAACAATTGAAAGCAAAGATTTTCTAAGTCGATCTATTTAAAACCATTGAAGAAAATCCTTCGGCTACATCTGACATAAAGGATTTGTTGAAGCAACTTAAGGTTTAAGATTTGTTCGATCTTACTATTGATTTTGTCTTAGAGTTTGAACCATTTCTCGACCAAATCACTCCGAATATAAAGATGAAAAAAGAGTCTGTGAACCAACTTAGGCAAAAGACTGATGATATATCCCAACAATGGAACTTAGTTACTCAGTCTCAAAGTTGAGTTGATGATTTGGAGACCCAAACTAGAAAAAGTAAAGATCAAGTAGCGGCCTATGACAAAGAAATTTCAAAATGGACGAAAAAAATGAAGAATTGCAACAAAAGATTAAGGAGGCGCAACGAAAAAATGTTGAAATTTAAGATTATGGACTAGCTTCTCTTGAAGAAAAGTTAGTTCAAGAAGCCAACCCCGGTTTTCAATATGCAGAGGCTGCTTACCTATTGGAAGAAGAAATCCGACCTCTAAAAACTGAAGATTCGATGAATGATGCAAGGATTAAGCTTGGGAAGAAACACTTGGAGAAGATTAAGGCTTAATTTCCTCTTTGAATTTTCGACTTCTTGCTTTTTGTTGTGTAACTGTATTAATGAAAATGTTTCGTTTTGGCATTTTTTTTAATTTGAATGCCATTTTGACATCTTCATTGCATCTATATTATTCTTCCATTATTCGAATTTATTGCAACATAGACTTGTACTTTTCTTAGTAATTCTTAGAATTCTTCCTTCGGGACCAATTCTTCATCTTCATAGCCATTATTTAAAAATACTTGAATGATTCTGAAAAAAATGAAATAAAGGGACCAATAAAATTCAAATTTAAAATGGAGGAATCAAAGCTAAAAAAATTAAAAATAGAGAAATTACAGTAGTAATTAAGTTAAATATAAATTAGTTTAATCACTAATTTTATCAAACACAGGAACTTTAATCCATTATTTTATTTGCTATCAACTAACTTAAAAGTTATCAATTATAAATTTATATGCTAAAAACTAATTTATTAGCTATTAGTTACTTTTTATCAAACAAAATATTAGTAGGACAATTTCAAAACAACCTAACAAATTCTAGTCAAAATAAAAATAAAAATGTGAATGAAAGTTGTTCAAAAATTTTCTCAAATCAATAAAGGTTTAACGATTAGGGATATATATATATATATATGAGTTGGTTTGAGTTGAGTTGATCAACACTAATACTCAAATCATATAAATATATCAGTTTGAGTGAGATGATATAACCATTCACAAAATCATTAAATTCGTTTGGATAAAATTATAAATTTGTGAATTAAATTGGGTTAAATAGTAGATTACTTAAATAGAATGTCATATTCTTTTCGAACAAATACTCCAATTATTATTTTTAAATAGTTTAGTCAATTAGAATTATTGTTTTAACATCAAATATCTAAATATACTATAAAGTTTATAATACAAATATTTGCAAATATTAAAGTTATATAACGATAATATTTAGAATGTTGACTCATTAACTCAATCCAACTCATTTTTTTTATTCCTTGAGTCAGTTTGACCAGATTTAGTGGATTTACTCAATTCATTTACACCCAAAATCACATTGGTCGTGCTGGTGAAAGAGTAAGAAAATAGAAAAATAGAAAAGCACTAACAAACTTCTTTTGATTGGTTAGAAAAGAACTGAATTCATTTACACCCAGAATCACGTTGGTCGTGCGAGTGAAAGAGTAAGAGAATAGAAAAATAAAAGAAGTTGAGAAGAAGGAATAAAAAGTGGTAAACCTAATGCATTATCATTTATTTAAAATTGGAGAGAAATGTTGAAGTTGAAGTGAGATGGTTGAAATCTTATATTTTATATAAAAAAGTCACTTTTGCATACGTTTTTATTTTAATTTTAAATATTAATAAAATTTACTCAAGGATATTTGTTGGGATAACATGAAATATCATTTCTTTCTTTTTATTATTGATTGAACCAATCATAATTAAAAATTAAAATACTCTTCTCTCTTTTCTATTTCTTATATACTTCTATTATATCAATTAATATTTCAAATATGTATCTTTCTTTCTTTTTGGAGTCTCTATTAATTACTTCTTTATTTACCTTATTTTCCAAACCAAAACTCATCAAAGACTCAGTGTCTAGTTAAATAGCTATTTTTAGAGTGTCTAAAACAATGTATAAAATTAAAGCATGATTTTGGTATAAACTTTTTTTCCGCCTTTCTATTTTATTTTTCTATGTTTAATTTCTTTATTGAAAAATTTCATGCCAAGAATAAAATATTACTGTGAAAACGAGAGAGTTTTTTTAAAATTAAGAAACCTTTATATTTAAGAAGATAGGAGAGATAAGAGATAACAAAGATGGTAAAACAGAATTTTCATTCACTTTCACAAAGAGCGTTATTTGTTTACAAGTGAATCACCAACCATCTCTCTTACAAAGTGAGAGAGCACAATCTATTTATAGACTACTAGCATATATATCTAATGTATGAAAATTAAACCATTACAAGACATACATGTTGAATGCTAAAATATACATGATCAGACTTCAACTACAACACTCTCCAGATTTTGACTATGTCAAAATCTCCAGTCTTCGACTCTATCGAAAAACTATAACTACATCTAATGCATTTGAGTTTGATCCAAATAGCTTCTAATAACAAAGCTACAAATATCCAACTTGGAACTAACTCAAAACCATAAAACAAACTAGCTATCATCTTGTAGTTTTATCAACTGCATATAGTGGAAGAACTTGCAAGTTGACAATGACTTGGTAATTATATCAACAAGCTGAATTCTTCGACAAATGTATGACACTTTGACTATCACATTTAACAATGATTGCTTGACCTTGAAATTTCAGGTCCTTGGAAAAACCTTCAAGCCACAATGTTTCTTTCACAGATTCAATGAAAGGCTTCAGTGGTGATAAGGCTACAACCTTTTGAAGTGTTGTTTTCCAACTAATTTTTGTATCGAACATAGTGAAAACATATCCAGATAAATATTTTTTGGTGTCCATACATCCTGCATAATCAGAGTCCACAAATCCTTCAATTTCCCTTTGGTCATCTCGACCTCTGTCTCCACCATAAATCAAGATCCTACTCAAGGATCCTTTTATGTATCTTAGGATCCATTTCAAAGCTTTCCAATGAGCTTTTCCAGGGTTTGCCATGTCTCTACTTACAAGGTTTACTGCTTAAGCTATGCTTGGTCTGGTACATACCATATCATACATCAAATAACCCACTATACTAGCATATGGAATGATATCCATATAGGCTCTTTCGACTTCATTACTTGGAATTTGAGTTATATTCAGCTTGAATTATTGAGTTGTTGGTGTTGTAACCGGTTTTGAGTTCAACATACCAAACTTGTCGAGAATCTTCCTTAGGTATGACTTTTGAGATAAGTTTAATGTCGGTTGTTTCGTTCTCTCTTAATGTCAATACGTAGAATCCTGATTGCATCTCCAAGTTCCTTCATTTTGAATTCTTGGTTGAGTTCAACCTTCACCCTCATTACTTCTTAGAAGAGGTTGCTTGCTATGAGGATGTCATCTACATAGAGCAATAAGATGACAAGTGAAGTTTTAGGTGAGAACCTAAAATAGACACAATGAACGAAGTTGCCCTTTGTGAAACCTATGTATCCCATGAACTTGTCGAATCTCCTGTTCCATTACCTAGGATATTGTTTCAGGCTATATAGTGACATGTTCATCTTGCACACATAATCTTCCTTACCTTTTTCTTCATATCCTCTAGGTAGCTTCATCAAGATCGTTTCATCGAGATCACCATATAGGAAGGCAGTCTCCACTTCCATCTGCTCTTATTCTAGGTCGAACCTTGCCACCATGGCAAAAAGAATTCTAATGGATTTATGCTTCACAATAGGAGAGAATACATCATTAAAGTCCACTCCTTCCTTGTGGGTGAAGCCTTTTGCAACCATTATTTCCTTGAACCTTTTCGAGATAACTCCTTCAATTCCTTCCTTTACTTTGAAAATCCATCTACAACTGACTAACCTGGTCCTTGAAAGTTTTTCTATATGCTTCCAGGTGTGCTTGTCATGAAGAAATTTTATCTCATCATCCATGGAATTAAGCCATTCCTTCTTATTTCGACTCCCCATAGCTTTTTTTTGTAATCTCTAAGTTCTTCATCGAAAACCTCACTTGCTGAAATTAAGGCAAAACTTATGAGGTCTCTATAACTAAATCTCTGAGGTGGCTTGATGACTCTTCTCGACATGTGTCTTGGCAACAAGTATTCATCAACAGTTTCCTTATTTTCTTCAACATTTTGTGCTTCTTTAGCAACTTCATTTGGATTTTAACCATTATTTCCCAAGTACTCTACCTCAATAGGAACTTATTCCTTCTTTTTCTCTTCTTTGTAGATCTTTTGACTAGCTACACTATCATCAGCTTTCTTAAAATCTATCTCAACTTCATTGAAGACTACATCATGATTAATGATACACCTATTGAGACCAGGCTATAAGAACCACAACCTATAAGCTTTGACTCCCTCAGGATACCCAAGGAACATGCATCTCACAGCTCTAGGTTCGACTTTGTCTTGCCTAATGTGAGCATATCAACCAAATACTCTAAGTCTATCGAAATTTGGTGGATGACCTTGCCAGACTTCTTTAGGTATCTTCATCTTTAAGGCAGTTGAGGGACACTTATTTATCATGTAGTCTTCTGTCACAACATCCTCAACCCAAAACACCTTCTTCAACCTAGCGCTAACCAGCATGCACCTCACCCTTTCTAGGATAGTTCGATTGAACCTTTCAGCCATGCCATTTTGCTGGGGTGTACCTGCAGAAGTTTTGTGCCTTGCAATCCCGGACATAGCATAATAACTGTTAAATGCATCATTACAAAACTCAAGGCCATTATTTACCCTTAACCTCTTGACCTTCCTTTGAGTCTGAGTTTCCACCAGAGTTTTCCAACTTTTGAAGTTTCCAAAAGTTTCATCCTTAGTATTCTGAATGAAAATCCAAAAATTTCTTGAATAATCATCAACTATGGATAGAAAATACCTTTCATCTAAGTATGATGGGATTCTTGCAAGTCTCGAAAGATCAACGTGGATAAAATCAAGATATTCATTTGTTCTTTGTTGGCCTTTGTTCAACTTTATTATGCAGGCTTTACCAAATACACGCGGTTTCATCTTTTCCAGCTTATCAACACCTAACATATTTTTCTTGCCTAATTCGACAAGGCCTTTTTTAGTAACATGACCAAGTCTCATGTGCCATAACTCAGTCTTTGTCAGGTGCTTTAATGATGCAATATCAGTTGAGTCACCTCAGCTTCAAGGGAATACAAGCCTTGCTGCTTGATGCCTCTTAAGACTTCCTTTGACCCCTTCATGATTCTTAAGATGCCATGCTCTCCTTTGAAAACATATCCTTTCTTTTCGAATTCACCAAGATAAATAAATTTTTTCTTCAGATCAGGTACGTACATGACACCTGTCAGCAGTCTTATAGTTTCATCATGAAGCTTAAACCTCACATATCCAATCCCTATAATTTTTCAGGCTTTATTGTTTCCCACCAACACTGATCCACCTTCTTGATCACATAATTCTTTAAACACATATTTGTTTGGATTAATGTGCCATGTGCAACCTGAATCCATAATCCACTTCTTGCTAAAGTTGTTGCTTGAAACCACCAAGACACTAGATAATTCATAATCATTTTGAACAATGGTTGCATTTCCATTATCCTTGTTATCACCATAAATCTTCAGCCTATCAAGACACACCTATCTTGTATGACCTTCCTTCTTACAGTGGTAACACTTAATAGTAGGAGTATCACCACCATAAGAGTTTTATCAAACTTTACCCTTCTTTTTCTTCTAAAACTTACCATCCTTCTTCAAGAATTTTCCATTTATTGACAAGCCTTCTTCAACTGAATATGACTTATGCTCATTCCTCCCGTTCAATTCCTTATAATACAAGGCCGATTGAACTTGTTCAAAGCTCTCTTCCATACAAGAGAGTTTCTTTGAAATGAGCATGAGATCTTGGTAAAGCCCACAACAACAACAACAACGCTTAATCTTCATGATCGATGCTAACATCAATATTTTTCAGAGTAAGAATCAGTTTGTTGAACATTTCCAACTGCTCAGTCAAGACTTTGTCTTCACTCATCTTGAATGAACACAAAGCATGTTTTAGGTAGAGACGATTGGCCAAATACTTGGTCATGTACAAACCTTCAAGTTTGATCCACACAACTACTACAGTTTTCTCCTTCGAGGCCTGCTTGAGAACCTTAACACCAAGGCTCAGTATGATGGCATTGTGGGTTTTCTCAATCATCGTCATCTTCTCCCCTCTGTTAGGGCAACATCCATGTTTTTAGATCCCTTCAACGCTTGTAGCAGACCTTGCTATACAAGAAGGACT
Organism: Lathyrus tuberosus; assembly: GCA_022829125.1. Classification (NCBI taxonomy): domain Eukaryota; kingdom Viridiplantae; phylum Streptophyta; class Magnoliopsida; order Fabales; family Fabaceae; genus Lathyrus; species Lathyrus tuberosus. The sequence goes on along the minus strand of JALAZF010000266.1, from coordinate 585,682 downwards.
CGCATCTTCAAGTGTCATAAAGTGAAATCATTTTCTCCTTTGAATTTCTCAATCTTACACTTCATTGATGACATCTTGATCCACGCTCACTGCACCAGTTTATTGAGGAATTTAATGTCAAGAAAAAAGTAATACTGTGAGAACGAGAGAGTTTTTTTTAAAACCAAAAGACCTTTAGATTCAAGAAGAGAGAAGATAAAAGAGATAACAAATATGGTTAAAACATGATTTTTCATTCACTTTCACAAAGAGAGTTATTTGTTTACAAGTGGATCATCAACCATCTCTCTTACAAAGTGAAAGAGCACAACCTATTTATATACTACTAGCATACCTATCTAATGTATGAAGATTAAACCATTACATGACATACATAACTATTACATACATGCTAAATGCTACAATATACATGAACAGACTTCGACCATAACACTTTGCAGATTTCGACGTTGAAAATGTTAAATATGTAATTCATTGTTTTAGAAAGATTTGATTTGATTTAGAAAGATCAGATTTGATTTAGAAAGATTAGATTAGATATTTTTGGGCTTTTATAGTTTGGGCTTTAGCTTGAGATGCAAGTTAACATAAATCTATAAATAGGGAGGAACCCTTATCATTGTAATAATCAAGTTTGATAATTCACAGTTTGCAGTTGCAAGTGAATATTGAAAGTTTCCACAGTTTGTGGGCAGAAAGAATTCTGCAGTTTTTCATCTTCTTCTCCAACGCTACTATTTCTCTTTTCTCTTTCTTTCTCAATTTTTCTTTTCGTCGCCATTGTGTGTGATTGTTAACAATCTTGAGATCAAGATTGAATAGGAATTCTCAAAAAGTTTTGGGTTAATTCCAACATCTGGTATCTAGAGCTCCGGTTGCGATTCAAGGAAGGAAAATCGTGATGGCGATGAATCATCTGAACGGGCACTTTCTGGCAAGCCTTCTGATTCTCAAGAAAGATAATTATGAGAATTGGTGCAAGCAGATTAAGGTAGTTTTCTGTTATCAAGATCATTGGGATCTTGTGAAGGAAGGAGTAGCACCACTTGCAGAGAACGTGACGGATCAAGAAAAGGATGCACACAAAGAATTGAAGAAGAAAGATTATAAAGCTCTCTTTATAATCCATCAGTGTGTCGATCCAGATAACTTTGAAAAGGTCAGTGATGTAGAGTCAGCAAAGGAAGCGTGAGAGATTCTTGAAAAGTCATTTGGAGGCGCAGAGAAGGTGAAAGAGGTTAGGTTATAAACTCACAAAAGAACCTATGAGTTGCTTCAGATGGAAGACAATGAAAGTATAACAGATTTCTTCTCCAGAGTTACAAAGCTGGTGAATCAAATCAAGGTACGTGGAGAGGTGTTGACATCAAGATCAGTTGTTGCAAAGATCATGAGGTCATTGGCTCCAAAGTTCGACCACGTGGTAGTAGCCATAGAAAAGTCGAAAGAATTTTCAGTATTGACGATGGAAAAGCTTCAAGGGACGCTTGAGTCTCATGAACAAAGGATGGATGAAAGAGCTGCAGGAAAGTCAAAGAGTGATATGGCTTTGCAAGCACAGTCAGAAAAGGAAAGGAAATGCAAAGGAAGCTGGAATGGCAACAAAGGTAGAAGAGGCTACAACAATTCGATTGGTCAAAATCAGCATGAAGGAAACTGGTCGAATAAAAGAAAACCCTAGAACCAAGGCAACCAAAGAGGTGGTGCTGTAGGTAGAGGAAGAGGTGGTGGTCGAAAGTCGGACAAAAGTCATATTCAATGTTTCAATTGTCAGAAGTATGGTCACTATTTTAGTGATTGTCTAGAAAATAAGAAGAATCAAGAAAATGATGCAAAGCTGGCGAAACATGAAGAAGAAGAGATGTTGCTGATGGTCACAACAAGAGACGAAGAGAGATTCCAGGACCAGTGGTATTTGGACTCAGGATGCTCATTACACATGACTGGAAGGAAAGATTGGTTTGTCAACATGAAGCCCTCGTCGAAGAACACGATGAAGTTTGTAAATGACAACACTCTAGCAGCTGAAGGTGTTGGTGATGTTCTGATTATGAGGAAAGATGGCAAGAGGTCAATGATTTCCAATGTGTCATACATACCAGGCATGAAGAGCAATTTACTCATTATAGGGCAGTTGGTCGAAAAGAACTACAAGGTGTCGATCGAAGACAAGATGATGAGAGTTCTCGACGCAGGTGGAAGGTTGATCTTGAAGGCTTCAATGTCTCAGAATAGGACCTTCAAGATTGAACTCAATGTGATGGAGCACAAGTGCCTAGCAACTGCAACCAGCATAGATGAGTGGTTATGGCATTTTCGACTAGGCCATCTCAACTTCAATGACATCAGAGAGCTAAAAAGAAGAAATATGGCAACAAGATTACCTGAAATTGACATTCCAAGTGAAGTCTGTGAAGAGTGTGTTCAGTCAAAACAACACAAGAATAACTTTAGCAAGGATGCATGAAGGAAGTCGAAGGCAATTCTGGAAGTCATATACTCTGATGTATGTGGTCCAACCCAGGTGGATTCGATTGTAGGCAACATATACTTTGTCACGTTCATAGATGATTATAGTTGAAAGCTGTGGACTTACCTTATCAAGAAGAAAAGTGATGTGATCGAGGTATTTTCCAGATTTAAATCTATGGTCGAAAGACAGAGTTGTCGAAAGTTGAAAATTCTGAAGACTGATGGTGGTGGAGACTATGTGTCGAAAGAGTTTGATGCATTATGTGAGAAAGAAGGGATTGTGCATGAGGTGGTGCCACCCTATACTCCACAATAAAATGGAATTGTACAAAGGAAGATCAGAACCATTATGAACACGGTGAGAAGTATGTTGAATGGAAAACATCTACCAAAATAATTAAAGGGAGAAGCAGTTTCGTCAGTAACATATATTTTGAACAGATGTCCGACGAAGAAGCTTGAAGGAATCACACCAGAAGAATGTTGGTCTGGTGTCAAGCCTAGCCTCAGTCACTTGAAGGTGTTTGGATCTATAGCACATAGACATGTGCCAGATCAGTTGAGAAGGAAGCTTGATGACAAGTCGAATCAGATGATCTTGCTAGGATATCATTCGACTGGATGTTACAAGCTGTTCGACCTAGTGAATAAGCAGGTAGTGATCAGCAGGGACGTGATCATAGATGAGCTTAAAGAATGGGATTGGACTGAGAATGTCAAGAAAGATTCAGTGAGAATCTCTTGTGAAGAACCATCCACTGAAGTCGAAAGAGAAGTTCGACAAGAATAAGTCAGAGATGAAGCAGGCCCAAGCAGACCTCGACGAACGAGACACATGCCTGCAAGGTTGCAAGTATGTGTGATTACATAAAATGATGTGGTCGATGAAGAGGGTGAGCTGGTACAGTATGCTTTCTACGCAGATGTCGAACCAGTCAATGCAGCTGAGGCATTGAAAGATTCGATGTGGGTACAAGCAATGAATGAGGAGTTAGACTCCATTGAAGTCAACAACACCTGGTCACTTGTCGAATTTCCTCAGGCAAGAAGGCAATTGACGTGAAGTGGGTTTACAAGGTGAAGGTGAATCCTAAAGGAGAAGTAACTCGACACAAGGCGAGACTTGTGGCGAAAGGATTTCTTCAGAAGGAAAGAATCGACTTCGACGAAGTGTTTGCACCTGTTGCTAGGATCGAAAAAATCAGGTTGGTTGTTGGTCTAGCAAATATGGACAATTGGCACACATGTCAGATGGACGTGAAGTGTGCATTCCTTAATGGCCCCTTAGACAAAGAAGTTTATGTCGCACAACCAGCTGGGTATGTGAAACGAGGCGAAGAAGGAAAGATGTACAGGCTGCATAAGAAAATCGACAGCTTCTTAAGGAATAAGGAATTTGTGAAATGTACGATTGAGCATGGAGTGTATGTAAGGAGAAGCAATAGTGAATTGCTTATTCTATGCCTCTATGTCGATGACCTGTTGATAACAGAAAGCTGCAAGAAGGAGATCGAAGATTTCAAACATGACCTAAGGGAGGAGTTTGAAATGTCAGACTTGGGAAATCTCTCATATTTCCTTGGCATCGAATTCTACAAGACTAGTAGAGGTTTAATGATGCACCAAAGAAGATATATAGGAGAAATACTCAAGAGATTTGAGATGCAAGATTGCAACCCAACTTCGACTCCAGCTGAGACCAGATTGCAACTGTTGAAAGATTTAGATGAAGATGATGTCGACCCTACCCAATACAGAAGACTTATTGGGTCACTTCAATACCTTTGTCACACAAGGTCTGACTTAGCATACAATGTGGGTATGGTAAGTAGATTCATGCAGAAGCCAAAGGTATCACACCTAGCAGCAACGAAGAGGATACTGAGGTATCTGAAAGGGACTCTCTACTACAATATTTTGTTTCCTACAGCTGATGAAGGAAAATAATGCAAGTTGGTGGGATACATCGACTCTAGTTGGTGTAGTGATGCTGATGATAGAAAATTCACAGCTGGCTATGTGTTTATGTTAGGTGGTGCACCAGTTGCTTGGAATTCGAGAAAGGAGCCAGTAATGGCATTGTCGTCATGCGAAGCAGAGTACATAGTTGTTTCCCTTCGTGCATGTCAAGCAACCTGGATGGTGAACCTGATCGAAGAGATCACAGGGAAGAGTCATAGAGTAATTACCATGAAGATCGACAGCATGTCAGCTATCAACTTGGCGAAGAATCCAATAGCACATGGTCGAAGTAAGCACATTAAAATGATGTTTCATTATCTTCGAGAGCAGGTAGCAGAAGGGAAGATGAACTTGGAACACTGCAGAAATGAGAATCAGATTGCAGATATCATGACGAAGGGAGTACAGGTCAAAGTTTTCAGAAGACTAAAAGTCATGATGAATATAGACAGTTTAGACACAATGAATTGGGTGATGTGTTAAATATGTAATTCATTGTTTTAGAAAGATTAAATTTGATTTAGAAAGATCATATTTGATTTAAAAAGATTTGATTAGATATTTTTGGGCTTTTATAGTTTGAGCTTTAACTTGAGATGCAAGTAAACCTAAATCTATAAATAGGGAGGAACCCTTATCATTGTAATAATCAAGTTTGATAATTCACAGTTTGCAGTTTCAAGTGAATATTGAAAGTTTCGACAGTTTGTGGGCAAAAAAAATTCTGCAGTTTTTCATCTTTTTCTCCAACGCTACTATTTCTCTTTTCTCTTTCTTTTTCAATTTTTCTTTTCGTTGTCATTGCGTGTGATTGTTAACAGTTTTAAGATCAAGATTGAATAAGAATTATCAAAAGATTTTAGATTAATTCCAACAAAAAAAAACTACAGCCACATCCAATATGTTTGAGTTTAATCCAACTAACTTCTATCAACAAAGCTACGTTTCTCATCAATAACATTAACCAACATTATCTTTTCAATAAACTTACACTTGATTTAGACAAATAGATGTATTTATAAACATTGAAAACTATCTACAAATACAAAAAATTGAGAAAAAAAAAACTTAAAATATGTTAGCGCAATTAATTTAATGTGAGACGAAGAGAATAACTATCACAAATAAATTAAGTCAATTTAATAATTTAATGCATTTATTAATTGTGATTGATTAATCTAAAAAAAGCATGAAAATTATCGATACATCATGCAGAAGAATATGCTGAAAGAATATCTCTTTGGGCAAAATGGATGATATTTTGGAGACAAGTAGAAAAAACATAATCTGTACGGTTTCTACGTCAATGTATTATAAACTGATTTTTTTTAGCAGAATATGATAAACTAATATTGATAACGATAGAAAGAGAATATATAGTAAAAATTTATGCATAATAAATTAATGAGGACCAATGGAATTATATTAGTTGGTTGATTATTTTTCAATAACAATAAGGGCATATATTTAACATCTTAATATATACTCCACGTTACTGTGCCACTGTTATAAGTATTAAAAAAGAGGCCTAAAGTCTTGGTCGTAATTATTCATAAAAGTTTATAACTTTAAAATTAGCTAATGTATTTTTTTTGGTCTGGTAAATTAGTTAATGTTAGTGTTATTAATATAGTAGTACTATTTATTTGATTGAAAAAATTTAATGTAAATAGGTAATACATTAAATATTAAAATTAATACAAATTTAGATTTTATTCATTGATCTCGAATGCTATGACTTCTTAATGATGATTAAGATTGTTCCGTAACCCAAATCTTAATATCTCCCCATGAGTAATAATGTCTTTTCAATTACTATTTTTATTCGATATTGACCTATATCAGACTTGGGCCAGCATAACAATTTTGGCCCATTAGTTATTTTTGTCCGGTCACACTCTTCTATATAAATTACTTCAAGCAAACAAGTTCTATTTAATCCGAGTTGAATCTCATCTCACCCACTCTAAAATCCAAACTAAAAGATCGGACATATATACAACCCTTATGTATGGCCGAATTCTTTCACTAAAAGAAGTACATGTACACCTTGCTAGTGTAAACAAAAAAAGCTAATCACAGGCAATAATATATAAATTTTGTTTTAGTTAAAATCAAATGATTTTAATAACATGATGATTTGGATTAATTGAATAGTGTAAACAATTATTTTTGTAAATATAAAATTATATTAATTCATATTAAAGTATGGCTGATAATGAATCGAACCAACTCGATAATAGTTCGAAATTCGATTTGACAATTAAATCATTGAATTAGGTTCATGAACCAAACGAACTGAATATGAGCGAAAAGCTAAGTTAAGTTAAACTTAAATTATATATGAGAAATATTATATTATATTTAAGAGTAGATTTAAAGATTTATTCCAAATTTTAATCCTATATTATCTTTTCCGTACTAGTTATGATAGTAAAGCAAACAATTTCATTTAGAGTCATTCTTGCGAATGTATTATGGCATTTGCAAAAATAACATGTGTAATGAAGGTTGTAAGTAGCGTAATCATTTTGTGATAGAAATGTATCAATTTCTAGTAATTTTTTTGTGTACTATTTCATTAAGTTTGTAAGGTACCTAAATATTTAGATGAAATAGTGGAATTTTGAGACAAATTTAAACTCAAATTTAACAATTTCTAAATTAGACTTTTAAATGTATCTCTTGAAAGCTGTGTACTTTTTGAATTAGTAGATTTTTGAAACAAAATTAAATTCTAATCTGATAACTTTTATTTTATTTCAATATTTTCTTTTTAAAAAATAATAATTTAAAATGTCAAATATATATATATATATATATATATATATATATATATATATATATATATATATATATATATATATATATATATATATATATATATATATATATATATATATATATATATATATATATATAACGTATCATATGAGAATGTCATTTTTATGTGAGAACATGAGAATGAATCTGAATCATTAAATTTTAAAATAAATGGTGGAGATTATGTGTCAGTTTTTTTCTCTCTCCTCCATCATTTATTTTAATAATGAAGGAGAGAGAAAAACAAGAAACACAAATAACCTCCACCATTTATTTTAAAATCTAATGGCTTTGAATAATTTTTTAATGTTCTTACATAAAAATTACATTCGCATACGATATATATATATATATATATATAATAGACTTAAAAAATAATTTTTATGTCTGTGAAGCAAGTGAGATGAACCTAACGAGATGAATCTAATTGTTCGTGAACTTATAATAAGTTGAGTTTGAGCTTAAAAAAAGTTCGTGTCGAACTCGAATTGAGATTTGAGTTGAACTAATTTTTAACGAGTTGAGCTGAGTTGAGGCGAGTTCGATTTGACGCGACTCATTTTCTAACCCTATATTAAAGGAATATATTCTTGACCATATTAAAAAGAGGCTATAATCTTTCTATAATTTTATAAAAATATATTTATGACTAAATTATTTGCTTAAAAAAAAACACAAGGGGTGAAAATAATAACCTCCCTTTTTAAGGCCACAACTCTATTATGCAGTTTTTGGGTCCATAGCGAGCCTTGTATTGAAGACTTTTTTAGACCAACATTAATGAGCAATAATATACAAAATTGCTTTATGTACACGCTTATTTTCTCAACCGACACATAACCTTTTCTCTCCATAAAACACTTTTCAAAATTTTGAAATGGTTTCTTCAATTAAATTTCTGTGTGTAAAAAATAATTATGAAAGTTCGGTTCTGAAATGCTTAGAATAGTAATGTATGTAATATATAGAATTTTAAATTCTGTTCTGGACTGGGCCAGCGCCTGCCTTTCAGACGGGCAGGCCCAATCCGCACGACTCCGGCTGGCCCAACAAGGTTCATGTAAACTGTCTACGCCGAGCACGTAACGGCCATCAGCAGGGTCGAGCACACATACACCTGAACCCGTCGAGCAGAGGTACAAAGTTCTGCAGGTCTCGGTTCTCCTCAACACCCATGAGCCTCCCTGCGAGGACACGTCCTACTGTAACCTCCCACTTCCGAAGGATTCGGTCTGCCCTACTTTCGGAGATCTCGGGACCGTTACCCTAGGGAGAAGACCACGTGCTGGTCTTCATTACGCCACGTAAGCCCTGGCAGTTACTTGGATTGGGCCTTGCAATCCAGTCCAGTGCAAGTAACCGTTGGCCCTGTGCTAGGGGCTCTCTATAAATACCCTCTCACTTGAGAGGGTCAGGTTACTTCATGTGCTAAACTCACACTTATTTTCTGTACTTGCTTTTCTCTGACCTTTCATGACTTGAGCGTCAGAGTACCTTGCAGGTACACCCCCCACCGACTCACCATCACCGGAGCTGAAGGTTTCAGACGTTGTTGGCCACTATCTAACTGTCTGGTCCAGGTACGATCAAATTCAAAAGTAAATTTCTTAAAAAATTAAAATAAGTTCAAACTCACTCGAAGAATGCAAGACTTTAATACATATTTGATGTTTGAACAATTCAAAATTGTTGAGATATGCCTTAAATTTTGAAGTTATGAAGATAAATAAACATATTTTGAGATTGTATAAATCAAAAAGTCGTAAAAGCAGTCAGAAGGACGTCAGAAGGTGTTGGAACCGCCGGGTAGGCGATCCAACAAGAGCCGTAGTTCGGGTCAATTTATTGTGGTTCGGCTTTTTAGTCATCATATCAGTTTGTGTGTTTTGGTCATTTTCTTTTTAGTCCATGTATTCGTTCATTAATGAGTTGTGTTTTAGATTTATTATGAATCTGATAAGTTTCAGCAATTATAAAAATGTATCTCTTACTTTCTAGTTATCACAACCTTTAGAACTTTATAGTTGAAGACAGAGAGAAGAGGCAACAATCCTAGTAAGGGAAACTTAGAGGGGCAATAGTTGATAGAAACATGTTGGGTATCTAAGGGGATTGAGAAACACTTCTAAATACCTTGGATTTGTGTGATTCATATGTAAAGAGTTGAAGAGATTGTTAAACACTTGGGTATAAAATATGATTTGTTCTTGGGAACTTTGATAACTATTTTCTTGTAAGTCATTTGTAAAATTTTTTAACAACTTTTGGAAGTATAATGGATCTAAGATGTGTTTTGTCCCCTATAATAGCTCGTTTGGTCGAAATAGGTAAGCAAATTATTATGTTTATTGTCTTTATTTTATCTTCTTCTGCCAAGTAAAATTGTTGTTTTATTACATATATGTTTTTTTTTTGCTAAAGACAATTTATTTTGGGTGTTATTTTTATTTGTTCCCACAATCAAATTTCTTAGTATAATTGAACCTTTCAGTTTCACAATAAGTGGTGCTCACCATGGGACAAATTTTTTTTTTTATAAGTGAGCATTGTGGGTTCTAAATGAAAGATCGAGAGGTTTTCCATAGACAATTATTTTGGTTGTGTAAAGTGAAGATGCAAACAATCTTAACTCAAGAGAACTATATTAAAGCATTGAAATGTGGGATATTGGTACATGCGTGCCTAATAAAAGAAGAGAAGATTGAGATGGTGGATAAGGCTAGAAGTGTCATTATCTTATGTCTTGGGGATAAATTTATAAGGGAAGTTACCAAGGAGGAAATTACTCCTTTGTTGTGGGAAAAACTTGAATCATTGTATGTGACCTAGTCTTTGGATTATAAGTTGTGTATGATACTGAATAGAAAAGAACAAATCCATAGTGTAACTGTTGTATGTGACCAAATCATTGTATGTGATCAACCCATTGATGATCTTGTGAATATTGAGATGAATATTGAAGATAATAATAAGGCTCTACTCTTTTTGAGATCATTACCCAGATCCTTTGAGCACTTTAAGAATTCTTTATGGTAATAATGATACTATTAATTTAGATGAAGTCCTGATGGATGTGAGATCCAAAGAACTTTTAAAGGTGAAAGATTTGAAGAATGACGAAAGTGGTGAAGGCTTGAGTGTCTCAAAAGGAGAAAGTGAGGATAGAAATATCCAAATCAAAGAGATTTGATAAGTCAAAGTTAAATTGCTTCACTTGTCAGAAAATCATTCACTTCATGAAGGATTGTCTTGGGAAGAGTTGGTAAAGGAGAAATGTGATAAAATAATGAAGTATAAAATGTAAATCGAACGAAAATGGGAAAATAATGAAGTAAACCAACTAATAAAAGCATCATCCCAATCAACATCACCATCATCTTCATCTTCAGTTGCATATTTGTAGTAATCGATCTCAATAAAACATCTACACCATTTGACCATTTATGTAATGATCTCTCAATGCGCGTAACTTTTTGAATACAGTATTAGTAGTAACATGCGGTGAATTAGAAAATGAAATAGTTGCATTATAAAAGACCTTTAGAAATTTCATAAACACACGAGCAGATTCCCAATCAATATTCATATGAACATCCACTCATTCACCATCAAGAAACACACTAAATGAATTATCTTGATATTGACACTAGTTAAATGTATTTTCAATATTTGTATATCTTTTGAAATCGCACCTTCAATTGTTCCTAATTGTGTTGGTGTTTGAGCTTAAGGTGTTTGTTATGCTCCTTGGGTTGGAATAATGACATATAAATGAAGAGGGATCAATTCACTTATTGCAGAAGAATTAACTCGTGTGTTGTTGCCTATGAAACTTTCACTTACCATTTGCCTTAATTTTCAATTACCTATAACAAAAAAAAACTTGGTAAGTCCACTAGAAACAAATAAACTTAATAACTTGGTTAAGACACTTTAAACAGAGCTCTTTAACAACTTGCATATTAAGCTTTACAATTTTTTTTCTTTGATGGCAACATCTATAATGACAAGGTTAATCATTTTTTCTTAATAGAACAAACTTCTTTATCTAGAAGGTTGAGATGGATTGAAAGCTTAACATATAAAACACAACAATAATAATTAAAGGTTGTAATACACTAAACTAAATGTCCATCACACCTCAAATACACATCAAAACTATTTTGTAACAAAACTAGAAGAAATTCCGTTGAAGAAGCATAAAAAAAGATTAAAAAAGAGATGAAAAATAACTTAAAAAATTTAAAACACGAAGAAGATGATCAGAATAAAGCAAAACGCTGGGGGCGTGAGTAACAATGACGGCGACCGGCGATAGCAATAGTTCATTGAGAACAAATCGCCGAGAGCAATAGTTCATTGAGAATAAGTTTTTGTGACTTAGGATTTCTACATTTTATGTTTGGAGTTTAGTTTACGTTTGCATAATTTGCTGAAAGGAATGAAATGTGAATAAAATGAAGAAGGATGGCGCCGGTGCAAAATGTAGGCTAAATAATAACTTAAATAAAAAATTAAGTGAATAATTATAGTAATCGGTTCGACATTTCCTAAAAATTAAAATCGAAAACCTAATCAAAGAACTTTGGATTTCATCGATTCAGCTTATTTTTTGAAACCGAAACAAAAAAAATCAATTTTTCTTTTAATTTAATTTAATTTGAATTGAAATTGAATCGATTTTTTATCAACTTACACCCTTGAAAGTAAAAGCTAAACCTACTCATTATACAAGATGGTTGTAATTTTCATAATAACATAATAATCATATGTGGTTGAACACTCTTATCAAAGTAGGGCACTGCCTACATTTGGAGGGACACTGCAAAGGTGGTGAACTTTAATCAATGGATGCCGCAGGGAACATGATGTGCTTCCTCAAAGCTGAGTGAAGTTAATCAACAAGAATTTCAATCTCATAAATTTAATGGTGCCATTTAAATTTCAATCAAATAAGAGAATTTATTTTTGAAAAACTGCCTTACAAGTGTATGTTGCTATCACAATTTTTATAAAATAAACAATTCAAGGATATTTTACATGAAATAAATACATTCTAATTACTACTAATTAAGATAAGGTGAGGGGTGTCGGCATTGAAATATTAAACATTATATTACAAATTTTTTAGCCTTTTCAATTCAAGTGGCATTCCTTCTGCCAAGAAAGTTAATAAAATTTTCTTTAGCCTTTTCAAAGAAAACAAATTTTTTATCTATAATCTTTTATCTATAATCGAGCACTAAATGCATTATATAAATCAATATGAAAGGTGTTTTGTCTTATTGTGAAATAACTAATATAGATTAGACCTTCTTTCTTTCCGTTTTTTCAACGGATATAGACAGATTAACTTTTAACTTTTTCTCACATTTTATTTTATATTTCTTTCATATTTTTATCAATTCTTTTTTATCGAATAGTACAGTGGTCAAATGCACACAATAGAGATTCCAGGAGAAAACAAATTTGCTCACAAAGAAAAAGAAGAGACAATGCATTACGAAAATAAAAGGAGAGAAGGGTGGAGCTTCGTATGGGTGGTGTTCAGTGGATGGATGGTGGAGGCTAAGTGATTGTCGTCAACAATTTCAAAGAAAAATGGATGAAAATCAAAGAATATATAACATTTTAACACTTTCTCAAACACTCACTCTTTTATTGAATGAAATAATTATAAGTCCCTCACTTTAGAAATATATTTCACATAAAATAGTACAATCCACATGTGTTTCATCCAATAAGATAGTGAGTCTTTGAGAGAATGTTGAAAAAATAGCGTCCCTAGCATTCTTCTAAATGATAAACACAAAAGAATGAATTATGCATGTAATTCTTATAAGTTGATGATGCGGAGGGGCACACTTTGAGTCAAGATTCGTTAACACTATTTGTTAAATTTATCATATTTACACAATCGACAACTCTTTATAGAAGACAAATTATATCAATTCAATTATTAAATTGAAAGTTCTTATTATTCTAAAATGGAATAAAAAATGAGTATGTTGAAAGTGACCATCTTGAAAAGGCTTTTGATGCGGTAGTAAATGTCTCTTGTAATTAGAGAGGATGAATACTTGCAAGGTTAATACTTTAATGTTCAAGTCAATAAAGTGATAAAAGTGAAACTTGCAAGTGTGTGAATGAGAAATACCTTAGTTTGACGCAAAGTTACACTAATATAAGATTGAGAGTTAAAACCATCATTGGTAGATGCAACGGAAGACATGGAATGATGTTGGAAAAATATCAACAAATGAGATGAAGCAGTGCCCCACTCAAGTGCGATATTTCAGTATGAACGTCCCCCTATTCACCCGTTGAGTAGGTGCTTGCAATTGGACTGGGTCAGTCGTATTGGGCCATTGGCCAAACCGAAATACTTGTTAACTAGATCAAACATATTAAAACCGTAGATTTTTAAAATTATATGATATTTCATTATATCATATTATGTCAACGTATAATATGTTCTTAAAACATATGTAAATATCTATTAGTAAAATAAATATCAACTCATGCGTAAATTATATGATTTTGTATATATAATTATCAACTTAACATGAAATGATTCAACGATTGTATTGATTTAATTCACTTTCTAAAAAAAATTGTTCAAAGATATAAGTATCACATTTTGTGTTTGTGAATACTAATTATATATTGAACTGATATATCTATAATAATATGGGCCTATATAGCATTGGAGGGTCTCGTCCTATTCATAAAGAATACGTAAATCAAAATAGGCGGGATGAAATCGTCTCTCATATTGGGGAAACTCTCCCTGACATGTTAGGTAGGCGATGTCATCATACAATGAGGCCGATTCTGACTTGAATCAAGAAGTTAACTCATGTTTGAATCATGTAACAGACTCAAATAAGACTCACGCGTCCCCGACCTTAAAGGGACAAGACAATGAATATCATAAATTAAGTAACATATATAGATGATAGAAGGTAACATACAAAATGGTTAATAAGGCTTAAGGGTGACAAGGATAAAAATGGCTATATATAGACGAAAATGATCATCGCATATTCACATATCTAGAATATAAAGGTTTAGCTTATCCACTATCAGTAAGGTCATTGATATTGTACTATTTGCAAGTACATTTTACGCCCACCATGAGGTATCATTAAAACTAACATAGACCATACTTTCAATTAATTTTTTCTGTTAGTATAATAATCATTCCACGATGGTAATGGCAACTACCAATAGTAACAACTGTGATTGAGATGCTATAGTGGAGGCTGTTATAGAAGATTTACATCGCCAAAACAAAACCCTACAAAACAACATTTGAAATCTTCAACGACGACAACAACAAAAACAACTGGAACACATAAGAAAAAGGGTATTAAGGTCCTGAATCTTCAACCTCTATCCGCCGAAATCCGGGATTCACAGGTCCCATATAATTTTGAGTTTTCTTCCTTAGTGACTTTCGATGGATAAAGCGGCCTATAAGAGCATGTTAGCTTCATCGATACCTGGATGGCGATAATAGGTGAAACATACTAACTCAAATGCAAACTTCTTTCTGGAACAATAAGGTAGGAGGTTCTGGGTTGGTATATGAATCTTCCCAGGTTCTTCTTCACCAATTATCAAGAAATTTCGAGGAAGCTAATTCACTAATTTTCTGCAAGAAAATATCACAAGTTGTCTACCATGACCATATTCAACATACGACAGGGGCATGTTGAGAGTTAGAGACATGATTCCATGATTATTGGATCATATGATGACATCACATCTTATACATAAATAGAAATTATAGTCATATCATGACAGCACATCTTATACATAATTAACAATTAACAACCATTATAGCTCATCATAGTTTGTCTCTAAACTTAATGTACAGTCAACATTACTAGCCTGATTGTAGGATCATGTTTCTCATACATTGGTGTGTGTGTGTGTGTGTGTGTGTGTATAGACACACACACGAACACATATTGTGCTCCACATATTATGACAAGAAACATAAATACAAGTTTTCTATCTTGGCATCATAACTATTAAGCGGAAAATCTCTCGATCCATCATAATTATTACAAGCTCAATTACTAACATTTTACAGTAGAATTGAGATACTAAATAATCTCACCAATCTGACTCTCAATGCAATAGAAAATGTTGCAAACAAATCTGACCACTGAGGCAACAGGTTCAATTCCAACAACAATTGAAGGGATTTCAACTTTAGAGGTTGGAGAGGAGGCTGAGGAAGAGGCAGGTCATCAAATTCACCATGCCAACGTGTTCGAACTGCAGTAAAGCGGCAAGAAGCAAAAATTTAGTTTTGAAGGATTCCCTCCAAGATTTATATCATCTCCACAGGGATCGGTGCGAGGGAAAGAACGTCGTTCAACGGTCTAACGGTCTCTACATTTCTAAGCTTGTGGTTAAAATTATGGTTGAAAGATGCAAGGAACCATAATTAATTAAAAGCGGAAAATATAAAGACGGAAAATATAAAGTAAAGACTGAATTATAAACGGAGCATTATTGGGATTGAATCTCATCAATTGATAACACATGCATTCTTCTAACCAGTTAAACACAAATCAATCATTCGTTTGATATCCTCACATATCACCCATAATCGAGGTTATGTCTAACGCAAAGTCGAGAGGACAAGTGTATTGTCTCATTGGTGATGGCGCACGCAATTCAACAATACGAGCATTAAGAACTGATACTCATGCAAATGTTAAGCCTAAATCTATGTCTAGAGTCTAGAACCTAACAGGTATTCAAAGATGACACCCATATCAGCTTCATGATTGATTCATATAAAACACCATGATCAGAATACATACATACGCTTAACCCTTTTTACATGTATTCATCTAATTTTCCAAACGTATGTGAACAAGTTTCTCATCTCTATTATCACGCATCCTTACAATACCGTTCGTGTAACGCCCCGATTTGTCAGTTTTATTTAATCGAATCAATTTAATTATTTTTGTTTTTATATTATTTTATTCTTGACTTTTATTTTATAATATATTATTTTTCGTCGTTATTATGTTTTATCGCGTTTTGAGAGCGTTTGGGAGATATTTGAGCGAAAGGGTAAAATGGTCTTTTAAAGGGGTAGATATTTTTAGAAAAATAAGATATTTTTCTTTTCTTGGAATATTTATATATAGAAAGATAGAGATAAGAGAGATATTTTATGAGATTGAGAGAAAGAAGAGAAAAACAAAGAGAAAAGAGAAAAGAGAGGAAAAAGAAGAAAGAAGTGGAAAATCGATCAACAAAGCTTGGAATCTTCGATTAATCGGGTAAGGGTGTGAAATATCGTTATCTTAACTTTGTATACGATTATGTATGGTTTCGTTTCGGTTGTTTTGGATCGTTTTCATATATTTTTCATTTTAGGTCGAAATGAATAAAGTCGATAAAAACCGATGTTTTCACGGTTAGAATTCGAAATAAATTACGTAGTTGTATCGAGGAAGGTTAGGTCGTCGTATAACGTGCTTTTTATTTGATTTGGTGATGTTTGAAAATTCGGGTTTTTGAAAGGTTGAAATTTAATCGAAAATCGAACGTCGTAGAAATTTCGTTTATGTGTTCAAAATTGTTCTTATGTATTTGGTGGTTGCGCGTATGTGTTTGTTTCGAAGAAAATAATTGAATCGGTCGGATTTTCGGGCAAAATAGCCGAAATCCGTAGCGGCCCGCAGGGCATTTTGGGGTTTTTGGCAAAACTTCGGAAATTCATATCTCTTGAACCGTAAGTCGGTTTTGACCCCCGTTCGAAGCGTTGGAAAGCTAATGAGATGTTCTTTCTAGGAAAAATGGTTTTGAGGTCTGAACCTGGTCCAATCGGAACAGTATTTTCGAAACGTTTCGTTGTGTCCGGCCTCCGGTTTATGTTTTTGCGTTATTTTGAAATATTCATATCTTTTGCGTTGTTTATCCGATTGAGGTATTCTTTATATGGATGTGAAGCTAAAAATATGTTCTATGATTTAGTGAAGAAAAATATTATTTTTAGCCGACTTTTAACCGACTTTTCCGGTAAACCGTAAATCGAATTGTTTGGTTATTTGTGAGAATGTTCGGTTGCCGTTTGGCACAATTGATGTGAATGTATGTGGATTGTGTGTGATGAATGCATGACTATATTGTGAATATGTATGCATGTCAAGAGTGTCATGAGTCATGTTGTAAGTGAAGCATCATGATGTGCATTCTTGCATTGTGGGGTTCTAAGATGAATCCGTTGTAACGTCGTAAGCCTTTTGAGAGGTGCCGCCCATGATTACAAACGATTGTAAGCCTTTTGAGTGGTGGGAGCAATCAGATTGTAAGCCTTTTGAGAGGTGGGAGCAATCCATAAACATTGTAAGCCTTTTGAGAGGTGGTAGCAATGGGTGAACATCGTATGCCCGACGGGGAGTTACACTAAGTAACGAGCGATGGTTCCAATAAGTTCTTCAATTGAACTTGAGATGAAATGAGTCGGTACCGCATTGCATTTGCATAGAGTCGTGAGTCGGTCTCTATAATTTGCATTGGTCATCTTTGTATATGTGCATTGATGAATGAACATGAATATATGTGTTTATGTTGAATGAATGGTGATGAATTGAGATGTATTGGTGATACATGTATTTGAGCATGAATGAATATGCTTATGTGAAGGATGCGTTAATTACGGATTGTTATGCCGTGTATTTGATTTATGGTATATGTTTGGTGTTATATGTATATATACATGCACAGTGATAAGTTGTGGTGAGAATGTGGTATATGTGTATTATATGTTGAGATATATAATTATATGCAACGTTATTATGATAATATTTCTCACCCTTCTGCTGGAATATGCTTTTTATGGCATAGTGCAGATTGCCAGCTTTAGAGGCGTGGAGGCAAGTGGAAGAGTTAGATCTTCGTCTTTGCTTAGGTCTTGATGTCTGCTCTGATACGTAGCACGGGAGTCGGGGAAACGATTATTTTATTTATGTATATAATTGTTGAATATATTTGGTATTACCTTTATATGGAAAAGTTTCCCAATTGAGGGTAACCTATTTTATGCTATGTATCAAATTTATGAGCAGGGAGTGTGTATTCTTATTTTAAAATGTGGCATCCTTGTTTCTGTCGGAAAAATAAATTTTTAGTTACTCTGATTTTATTTATGTATTATTTATTCGCGATGGGAATTGGGGTGTTACATTAGTGGTATCAGAGTAGGTCGGTCCGTCCGGCCAAGTTGTTGAGTCAGTTGGTGTGACAGTTAAATACTGTCATTGTTGTTTGTTCCTTAGTACGTGATATGTGTGCGAAACACTGTCAGTGCTTTCTGGTTTTTGGTAATCCTTTGTCTTCAGGTGTGAGATTGAGATAAGTGGGGGAGAAGCTGGAACTTCTCCAAGTTGCTTCTGTTGTGGAGCGTGGGCTCAGTGTGCCGTTGACTGCAAGATTGTAAGTGTGGTTTGGACAGCGTTGTTCCCGGTTCTGGAAGGAAGGCAGAGGTAAGGTTTATGTCAACTAAGGATTTGTGCCTTAGGTAGTTTTGCGCACAGGATGCAAGAAATGCTATTATAGGTTGGTAAAGACGGTTTATGCCCCATCATGATTGTCGGCTGTCTATTGACAAATTGAGGAACTAATCACCTTTAATCTCTTGTTGATAGCAGACGGAAATTATGTTGGATGGAATAGGCGTGTCTTTCCGGCTTTGATAGTGGGTGAAATAAATTGTTTGGAATTAAGGAAATGGTTACAGATTGTTTTGTTGAGTCGATGAAGATTCTAATATCTGAAGGTGAGCCGAATTCGAGGTTTTTGTATGTTGGTCTAGTTGGGAAGTCATTGAGAGAAAACGATTGGGTATCGTTAATGGTTGTTCTCAGAGAGTAGAGTGTGAACTCAAATTGGACGAAGGTGGTGATTTGAGGTTTGGATCTACTAAGTACGTAGAAGAACTTTTAGGACGTGAAACTCAGATGGAAAGAGTGGTTGGAAGACTTACTGGAAAAGGGATTTGTGAGACCAAGTGTGTCGCCTTAGAGAGCTCCAGTATTATTAGTAACAAACTGGATGGATGATTGAATGGAATAACAAGCATGATGGGTATAATGGTATTGAGACTTTGGAAAGAAAAACTTAGAGTTCTGGTGAGGTTTGAAGTCTTTGGAATTCTAGAGCACTAATGGAAAATTTTGAGAGAACCTTTAGGTATGGATGTGATATTTAAGAGTTCTTTTTGGTTGGTTATTGCTACATGTTGGGATTTATGGAATTTGGACGGTTAAGAGAAGGACTTGTGTATGGATTACTGACAGTGGAGTAAGGTAACGATTGAGAATAAGCGTTCGCTCTCCTGGATAGATAACTGGAATGGTTTGATTGAGTTGGAGTGAAATTACAATTGTTTGGCACGTTTGATAAGGATAGTGAATTGTGTGAGTTGAGGCTTTGATCGATTTAATGTGACTGGTTATGGTTGTTATCATCGGAATAGGTTGTTATTTGCTCGGTTAGGCTTGTATGTGAGTCTGGACAAGTTTGGATGTGGTTTGGTTTGTTTGGATATTATAACGTGCAGTGGTGTTGTTTGGTGTTAGTAATACGTCTGTAATGTTTGTGGAGTAGAGGAATCGTATCTTCCATATTTATTTGGATAAGTTCGTAAGGGCTTTGATTGAGAACGTTTGGATCCGTTATAAATTCAGAGGAAGAATAGGTAGAGTGTGTGGGATTTGAATTACAAGTATTGAAAAGAGACGAAGCTTTATGCTAAGTTGTTCGAGTGAGAATTTTGGTTGAAAAGGTTAGTTTTCTTGGATATGTTATTTCAGATGAAAGTATGGTTAAGGATTCATCGGAAATAGATGCAGTTCTACAATGAGAAGCTCCGAAGTTGGTTAAGGTGATTGGAAGCTTTTTGGACTTTAGTTGGTTATTACCGGAGGTTATGGAAGGTTTTTCCAAGTCAGCGTTTTCGTTACTTCGGTTGACTTGCAAAGGGTGAGTCGTTTGCTTTGGATGTTCATTGTGAGGAAAGTTTGAGAGGATTAAAGTAGAAATGGTCTACGGCTTCAGTTTGATTCTGTGTGATCCTGTTCAACCGTTTGTGAGGTATTGGGATGCGTCTCTGAAGAGTGTAGTCAGGTGTTAATGCAAGATAGTAAAGTCGTGGCTTATGCTTTACGACAATTGAGGATTTGTAAAAGGATCTATACTATTCTGGATTTGGAATTGGTTGCGGTCGTATTGTGTTGGAAAATTTGGAGGTATTATTTTTATGGTTCTCGGCTCGAAGTATTTGGTAATCGCAAGAGTTTAAAGTAATTGGTTGGTTTGAAGGAATAGAGTATGAGACGACGAGGATGGTTAGAATTTGTGATGAGTTATGAATTTGGCTTGGATTATCCTTTGGGAAAAGCCGAGGTTGTGCCGGATGAGTTAAGTCGAAAGTTTCAATGTATGTCTGTTTTGATGGCCCGAGAATTAAAATCATTCGAGCAGTTCAGAGACTTGTGTCTGGTGTGTGAGGTAACACAGTAGAGTGTGAAGTTGGGTATATTAATGTGAACAATGATTTTTGGCGAATATGAGAAAGAGTGAGATTTTGGACGTGTGACTGGTAAGAGTTCTTAGGTTGAACATTGTGAACGTGTAGGAATGATGAGACCATTGGACGTTTCAGAATGGAAGTGTTAGGTGAAAGGTTTAGATATTATCCATGGGCTACTATGTAGATGGATGTTTTGGTTATACGTTTGATTGATGAAACATAGCATTGTTGTAGTATGGTTGTGTGACAAGGATGTTGGTGTTCTGGTTTTGTTGATGTTGTTGAGACGATGTGGTGTCGTGGAACTTGTGTTCTTGTTTGTGTTGTTGCCTCGTTCCTATCGTGTTGGTTCGAGTGCGAGTAGCTAATTCCTGTGTGGGGAGTTAGGGGAGTGTTACCTAGAGTGAGGGTAACGATCTTGTTGTGTTTCGGTTCAAGAGTGAACCTGTGTGTTGGTATCGTGGTTTTCCTTGAGTTGTGAGTTGGTCGTCAAGTGCATTGTATGGGCTTTGCATCTTGTCGTTGTAGTTGCCATCGTTGTCGTGTCGTTGTTGTAGTTGCGGTTAGCAAGGTGGTTTGTCAGTTTGTGTTATTCGTGGTGTGCTTTTGTTGGCATGTTAGTTTGTTGGTCGGATGCGAGAGTCGTATCCGGAGTTGTTCGTAGCGGTTATATTTTCGAGGACGAAAATGTCTAAGTGGGGGAGAGTTGTAACGCCCCGATTTGTCAGTTTTATTTAATCTAGTCAATTTAATTATTTTCGTTTTTATATTATTTTATTCTTGACTTTTATTTTATAATATATTATTTTTCGTCGTTATTATGTTTTATCGCGTTTTGAGAGCGTTTGGGAGATATTTGAGCGAAAGGGTAAAATGGTCTTTTAAAGGGGTAGATATTTTTAGAAAAATAAGATATTTTTCTTTTCTTGGAATATTTATATATAGAAAGATAGACATAAGAGAGATATTTTATGAGATTGAGAGAAA
Source organism: Lathyrus tuberosus (assembly GCA_022829125.1). Taxonomy (NCBI): domain Eukaryota; kingdom Viridiplantae; phylum Streptophyta; class Magnoliopsida; order Fabales; family Fabaceae; genus Lathyrus; species Lathyrus tuberosus. The sequence continues at coordinate 563,868 of JALAZF010000266.1, read as the reverse complement.
GAAGAGAAAAACAAAGAGAAAAGAGAAAAGAGAGGAAAAAGAAGAAAGAAGTGGAAAATCGATCAACAAAGCTTGAAATCTTCGATTAATCGGGTAAGGGTGTGAAATATCGTTATCTTAACTTTGTATACGATTATGTATGGTTTCGTTTCGGTTGTTTTGGATCGTTTTCATATATTTTTCATTTTAGGTCGAAATGAATAAAGTCGATAAAAACCGATGTTTTCACGGTTAGAATTCGAAATAAATTACGTAGTTATATCGAGGAAGGTTAGGTCGTCGTATAGCGTGCTTTTTATTCGATTTGGTGATGTTTGAAAATTCGGGTTTTTGAAAGGTTGAAATTTAATCGAAAATCGAACGTCGTAGAAATTTCGTTTATGTGTTCTAAATTGTTCTTATGTATTTGGTGGTTGCGCGTATGTGTTTGTTTCGAAGAAAATAATTGAATCGGTCGGATTTTCGGGCAAAATAGCCGAAATCCGTAGCGGCCCGCAGGGCATTTTGGAGTTTTTGGCAAAACTTAGGAAATTCATATCTCTTGAACCGTAAGTCGGTTTTGACCCCCGTTCGAAGCGTTGGAAAGCTATTGAGATGTTCTTTCTAGGAAAAATGGTTTTGAGGTCTGAAACTGGTCCAATCGGAACAGTATTTTCGAAACGTTTCGTTGTGTCCGGCCTCCGGTTTATGTTTTTGCGTTATTTTGAAATATCCATATCTTTTGCGTTGTTTATCCGATTGAGGTATTCTTTATATGGATGTGAAGCTAAAAATATGTTCTATGATTTAGTGAAGAAAAATATTATTTTTAGCCGACTTTTAACCGACTTTTTTGGTAAACCGTAAATCGAATTGTTTGGTTATTTGTGAGAATGTTCGGTTGCCGTTTGGCACAATTGATGTGAATGTATGTGGATTGTGTGTGATGAATGCATGACTATATTGTGAATATGTATGCATGTCAAGAGTGTCATGAGTCATGTTGTATGTGAAGCATCATGATGTGCATTCTTGCATTTTGGGGTTCTAAGATGAATCCGTTGTAACGTCGTAAGCCTTTTGAGAGGTGGGGGCGATGATTACAAATGATTGTAAGCCTTTTGAGAGGTGGGAGCAATTGGATTGTAAGCCTTTTGAGAGGTGGGAACAATCCATAAACATTGTAAGCCTTTTGAGAGGTGGTAGCAATGGGTGAACATCGTATGCCCGACGGGGAGTTACACTAAGTAACGAGCGATGGTTCCAATAAGTTCTTCAATTGAACTTGAGATGAAATAAGTCGGTACCGCATTGCATTTGCATAGAGTCGTGAGTCGGTCTCTATAATTTGCATTGGTCATCTTTGTATATGTGCATTGATGAATGAACATGAATATATGTGTTTATGTTGAATGAATGGTGATGAATTGAGATGTATTGGTGATACATGTATTTGAGCATGAATGAATATGCCTATGTGAAGGATGCGTTAATTACAGATTGTTATGCCGTGTATTTGATTTATGGTATATGCTTGGTGTTATATGTATATATACATGCACAGTGATAAGTTGTGGTGAGAATGTGGTATATGTGTATTATATGTTGAGATATATAATTATATGCAACGTTATTATGATAATATTTCTCACCCTTCTGATGGAATATGTTTTTTATGGCATAGTGCAGATTGGCAGCTTTAGAGGCGTGGAGGCAAGTGGAAGAGTTAGATCTTCGTCTTTGCTTAGGTCTTGGTGTCTGCTCTGATACGTAGCACGGGAGTCGGGGAAACGATTATTTTATTTATGTATATAATTGTTGAATATATTTGGTATTACCTTTATATGGAAAAATTTTCCAATTGAGGGTAACCTATTTTATGCTATGTATCAAATTTATGAGCAGAGAGTGTGTATTCTTATTTTAAAATGTGGCATCCTTGTTTCTGTCGGAAAAATAAATTTTTAGTTACTCTGATTTTATTTATGTATTATTTATTCGCGATGGGAATTGGGGTGTTACATTAGTGGTATCAGAGCAGGTCGGTCCGTCCGGCCAAGTTGTTGAGTCAATTGGTGTGACAGTTAAATACTGTCGTTGTTGTTTGTTCCTTAGTACGTGATATGTGTGTGAAACACTGTCAGTGCTTTCTGGTTTTTGGTAATCCTTTGTCTTCAGGTGTGAGATTGAGATAAGTGGGGGAGAAGCTGGAACTTCTCCAAGTTGCTTCTGTTGTGGAGCGTGGGCTCAGTGTGCCGTTGACTGCAAGATTGTAAGTGTGGTTTGGACAGCGTTGTTCCCGGTTCTGGAAGGAAGGCAGAGGTAAGGTTTATGTCAACTAAGGATTTGTGCCTTAGGTATTTTTGCGCACAGGATGCAAGAAATGCTATTATAGTTTGGTAAAGACGGTTTATGCCCCATCATGATTGTCGGCTGTCTATTGACAAATTGAGGAACTGATCACCTTTAATCTCTTGTTGATAGCAGACAGAAATTATGTTGGATGGAATAGGCGTGTCTTTCCGGCTTTAATAGTGGGTGAAATAAATTGTTTGGAATTAAGGAAATGGTTACAGATTTTTTTGTTGAGTCGATGAAGATTCTAATATCTGAAGGTGAGCCGAATTCGAGGTTTTTGTATGTTGGTCCAGTTGGGAAGTCATTGAGAGAAAACGATTGGGTATTGTTAATGGTTGTTCTCAGAGAGTAGAGTGTGAACTCAAATTGGACGAAGGTTATGATTTGAGGTTTGGATCTACTAAGTACGTAGAAGAACTTTTAGGACGTGAAACTCAGATGGAAAGAGTGGTTGGAAGACTTACTGGAAAAGGGATTTGTGAGACCAAGTGTGTCGCCTTAGAGAGCTCCAGTATTGTTAGTAACAAACTGGTTGGATGATTGAATGGAATAACAAGCATGATGGGTTTAATGGTATTGAGACTTTGGAAAGGAAAACTTAGAGTTCTGGTGAGGTTTGAAGTCTTTGGAATTTTAGAGCACTAATGGAAAATTTTGAGAGAACCTTTAGGTATGGATGTAATATTTAAGAGTTCTTTTTGGTTGGTTATTGCTACATGTTGGGATTTATGGAATTTGGACGGTTAAGAGAAGGACTTGTGTATGGATTACTGACAGTGGAGTAAGGTAACGATTGAGAATAAGCGTTCGCTCTCATGGATAGATAACTGGAATGGTTTGATTGAGTTGGAGTGAAATTACAATTGTTTGGCACGTTTTATAAGGATAGTGAATTGTGTGAGTTGAGGCTTTGATCGATTTAATGTGACTGGTTATGGTTGTTATCATCGGAATAGGTTGTTATTTGCTCGGTTAGGCTTGTATGTGAGTCTGGACAAGTTTGGATGAGGTTTGGTTTGTTTGGATATTATAACGTGCAGTGATGTTGTTTGGTGTTAGTAATGCGTCTGTAATGTTTGTGGAGTAGAGGAATCGTATCTTCCATATTTATTTGGATAAGTTCGTAAGGGCTTTGATTGAGAACGTTTGGATCCGTTATAAATTCAGAGGAAGAATAGGTAGAGTGTGTGGGATTTGAATTACAAGTATTGAAAAGAGACGAAGCTTTATGCTAAGTTGTTCGAGTGAGAATTTTGGTTGAAAAGGTTAGTTTTCTTGGATATGTTATTTCAGATGAAAGTATGGTTAAGGATTCATCGGAAATAGATGCAGTTCTACAATGAGAAGCTCCGAAGTTGGTTAAGGTGATTGGAAGCTTTTTGGACTTTAGTTGGTTATTACCGGAGGTTATGGAAGGTTTTTCCAAGTCAGCGTTTTCGTTACTTCGGTTGACTTGCAAAGGGTGAGTCGTTTGCTTTGGATGTTCATTGTGAGGAAAGTTTGAGAGGATTAAAGTAGAAATGGTCTACGGCTTCAGTTTGATTTTGTGTGATCCTGTTCAACCGTTTGTGAGGTATTGGGATGCGTCTCTGAAGAGTGTAGTCAGGTGTTAATGCAAGATAGTAAAGTCGTGGCTTATGCTTTACGACAATTGAGGATTTGTAAAAGGATCTATACTATTCTGGATTTGGAATTGGTTGCGGTCGTATTGTGTTGGAAAATTTGGAGGTATTATTTTTATGGTTCTCGGCTCGAAGTATTTGGTAATGCAAGAGTTTAAAGTAATTGGTTGGTTTGAAGGAATAGAGTATGAGACGACGAGGATGGTTAGAATTTGTGATGAGTTATGAATTTGGCTTGGATTATCCTTTGGGAAAAGCCGAGGTTGTGCCGGATGAGTTAAGTCGAAAGTTTCAATGTATGTCTGTTTTGATGGCCCGAGAATTAAAATCATTCGACCAGTTCAGAGACTTGTGTCTGGTGTGTGAGGTAACACAGTAGAGTGTGAAGTTGGGTATATTAATGTGAACAATGATTTTTGGCGAATATGAGAAAGAGTGAGATTTTGGACGTGTGACTGGTAAGAGTTCTTAGGTTGAACATTGTGAACGTGTAGGAATGATGAGACCATTGGACGTTTCAGAATTGAAGTGTTAGGTGAAAGGTTTAGATATTATCCATGGGCTACTATGTAGATGGATGTTTTGGTTATACGTTTGATTGATGAAACATAGCATTGTTGTAGTATGGTTGTGTGACAAGGATGTTGGTGTTCTGGTTTTGTTGATGTTGTTGAGACGATGTGGTGTCGTGGAACTTGTGTTCTTGTTTGTGTTGTTGCCTCGTTCCTATCGTGTTGGTTCGAGTGCGAGTAGCTAATTCCTGTGTGGGGAGTTAGGGGAGTGTTACCTAGAGTGAGGGTAACGATCTTGTTGTGTTTCGGTTCAAGAGTGAACCTGTGTGTTGGTATCGTGGTTTTCCTTGAGTTGTGAGTTGGTCGTCAAGTGCATTGTATGGGCTTTGCATCTTGTCGTTGTAGTTGCCATCGTTGTCGTGTCGTTGTTGTAGCTGCGGTTAGCAAGGTGGTTTGTCAGTTTGTGTTATTCGTGGTGTGCTTTTGTTGGCATGTTAGTTTGTTGGTCGGATGCGAGAGTCGTATCCGGAGTTGTTCGTAGCGGTTATATTTTCGAGGACGAAAATGTCTAAGTGGGGGAGAGTTGTAACGCCCTGATTTGTCAGTTTTATTTAATCTAGTCAATTTAATTATTTTCGTTTTTATATTATTTTATTCTTGACTTTTATTTTATAATATATTATTTTTCGTCGTTATTATGTTTTATCGCGTTTTGAGAGCGTTTGGGAGATATTTGAGCGAAAGGGTAAAATGGTCTTTTAAAGGGGTAGATATTTTTAGAAAAATAAGATATTTTTCTTTTCTTGGAATATTTATATATAGAAAGATAGAGATAAGAGAGATATTTTATGAGATTGAGAGAAAGAAGAGAAAAACAAAGAGAAAAGAGAAAAGAGAGGAAAAAGAAGAAAGAAGTGGAAAATCGATCAACAAAGCTTGAAATCTTCGATTAATCGGGTAAGGGTGTGAAATATCGTTATCTTAACTTTGTATACGATTATGTATGGTTTCGTTTCGGTTGTTTTGGATCGTTTTCATATATTTTTCATTTTAGGTCGAAATGAATAAAGTCGATAAAAACCGATGTTTTTACGGTTAGAATTCGAAATAAATTACGTAGTTGTATCGAGGAAGGTTAGGTCGTCGTATAGCGTGCTTTTTATTCGATTTGGTGATGTTTGAAAATTCGGGTTTTTGAAAGGTTGAAATTTAATCGAAAATCGAACGACGTAGAAATTTCGTTAATGTGTTCTAAATTGTTCTTATGTATTTGGTGGTTGCGCGTATGTGTTTGTTTCGAAGAAAATAATTGAATCGGTCGGATTTTCGGGCAAAATAGCCGAAATCCGTAGCGGCCCGCAGGGCATTTTGGAGTTTTTGGCAAAACTTCGGAAATTCATATCTCTTGAACCGTAAGTCGGTTTTGACCCCCGTTCGAAGCGTTGGAAAGCTATTGAGATGTTCTTTCTAGGAAAAATGGTTTTGAGGTCTGAAACTGGTCCAATCGGAACAGTATTTTCGAAACGTTTCGTTGTGTCCGGCCTCCGGTTTATGTTTTTGCGTTATTTTGAAATATCCATATCTTTTGCGTTGTTTATCCGATTGAGGTATTCTTTATATGGATGTGAAGCTAAAAATATGTTCTATGATTTAGTGAAGAAAAATATTATTTTTAGCCGACTTTTAACCGACTTTTTTAGTAAACCGTAAATCAAATTGTTTGGTTATTTGTGAGAATGTTCGGTTGCCGTTTGGCACAATTGATGTGAATGTATGTGGATTGTGTGTGATGAATGCATGACTATATTGTGAATATGTATGCATGTCAAGAGTGTCATGAGTCATGTTGTATGTGAAGCATCATGATGTGCATTCTTGCATTTTGGGGTTCTAAGATGAATCCGTTGTAACGTCGTAAGCCTTTTGAGAGGTGGGGGCGATGATTACAAATGATTGTAAGCCTTTTGAGAGGTGGGAGCAATTGGATTGTAAGCCTTTTGAGAGGTGGGAACAATCCATAAACATTGTAAGCCTTTTGAGAGGTGGTAGCAATGGGTGAACATCGTATGCCCGACGGGGAGTTACACTAAGTAACGAGCGATGGTTCCAATAAGTTCTTCAATTGAACTTGAGATGAAATAAGTCGGTACCGCATTGCATTTGCATAGAGTCGTGAGTCGGTCTCTATAATTTGCATTGGTCATCTTTGTATATGTGCATTGATGAATGAACATGAATATATGTGTTTATGTTGAATGAATGGTGATGAATTGAGATGTATTGGTGATACATGTATTTGAGCATGAATGAATATGCCTATGTGAAGGATGCGTTAATTACAGATTGTTATGCCGTGTATTTGATTTATGGTATATGCTTGGTGTTATATGTATATATACATGCACAGTGATAAGTTGTGGTGAGAATGTGGTATATGTGTATTATATGTTGAGATATATAATTATATGCAACGTTATTATGATAATATTTCTCACCCTTCTGATGGAATATGTTTTTTATGGCATAGTGCAGATTGGCAGCTTTAGAGGCGTGGAGGCAAGTGGAAGAGTTAGATCTTCGTCTTTGCTTAGGTCTTGGTGTCTGCTCTGATACGTAGCACGGGAGTCGGGGAAACGATTATTTTATTTATGTATATAATTGTTGAATATATTTGGTATTACCTTTATATGGAAAAATTTTCCAATTGAGGGTAACCTATTTTATGCTATGTATCAAATTTATGAGCAGAGAGTGTGTATTCTTATTTTAAAATGTGGCATCCTTGTTTCTGTCGGAAAAATAAATTTTTAGTTACTCTGATTTTATTTATGTATTATTTATTCGCGATGGGAATTGGGGTGTTACATTAGTGGTATCAGAGCAGGTCGGTCCGTCCGGCCAAGTTGTTGAGTCAATTGGTGTGACAGTTAAATACTGTCGTTGTTGTTTGTTCCTTAGTACGTGATATGTGTGTGAAACACTGTCAGTGCTTTCTGGTTTTTGGTAATCCTTTGTCTTCAGGTGTGAGATTGAGATAAGTGGGGGAGAAGCTGGAACTTCTCCAAGTTGCTTCTGTTGTGGAGCGTGGGCTCAGTGTGCCGTTGACTGCAAGATTGTAAGTGTGGTTTGGACAGCGTTGTTCCCGGTTCTGGAAGGAAGGCAGAGGTAAGGTTTATGTCAACTAAGGATTTGTGCCTTAGGTATTTTTGCGCACAGGATGCAAGAAATGCTATTATAGTTTGGTAAAGACGGTTTATGCCCCATCATGATTGTCGGCTGTCTATTGACAAATTGAGGAACTGATCACCTTTAATCTCTTGTTGATAGCAGACAGAAATTATGTTGGATGGAATAGGCGTGTCTTTCCGGCTTTAATAGTGGGTGAAATAAATTGTTTGGAATTAAGGAAATGGTTACAGATTTTTTTGTTGAGTCGATGAAGATTCTAATATCTGAAGGTGAGCCGAATTCGAGGTTTTTGTATGTTGGTCCAGTTGGGAAGTCATTGAGAGAAAACGATTGGGTATTGTTAATGGTTGTTCTCAGAGAGTAGAGTGTGAACTCAAATTGGACGAAGGTTATGATTTGAGGTTTGGATCTACTAAGTACGTAGAAGAACTTTTAGGACGTGAAACTCAGATGGAAAGAGTGGTTGGAAGACTTACTGGAAAAGGGATTTGTGAGACCAAGTGTGTCGCCTTAGAGAGCTCCAGTATTGTTAGTAACAAACTGGTTGGATGATTGAATGGAATAACAAGCATGATGGGTTTAATGGTATTGAGACTTTGGAAAGGAAAACTTAGAGTTCTGGTGAGGTTTGAAGTCTTTGGAATTTTAGAGCACTAATGGAAAATTTTGAGAGAACCTTTAGGTATGGATGTAATATTTAAGAGTTCTTTTTGGTTGGTTATTGCTACATGTTGGGATTTATGGAATTTGGACGGTTAAGAGAAGGACTTGTGTATGGATTACTGACAGTGGAGTAAGGTAACGATTGAGAATAAGCGTTCGCTCTCATGGATAGATAACTGGAATGGTTTGATTGAGTTGGAGTGAAATTACAATTGTTTGGCACGTTTTATAAGGATAGTGAATTGTGTGAGTTGAGGCTTTGATCGATTTAATGTGACTGGTTATGGTTGTTATCATCGGAATAGGTTGTTATTTGCTCGGTTAGGCTTGTATGTGAGTCTGGACAAGTTTGGATGAGGTTTGGTTTGTTTGGATATTATAACGTGCAGTGATGTTGTTTGGTGTTAGTAATGCGTCTGTAATGTTTGTGGAGTAGAGGAATCGTATCTTCCATATTTATTTGGATAAGTTCGTAAGGGCTTTGATTGAGAACGTTTGGATCCGTTATAAATTCAGAGGAAGAATAGGTAGAGTGTGTGGGATTTGAATTACAAGTATTGAAAAGAGACGAAGCTTTATGCTAAGTTGTTCGAGTGAGAATTTTGGTTGAAAAGGTTAGTTTTCTTGGATATGTTATTTCAGATGAAAGTATGGTTAAGGATTCATCGGAAATAGATGCAGTTCTACAATGAGAAGCTCCGAAGTTGGTTAAGGTGATTGGAAGCTTTTTGGACTTTAGTTGGTTATTACCGGAGGTTATGGAAGGTTTTTCCAAGTCAGCGTTTTCGTTACTTCGGTTGACTTGCAAAGGGTGAGTCGTTTGCTTTGGATGTTCATTGTGAGGAAAGTTTGAGAGGATTAAAGTAGAAATGGTCTACGGCTTCAGTTTGATTCTGTGTGATCCTGTTCAACCGTTTGTGAGGTATTGGGATGCGTCTCTGAAGAGTGTAGTCAGGTGTTAATGCAAGATAGTAAAGTCGTGGCTTATGCTTTACGACAATTGAGGATTTGTAAAAGGATCTATACTATTCTGGATTTGGAATTGGTTGCGGTCGTATTGTGTTGGAAAATTTGGAGGTATTATTTTTATGGTTCTCGGCTCGAAGTATTTGGTAATCGCAAGAGTTTAAAGTAATTGGTTGGTTTGAAGGAATAGAGTATGAGACGACGAGGATGGTTAGAATTTGTGATGAGTTATGAATTTGGCTTGGATTATCCTTTGGGAAAAGCCGAGGTTGTGCCGGATGAGTTAAGTCGAAAGTTTCAATGTATGTCTGTTTTGATGGCCCGAGAATTAAAATCATTCGACCAGTTCAGAGACTTGTGTCTGGTGTGTGAGGTAACACAGTAGAGTGTGAAGTTGGGTATATTAATGTGAACAATGATTTTTGGCGAATATGAGAAAGAGTGAGATTTTGGACGTGTGACTGGTAAGAGTTCTTAGGTTGAACATTGTGAACGTGTAGGAATGATGAGACCATTGGACGTTTCAGAATGGAAGTGTTAGGTGAAAGGTTTAGATATTATCCATGGGCTACTATGTAGATGGATGTTTTGGTTATACGTTTGATTGATGAAACATAGCATTGTTGTAGTATGGTTGTGTGACAAGGATGTTGGTGTTCTGGTTTTGTTGATGTTGTTGAGACGATGTGGTGTCGTGGAACTTGTATTCTTGTTTGTGTTGTTGCCTCGTTCCTATCGTGCTGGTTCGAGTGCGAGTAGCTAATTCCTGTGTGGGGAGTTAGGGGAGTGTTACCTAGAGTGAGGGTAACGATCTTGTTGTGTTTCGGTTCAAGAGTGAACCTGTGTGTTGGTATCGTGGTTTTCCTTGAGTTGTGAGTTGGTCGTCAAGTGCATTGTATGGGCTTTGCATCTTGTCGTTGTAGTTGCCATCGTTGTCGTGTTGTTGTTGTAGCTGCGGTTAGCAAGGTGGTTTGTCAGTTTGTGTTATTCGTGGTGTGCTTTTGTTGGCATGTTAGTTTGTTGGTCGGATGCGAGAGTCGTATCCGGAGTTGTTCGTAGCGGTTATATTTTCGAGGACGAAAATGTCTAAGTGGGGGAGAGTTGTAACGCCCCGATTTGTCAGTTTTATTTAATCTAGTCAATTTAATTATTTTCGTTTTTATATTATTTTATTCTTGACTTTTATTTTATAATATATTATTTTTCGTCGTTATTATGTTTTATCGCGTTTTGAGAGCGTTTGGGAGATATTTGAGCGAAAGGGTAAAATGGTCTTTTAAAGGGGTAGATATTTTTAGAAAAATAAGATATTTTTCTTTTCTTGGAATATTTATATATAGAAAGATAGAGATAAGAGAGATATTTTATGAGATTGAGAGAAAGAAGAGAAAAACAAAGAGAAAAGAGAAAAGAGAGGAAAAAGAAGAAAGAAGTGGAAAATCGATCAACAAAGCTTGAAATCTTCGATTAATCGGGTAAGGGTGTGAAATATCGTTATCTTAACTTTGTATACGATTATGTATGGTTTCGTTTCGGTTGTTTTGGATCGTTTTCATATATTTTTCATTTTAGGTCGAAATGAATAAAGTCGATAAAAACCGATGTTTTTACGGTTAGAATTCGAAATAAATTACGTAGTTGTATCGAGGAAGGTTAGGTCGTCGTATAGCGTGCTTTTTATTCGATTTGGTGATGTTTGAAAATTCGGGTTTTTGAAAGGTTGAAATTCAATCGAAAATCGAACGTCGTAGAAATTTCGTTAATGTGTTCTAAATTGTTCTTATGTATTTGGTGGTTGCGCGTATGTGTTTGTTTCGAAGAAAATAATTGAATCGGTCGGATTTTCGGGCAAAATAGCCGAAATCCGTAGCGGCCCGCAGGGCATTTTGGAGTTTTTGGCAAAACTTCGAAAATTCATATCTCTTGAACCGTAAGTCGGTTTTGACCCCCGTTCGAAGCGTTGGAAAGCTATTGAGATGTTCTTTCTAGGAAAAATGGTTTTGAGGTCTGAAACTGGTCCAATCGGAACAGTATTTTCGAAACGTTTCGTTGTGTCCGGCCTCCGGTTTATGTTTTTGCGTTATTTTGAAATATCCATATCTTTTGCGTTGTTTATCCGATTGAGGTATTCTTTATATGGATGTGAAGCTAAAAATATGTTCTATGATTTAGTGAAGAAAAATATTATTTTTAGCCGACTTTTAACCGACTTTTTTGGTAAACCGTAAATCGAATTGTTTGGTTATTTGTGAGAATGTTCGGTTGCCGTTTGGCACAATTGATGTGAATGTATGTGGATTGTGTGTGATGAATGCATGACTATATTGTGAATATGTATGCATGTCAAGAGTGTCATGAGTCATGTTGTATGTGAAGCATCATGATGTGCATTCTTGCATTTTGGGGTTCTAAGATGAATCCGTTGTAACGTCGTAAGCCTTTTGAGAGGTGGGGGCGATGATTACAAATGATTGTAAGCCTTTTGAGAGGTGGGAGCAATTGGATTGTAAGCCTTTTGAGAGATGGGAACAATCCATAAACATTGTAAGCCTTTTGAGAGGTGGTAGCAATGGGTGAACATCGTATGCCCGACGGGGAGTTACACTAAGTAACGAGCGATGGTTCCAATAAGTTCTTCAATTGAACTTGAGATGAAATAAGTCGGTACCCGCATTGCATTTGCATAGAGTCGTGAGTCGGTCTCTATAATTTGCATTGGTCATCTTTGTATATGTGCATTGATGAATGAACATGAATATATGTGTTTATGTTGAATGAATGGTGATGAATTGAGATGTATTGGTGATACATGTATTTGAGCATGAATGAATATGCCTATGTGAAGGATGCGTTAATTACAGATTGTTATGCCGTGTATTTGATTTATGGTATATGCTTGGTGTTATATGTATATATACATGCACAGTGATAAGTTGTGGTGAGAATGTGGTATATGTGTATTATATGTTGAGATATATAATTATATGCAACGTTATTATGATAATATTTCTCACCCTTCTGATGGAATATGTTTTTTATGGCATAGTGCAGATTGCCAGCTTTAGAGGCGTGGAGGCAAGTGGAAGAGTTAGATCTTCGTCTTTGCTTAGGTCTTGGTGTCTGCTCTGATACGTAGCACGGGAGTCGGGGAAACGATTATTTTATTTATTTATATAATTGTTGAATATATTTGGTATTACCTTTATATGGAAAAAATTTCCAATTGAGGGTAACCTATTTTATGCTATGTATCAAATTTATGAGCAGAGAGTGTGTATTCTTATTTTAAAATGTGGCATCCTTGTTTCTGTCGGAAAAATAAATTTTTAGTTACTCTGATTTTATTTATGTATTATTTATTCGCGATGGGAATTGGGGTGTTACATTAGTGGTATCAGAGCAGGTCGGTCCGTCCGGCCAAGTTGTTGAGTCAGTTGGTGTGACAGTTAAATACTGTCGTTGTTGTTTGTTCCTTAGTACGTGATATGTGTGTGAAACACTGTCAGTGCTTTCTGGTTTTTGGTAATCCTTTGTCTTCAGGTGTGAGATTGAGATAAGTGGGGGAGAAGCTGGAACTTCTCCAAGTTGCTTCTGTTGTGGAGCGTGGGCTCAGTGTGCCGTTGACTGCAAGATTGTAAGTGTGGTTTGGACAGCGTTGTTCCCGGTTCTGGAAGGAAGGCAGAGGTAAGGTTTATGTCAACTAAGGATTTGTGCCTTAGGTATTTTTGCGCACAGGATGCAAGAAATGCTATTATAGTTTGGTAAAGACGGTTTATGCCCCATCATGATTGTCGGCTGTCTATTGACAAATTGAGGAACTGATCACCTTTAATCTCTTGTTGTTAGCAGACGGAAATTATGTTGGATGGAATAGGCGTGTCTTTCCGGCTTTAATAGTGGGTGAAATAAATTGTTTGGAATTAAGGAAATGGTTACAGATTGTTTTGTTGAGTCGATGAAGATTCTAATATCTGAAGGTGAGCCGAATTCGAGGTTTTTGTATGTTGGTCCAGTTGGGAAGTCATTGAGAGAAAACGATTGGGTATTGTTAATGGTTGTTCTCAGAGAGTAGAGTGTGAACTCAAATTGGACGAAGGTTATGATTTGAGGTTTGGATCTAATAAGTACGTAGAAGAACTTTTAGGACGTGAAACTCAGATGGAAAGAGTGGTTGGAAGACTTACTGGAAAAGGGATTTGTGAGACCAAGTGTGTCGCCTTAGAGAGCTCCAGTATTGTTAGTAACAAACTGGTTGGATGATTGAATGGAATAACAAGCATGATGGGTTTAATGGTATTGAGACTTTGGAAAGGAAAACTTAGAGTTCTGGTGAGGTTTGAAGTCTTTGGAATTTTAGAGCACTAATGGAAAATTTTGAGAGAACCTTTAGGTATGGATGTAATATTTAAGAGTTCTTTTTGGTTGGTTATTGCTACATGTTGAGATTTATGGAATTTGGACGGTTAAGAGAAGGACTTGTGTATGGATTACTGACAGTGGAGTAAGGTAACGATTGAGAATAAGCGTTCGCTCTCATGGATAGATAACTGGAATGGTTTGATTGAGTTGGAGTGAAATTACAATTGTTTGGCACGTTTTATAAGGATAGTGAATTGTGTGAGTTGAGGCTTTGATCGATTTAATGTGACTGGTTATGGTTGTTATCATCGGAATAGGTTGTTATTTGCTCGGTTAGGCTTGTATGTGAGTCTGGACAAGTTTGGATGAGGTTTGGTTTGTTTGGATATTATAACGTGCAGTGATGTTGTTTGGTGTTAGTAATGCGTCTGTAATGTTTGTGGAGTAGAGGAATCGTATCTTCCATATTTATTTGGATAAGTTCGTAAGGGCTTTGATTGAGAACGTTTGGATCCGTTATAAATTCAGAGGAAGAATAGGTAGAGTGTGTGGGATTTGAATTACAAGTATTGAAAAGAGACGAAGCTTTATGCTAAGTTGTTCGAGTGAGAATTTTGGTTGAAAAGGTTAGTTTTCTTGGATATGTTATTTCAGATGAAAGTATGGTTAAGGATTCATCGGAAATAGATGCAGTTCTACAATGAGAAGCTCCAAAGTTGGTTAAGGTGATTGGAAGCTTTTTGGACTTTAGTTGGTTATTACCGGAGGTTATGGAAGGTTTTTCCAAGTCAGCGTTTTCGTTACTTCGGTTGACTTGCAAAGGGTGAGTCGTTTGCTTTGGATGTTCATTGTGAGGAAAGTTTGAGAGGATTAAAGTAGAAATGGTCTACGGCTTCAGTTTGATTCTGTGTGATCCTGTTCAACCGTTTGTGAGGTATTGGGATGCGTCTCTGAAGAGTGTAGTCAGGTGTTAATGCAAGAGAGTAAAGTCGTGGCTTATGCTTTACGACAATTGAGGATTTGTAAAAGGATCTATACTATTCTGGATTTGGAATTGGTTGCGGTCGTATTGTGTTGGAAAATTTGGAGGTATTATTTTTATGGTTCTCGGCTCGAAGTATTTGGTAATCGCAAGAGTTTAAAGTAATTGGTTGGTTTGAAGGAATAGAGTATGAGACGACGAGGATGGTTAGAATTTGTGATGAGTTATGAATTTGGCTTGGATTATCCTTTGGGAAAAGCCGAGGTTGTGCCGGATGAGTTAAGTCGAAAGTTTCAATGTATGTCTGTTTTGATGGCCCGAGAATTAAAATCATTCGAGCAGTTCAGAGACTTGTGTCTGGTGTGTGAGGTAACACAGTAGAGTGTGAAGTTGGGTATATTAATGTGAACAATGATTTTTGGCGAATATGAGAAAGAGTGAGATTTTGGACGTGTGACTGGTAAGAGTTCTTAGGTTGAACATTGTGAACGTGTAGGAATGATGAGACCATTGGACGTTTCAGAATGGAAGTGTTAGGTGAAAGGTTTAGATATTATCCATGGGCTACTATGTAGATGGATGTTTTGGTTATACGTTTGATTGATGAAACATAGCATTGTTGTAGTATGGTTGTGTGACAAGGATGTTGGTGTTCTGGTTTTGTTGATGTTGTTGAGACGATGTGGTGTCGTGGAACTTGTGTTCTTGTTTGTGTTGTTGCCTCGTTCCTATCGTGTTGGTTCGAGTGCGAGTAGCTAATTCCTGTGTGGGGAGTTAGGGGAGTGTTACCTAGAGTGAGGGTAACGATCTTGTTGTGTTTCGTTTCAAGAGTGAACCTGTGTGTTGGTATCGTGGTTTTCCTTGAGTTGTGAGTTGGTCGTCAAGTGCATTGTATGGGCTTTGCATCTTGTCGTTGTAGTTGCCATCGTTGTCATGTCGTTGTTGTAGCTGCGGTTAGCAAGGTGGTTTGTCAGTTTATGTTATTCGTGGTGTGCTTTTGTTGGCATGTTAGTTTGTTGGTCGGATGCGAGAGTCGTATCCGGAGTTGTTCGTAGCGGTTATATTTTCGAGGACGAAAATGTCTAAGTGGGGGAGAGTTGTAACGCCCCGATTTGTCAGTTTTATTTAATCTAGTCAATTTAATTATTTTCGTTTTTATATTATTTTATTCTTGACTTTTATTTTATAATATATTATTTTTCGTCGTTATTATGTTTTATCGCGTTTTGAGAGCGTTTGAGAGATATTTGAGCGAAAGGGTAAAATGGTCTTTTAAAGGGGTAGATATTTTTAGAAAAATAAGATATTTTTCTTTTCTTGGAATATTTATATATAGAAAGATAGAGATAAGAGAGATATTTTATGAGATTGAGAGAAAGAAGAGAAAAACAAAGAGAAAAGAGAAAAGAGAGGAAAAAGAAGAAAGAAGTGGAAAATCGATCAACAAAGCTTGAAATCTTCGATTAATCGGGTAAGGGTGTGAAATATCGTTATCTTAACTTTGTATACGATTATGTATGGTTTCGTTTCGGTTGTTTTGGATCGTTTTCATATATTTTTCATTTTAGGTCGAAATGAATAAAGTCGATAAAAACCGACGTTTTCACGGTTAGAATTTGAAATAAATTACGTAGTTGTATCGAGGATGGTTAGGTCGTCGTATTGCGAGCTTTTTATTCGATTTGGTGATGTTTGAAAATTCGGGTTTTTGAAAGGTTGAAATTTAATCGAAAATCGAACGTCGTAGAAATTTCGTTTATGTGTTCTAAATTGTTCTTATGTATTTGGTGGTTGCGCGTATGTGTTTGTTTCGAAGAAAATAATTGAATCGGTCGGATTTTCGGGCAAAATAGCCGAAATCCGTAGCGGCCCGCAGGGCATTTTGGAGTTTTTGGCAAAACTTCGGAAATTCATATCACTTAAACCGTAAGTCGGTTTTGACCCCCGTTCGAAGCATTGGAAAGCTAATGAGATGTTATTTCTAGGAAAAATGGTTTTGAGGTCTGAACCTGGTCCAATCCGAACAGTATTTTCGAAACGTTTCGTTGTGTCCGGCCTCCGGTTTATGTTTTTGCGTTATTTTGAAATATCCATATCTTTTGCGTTGTTTTTCCGATTGAGGTATTCTTTATATGGATGTGAAGCTAAAAATATGTTCTATGATTTAGTGAAGAAAAATATTATTTTTAGCCGACTTTTAACCGACTTTTTCGGTAAACCGTAAATCGAATTGTTTGGTTATTTGTGAGAATGTTCGGTTGCCGTTTGGCACAATTGATGTGAATGTATGTGGATTGTATGTGATGAATGCATGACTATATTGTGAATATGTATGCATGTCAAGAGTGTCATGAGTCATGTTGTATGTGAAGCATCATGATGTGCATTCTTGCATTGTGGGGTTCTAAGATGAATCCGTTGTAACGTCGTAAGCCTTTTGAGAGGTGGGGGCGATGATTACAAACGATTGTAAGCCTTTTGAGAGGTGGGAGCAATCGGATTGTAAGCCTTTTGAGAGGTGGGAACAATCCATAAACATTGTAAGCCTTTTCAGAGGTGGTAGCAATGGGTGAACATCGTATGCCCGACGGGGAGTTACACTAAGTAACGAGCGATGGTTCCAATAAGTTCTTCAATTGAACTTGAGATGAAATGAGTCGGTACTGTATTGCATTTGCATAGAGTCGTGAGTCGGTCTCTATAATTTGCATTGGTCATCTTTGTATATGTGCATTGATGAATGAACATGAATATATGTGTTTATGTTGAATGAATGGTGATGAATTGAGATGTATTGGTGATACATGTATTTGAGCATGAATGAATATGCCTATGTGAAGGATGCGTTAATTACGGATTGTTATGCCGTGTATTTGATTTATGGTATATGCTTGGTGTTATATGTATATATACATGCACAGTGATAAGTTGTGGTGAGAATGTGGTATATATGTATTATATGTTGAGATATATAATTATATGCAACGTTATTATGATAATATTTCTCACCATTCTGCTGGAATATGCTTTTTATGGCATAGTGCAGATTGTCAGCTTTAGAGGCGTGGAGGCAAGTGGAAGAGTTAGATCTTCGTCTTTGCTTAGGTCTTGGTGTCTGCTCTGATACGTAGCACGGGAGTCGGGGAAACGATTATTTTATTTATGTATATAATTGTTGAATATATTTGGTATTACCTTTATATGGAAAAGTTTTCCAATTGAGGGTAACCTATTTTATGCTATGTATCAAATTTATGAGCAGAGAGTGTGTATTCTTATTTTAAAATGTGGCATCCTTGTTTCTGTCGGAAAAATAAATTTTTAGTTACTCTGATTTTATTTATGTATTATTTATTCGCGATGGGAATTGGGGTGTTACATTAGTGGTATCAGAGCAGGTCGGTCCGTCCGGCCAAGTTGTTGAGTCAGTTGGTGTGACAGTTAAATACTGTCGTTGTTGTTTGTTCCTTAGTACGTGATATGTGTGTGAAACACTGTCAGTGCTTTCTGGTTTTTGGTAATCCTTTGTCTTCAGGTGTGAGATTGAGATAAGTGGGGGAGAAGCTGGAACTTCTCCAAGTTGCTTCTGTTGTGGAGCGTGGGCTCAGTGTGCCGTTGACTGCAAGATTGTAAGTGTGGTTTGGACAGCGTTGTTCCCGGTTCTGGAAGGAAGGCAGAGGTAAGGTTTATGTCAACTAAGGATTTGTGCCTTGGGTATTTTTGCGCACAGGATGCAAGAAATGCTATTATAGTTTGGTAAAGACGGTTTATGCCCCATCATGATTGTCGGCTGTCTATTGACAAATTGAGGAACTAATCACCTTTAATCTCTTGTTGATAGCAGACGGAAATTATGTTGGATGGAATAGGCGTGTCTTTCCGGCTTTGATAGTGGGTGAAATAAATTGTTTGGAATTAAGGAAATGGTTACAGATTGTTTTGTTGAGTCGATGAAGATTCTAATATCTGAAGGTGAGCCGAATTCGAGGTTTTTGTATGTTGGTCCAGTTGGGAAGTCATTGAGAGAAAACGATTGGGTATCGTTAATGATTGTTCTCAGAGAGTAGAGTGTGAACTCAAATTGGACGAAGGTGATGATTTGAGGTTTGGATCTGCTAAGTACGTAGAAGAACTTTTAGGACGTGAAACTCAGATGGAAAGAGTGGTTGGAAGACTTACTGGAAAAGGGATTTGTGAGACCAAGTGTGTCGCCTTAGAGAGCTCCAGTATTGTTAGTAATAAACTGGATGGATGATTGAATGGAATAACAAGCATGATGGGTATAATGGTATTGAGACTTTGGAAAGGAAAACTTAGAGTTCTGGTGAGGTTTGAAGTCTTTGGAATTTTAGAGCACTAATGGAAAATTTTGAGAGAACCTTTAGGTATGTATGTAATATTTAAGAGTTCTTTTTGGTTAGTTATTGCTACATGTTGGGATTTATGGAATTTGGACGGTTAAGAGAAGGACTTGTGTATGGATTACTGACAGTGGAGTAAGGTAACGATTGAGAATAAGCGTTCGCTCTCATGGATAGATAACTGGAATGGTTTGATTGAGTTGGAGTGAAATTACAATTGTTTGGCACGTTTGATAAGGATAGTGAATTGTGTGAGTTGAGGCTTTGATCGATTTAATGTGACTGGTTATGGTTGTTATCATCGGAATAGGTTGTTATTTGCTCGGTTAGGCTTGTATGTGAGTCTGGACAAGTTTGGATAAGGTTTGGTTTGTTTGGATATTATAACGTGCAGTGATGTTGTTTGGTGTTAGTAATGCGTCTGTAATGTTTGTGGAGTAGAGGAATCGTATCTTCCATATTTATTTGGATAAGTTCGTAAGGGCTTTGATTGAGAACGTTTGGATCCGTTATAAATTCAGAGGAAGAATAGGTAGAGTGTGTGGGATTTGAATTACAAGTATTGAAAAGAGACGAAGCTTTATGCTAAGTTGTTCGAGTGAGAATTTTGGTTGAAAAGGTTAGTTTTCTTGGATATGTTATTTCAGATGAGAGTATGGTTAAGGATTCATCGGAAATAGATGCAGTTCTACAATGAGAAGCTCCGAAGTTGGTTAAGGTGATTGGAAGCTTTTTGGACTTTAGTTGGTTATTACCGGAGGTTATGGAAGGTTTTTCCAAGTCAGCGTTTTCGTTACTTCGGTTGACTTGCAAAGGGTGAGTCGTTTGTTTTGGATGTTCATTGTGAGGAAAGTTTGAGAGGATTAAAGTAGAAATGCTCTACGGCTTCAGTTTTGATTCTGTGTGATCCTGTTCAACCGTTTGTGAGGTATTGGGATGCGTCTCTGAAGAGTGTAGTCAGGTGTTAATGCAAGAGAGTAAAGTCGTGGCTTATGCTTTACGACAATTGAGGATTTGTAAAAGGATCTATACTATTCTGGATTTGGAATTGGTTGCGGTCGTATTGTGTTGGAAAATTTGGAGGTATTATTTTTATGGTTCTCGGCTCGAAGTATTTGGTAATCGCAAGAGTTTAAAGTAATTGGTTGGTTTGAAGGAATAGAGTATGAGACGACGAGGATGGTTAGAATTTGTGATGAGTTATGAATTTGGCTTGGATTATCCTTTGGGAAAATACGAGGTTGTGCCGGATGAGTTAAGTCGAAAGTTTCAATGTATGTCTGTTTTGATGGCCCGAGAATTAAAATCATTCGAGCAGTTCAGAGACTTGTGTCTGGTGTGTGAGGTAACACAGTAGAGTGTGAAGTTGGGTATATTAAAGTGAACAATGATTTTTGGCGAATATGAGAAAGAGTGAGATTTTGGACGTGTGACTGGTAAGAGTTCTTAGGTTGAACATTGTGAACGTGTAGGAATGATGAGACCATTGGACGTTTCAGAATGGAAGTGTTAGGTGAAAGGTTTAGATATTATCCATGGGCTACTATGTAGATGGATGTTTTGGTTATATGTTTGATTGATGAAACGTAGCATTATTGTAGTATGGTTGTGTGACAAGGATGTTGGTGTTCTGGTTTTGTTGATGTTGTTGAGACGATGTGGTGTCGTGGAACTTGTGTTCTTGTTTGTGTTGTTGCCCCGTTCCTATCGTGTTGGTTCGAGTGCGAGTAGCTAATTCCTGTGTGGGGAGTTAGGGGAGTGTTACCTAGAGTGAGGGTAACGATCTTGTTGTGTTTCGGTTCAAGAGTGAACCTGTGTGTTGGTATCGTGGTTTTCCTTGAGGTGTGAGTTGGTCGTCAAGTGCATTGTATGGGCTTTGCATCTTGTCGTTGTAGTTGCCATCGTTGTCGTGTCGTTGTTGTAGCTGCGGTTAGCAAGGTGGTTTGTCAGTTTGTGTTATTCGTGGTGTGCTTTTGTTGGCATGTTAGTTTGTTGGTCAGATGCGAGAGTCGTATCCGGAGTTGTTCGTAGCGGTTATATTTTCGAGGACGAAAATGTCTAAGTGGGGGAGAGTTGTAACGCCCCGATTTGTCAGTTTTATTTAATCGAGTCAATTTAATTATTTTCGTTTTTATATTATTTTATTCTTGACTTTTATTTTATAATATATTATTTTTCGTCGTTCTTATGTTTTATCGCGTTTTGAGAGCATTTTGGAGATATTTGAGCGAAAGGGTAAAATGGTCTTTTAAAGGGGTAGATATTTTTAGAAAAATAAGATATTTTTCTTTTCTTGGAATATTTATATATAGAAAGATAGAGATAAGAGAGATATTTTATGAGATTGAGAGAAAGAAGAGAAAAACAAAGAGAAAAGAGAAAAGAGAGGAAAAAGAAGAAAGAAGTGGAAAATCGATCAACAAAGCTTGAAATCTTCGATTAATCGGGTAAGGGTGTGAAATATCGTTTTCTTAACTTTGTATACGATTATGTATGGTTTCGTTTCGGTTGTTTTGGATCGTTTTCATATATTTTTTATTTTAGGTCGAAATGAATAAAGTCGATAAAAACCGATGTTTTCACGGTTAAAATTCGAAATAAATTATGTAGTTATATCGAGGAAGGTTAAGTCGTCGTATAGCGTGTTTTTTATTCGATTTGGTGATGTTTGAAAATTCGGGTTTTTGAAAGGTTGAAATTTAATGGAAAATCGAACGTCGTAGAAATTTCGTTTATGTGTTTTAAATTGTTCTTATGTATTTGGTGGTTGCGCGTATGTGTTTGTTTCGAAGAAAATAATTGAATCGGTCGGATTTTCGGGCAAAATAGCCGAAATCCGTAGCGGCCCGCAGGGCATTTTGGAGTTTTTGGCAAAACTTCGGAAATTCATATCTCTTGAACCGTAAGTTGGTTTTGACCCCCGTTCGAAGCGTTGGAAAGCTAATGAGATGTTCTTTCTAGGAAAAATGGTTTTGAGGTCTGAACCTGGTCCAATCGGAACAATATTTTCGAAACGTTTCGTTGTGTCCGGCCTCCGGTTTATGTTTTTGCGTTATTTTGAAATATCCATATCTTTTGCGTTGTTTATCCGATTGAGGTATTCTTTATATAGATGTGAAGCTAAAAATATGTTCTATGATTTAGTGAAGAAAAATATTATTTTTAGCTGACTTTTAACCGACTTTTCCGGTAAACCGTAAATCGAATTGTTTGGTTATTTGTGAGAATGTTCGGTTGCCGTTTGGCACAATTGATGTGAATGTATGTGGATTGTGTGTGATGAATGCATGACTATATTGTGAATATGTATGCATGTCAAGAGTGTCATGAGTCATGTTGTATGTGAAGCATCATGATGTGCATTCTTGCATTGTGGGGTTCTAAGATGAATCTGTTGTAACGTCGTAAGCCTTTTGAGAGGTGGGGGCGATGATTACAAACGATTGTAAGCCTTTTGAGAGGTGGGAGGAATCGAATTGTAAGCCTTTTGAGAGGTGGGAGCAATCCATAAACATTGTAAGCCTTTTGAGAGGTGGTAGCAATGGGTGAACATCGTATGCCCGACGGGGAGTTACACTAAGTAACGAGCGATGGTTCCAATAAGTTCTTCAATTGAACTTGAGATGAAATGAGTCGGTACCCGCATTGCATTTGCATAGAGTCGTGAGTCGGTCTCTATAATTTGCATTGGTCATCTTTGTATATGTGCATTGATGAATGAACATGAATATATGTGTTTATGTTGAATGAATGGTGATGAATTGAGATGTATTGGTGATACATGTATTTGAGCATGAATGAATATGCCTATGTGAAGGATGCGTTAATTACGGATTGTTATGCCGTGTATTTGATTTATGGTATATGCTTGGTGTTATATGTATATATACATGCACAGTGATAAGTTGTGGTGAGAATGTGGTATATGTGTATTATATGTTGAGATATATAATTATATGCAACGTTATTATGATAATATTTCTCACCCTTCTGCTGGAATATGCTTTTTATGGCATAGTGCAGATTGCCAGCTTTAGAGGCGTGGAGGCAAGTGGAAGAGTTAGATCTTCGTCTTTGCTTAGGTCTTGGTGTCTGCTCTGATACGTAGCACGGGAGTCGGGGAAACGATTATTTTATTTATGTATATAATTTTTGAATATATTTGGTATTACCTTTATATGGAAAAGTTTCCCAATTGAGGGTAACCTATTTTATGCTATGTATCAAATTTATGAGCAGGGAGTGTGTATTCTTATTTTAAAATGTGGCATCCTTGTTTCTGTCGGAAAAATAAATTTTTAGTTACTCTGATTTTATTTATGTATTATTTATTCGCGATGGGAATTGGGGTGTTACAGTTCGTGTCAAAAACGTTATCGTGATCTTTACCGTATTGATCCTACTCATGTTACTAATCAACACAATAAAATAAAAGTGATACTAGTGAACATCAACTTACAAGACCATGTCAAAAGTTTACTCATTGATATATGAAAATCTTAGTTCAAAGATTTGAAAAGAATTTTGTCAAGATCCACAAATAAGCAATCAAAGGCAACATCAATATTGAATCAAAACTAGTTCACAAACATATATTAGATGAAATACATAAGGTATCAAAAGATTACATCCAAACCCAACAAGAGATTGAAGATCTTACCTTCTCCCTCTTAGGATTTGTGTTTCTCTCTCTAGAATATACTTGGAATAAAGAGAGATAAAATTATGATATGAAAAATATAATGTATGCTTCTAAAAAGTGAGAAAAGTACTTATATAGTATTTACAAAATGTGTCCTATTCTCGTAGCAAACACCCTATTCTCCCAACGAAGACCCCTTTTTGGCACTTGAAGTGCCTCAGAAACGGTTAAACCGCCCTTGGAAAATATCCGAGTTCGATATGCGAACTATTCTTCGCCTAGCGAACATTCGCTTCAACTTCGCCAAGTGAACTTTGGGCCCTTTTCCTACTGCCATCCAAGGTTTCCTCCTTGTCGGGACCTCGCTGCTACTTCGCCCAGCGAATATTCGCTGGTTGCTCGCTACTGTTCGCCCAGCGAACATTGCAGAATCTTCACATTTTCTTCGGCTTCCTTATCTAATCTTTTCTGTTTTACTCATTGATGTTTTATGCCTAATTTATGC
Source organism: Lathyrus tuberosus (assembly GCA_022829125.1). Taxonomy (NCBI): domain Eukaryota; kingdom Viridiplantae; phylum Streptophyta; class Magnoliopsida; order Fabales; family Fabaceae; genus Lathyrus; species Lathyrus tuberosus. The sequence continues at coordinate 539,730 of JALAZF010000266.1, read as the reverse complement.
ACAATAACACACACGTCAAAGAATCCAAGGGTATTTGTAATATGTTGAAGAATCAAACAACAACAAGAAAGAAATATATTAAAACATGAGAAATGAGTTGAAAAGTGCCAAGAAAGATGATTCATTTTAAGTCAAAATTTGCGCTTAACAAACTCTCCCCAACTAGATTTTTACTTGTCCTCAAGCATAGTATGCCCCTCATGAAAAGAAAAGAAATTTACTCAAACCATAGGACTTGCTCAAGCATAAGATTCAACCAAGAAAGGGATAACAGTTCAAATTCAAACAAGAGAAATGTGCTCAAACAAGATGATATGGTCAAGCATGTAAATACGCACAAGCAATGTTCACCACTTAATAGAATCGAACAATGATAAAGAATTTATTTCTTAAACAAATATCATGCAATGATTCAAATGACAACTAAGTTCTCATACTTGAATCACTCTAACACTCCTTTTCGAATAAGAATGAAGAAATTAACGCGTTTGCGGCCACTGGGAAATTTCACTCGCCTGAAAAACAATGCTAATAACAATCCAATTCATTCATTCATTTAACAATCAAAATTGAAAATATGGAAGCAAAAAGATCACTAAGGGCTTTTAAGGTTGTAGCTTGGTCGGATTCACAACAAAGAGACATTTCTAAAGGCCATTGAATCGAAATTGCCAATGCAAAAGAAACATTCACTATACATGGTATTTACACCTCCCAACTTCATTCACCACTTTCTTTTCTCTATTTCAAACCTTCTCAAACTTCCTTATGCACAATTATTTCATTATCTATTTTTCTTTCTCAAACAAGCATTCTTTTTCTTTTGTTTTTCACATTCATATTTACACTTTTTCTTTTCAATGCTTGCTTGAAAATTTTCAAAACTTTGACTAACTTACCACTTTCCTTTTCATTCTCCCCAACTTGAATTTAACCAAACCTCAAGTGAATGCTCCTTGCTTTTTAAGGCAAGGAAATCAATTTAAACAATGTTCAAAGGTTCAAGAAATTTTTTTAGAATCTCACAAAATTCAATGATGAACTAAACATTCAAATTATGTACATAAACCAAGTTCATCACTAAAATGAGATCTAAAGTGTTTAGGCTCAAAGGAGTTAACATATTCTCACTACTCACTGATAAGTTACTTTCGGATACGGTTGTGCTCAATATAAACAAATGCCTTGATCATTTCTAATGCTTCCACAAAATCACAATAATCAAAAGATAAAGCATGAATCAAACGAATTAAACAAAGTTATTAGTCATCCTAGCATATAGTAAACAATGGAGGTTTCTCACAAATTGTGGCTTTTGGACCTAAGTGAAAAAAGCATTCAAACAAGTTGCAACAAGAAACAAGAATATACATTTGCATAAAGCACAAAATTCTTAAATCATTCTAACATTCTAAAATTCTGGTATAGCAGATCACTAAGATGTCAAACAGGATGTCGAGACACTTGATCTCTGCTTCTCACACAAGGATAATCAGGAGCAAAATGCAAAATGCAGAAAATAAATTGTTAACCCAGTTCGGTGAACAACTACACCTACGTCTGGGGGCTACCAAACCAGGAATAAAATCCACTAGATAGTATTAGTTCTAAGCTAAACTCCTCCATTTACAACTTGTCACCTAATCACTCTCCGTAAGGGTGTGCAAAATATCCGGTTATGAGATCCAAATCCATAACCAAATCCAAATTCATTTAAAATATCCGGATACAATTAAATGGTTATTAATCAGGTAAAAATTATTAATGGTTGGTTATCCAACCATATTTTATGTTTGGATCCTGTTATAATCTGGATATTATCCAAAATCCAAATATTTAATTCAATTATAAATTTTTGAATAAAAAATTAATTTTTTTAGGAAAAAATTAATTTTTTTTAAGAAAAAAATTATTTATTTTTTTGAAAAAAAAATAATTTTTTTGGAAAAAAAAAGTTAATGTTTTGAATCAGTAGTAATTTAGTGTAAGAGTACTTAATGAAAAGGTGAAAAAAAAGGAAAAAATATGAGGGTGCTTCAATTCTCGTCATCAATATCGTATCATCATCATCATATCTCAGTTCTCAATTTTGCAGATGAAAAAATCAAAATCCCCCAAATCTAAAATCACCCTAAACTAATTACAAAAATCGATCATAATAATATTGAATCAATTCCAAATCAGTAAAAAAAATCAAAATCACTTAATAATTAATCCTAAATCAACCGAAATAAATTCAAAAACTTATTATCATAAAACCCATGAAGTCACGATTTTTTCAGAAATCGCCATAAACATCAATACCGCGAAATCGCCAACCAATCGTGCATCCGTCCCATTGCGTCGTCGAAACTGTACCGACATCAACGAGCTCCGCCTTGCCACGCCGCCGTTCTTTTTCACCTCTGTTTCCTTCTTTTCTTTGATATTTATTTGAATGGTTTGGATCCATGTTTGTGCTGGGATTTATTGTTTTCATGTTATGGAGCGTTAAGACTGAAAGAGAAAGAATGATATATATCTTTACTTTAACCCATTTAATTCTTAATTTTGTTTTGTATTCCTATTTGTTTTCAGTAAATGCAAACTACTTGGAAAAAAAATTGGAAAAAAAAAATTTGAAAAAAAAAATTAATAACCGGTTTAAAATCGGTTATATAACCATAACCAAATTTATAACCGGTTTTATAACAGTTTTGATTGAAATGTGGTTATGGTTATGAATCCAAACCATTTAATTGGTTTAAAAATAGTTATGGTTTAGTTTTAAAAATAACCAACCATGCACACCCCTAACTACCCGTGCTATATTTCTACCTAAGACACTCCTAGGTATGAGACCCTTCTCAATTCCCTTTCAATCACAGCAGTGACTGAACAATTACAACTTAATAAAACAGTTCAGCTCAAGTATTCATGCAATACAAGAAAGGCTCATAAAAGTGCAAACCCTAGTACTCACTAACAGTCGTGTATGTTCTCTGCCTATTCTAGGTTAAATCCATCCTATTTATAACCATAAACAAGACTGGATTTGGGCTTCAAAAACGCAGCAATTCTGCTCCACAGAATCTGCACCTTATTCTCCTCTAGAATAGTTTCTTCAATCCTAAGTTTCCTAAAGTGTCTCCACACTTAGAAATAGTATCTTCAAATTATAATCAGAATCTCTGATTCCTCAATCTTGGATGCCACCTAGGAAAAACAAACATTCCCACAAAATCTGGAAATCAGAAAACCAAGTAACAGTTGTCACAAAGTGTAACAGACAAAGATGCCGAATCATCATGATAGAATATCTTGTCCAACATCTTGATCTTAAGTTAGTTCTTCATGTTAGGACATCTTGTCCAACATTTTGCTGACAAGTTAGTTTTACCAAAATTGATGCCAACCTCAAAGGCTTGGACTCATCAATCTCCCCCCTTTGGCAGATTTTGGCTAAAACTAACTAAATGGAACTTGCAGACAGAAAAACACCTTCCGAGGCCAAGAAACGAAACATCAGAACAACAGCAGCGAAAAAACATCATCTTGTCTCCCCCTCAACCAGATCTTTCTGCAAGCAGCAGTAGCATACTCCCCCTCAATGGTTAGCAGCAGCAGCAGTGGTTAGTAAAGTTAGTATTACTCCCCATTTTTAGCCATAATATGACAAATGCAGATAAACTAACTGAATAACCAAGTAAAAGCATAATGTATTAAAGTAAAAAACAAGCACATAAAGTGCTAAACAAAAAAATTATCTTGGGCATTAAGCCTTTACAAAACCAAAATAAAATCAGCCTGAGAGAAGTCTTGAAAGACCTCTCAATCTTGATGGGAACACATGTCCAATTACTTGAATAGCATTCCCACGCCAGGTGGATTGCTACAAATCTTCAGACAGGCAAACTCCAAGCTTACCCCTCAACACTTTAAATTGATTAGCATCCAAAGCTTTAGTGAAGATGTCAGCTAATTAATTCTCTGTTGCAACATGCTTCAAGGTTATTACTTTGTCTTCCACAAGATTTCTAATGAAGTGATGCCCTATGTCAATATGTTTGGTTCTGCTGTGCTGAATAGGATTCTTTGAAATATTAATGGCACTCAAATTGTCACAGAAGAGTGTCATAACATCTTAAATGACATTGTATTCAGTCAGCATCAGCTTCATCCACGTCATTTGAGAACAGCTACTACCTGCAGCGATGTATTCAGCCTCAACAGTAGACAAAGAGACACAATTTTTCTTCTTACTAAACCAAGAAATCAAGTTGTTTCCTAGAAAGAAACATCTACCAGAGGTGCTCTTCCTATCATCTGCACTACCGACTCAATCAGCATCACAATATCCTATTAACATAGAGTTAGAACTATGTGTATAGAGCAGGGCATAGTCACATGTACCATTCACATACTTCAGAATTATTTTGACTTGATTAATATGGCTAACTTTAGGTTCAGGTTGATATCTAGCACATACTCCTACCGCAAAAGTTATATCAGGTCTGCTAGAAGTAAGGTATATAAGACTTCCAATCATGCTTCTATACAGACTCTGATCAACATTAACCCTTTCCTCATCCTTAGACAATTTCAAGTGAGTAGGAGCATAAGTCATCTTGTGTTTTGCATTCTCCAAGCCAAACTTCTTCACAATATTTTTAGCATATTTCCATTGACAGAGAAATATCGAGTCTTCCATCTGTTTGACTTGGAGACCAAGGAAGTAAGATAATTCACCAACCAAACTTATCTCAAACTCAGAATGCATTTGCTTGATAAAGTGTTGGACCATCTCATCTGACATCCCTCCAAAGACAATATCATTAACATAAATTTGAGATATCATGAGTTTTCCTTCCCTTTCTTTGACAAAGAGGGTTTTATCAATTCCACCTTTCCTGTAACCATGGTTGATAAGGAATTCAGTTAGCCTTTCATACCAAGCCCTTGGAGCTTGTTTCAACCCATACAAGGCCTTCTTCAACTTGAATACATGATCTGGAAATGTAGGATCAACAAAACCTTTAGGTTGTTCCACATATACTTCTCCATTCAAGTATCCATTCAGAAATTCAACAGGCAAGCTACTCCAAGTAACAATCTCACAGACTCCAATCTAGCAACAGGAGCAAAAGTTTCATCAAAATCCACTCCCTCAATTTGAGTGTACCCTTGATCAACAAGTCTAGCCTTGTTTCTTGTGACTACACCTTGCTCATCAGACTTATTTTTAAATACCCATCTTGCACCAAGCACATTTGACCCTTATGGTCTTAGCACTAGATCCCATACCTCATGCCTCTTGAACTGCCACATTTCCTCTTGCATAGAATTAATCCTGAATTCATCAGCCAGGGTTTCCTTGACATTCTTGGGTTCTAACTTTGAGCCAAAACAATCATCAGCAACAATATCTCGTGACCTGGTCATCCTTCTTCCATTTGGATCTCCTATTATAAGTTCCTTAGGATGATATTTCTAAACTCTGGTAGAGGGTCCCTTGTCACCTTTTTCAGTCACTGCAGGTTCATGATTGACATCATTAGATTCTGTAGCACCCTCAGAATCATCTTGTGATGTTCCAACAACCTCTGGGACATCTTCATCCCCCATAGGAAAGAATGCTCTAATATCATCAGTAACTTCAGCTTCTATAGGTGAGTCATCAACCACAACATTTATGGACTCTAGCACCACCTGAGTTCTTGAGTTGTAGACTCTATAGGCTTTGCTGTTAGTAGAGTATCCCAGAAAGATTCCCTCATCACTCTTGGGATTCATCATCCTTCTTTGCTCACGGTCTGCCAGGATGTAACATTTGCTTCCAAAGACATGGAAGTACTTCACAGTTGGCTTCCTACCTTTCCACAATTCATATAATGTGGCTGATGTCCCAGAACGGATGGTTACTCTATTTAAAATGTAGCAAGCTGTGTTCATGGCTTCAGCACAAAAATGATAAGGGAGTTTTTTTGCATGAAGCATGACCCTTGCACATTCTTGAATTATTCTATTCTTTCTCTCAACCACACCATTATGTTGAGGAGTGATGGGTGAAGAGAACTCGTGACTAAATCCTTATGAGGAACAGAAGTCATTAAACTTACTATTTTCAAACTCCTTCCCACGGTCATTTCTGATTCTGATTACGCCACAATCCTTCTCTCTTTGAAGTTTTTGACACGGTCCTTTGAATACTTCAAATACTTCTGACTTCTCTTTGATGAAATGTACCCATGTGTACCTAGGGAAGTCATCCACCACAACATAAGCATACCTCTTTCCACCAAGACTTTCAACCTGCATAGGTCTCATCAAGTCCATTTGAAGTAGCTCTAAGATTTTTGAGGTGGCCAGATGTTGAAGCCTTTTATGTGACATCCTAGTCTGTTTTCCAATTTGACATTCACCACAAATTCTATCTTCATCAATTTTTAGATTAGGAATACCTCTGACAGCCTTGTAGCGAGCGATTTTTGTCGGTGACGTGACCACCTTATCGCTGGATTTTCCTCACCGCAATGGTAGGAGGGGGTGCTACTTTCTGATTTCTTATTTATCCCATGAAGCTGGAAGGGGAAGGGAAGCTATCTAAAACCAACCTTGCACACGGATGTTTAACTGAACAAACGCTTAAAAGAGATTGGGGGGTCCGGGGTCAGGTTATACAATAGGGAGTTGTCAATTACCCATCCTATATGTGGTTATCCACAGGATATTAGCTTTAGGTTTCACTTTATACTTGATGGTGTTTATCCGTTAATAGGTTGGGAAAATTTCTTGGGAAGTATGAGAGAGTGAGTGAGTTTTTGTTTGATTTCGGGCTTGCCCGAGGTTTTTGGTAAGGTACTGGACCTAAGTTTTGATTGATATGAAGGTACTAGACCTAGAGTTTTTGATTAGTATGCTCGCTAAGATTTCGCAATCTTATGCCTACGTATTCCCGTTTAAACGAAACAGGGAAATCAGAGTAATCGTAGTTCCTCCTATTCTAAGGGAGGAAAAAGATAATGTTTTGGTGTCTTGTTCAAAGCCCAAGATTGAAGCTAAAAGGTTTATTTGTGTCTTGTTCAAAGCCCAAGATTGAAGCTAAAAGGTTTGACTGAGAGAGAATTTGTCATCTCTAAAGAGGTATTGTTGATTTTTGTGTGCCTTTATCAAAGCCCAAGGTTGAAGCTAAGAGGTTGATGGACTCCACTGGGGAAATCCTTACCCAAAGCCTAAGAGGAGGCTGGGTAAGACCAACTCAACAAGAGAGTGTGTATATTGGTGTCTTGTACAAGGCCCAAGATTGAGGCAAAAAAGAGACTGACTATTTTGGGGATATCATTATACAAAGCCTAAGAGGAGGCTAAAAGTTTGACTTTTCTGGGGAAAATGTTATATCTGCCTTGTACAAAGCCCAAGATTGAGGCTGAAAGGATTTTGACTCCGTCGGGGAGATTTGTATGTGTCTTGTACAAAGCCCAATATGGAGGCTGAAATGGGAAATTTAACTGACTCGGGTGTGGATATTTTAGGTGTCTTGTACAAAGCCCAAGACGGAGGCTAAAAGGATTTGACTCTACTGGAGAGTATTATCTGTCTTGTACAATGCCCAAGATGGAGGCGGAAAAGAGTTTGACTCTGCTTAGGAATTTATTTCGCAAAGCCTAAAAGGCTCGGAGGAATTGACCCTGCTGGGGAAAATGCTTATCCCCAAGTTTAAGAGATGAAGATTTATGTCTTGTACAAAGCCCAAGATTGAGGCTAAAAGGGTTTGACTCAACAAGAGAGTGCTTTTATCTGTCCTGTATAAAGCCCAGGATTGTGGCTGAACAAGCTGGAGGATTCATTATACCAAGCCTAAGAGGAGACTAACTTCCGCTGGGGGCATCTTTATACCAAGCCTAAGACGAGGCTGGACAAAGATTGACTTGATAAGAGAGTATTTTTATCTATCTTATACAAAGCCCAAGATTGAGGCTAAAAGGATCAACTCAACAAAAGAGTGTTTTTATCTGTCTCGTACAAAGCCCGAGATTGAGGCTAAAAGGGTTGACTCAAAAAGAGAGTCTGGGACGTGATTGACTCAACAAAAGAGTCTGAAAAGGTGATTGACTCAACAAGAGAGTCTGAAAAGGTTAGCTTCGCTAGGGAGAATCATCGTACGAAGCCCAAAAGGAGGCTGACTATGCTGAGGAAAGATCATTATACAAAGCCTAAGAGGAGGCTATCTTCTGCTGGGAATTATTAAGATCCCGAGGCAGGTCCAAGTGGGGAATCAACTCCTGCTGAGGATTACAAAAGAGTTGATAGATTAAAAACCTTGAGATTCTGATTTGAGATAGTGTTATGATGATGATAAACTAACCCTGGCTTGGGATTTTTAGGAGAAAGACTGGGTTTTAGGACCCATGGGTTTAACTCTACTGGAGATCGATCCAGAATGATCGGGGTTTCTTCCTATGTTTATAGGGAACTTGAGAATGTCTTTGAGACTCAAGAGGTAATTAGACTGTCCAAGTCTACTGGTGTGGAAGAGTTTTATCTTTTGTATGATGCCTCCGAGAGGAGGCGGGTGTTTCAAGGGATGAGAATCAACCCTAAATTGGTCTGAGATTTGACACTGGAAAGACTGCTCTAGCAAAGGATGACTAAGTTATGTCTTATACCTTTAAGAGGTCTCCAGGGTCCTTGTATTAAGCCTAAGAGAAGACATGAGAACTTCTAAGAAGCTGGAGGGTCCTTGTACAAAGCCCAAGAGGAGGCGTGGATGCTTTTAGGAAGCTCGTGGATCTCAAACCAAGAAAAGTTCAAGAAATGCTATTCACCGAGAATAGATCATTTAGTGAAAGTTCTGAGGTTTGAAGAAACTCAAGAGATGATATTCACTGAGAATAGATCAACTCTGGGGAGTAGAATTTCTTTGACAATTTCTAGGGGTGACAACCTGAGAAAAGGTTCATGAAGAATACTGCCTTTCTCTTTGTTCCATATTATTTAAGCCCAAGAGAAGGCAATACTGTATCTGGAAATCCTATGGGGATCTAGTTTTGACTGTATTAAAGAGTGACCAAACTGGCTTTACCTAGTTCTAGACCTAGTTGCCAGGGGAAATTCTAAATAACTATATTAGTATATATACAGTTGATATATGACAAGTATTTAAAAGGATATGAAAGAAGGACTTACAGTGCGCAGCTTCCCACAATACAGTTTTATATATATATATATATATATATATGAAAACGAGTAAATGAAAGCAGTTTAAAACTTACAGGCGAGCAAGCTTCCATGCTGTATTGTTAGTTGTTCAAAGAAATTAAAGAAAGTTTTGATAACAACATATATATTGAATCTAAATCAAAAGGGAGGTTGTTTTGAAAAGATTGTTGGGGCTTATACTCAAGGAGAGGCCCAAGGTTTAACAGTGATCGCACCGCTGTTCTGAAAATCGCAGAGGGACTTATACAATGACTGAGGCCCACAGAGGTTTATTTACAAAAGGGTTGGGTCTTACAACTCAAGGAGAAGCCCAAGTATTGTTTTGAAAAATAAAGATGGGACTTACAACACGAGGGGAGGCCCAAATGATTTGTTTTGAAATGGCGATCGTGCCGAGATTCTTTTAACGCAGAGGGACTTATACAATACCTGAGGCCCAAAAATGGTTTTGGTTAAAAGGGGATTGGGTCTTACACTCTATTAGAGGCCCAAGGAGTTGGAAAATGAATAAAGGTGGGTCTTATAGCTCAAGGAGAAGCCCAGTTGATTTTGTTACAAAGGCGACGACCGCGCCGAACTTTTGAAAATATACAGAGGGACTTATGCAATGTGTGAGGCCCAAAATGTTTTATTTACAAAGGGGTGGGACTTACACTCTATCAGGAGGCCCAAGAGTGTTTTGAAAAAGATTGCTAAGGGTGAAATCAATCAAAACCCTAATTTTGTTAAAAATGTAATTAATTTTGATTAAAAATTAATAAAATTATTGAAAACATGTGAGAAATGAGTTGTGATTTTGGGCCAATGTCTCAAAAATCATGTTTTTATCCACAAAATGATTGAAAACCATTCAAGTTTGGAATATCAAGAGAAAGAAAATTTTTAAAATGTTAAAAAACAAATAAAAATTAATTCTTTGCAAAAATATCAAATATATGAAATAAATAATATTTTTTGGGAAATTTTTGTAAAATAAAATATTTTAACATTTTTGTGAATTTTGAAAAAAAAATCAACTCAAAATCATTAAAATTCAGAGAGAAATTAATTTTTGAATCAATTAAATAAAATAATAAAAATTCAAAAATTCAAAAGTTTGAAAAAGGGCGCCAAGAACACCTTGTTCTTGCCCGCGTGCCCTGTTTTTGTCTGATTTGCATTTTCTCATCAATCTCACTGAATACTTGATGAAATCACACAATCCACATATCAATCTGCTCGTTTTTAATTCACGGTCATGTCTATGGTCTTTAATTTCATTTATTTTAAGTATGGAATGATAAGTCAAAGAGAAACCTCAAGAACCCTAATTTCTGCATGAAGGCTGAGAAATTTCATACACGAGTCATACAGAGCAATCAAATGAGGCAAAACACTCCATACATGATTATGAACATATGGCAAAATTATTGTGCGAGGAAATATGCATGAATCATGAGATGACCAAGTTTAGGCTTACTTGAATGTCGTGGCTGCAAGAGCAATTTGATTTTTAAGTTGGAGGTGTTACAGATGAGTTATGATGATTTGAACAGCTTCCCTACACCATATGGAGTGTGTTTGGACCCTTGGACCTACTTGGAGATGGCTGGATCACTTCATGGTGTGTTGACTGGTTATAGGCATCAAGTGGATTTTGAGGTCTATGATTTTGGACTTCCAGAAATTTTTTGAGTGTTTGATCAGCTCAAATATGTTATGTGGGAAGTGTTTGAGTGATTGGTTTAGTTGGAATTGCCCTCAAATTCAAAACCCGATGGTAACTTGAGTTAGAAGGCAAATTTGGAGTGAAAGAGGGATTTTGAGGAAAGCATCAGTTTGGGTGCTTTGGTGTACTCAAACTGAGCACAAATGAGCTCTATTTATAGTGTGGCAAGTTTGTTTTGCAAACAATAGTGAATGGCAACTGGTACAGGTCTTTGGCCAATGTTATGCAAAAGGAATCTCAAGTCTCCTCTAGCCATTGACTTGAGATTAGAGCACGGGCTTTGTAGCTTTGGTTCAGAGATAAACTTGGACTGAATTCAGTTAGAATAGGCTGCCACCTTGGTGTATGCATTGAATGCTTGGAACCAAAATTGGATATTTGGCATCTTTGTAGCCTTTTAGGTTTGGCATGCTACTTGTAGATTCTTGGACTTTGGAGGCTTGGAGATCAAATCATCGCCCTTGGATTTGATCCTCAGATGTGTCCAAAATGATGACAAGGCTTGGATTTATCAGATTTGGACAAATCGAGCACATGTGCACAATTCTGCCTTGAAAAATCAGTTCAGGATGCCATGTTCCAAGGGTTGTATCTCCTTGCTCAAATGGAATTTGGAGATAATCTGGTACTTGTTGGAAAGCCCTCATGGCATACTTCAACTTTGATGCCCACCTCTAGACCTAGTTTGACTTGGATCAAGGTGAAAAATGTCCCTACATTATGGAAAAAGTAAGGTAGATTTTGACTTAGTGAAATTTTCACTAAGTGTTGGAAAAATGTCATTTTCATGTTTTTAGCCATTTTGATAACTCCATAACTAAAAATCCATGAAGAATTGGAATGAGATGTAGTTGACACTTTTGAAGTGTGTAATGAGAGCTATAAATCCATCTTTGGACCATTCAAAATGGTTGCTTGGATCTCAAGTTATGATCCTTGGAAGTTGGTACCCTAGCCACTTTGTTCCATAACTTAGAAAATTTCTAAGTTTTTTATGGTTACCCCTTTTACAAGTTAACTCACTTTCTTTGGTTTTTCTTCATGAATGATGATTCAAATCACATATTAACATTGTTTTAGGGTTAAGGAACCTTGGTTGACCAAAAAATAAAAAAGTCAAACTTTGACTTTTTATACAGTTTGACTTTTTTATCAGATGAAATTCAAACTGTACGATCCTTTGTGAAATCAAGTCCTTGACCTAAATCAAACCTAATGGATGAACTCCATAAGTGATATAGGGTATATTGAATCATGTTCCAAGGTTTGGGAGCATGTCTTGGCCAAAAGTCAAAGGCACAGTTGACTTTTTCTTCAAAACCCTAATTGTGGTCCAGGTGAAATTGAAACTTGTGGACCAAGCTTCTTGGATCAATCCATTGTTGTAAATGGATCAATATGGTGTATTTAAGGTCCTCAAATCATGTCTAGAAGTCAACTTAGGGGTGAATTAGGTCAAGAAACCCTAATTCCTGATTTTTTAGGTAAATGCGTCCCCTGAGGTTAAATTGACTTGATGATTGGGTTCATGAGGCCCCTTGGAGTATTTTGGGTTATGCTTTGAAGCATTGGCTCATGCCCAGATGGAAACTTTCATCTGGAGGCCTCAGCCGACTAAAACCCTAATTTGGTGACACTATCGATCTTGAGGCTTGATCCACTTGGATTGTTACAACCTTGTACTTAATCCTTGATGTGGGAGTCCTCTTGATTCTTTATGGAGGTTTGATAGGTTAGACAAGTTGAAGATCATGTCATTCCTTGATTGATCATTTGTCTAAGTGCTCAGAGAGGGCTTGAAACCCTAATTCTTGTTTGTAGTGAATGCTCGCCCATATTTGGGAAGACTGATGAGGCATGTAAATACATCCATATTGTGATGATGATTTGCACAATGATGGGAAATCTTAGTGGTCAAAATTTGGGGTATGACAAGCCTCCTTAAATAAGACTTTTTTCATTCCCTTCAAGTGCAAATGACAAAGTTCCCTTGACATCAAGCAGGTGGAGGGACACTTTATTTCATGGGGAGCCCAAAAGTAACAATTATCCTTCGATCTGGTACCCTTTATGATAAGTTCCTCTTTATCATTTGTTACCAGACACTCAGATTTAGAGAAGTTAACCTTGAGTCCCTGGTCACACAATTGGCTAATACTTATCAGATTAGCAGTCAATCCTTTGACATACAGTACTTTATCTAGACTAGGTTGTCCAGCATACTTCAGCTTCCCAACACCTTTTATCTCGCCTTTTGACCCATCTTCAAAGGTGACATAGCTAGTGGAATAAGGTTTAATATCAACCACGAACTTCTTGACACCAGTCATGTGTCTAGAACAACCACTATCAAAATACTAGTCTTCTCTGGCAGAAGCTCTCAAAGAGGTATGAGCTATGAGGGTGACAGTTTTATTCTTAGGGATCCACTTCTTCTTTCCTTTATCAGCCTCCTTTCTCCTTCCGGGTAGAGTTGATGATTTTGGATAACCATGCAACTTGTAGCAGTAAGCCTATATGTGACCATACTTACCACAGTGATGGCACTTCTTGTCCTGATTCTTTCTTCCTGAAAAGTTGTTCTGAGTCCTTTGATGATGTTGAGACATCCTACTTGACATCAATTGAACTTGTTTTCTTTTCTGTTGAACGAAGTTCACACCAGGTCTCTGTCCTTTGTTTTCACCTTAATCACTGTAGCTAAGACCTCTTCCATTTCCAGTATTTCTTCCTGAATTAAGAATTTCATCCAACATATCTGAACTGCTATTGCGCATTCTTATGTACTTAGTCATGTTTTCAAGTTTGGAATTTAGCAACACAACTTCATCCTCCAGATCAGAGATGGTGGCCAAATGTTTTAGTCTTTCATCACAAAGTTGAGCAATAAGATTCTGTTGATCTTGCCCTAATTGACACAATTCAGCACTTCTGATGCGCATCTCCTTATAAGAGGCAACTAGTTCACCAAGAGTGAGATCTCCAATATATGATTCCTTGTCTGGATCATATACTCCAGTAAGTTGAGCAACATGTTTAGCAGTTTCTCCATCGCTCAAGGAGTCATCTTCAGACCAAGAAGTGGATAAACCTTTCTTTTCCTTCTTGCAGAAGGTGGGACATTCACCTATTGTATGTCCAAACCCCCCGCACTCATAACATTGAATTCCCTTTCCTCTGTTGGGTTTCTTATCATTACTAGTTCTTCTTCCAAAATATTTCCTTCTATTGATGTCGGAAGTTTGAGCCTTGACATTAGATCTAGACTTCTCATCCAGTTTCTTCAATAGTTGGTGATACTGTTTTTCCAAAAATCCCACAGCTTTGGACAATTCCTCATTAGAGTCACACTCTTCTTGGTTAGTCACCAAGGCTAAACTTTTCTTCTTTTCAGCTTTCTCACTGATAGCCATCTTAAAAGTTTGAAGTGATCCCATGAGCTCATCCACTTTCATAGTGTTTATATCCTGGGCTTCCTCAATAGCAGTCACCTTCATATCAAATTTCTTGGGAAGAGACCTTAGAATTTTCTGAACCAACTTGGCTTCTGGAATTTTCTCTCCAAGGTCACTAGATGTGTTGGCAATATCAACAATGTTCATATGAAAGTCTTGTATACTTTCATCCTCTTTCATCCTCAAGTTCTCAAACTTAGTAGTGAGAAGTTGAAGTCTTGAAGATTTTACTCTCGAAGTTCCTTCATAAGCAGTCTTCAAGATCTCCCATGCATCCTTGGCAACAGTACAGTTTTTGATCAGCCTAAAGATGTTCTTGTCAACACCATTGAACAAGGCATTCAAGGCTTTGGAGTTACCTTGAGCAAGCTTATCATCTTCATCATCCCAGTCTTCCTCAGGTTTCAACTCATCAGTGATATTTCCATCCTTATCTTTGGCCTTTGGTGGGTCTTACCCTTTGACCACAGACTTCCAAGCTTTACCATCCATAAACTTGATGAAAGCCACCATTCGCACTTTCCAATATTCATAATTGGAACCATCAAGAATGGGTGGTCTATTTAATATTCCTCCTTCTTTATCCATTGAATCAGAAAGTATCATCCCTGAATCTCACCCAGATACATAGCAGGATGCCTGCTCTGATACCAATTAAAATTTTGGTATATAAGATCACTAAGATGTCGAACAGGATGTCGAGACACTTGATTTCTTCTTCTCACACAAGGATAATCAGGAGCAGAATGCAAAATGCAGAAAATAAAGAAACACACAGGAATTGTTAACCCAGCTCGGTGAACAACTACACCTACGTCTGGGGGCTACCAAGCCAGGAATGAAATCCACTAGACAGTATTAGTTCTAAGCTAAACTGCTCCATTTACAACTTGTCACCTAATCACAACCCGTGCTATATTTCTACCTAAGACACTCCTAGGTATGAGACCCTTCTCAATTCCCTTTCAATATCAACAGTGACAGGACAATTACAACTCAATAAAATATTCCAGCTCAAGTATTCACGCAATACAAGAGAGGCTCACAAAAGTACAAACCCTAGTACTCACTAACAGACGTGTATGTTCTCTGCCTATTCTAGGTTAAATCCATCCTATTTATAACCATAAACAAGACTGGATTTGGGCTTCAAAAATGCAATAATTCTGCTCCACAGAATCTGCACCTTATTCTCCTCTAGAATAGTTTCTTCAATCCTAAGTTTCCTAAAGTGTCTTCACACTTAGAAACAACATCTTCAAATTATGATCAGAATCTCTGATTCCTCAATCTTGGACGCCACCTAGGAAAAAGTAACATTCCCACAAAATCTGGAAATCAAAAAACCAAATAACGGTTGTCACAAACTGTAACAGACAAAGATGTCAAATCATTATGATAGGACATCTTGTCTAACATATTGATCTTTAGTTAGTTCTTCATGTTAGGACATCTTGTCCAACATCTTGCTGACAAGTTAGTTTTACCAAAATTGATGCCAACCTCAAAGGCTTGGACTCATCAGATTCTATAAAGTGGTACAATTTACCTTGCATGCATTCACATGTTCAACATCCTACCATCAACATCAAAACTTGGGAGAATCTTCATTGGATACTTTTATACAAATAACAACCAATCTAGAAGAAGTTCTCATCATTCATCCCTAATCACACTAGAAAAAACGTAAAAGGAAACAAGTATATATATAATATAAGCAACTGTACAAAGCTCAAAAATATAGAAACTATTGCAATGCACTTCAATTTCTAAACATCGATCCCCGGCAATGGCGGCATTTTGTTCAAACTGCAATAAAGCGGCAAGAAGCAAAAATTTAGTTTTGAAGGATTCCCTTTGGGATTTATATCGTCTCCACAGGAATCGGCGCGAAGGAAAAAATGTCGTTCAACGGTCTCTACATTTTTAAGCTTGTGGTTAAAATTATGGTTGAAAGATGCAAGGAACCATAATTAATTAAAAGTGGAAAATATAAAGTAAAAACTAAATAAAAAACGGAGCCTTGTTGGGATTGGGTCTCATCAATTGATAACACATGCATTCTTCTAACCAGTTAAACACAAACCAATCATTCGTCTGATATCCTCACGTATCACCCACAACCGAGGTTATGTCTATCGCAAAGTCGAGAGAACAACCGTATTGTCTCATTGGTGATGGCTCACACAACTCAACAACACAGAGCATTAAGAACTGATACTCATGCAAATGTTAAGCCTAAATCTATGTCTAGAGTCTAGAACCTAACAGGTATTCAAAGATGACACCCATATCAGTTTCATGATTGATTCATATTTAAAACCATGGTCAGAATACATACATACGCTTAACCCATTTTACATGCATTCACCTAATTTTCCAAATGTACGTGAACAAGTTCCTCGTCTCTATTATCACGCATCCTTACAATACAGGTCGTGTCAAAAACGTTATCGTGGTGTTTACCGTATTGATCCTACTCATGCTACTAATCAACACAATAAAATAAAAGTGATACTAGTGAATATCAACTTACAAGACCATGTCAAAAGTTTGCTCATTGATAGATGAAAATCTTAGATCAAAGATTTGAAAAGAGTTTTGTCAAGACCCACACATACGCAATCAAAGACAACATCAATATTGAATCAAAACTAGTTCACAGACATAGACTAGATGAAATACATAAGGTATCCAAACCCAACAAGAGATTGAAGATCTTAACTTCTCCATCCTAGGATTTGTGTTTCTCTCTCTAGAATATACTTGGAATGAAGAGAGATAAAATTATGATGAAAAATATAATATATGTTTCTAAAAAGTGAGAAAAGTATTTATATAGTATTTACAAAATTTGTCTTGTTCTCCTAGCGAACACCCTATTCGCCTAACGAAGATCCCTTTTTGGCACTTGAAGTGCCTCAGGAACAGTTAAACCGCCTTTGGAAAATATCTGAGTTCGCCGTGCGAACTATTCTTCGCCTAGCGAACATTCGCTTCAACTTCTCCCAGTGAACTTTGGACCCTTTTCCTACTGCCATCCAAGGTTTCCTCCTAGCTGCTACTTCTCCCAGTGAATATTCGCTGGTTGCTCGCTATTGTTCGCCCAACAAACATTACAGAATCTTCACATTTTCTTTGGCTTCCTTGTCCAATCTTTTGTGTCTTACTCATTGATGTTTTATGCCTAATTTCTGCACAATAACACACACATCAAAGAATCGAAAGGTATTTGCAATATGTTGAAGAATCAAACAAGAACAAGAAAGAAATCTATTAAAACATGATAAATGAGTTGAAAAGTGCCATGAAAGATTGTTCACTTTAAGTCAAAATTTTCACTTAACATTACGCTATGGCAAGAGTAATCACAGTGCAATAATTTTTTTCACAAGTTTGACAAAACTACTCAAGATCCAATTATTCACCAGACACTGACAAGCAAAGATCTCACAATGCCTTCCTAGCCTCTCAGAACTCAGTCGAAGATTATGACTGGTACTTTGATAGCACTGCAAGCAATCATTTGACACATTAAACTGACAAGTTCCAAGACTAGATTGAGCATCATGGTAAGAATTCTTTAGTTGTTGGTAATGGTGAGAAATTAGAAGTTATAGCCATGGGTTCTTAAAAACTTAAGTCACTCAATTTACATGATGTCCTATATGTACCTAACATTACCAAAAAGCTATTAAGTGTTTCTAAATTGGCTGCTGACGACAAGATATTTGTTGAGTTTGATAAAAATTGTTGCTTTGTGAAGGACAGGTTGACGCGGAAGGTAATACTAAAATAGCTACTTAAAGATGGATTATACCAACTTTAATTAACCAAAGAAAACCTAAGTGCTTATGTATATGTCAAGGAAAACTGGCATAGGAGACTTGGTCACCTTAATAATAAAGTCTTAGACAAAGTCTTGAAAAGTTGTAATGTCAAAGTACCACCTTGTGATAAGTTTAATTTTTGTGAGGCATGCCAATATCGAAAAATGCACCTTTTACCTTTTAAGTCTTCTTCTTCTCATGCTCAGGAACCACTTGAATTGATCCACACTGATATATGGGGTCTTGCGCCAATAATGTCATCCTCTGGTTTTAAATATTATGTGCACTTTATGGATGATTTCAATAGGTTTACCTGGATTCATCCATTAAAATAAAAGTCTGAAACTGTGCAAGCTTTCACTCAATTTAAAAACCTAACCGAAAATAATTTCAGAGAATGAATCAAAATAATCCAGTGAGATGGTGGTGGTGAATACAAACCTGTGCAAAAACTTGCAATAGGTGCTGGTATACAATTTAGAATATCATGTCCATATACCTCTCAACAAAATGGAAAAGTTGAGAGAAAACACATACATGTAGCTGAATTTGGATTAACCTTACTTTCACAAGCTCAAATTCCCTTACACTATTAGTGGGAAGCCTTCTTTACTGCAGTATAACTCATAAACAGATTTCCATCCCAAGTTACTCAAAATGAGAGTCCATATTCACTCATGATTCATAAAGAACCTGACTATAAGGTGTTAAAACCATTAAGCTGTGCATGCTACCCTTGCCTCAAACCTTATAACCAACACAAGCTACAATTCCACACAACCAGGTATGTGTTCTTAGAATATAGCAACTCCCACAGAGGGTACAAATGTCTCAACTCTCATGGAAATACATTCGTATCAAGACATGTCATCTTCAATGAATACCACTTTCCATTCCATTAGGGGTTTCACAATACAAGAAGTCCTCTAAAAACAACAACTAACAATCCATCTACCTCTTCTCCTTTGTGCACTACATGTAATTCCATAAATGATGCAATCATATCAATCACCGAAGAAGAAAATTAAGCTGAGATAAACAAAGAAGACTCTCAAGATGTTACCAGTGACATAGAACAAACTGATAATAGTTCATCAGAAGGTGATACTACTCATGAAGAGACACCAGACATAGTTCAACAACAAAATGTGGGTGAATTAAGCTTGAACACAGGTACATGTAATATAATACACACAAGAAGTAAGTCATGCATTCACAAGCCAAATCTAACTTACATTGGACTCACGGAGACTTGCAAAGACCTAATAGAACCTACAAATGCCAAGGAAGCTCTCACAAGACCATTATGGAAAAAAGAAATGTAAAAAGAGTTTCAAGCCCTCATGTCCAACAAAACATGGATATTGTTGCCTTACCAAGATCAAGAAAACTTGACTCAAAATGGGTCTTCAAGATAAAATATAAGTCAGATGGTTCCATAGAAAGGAGGAAAGTTAGACTCCTTAAAAAGGGGTTTCAATAAACAGTTGGAATCGAATATAAAAAAAAACATTTAGCATGTAGTCAAAGCTAGCATAGTCTAAATTATCCTTCCCATTACAATACACCTCAATTGGGAAGTCTGGAAACTAGACATCAACAATGCATTCCTAAATGGATACCTCAAAGAAGTTGTATTAATGGATCAGCTAGAAGGATTTGTTGATCCTACCAGGCCTGATCACAAATGCAAACTATCTAAAGTAATTTTTGTGCTGAAGTAGGCACCAAGAGCTTATTTTGATAGTTAAAGACACAAAAAGTGACTCTTCTCTTTTCCTTATAAAAGTTAAAGACCATATCATGTTTCTCCTTATATAAGTGAATGACATCATAGTCACACACAGCAACAATAAGTTCCTTCAAGCTTTCATCAAACAATTAAATTTTGACTAATCTCTCAAATATTTGGGTCGTTTACACTATATTTTTGGGCATAGAAGTACAAAAGAGATACCAATGGAATGTACCTCAAACAATACAAATACATCGGTGACTTACTGAAGAAATTCAATATGGAAAATGCCTCACCATGTCCAACACTGACGATAACAGGAAGGCAATTCACAGTTGAAGGGGAGAAATTGAAAGATCCAAATGTGTTGAGATAAGCCATAGGAGGGCTATAATACTTAACTCACACAAGACCTGACATAGCCTTTTTTGTTAATAAACTCATTCAATACATGAGTTCACCCACCATTGACCATTGGCAAGGCATAAAAAGAATCTTGAGATATCTACAAGGCACCATCAATTATTGCTTGCATATCAAGCCATCCACTGACTTGGATATAACAAGTTTTTTTGATGAATATTGGGCCACTAGTGTTGATGGCAGAAAATCTATGGTTGGTCAATGTGTGTTCATTGGTGAAATACTCATTTATTGGTCCTAAAATAAACAAAAGGTGGTATCAAGATCAAGTACAGAGTCATAGTACATAGTTCTAGGTGACCTATAGCTGCTGAGATAGCATGGATTCGTTCACTACTTACCGAACTTAAACTTCCATTGCCAAGGAAGCCCATACTATGGTGTGATAACCTGAGTGCCAATGCACTAGCTTATAATCCAGTATTGCATGCTCATTCTAAACATATTGAAATTGATGTTCACTATATTAGAGACCAAGTACTACAAAATGAGGTTGTTGTGGCTTATGCTCCTACAATGAATCAAATTGTAGATTGTCTCACCAAACCATCAAGTCACACATTTTTTGGTCAACTTAGAGATAAACTTAGTGTGATTCACTCACCACCAGTTTGAAGGGGGGACTTAGAGACACAATTCCTTGATTATTGGATCATATCATGACATCACATCTTATACATAAATAGCAATTATATTCATATCATGACAACACATCTTAAATATAATTAGCAATTAACTATCCTTATAGCTCATCATAGTGTGTCTCTAAACTTAATGTACTTTGTAAGATCATGTCCCTCATACACTGTGGGGTCAGTAGGTAATCTTGAAAGCAGTTTGGGGCATTACAAATGGTTTCAGAGCATACCTATCCCAGTACAATGTGGTTCAGGGATGAACCAAGCGGAAACTAGAGGGCATGTAACACCCGAGGCCGAAGAAGGTATGGAGTGGTTGTAACACCCGAGGCCAAAAAGGGCGGGGAGTGGTCACCGAATTCACATCGAAATGACAGGATTTTGAGGCTGTGCAGGTACGAGACTGCATGGTAGAAGGAAAACTTATAAGGATTGAATGGTACTATATATACCAACAAGATGCATCTTCCTTTCAGTAGCCTAACAAATAAGAAATTCATATTTAAGTGTGTTTGACTTGAAGTAGTATTTGGATGGGTGACCTTCTAGGAAGTTTCCTGGAAAGCTGTGAGTGAGGGAAAAGCATGTTTAAAAGACTCGTGTTGGTTTGTGGGGTCAATCGGTAATTCTGAGAGCAATCCGGGGAGTTACACACGCTACACCTCTAAAAAACACAAAAATTCCCTTACTGTGTCCAGAGATACAAATTCGAACGCACCTAAAATTATGAAAGCTCCTATGGTTTGACAAAATTTTGGTAAAATATATTGTTGATAAAGATGAAGAAATTTGGCCATGAACAAAGATGTCGAAGAAGATGTCTCAACCTGAAGACACGACATCCTGGAGTAATACACTGATTTAACAGGTTTTAAATTTGTAACAAATCTGTCAAAGAATTGATGTGATTTCTAGGAATGGATCAAGGACCAAAGATATGAAGCCCAATGCTGCTTAAGCCTATATAAAAGGACTTAGATCTAGGGTTTCGATATACCTTTTGTAACCTAGTTCTTGTATATAATATAAGGGTTTAGGGTTTTGAGAGTCGTTGGCTCTCTAGGCTTTGTAAGTCTTCCTTTGTGTCGTTTGATGCATAATGAAAGGCATAGGTATCACACAGATTCAGAAGCCTTTAGGTAATGAATTGTGTATTGTTCTTGGATGAAGCTTTGAAGCAAATCCAAGCTAGCTTGTTGGTCAAGTATGCTTAACAGAACGCTGTATTAACAAAGATGAATCAGTTACTAGTGACTATAACTGTTAGATGATCATAGGTAGTGATTAGAGGAAGTAAGTTGTGGTTCTCATATCAGAGATGGTGGTCTTTGATAACGAGTTCATTGGGTAGTGATTAGGAGATAAAGTTGTAAACGGGGTAGTTTAGCTTTATGGTAATACTACAGATAGCGGAGTCTTCTTCCTGGATTGGTATCCCCCAGAGTAGGTGATTTGCACCGAACTGGGTTAATAATTCTTGTGTGTTGTTTTTTCTGTTGTTTGCATTATGTTCTTCTTTATCCTTGTGTGAGAAGCAGAGATCAAGTGTCACGACATCCTGTCCGACATCTTAGTGATCTGCTTAACCAGAATTTCAATTGGTATCAGAGCAGGCATCTTGTCTGTTTCTGGATGAGATCTTTGGGAGATACTTTCTCGCATTTAAACAAGGATGAGTTTTGGATATTAGATCATCAACTCAGACATACTCAAGGGTATTAATGGATGGGATGGATGTTCTGGTTTGAAGGTAACAACCCGGTGGTTGTTCATGTTGCTGAGGAGGTTCTACAACAACTGCAGGAGAAGTGGCTAGTTCTCTCGTTTGAGTGTCTTGTAAGATGTTCTGACATCTTATTAGGGCAGGTTGAATTTGTTCCTTGGTGGTTTCGCTGCATATGTTTCTTATGGAAGAGCTCTAGAATTTATGGGATTATGGAGTTATTACTGAAGACAAATGGTGGAAGATCTCAATCGTCGGCCCCTATATTTAAAGATATCTGCATCTTTTTATTCCAAAGTCGGGAGCGATGGAATGTAGAGAGTGGTTGGTAGATGTCTGTTATGGTGACTTGGTACTTGGAGGCTTGGTTCCATTGTGCAGTTTGAAGTCAGTTGAAGAGAAGGGGAGTTGAGATTAGGTTTATCAAGTTCTTGCTCTAGGAATTTGATAAATTATTAATCGACTAAGTTGTCAAAGATACTTGAGAATTCTCTCAAGTCCACTCATAAAGGCATATCAGTCGTGCATCTGGAGTCTTCTAGTTACTCTTCTGACTAAAAGGTGTTTCTGTGAAACATAAACCTGAAGAAAGTGGAGGTGATTTATTTTAACCGTCCAAAAGTGCAAGGAAGGATTCATCACTCTTAACCCTAAGGGTGAATCCAATCTGATTGGAGATTTAAGAATTGTTGAGGTAAATAGGGTTCGTTTAGAGAGAATCTTAGTTACTTGAGTCAAGGGTGGAAGCCTTGGTATCTCAACACTTTGTTTGTCAAAGATTATACTTGCAAAAGATTGAATACTTGATAAGTGTTCATGGAGGGATCTGTTGGAGTATGGCTTCAACAGTGAAGCAGGGTTATTGAACAAGGATTTAAGATCAATTGTTATTTGTTATATTCACAAGTATTTAATTGATTATCCTTGTATGTGAAGTTCAAGATTGCTGATGTTCAACACGATGTTGAAACATCTCTTCATCTGGTTTGTGCAGAATCATGGGAGGGGTACTGCATAAGCTTTTGGATCTATTTCTCTTAGGTGTTGACCTAAGAATCTGCTTCACTGTGGTGTGGCAAAAGCATCTGATCTCTGGAGAGTTTCCTGGCAAGAAACTGGTCTAGACATTGGTGATGTGGAAGATGAAGAAGAAGACATCATAATCTTGATGAATAGTTCTTGGATCAGTTTATTTCTGATCTAGGAGTATTGGAGTGCAGCAAGTGTGTTCCAGTTGTTACTAGAAGCATCTGATGTTTATCTAGAAAGTGTCCTGGCAAGAGACTTGTCCAGAATATGGTGCTGGTGATGGCACAGCTTGGGTCAGTTTATTTCTGATCTAGGTACATAAGAGCGTGTGATGTTGCTCATCTTGGAGGTCAAGGTTAAGTGGCAGTTATCTCTGAATTTCTACAGATTGCTCTACTCAAGGAAAGTGTCATCCTTTGGTTTAGCTATGATGTAGTTTATAACTACTTTTCTTCTGAAGAATCAGACTTGGCACGTTGAGTTCTTTGGAGTTGTGAAACAGATATTCATCAAGGTGTGAGCTTGAATGGAATACCTGTGATATGATTAAGCAGGATAGAGGTTGTCTACTCAAACTTGATTGTTAAATCAAGTTTATGAGAACATGGAACTCTTGTTCTGTAATAGGGAGGAGGTTCTTCTAAGTGGCAGAAGGAAGGGCTGAATTCCTCAGTTGGATGTCTGATCAGATGTCAGGACATCAAGCAGAAACTCCAGGGTCTTAGTTGATGTTGTGGCGCATCATCATAAGATAAGTTAATCTTCTCATAAAGAAATGGAATTAACACTTCAAAAAGGTCTATCTCATGCAGTTTGCGGGAGCTATAGAAGGAGAAGATCTTACATGTCTAAGGCTTAGTGGATCCAAGATGGCTTACTATGGAGCAAGTAGATCATGTAGCTTGAAGATTAGGTTTCATTGGTGGATTAGAAGATTATCTGAAACTCTGAAGAAAAGTTAAGATGAACTAAACAGTGGCATTTGGTTGATCTTTATTGTGCATTCAAGTAGGGTGCTTGGAACTAATTACTCTTGGGAAGAAGGGTAGTTGGCTGAAGACTTAAGGAGGTTCTGGTCTATCTTGGAGCTTGTGGTATAAGTTCTAGGTTGATGATGGAAGATTACCTTCTTTTGGTGGATGAGAATTTATTTCTCTCTGTGGTTATCTGGAGTTCTTGTTGATCAAGCTGGTTGCACAGTGTTATTTGAAGATCTTCAGTTGGATTACTATGCAGATAGTAAGTCCAGTGGTGGAGCATATCAAGAACCATGTTAGTTGGTGTCTATGATATGTGAAGGATGTCCTAACTGATGTTAGAACATCTTTTGGGTTAGTTATCCTTGGAGTAGGATTCTTAGTTCACATCTTGTCTAAGAGGTATTTATCTTGTCGTACGGGAGAATGATGAGTAAAGGACTGTCTTGGAAGTCTGGTGTGAATGTTACATGCTAGAAGTTGATCAGTTTGGTGCTTGTGGAGCAAATGGGCTGAGGATTTCTGGAGCATGTGTTTGATGTCCTTCAAGTGTGAAGAACGTCTGGGCGAGCTAGAAAACTAAGGGGCTCTGTATGTCTCTTTGAGGAATGTGAAGTATTCCAGATTCAATTGGGTTGTATCTCACGGAACAAGGAGATCTATACATGAGAATTCAGGAGGAATTCATGTGGTGTATAGATGGTTTTTGGATGAGAGAGATCAATGGTGCTTTGGTTTCAATCCAAAATTTTGTTGGTTGTGGTACAAGGATGCGTTTCTGTGGTGATATTGAGGTGTTTCTTGCTGAAGAAGCATTTGTTGAGAAAGATAGGGGGAACTTCTGTCTGGTGTGGTACATGGATTGCTTAAGGGTCAAGCATTAAGTGAATGCGTTCAGTAGCTGTGTTGAACAGAGGGTACTCTCTTGAAGACATGAAGATGTGTATTATGTTTCCCATTCATTTAGGGTGTTCTTCTGGCAAAGGAGCACTGGTTTTCTACGACAGGGGGAGTTAGACTTCTGTTTTGGATATATGGCTGCAGTGGTGCAGAAGTTTATCAAGATTGTTTGTGGGTTTAAGCAGTTTGTGATTTATTGCCTCGGGTGAGGATGATATGTCAAGAAGGATGTCTTGACATTGCTCTGCTGCTGTAGGTTGTGGGGGTATTGATCAATACAGAAGTTTATGGTAGATAATGTCTGACATGATGTTAGGACATTGTTAAGGACATGCTTTTAAAGTAACTGGTCTTTTGTTCGGTGTGCCTTGGATAGTGGAGAACATGCGCGTGCAAAACATGTTCATCATTACTTGCATTATTTTTGGACAGTTTTCCTTGAAGAAGAAACAATCAAAACATTCTTGGTCGGTGCGCATTTGTTTTGGTGATGTTACATCCTTCGATTAATGATTTCATTGAATGAACCATCGTTATTTTCAATGGTTCGTTACATTCGAAGGAAATTTCTTGGGTATTTAAGGGAGTCCTTGGATTAGTCTATCTCAGGCTATGTTTTCTTTGTTCCAAACGTCTTTTGTTCGAGTCTGGATTAGTATTGGTTGGGTATGGGAATGTCTTGGCTACTTTTCCCAATTTTTAGCTAAAAAGGGGGAGTGTGAGTCACTGGTACAGGGGATGTGTATGCTGTTCTTGCAGTTGTTTTGCAAGAACATTGAACATGTTGTTTGTTTTATCATCTTGTCTATGTTTCCTTTGTGTCTTGTGATTTGAGTTAAAGATCAGGTTGTGTCTTGTGACCTGAGTTACATGCTTTATGTACTTAGAATTATGAAGTCTACAACTGATCTCTGGAGGAGGAGTGTTTTTGATAGGAGTGTCCAGTGTTCTTATGTTTCAGACTTCCTTCTTGTTTCTTTAGGAGTCTCAACTTCCGGACCTTTCTCAACTTCACTCACCCTGGGATTATTCTTCCTCTCTAGTGGGGTTATACGGACTCATGGGAAAGAGGGAGTTTGTGTTATCTTCCTCCTCGTGTATACCAACATGAATTCGGTATGCACAGTAATCCAATCACAACCGCCACTCAGACTAAAGATTAAAATAAACTCAGGAGCATCCTGGGTTTATTGTTCAAAAGGAGTTTTAGCCAAAATTTGTCAAAAGGGGGAGATTGAAAGCTCCTATGGTTTGAGAAAATTTATGTAAAACATGTTGTTGATAAAGATGAAGAAATCTGGCCATGAACAAAGATGTCGAAGAAGATGTCCCAACCTGAAGACACGACATCCTGGAGTAATACACTGATTTAGCAGGTTTTAAATCTGTAACAAATCTGCCCAAGAATTGATGCACTTTCTAAGAATGGATCAAGGACCAAAGATATAAAGCCCAAGACTGCTGAAGCCTATATAAGAGGACTTAGATCTAGGGTTTCGATATACCTGTTGTAACCTAGTTCTTGTATATAATATAAGGGTTTAGGGTTTTGAGAGTCGTTGGCTCTCTAGGCTTTGTAAGTCTTCCTTTGTGTCGTTTGATGCATTATGAAAGGCATAGGTATCACACAGATTCAGAAGCCTTTAGGTAATTAATTGTGTATTGTTCTTGGATGAAGCTTTGAAGCAAATCCAAGCTAGTTTATTGGTCAAGTATGCTTGACAGAACGCTGTATTGACAAAGTTGAATCAGTTACTAGTGACTGTAATTGTTAGATGATCACAGGTAGTGATTAGAGGAAGTGAGTTGTGGTTCTCATATCAGAGATGGTGGTCTTTAATAAAGAGTTCATTGGGTAGTGATTAGAAGATAAAGGTGTAAACGGGGGAGTTTAGCTTTATGGTAATACTACAGATAGTGGAGTCTTCTTTCTGGATTGGTATCCCCCAGAGTAGGTGATTTGCACCGAACTGGGTTAACAATTCTTGTGTGTTGTTTTCTTTCTGCTATTTGCATTCTGTTCTTCATTATCCTTGTGTGAGAAGTAGAGATCAAATGTCACGACATCCTGTCTGCATCTTAGTGATCTGCTTAACCATAATTTCAAATCACATCAGCCCTTATAATTCAAACACACACACATACACCCATTTTGCCAAAATATGGTCTGGAGATGCATCTCCAAAAATTATTTGGGGTGTTACTGGAGATGCATCTTCGTAATCCCCCTTGAAATCATTTTAAGTTATTAGGTGCATGTTTATTGCACATAACAGGAGATGTTTTGGATACACATCTCAGGAAATCCCCATAAATGCATTTTAGGCAGCAACATTGTCCTAAATTTGACTTTGTTTCTGAGGCCAATTTATATTTTAGGTTATTTTAGGCCATAAACAAGAAAATGCATACATTAATTGATTTA
Source organism: Lathyrus tuberosus (assembly GCA_022829125.1). NCBI lineage: Eukaryota > Viridiplantae > Streptophyta > Magnoliopsida > Fabales > Fabaceae > Lathyrus > Lathyrus tuberosus. Next base: position 511,689 of record JALAZF010000266.1, on the reverse strand, counting down.
AACATACTCCGCATACTTAAAAAGTCATATATTAATTAAAGTAAATTCAAAAAGTATCGACCATCATAACATTTTCCTGAAAATGCAAAAAAAAAACATAAACTACTGTGTATGTCTAACCCCCTAGCTTCTCCACTTATACTACAAGGCATTCCGGTCCTTGGTATTCGATAACAATACCTTCTAAGAGGGCCAACTTGGGGATGCATTCCTTAAATAGTCTTGTCTCTATGTCCGATCTCCATATCCACAATACGTTGACAGACGCTGCATACGTCCTAAGTGTGATCATCCCTAAAATCTAGTACCTCCTGATTAAATGGTATAGGCGGTCTTCTAAAAGTGTTTAGTGTCATGATAAGATGGGACACACTATATAACCATGCGATGTAGCCATCTACATAAGCACATTGTACAGAAGCTAGCACTCTGCGATAGTCATTTGTTACCAATGACTATCGAGATCCTCAGGTATGGCATCAAGATCTCTGCGGAAGACGGTGGGCGGAGCAGACTCTAAGGGGTGTCTCAAAATAACCTATAAATAGCCAAACTGGCGCATCACTCACTCAGGCGGATATGCATACATCAAAGCTGACCCACAAGCTAGTCATCCGGAGTATAATGAAATGACGTCCATCTAACGCGTCTCGTGGTGACCTCCATATGGGTAGAAGGCAATGTCATCTACTACATGATGGTCAAGATACACCCTCAATGTCTTGGTCGTCTGATTCCCTCTGAGCAGCGTAAAGACGTAAACACGTGGTCAATCCTTAGTGTACTCAGGCATATGTTTGCACTTGAAAATGTGAGGAAAGTGGGAGATGATCCATCCTTGAAAATGGTTTGAATAAAATATTAGTAACAAGTGTAACAAAAGAGTTATGAAAATATCAATAATAGTAAATTACCGTAAGCAACATGCAACTTCCTTTCAACTGCTTTGTCTTCCAAAGACAACTTTTTCCCAACTTGGAATATAGGTAGACCAAACAGAATCCCCCTAAGTTGTACTTATGAATTTCCATTAAGTCGATAAAGTATTTTAGGTATACCACATTGATGTATGATGCACTTTTGTCCACAAACATAGATGTGTCAACCAGGAATAAGATGTAACACCTTAATGCACACTACTAGGGCTGACAATGAACCAAACCAACTCGAAAATAGTTCAGAACTCGGTTCGACAATTAAATCATTGAACTAGGTTCATGAACCAAATGAGCTGAATATGAGCCAAAACTAAGTTCGTTAACTAAATGAGATGAACTTGAACTATACATAGTTCAACTCATTAGGTTCATGAGTCAACTCGATTATATATGAGAAGGATTATATTATCTTTAAGAGTAGGTTTAAAGGTTTACTCCAAATCTTAACCCTAAATTTGTCCATTCCGTGCTAGTTATGGTCGTAAAGCTAACAATTGCATTTAGAGTCATCCTTATTGGAGGCATAATGACATTTGTTAAAATAACAAGTGTAATGAAGGTTACATGTGGTGCAATTATTATGTGATGGAAATGTATCAATTTCTAGTCATTTTTGGTGTACTATTTCATTAAATTTGTAAGGTTCCTAAATATTTAGATGAAGTTGTGGATTTTTTAGACAAATTTAAACTTCAATTGAGTAGTTTTTAAAATAGACTTACAAATGTATCTCTTGAAAGTTGTGTAGTTTTTGAATTAGTAGATTTTTGAGACAAAGTTAAATTCCAATCTGATAAATTTTATTTTATTTCAATATTTTCTTTTTAAAAAAATATTAATTTAAAAATTCAAATATATATATATATATATATATATATATATATATATATATATATATATATATATATATATATATATATATATATATATATATATATATATAAGTAGACTTGGAAAAATGGCTTTTAAGTCCATGAACCAAGTGAGTTGAACCTAACGAGATGAACCTAACGAGTTGAACCGAATTGTTCATGAACTTATAATGAGTCGAGTTTAAGCTTAAAAAAAATTTGTTTCGAACTCGAACCGAGATTTGAGCTTAATCAATTTGTGAGTGCTACTTTCCGTTCGATATGTATTTCGAATGATGTCAAAACTAGGATAGTGTAGCGTTAATGTATCGGTATCCTCTGATTTTAGATGTGCATCTTAGCATTAGGAAGCATTAAAATGGTTTGGAAAAGTATCATACATCATACATGCATTAAAAACAAGGTTTTTGTGAAAAATGCATTGAAAAACAAGTTTTTATGATGACACTACAGGATAAGCCGACACATACGCCTGTAGGTTGAACTATAGAAGCTTTTGCTTCATTATAGGTTTACACACAGATTGCTCAAGTTGGCCCTCACACGTCAATAGTAAAGCATGTAGCCACTGCCCATAGGCTGATTAACATAGGTCGACACAAGACCTCTACAGGCCGACCTAAGACCTTCACAAGTCGACCCAATCGCTTTGGTAGGTTGACCTATTGCTTTCATAGGTTAACACACATGATGCTCTCTTTAAAAAAATTTCATTTTTCCTCCATCCATTTGCATTCCCTTTGCTTCATATCTCTCATACATATATATACTCATACATACATCATTTTCTAGCAAGGTTCTAGTATAAAACCTATACAAAACTAGGATTTCAAAGCATTCTCATCATCTTTGACCTCTCTTCTATGCATACACACAATCAAACTACAGATAATCATTTTTTGATTGGGTGACCATCTAGATTAGGATTGATAACGTCCAATTAAGTTGGTGTACCGAGAGTATTGGGTTGAGCTCTTTGAGTGTATCAAATAAGAAAACCATGTTGGGGTTTTCCTTCAAGATCATTGAGGATTTGAAGGTTTTAGACAAGGTTACGCAAATACGGATCTGATCGAGTGAAGGCCTTGGGACAAGGTGGTTCCTTGCAAGGGAGTAGCATGAAACAGTGGACCGTGTTCATAAATCTTGGGTTCAACAAGTGAGCTTGGAATTAATTCGACCGAGTGAAAACTTTGAAACGGGAGGTCATATAAGGTAGTAACAAGAACGGGTGAATTGAAGCGAAATGGTTGGTGATTTGATCAATCTTTGATCAAGGGTTTTGGAGGTGGTAGATTCAACAACAAACCATAGGGTTTGTAAGGTTAGAGTTATTCATCTCTTATATATACACTTTTTGCAAAGCAAGGTTAATTGCAACTATCTCAATTCGAATTTGAATAAATGGCAGACGTACCCATATCGAGTCCGATTGGAGAATTGCCTAAACAAAGCCTTCTCTCTCTCTTTCTCTCTCTCTCTCTCTCTCTCTCTCTCTCTCTCTCTCTCTCTCTCTCTCTCTCTCTTATTTTTGTGTTTGCAAATTATCGAGTTTGTTGTTGTTTTGATCAATTCGTTTGGAAATCCATTTTTGACTACATTTTGAACTAAGGTTTGATGATATAATCATAATCACTTTGATTGTGATTGACTTTAACACCAACAAAAAAAAATTAAATTTTAAAATGTTGTCGATTGCACACAAAGTGATCGATAAACTGCCTTTTGTGCTTTTATTTGGTTTCTGATAATTAGAAATAAGCTATACATGTAGCTTAACATTTAATTGTTTGTGATTAATCGTTATTGAACAATTTATGTTTGTTATCATTCTATTGTGTAACTTTACGTATATCCGAGCTTTTTGATTCGGTTCATTTCCAGCCCTACACACTATCGAATGTACTCAACCTGCATATCATCATCGTCGGCATCCACAACCATTTGCAGGTGGTCTTCATAAAGTTCTTCCAAGAATTTAAATCTAGCATGCGCACCTCTAGTGCCAGTTACCTCATTTATGGCCTCAGTTGGGTCAACTCCCAAATATGTGATCATTAACTCACTTGTTTCCTCTCGATTTAGCTTTCTGTGGTCTAGTAGTTTTCCTCTAATGGGAAGATGTAGGAGGCATGAGACGTCATCAAGGGTGATGGTCATCTCGCCAAGAGGAAGGTGGAAATATGATGTTTTTAAATGCCATATATTTGTGAATGCCGCCTGCATGCCATGCTTTATGGTCTTGTACGCAACAACACATAAATCAGCAAGCCTAGAGTAGCGAATATCATTCCTGAACCAGTTATCTTCTGGTAGTTCCAAATCCAAAATCTCCCTTCTGTGGTTTATGGATTTTAAACATGGACGCTCTTGTAAAAAAAATATATCACCATTAGTCATGATTAAATTGCTATAAAATAGATGTAATAACAAGTGTAATGAAAAAGTAAATAAAAACACCTATCCTTCCTAGACATGGCTAACATCATGGTCTCCATAGAAATGAAGTAAAGAAGTGTCGAATAGGCCTCCTGGATAACTATCTACAGGGAGCATCAACATCAGAAGCGGGTTCCTCTTTATTGGCTTCATAAGCTCCATGGATTTCACGTGAAATATATGCCTGAGACAAGCGACTTTGGAAAGTAGAAGCGAATGGTTGTAAACCTCAACCATGTGAACCATCGAAAGATGTAGCATCTACTTGAGGCTTCGTGGCCCTGCCCATAGCCCTCTCACGTCGTACAAATGCGTGTTGGGACACACGATCGAACCTAATTTATCCTGGTTATTTTCATCCATTGTACCTATAATAAAACCAGAAAAACACATCAAAATGCATTCAAACCAAATTCGACGATACATTCCTGAAAATTGTTCAAACAAAATCCAAATATGCATCTCTAAATAAACTTGTGACATGCATAAATGGAAGAAACTCCATAGGTGCCCTGAACTCTAACCAACTGAGAATGCATATCTATATCAGCTACCTATTTTGAATTTATTACTCTCTAATGCATCTTAAATGACCTATGTTACCTAAAACATCACTCAAATATTAAAAAAATGAGATGAAAAACTTACCAAATAAGAGTTGTGGATGAGAAACTTGAATGGGTGAGTGACTTTGCAGTAAATGAAGTAGAATGAAGTGAGTGAACTTGAAGAATCTTGCTCAAATGGGGTTTGGAAATGACTTTGCAGTAAAAGAACCCAAATGTGGTTTTAGTGACTTTGAAGCAATTGAAGAAAGAATAAGGAAGGGTCTAGCGCGGGTATATGAAATAAATGTGTTCGGAGGCGTTCAGAGATGGATCTCCGTAAAACTCCTTGAATTTTGAATTAAGGATTTTTACGAAAATGCATCTTCGGTCTCAACGTAATGTTGATACGGAGATATATCTCCAAATTAAATTCTTTCAAAATAATAATAGCCCATTAATTTGTACTAATTAGTGTAAAAAAAATGTGCATCTGAAAGCCCAAAAACACAAAAGTCCAAAAATTACTATTTTTTGTCTAAGTCGAAATTCTGTGCCAAGCAACCTGCTTTGACACTTCGACATCTAAACAACTCGACACACACACTTTAGGCTAATTCGAATAATCCTTGTTTCCGTCGAGCTACACTACTTCGACATAAGGAATTGCAATTTCAACACACCACCTAATTCATTGTGTCTAAGCTATCTACATTCATCATAGACCTTAACTTCTTGAACACTTCATTGTAATCTCTTCAACCAGGTTCACCATCCATGTTGCTTGACATGCATAAAGAGAAGCTGCTACGTATTCTGCTTCGCATGACGACAATGCCACTACTGGTTCCTTTCTCGAACTCCAAGCAACTGGTGCACCACCTAGCATAAACACATAGCCGGTTATGGATTTTCTATCCTCAGCATCACTACACCAACTTGAGTCGGTGTATCCCACTAACTTGCATTCTTTTCCTTCATCAGCTGCAGGAAATAAAATGTCGTAGTCGAGAGTTCCTTTCAGATACCCTAGTATCCTCTTTGTCACTGCTAGGTGTGATACCTTTGGCTTCTGGATGAATCTACTTACCATACCCACATTGTATGCTAAGTCAGGCCTTGTGTGACAAAGGTACTGAAGTTAACCAATAAGTCTTCTATATTGGGTTGGGTCGACATCATCTTCATCTGAATCTTTTGACAGTTTCATTATGGGGTCAGCTGGAGTCGAAGTTGGGTTGCAATCTTGCATCTCAAATCTCTTGAGTATTTCGCATGCATATCTTCCTTGGTGCATCATCAAACCTCTACCACTCTTGTAGAATTCGATGCTAAGGAAATATGAGAGGTTTCCCAAGTCTGACATTTCAAACTCCTCACTTAGGTCATGTTTGAAATCTTTGATCTCCTTCTTGCAATTTCCTGTTATCAACAGGTCATCGACATAGAGACATAGTATAAGCAATTCACTGTTGCTTCTCCTTACATATACTTCATGCTCAGTTGTGCACTTCACAAATTATTTCTCCCTTAGAAAGCTATCGATCTTCTTATTCCAAACTCTTGGAGCTTGCTTAAGTCCATACCGAGCTTTATGCAGCCTGTACACCTTTCTTTCTTCGCCTTGTTTCACAAACCCAGCTGGTTGTGCAACATAAACTTCTTCGTCTAAGAGGCATTCAGGAATGCACATTTCACATCCATCTAACATATGTGCCAATTTTTCATATATGCTAGACCAACAACCAACTTGATTGTTTCGATCCTAGCAAGGGATGCAAAAACTTCATCAAAGTCGATTCCTTCTCTCTGAAGAAATCCTTTCGCCACAAGTCTCGCCTTGTGTCAAGTTACTTCTCCTTTAGGATTCAGCTTCACCTTGTATACCCACTTCACATCGATTGCCTTTTTTCCTTGAGGCAATTCGACAAGTGACCAGGTGTTGTTGACTTCGATAGACTCTAGTTCCTCATTCATTGCTTTCACCCACTTTAGATCTCTCAATGCCTCAGCTGCATTGACTGGTTCGACATCTGCATAGAAAGTATAGTGTACCAGCTCACCTTCTTCATCGACCATGTCATCTGATGTAATCACACATTCTTGCAACCTTGCAGGGATGTGTCTTGTTTGTCGAGGTCTGCTTGGGCCTGCTTCTCCTCTGACTTCTTCTTGTCGAACTTTTCTTTCGACTTCACTAGCTAGTTCTTCACATATGATTCTCACTGAATCCTTCTTAACATTCTCAGTCCAATCCTATTTCTTAAGCTCATCTATGATCACGTCCTTGCTGATCACTACTTGCTTATTCACTAGGTCGAACAAGTTGTATCCTCCAGTCGAATGATATTCTATTAGGATCATTTGACTCTACTTGCCATCAAGTTTTCTTCTCAACTGATCTGGCACATGTCTATGTGCTATAGATCCAAACACCTTCAAATGACTTAGGCTATGCCTAACACCAAACCAACATTCTTCTGGCTTAATTTCTTCTAGCTTCTTCGTCATACTTCTATTCAAGATGTATGTTGCAGCCGACACAGGTTCTCCCCATAATTCTTTGGGTAAATGCTTATCTTTTAACATACTTCTCACCATATTCATGATGGTTCTATTCTTCCTTTATGCAGTTCCATTCTGATATGGAGTGTAGGGTGGCACCACCTCATGCACAATCCCTTCTTTCTCACATAATGCATCAAAATCTATTCTGAGACATTGGAGCCTTCAAGATCAACCTTCTATTTGAGTCGAGAACTCTCATCATCTTGTCTTTGATCGACACCTTGTAGTTCTTTTCGACCAGCTGCCATATACTGAGCAAATTACTCTTCATGCCTGGTATGTACAACACATTGGAAATTATTAACCTCTTGCCATCTTTCCTCATAATCAGAACATCACCAATACCTTCAGCTGCTAGAGTATTGTCATTTGAAAATTTCATCATGTTCTTCATTGAGGGCTTTATGTTGACAAACCAATCTTTTCTTCCAATCATGTGGGATGAGCATCCTGAGTCCAAGTACCATTGATCCTGGAATCTTTCTTCATCTCTTGTTGTGACCATTAGCAACATCTCTTCTTCTTCATATTCCGTCAGCTTTGTATCAGTTTCTTGATTCTTTTTCTTTTCTGGACAATCACTAAAATAGTGACCATACTTTTGACAATTATAACACTGACTTTTGTCAGGTTTTCGACCACCACCTATTCCTCTACCTGCAACACCACCTTTTGGGTTGCCTTGGTTCCAAGGTTTTCTCTGATAAGACCAGTTTCCTTCTTGCTGATTTCGACCAGTCGAATTGTTGTAGCATCATCTGCCTTTGTTACCATTCTAACTTCCTTTGTCTTTCTTTTCTTTTTCTGACTGCGCCTCCAAAGCCATATCACTCTTCGACTTTCCTGCAGCTCTTTCAGACATCCTTTGTTCATGAGACTCAAGCGTCCCTTGAAGCTCTTCCTTTGTCAATGCTGGCAAGTCTTTCGACTCTTCTATGGCTACTACCACGTGGTCGAACTTTAGAGCCAATGACCTCAATATCTTTGCAACAAGTGATCTTGATGTCAACACCTCTCCATATACGTTGATTTGATTCACCAATTTAGTAACCCTAGTAAGATAATTAGTTATGCTCTCACTTTCTTCCATCTGAAGCAATTCATACGCCCTTTTGTGAGTTTGTAACCTCACCTCTTTCACCTTCTCTGTGCCTCCAAACGATTTCTCCAAGATTTCTTATGCTTCTTTCGTTGATTCTACATCACTAACCTTTTCAAAGTTATCTGGATCAACACATTGATGAATTATAGAGAGAGAGCTTTATAATCTTTCTTCTTCAATTCTTTGTATGCATTCTTTTCTTGATCTGATGTGTTTTCTACAAGCGGTGCTACTCCTCCCTTCACAAGATCCCAAAGATCTTGGTAACACAAAACCACTTTTATCTGCTTGCACTAATTCTCATAATTATTGTTCTTGAGAATTAGAAGGTTCGCCAGAAAATGCCCGTTTAGATGATTCAGTGCGATCGTGATTTTCTTCCCTTGAATCACAACCGGAGCTCTAGATACCAAATGTTGAAATTAACCCAAAACTTTTTGAGAATTTCTAATCAATCTTGATTTTAAGAAAGATTATGTGCAACAAGTGTTAATGAAAACGAGAAAGATAGAAAGAGTTTGACAAAATTAAAGGAAGAAGAGAATGATTTTTCAACTGCAGAATATTCGCCCACAAACTGTTGAAAACTTCTTCTATTCACTTTGCAACTGTAAAAATCGGTGAATACAAGTTATTACAAAATAGGGGTTACTCCCTCTATTTATAGTTGAGAAAGCACAAAAACATAAAAACCCAAAAATTTCTATTTTTGGTCTAAGTCAAAATTTTGTGTCAAGCAACCTGCTTCGACATTTCGACATCTAAACAACTCGACACACACATTAGGCTAATTCAACTAATTTTTGTTTCTGTCGAACTACACTACTTCAACACAAGGAATTATAATTTCAGTATACGATATCATATACAAATTGTGTAATTTATATAATGCAGTGCAACTTTGGTTTTACGGTTATTTTTCTTCGAGAGACGGGTGGGAGAATGCAATGCCTAAAGACATTAGATGGAGTTAGCCCCCCCCCCCCCCACTACACTATTAGCTTAAAACTTAAAACGTGTTCCATTAATTGTTAAATTTTAATTCCTTATGTCGAAGTGTCGAAGCAAGAGTGTGTCGAAACAGTTGTTTCACACAGATTTGATTTAGATTTGATTTAATATAGTTCCAAAATAGGTATTTTGGGCTTTTATAGTTTTGGGCTTTGGCTTGGAGAACAAGTAAACCTAAATCTATAAATAGGGAGTAACCCTTATTTTTGTAAACAATCACAACACATTGTAATTCACGGTTTGCAGTTGCAAGTGAATAGAAAGAGAAAAATCCCACAGTTTTTGGGTAACAACCTTCTTCTCCAAATTCTCTTAGAATCCTAATTTCCTTTCTTTCTCTATTTTCTTATTTTCTTTGGTATTGTTGTGCTAAGAACCCTTCTTGTTTATCAAGATAGGGTCGGAATTTCCATAGGTTTTGGTTAATTCTAACAACCGGTATCTAGAGCTCTGGTTGCGATTCAAGGAAGGAAAATCGTGATGGCGATGAATCATCCGAACGGGCACTTTCCAGTGAGTCTTTCGATTCTTAAGAAAGACAATTATGATAATTGGTGCAAGCAGATCAAGGTGGTTTTCTGTTATCAAGATCTTTGGGATCTTGTGAAGGAAGGAGCAACATCGCTTGTAGAGAACGCGACGGATCAAGAAAAGGATGCACACAAATTGTTGAAGAAGAAAGATTATAAAGCTCTCTTTATAATCCATCAGTGTGTCGACCAGATAACTTTGAAAAAGTTAGTGATGCAGAGTCAGCAAAGGAAGTGTGGGAGATACTTGAAAAAGTCGTTTAGAGGTGCAGAGAAGGTGAAAGAGGTGAGGTTACAAACTCACATGAGAACCTATGAGTTGCTTCATATGGGAGAAAATGAAAGTATAACAGATTTCTTCACCAGAGTTACAAAGGTGGTGAATCAAATCAAGGTATGTGGAGAGGTGTTGACATCAAGATCAGTTGTTGCAAAGATCTTGATGTCATTGGCTCCAAAGTTCGACCACGTGGTAGTAGCCATAGAAGAGTCGAAAGACTTGTCAGTATTGACGAAGGAAGAGCTTCAAGGGACGCTTGAGTATCATGAACAAAGGATGGCTGAAATAGCTGCAGGAAAGTCGAAGAGCGATATAGCTTTGCAGGCGCAGTCAGAAAAGGAAAGAAAAGGCAAAGGAAGCGGGAATGGCAACAAAGGTAGAGGAGGAAACTGGTCGAATCAGAAAAAACCCTGGAACCAAGGCAACCAAAGAGGTGGTGCTGCAGGTAGAGGAAGAGGTGGTGGTCGAAAATCTGACAAGAGTCACCTTCAATGTTTCAATTGTCAGAAGTATAGCCACTATTATAGTGACTGTCCATAAAAGAAGAAAAATCAAGAACTTGATGCAAAGATGGCGAAACATGAAGAAGAAGAGACGTTGCTAATGGTCACAACAAGAGATGAAGAAAGATTCCAAGATCAGTGGTACTTGGACTCAAGATGCTCATCACACATGACTGGAAGGAAAGATTGGTTTTTTAACATGAAGCCCTCGTCGAAGAACACGATGAAATTTGCAAATGTCAACACTCTAGCAGCTGAAGGTGTTGGTGATGTTCTGATTATGAGGAAAGATGGCAAGAGGTCAACAATTTCCAATGTGTTGTACATACCAGGCATGAAGAGTGATTTGCTCAGTATAGGGTAGCTGGTCGAAAAGAACTACAAGGTAGTTGTCGAAGACAAGATGATGAGAGTCCTAGACGCAGGTGGTAGGTTGATCTTGAAGGCTCCAATGTCCCAGAATAGGACCTTCGAGATTGAACTCAAGGTGATGGAGCACAAGTGCCTAGCAACTGCAGCCAGCAGAGATGAGTGGTTATGAAATTTTCGACTAGGCCATCTCAACTTCAATGACATCAGAGAGCTGAAGAGAAGAAATATGGTTTCAGGATTACCAGAAATCGACATTCCAAGCGAAGTCTGTTAAGAGTGTGTTCAGTCGAAGCAACACAAGAATAGCTTCAGCAAGGATGCAGAAAGAAAGTCGAAGGCAATGTTAGAAATCATATACTCTGATGTATGTGGTCCAACCCAAGTGGATTCAATTGGTGGCAACAGATACTTTGTCACGTTCATAGATGATTACAGTCGAAAGTTATGGACTTACCTCATCAAGAAGAAAAGTGATGTGATCGAGGTATTTGTCAGATTCAAGTCCATGGTCGAAAGACAGAGTGGTCGAAAGTTGAAAATTCTGAGGACTGATGGTGGTGGAGAGTATGTTTCGAAAGAGTTCGATGCATTATGTGAAAAAGAAGGGATTGTACATAAGGTGGTGCCACCCTGCACTCCACAGCAAAATGGAGTTGCAGAACGAAAGAACAGTACCATCATGAACATGGTGAGAAACATGTTGAATGGAAAGCATTTACCCAAAGAATTATGGGGAGAAGTGGTTTCAACAGCAACATATATTTTGAACAGATGTCCGACGAAGAAGCTTGAAGGAATCACACTAGAAGAATGTTGGTCTGGTGTCAAGCCTAGCCTCAGTCACTTGAAGGTGTTTGGATCTATAGCACATAGACATGTGCCAGATTAGTTGAGAAGGAAGCTTGATGACAAGTCGAATCAGATGATCTTGATAGGATCATTCGACTGGAGCTTACAAACTGTTCGACCCAGTGAATAAGCAGGTAGTGATCAGCAGGGACGTGATCTGTGAGGGAAGTCTCTCTCTATGTACTTGATTTTAATGATGTCAAAACTATCATGCTTTGCACATATATATTTCACATGAATGCACATTAGGTGTTCTAAGGATGTTTGATCATGTTGGCAATGTTCTAGGTGCATTAGATATGGTTAAATACCTTTAGGAAAGTCAAAGGTGTGATTTTTTACATGTTTGAATGGTGTGAGTCGACTCATGACCTTGTTCAGGTCGACTCATACATGCTGAATTTGTGTCAGTTAAAACTGTGTGCTGCGGGTATGCTCAGGTCGACTCTTCAGGTCGACGCATACATCCTGCATTTGTGTATATCAAAAACTGGGTGTTATGAGTCGACGCATAGACCTGTTTAGGTCGACCGGTCGCTGTTTTGCACAAATTTTCTGCTGTGTTATTCACTCTAAAATTCTGTTTCTCTCATGTATTTCTTTTAGGATATTATATATATCATTTTTAGCTCTTTTTTAACTGCAACAAGAAACGTGAAAGATTTTATGCCATTTTCTCTCATCAATTTCATCTCCTTCCTTGAGCATTCAAACAACTACACATAACTAATTTTTGTTTGTTGTGTTCATTGATTTGAAGTGATAAGGTTCAGATTTCTGGAAGTGTTATCTTCATTTCTGAGTTGAGATTTGTGGTAGGTGTTTCTTGAATAAAACCTTAGGGTTTTCTCCTCCAAGAATCTAAGGGATTTTGGGGGTTTTTGCACAAGCCAATTCGTTCTACAAGGATTCAGCTGGGCGAAGGTAACCGAAGAGATCGGTTTAGTAGCTGTAATCAGAGGATCGTAGAAGAGTGGTTTGGGTTCGAATCTTTGGTAGATTGCAATTGATCGAGTGAAGGTAATCGAAGAAGAGTGTGTTCCTTCGGTTTAGTAGCGCGGGACGATAATTGGATCAACCATATTCGAAGCACTTGATTCATCTTGAATCAAGGGAAGAGAAGGCTCTACATCAACAATTCGAAGACGTTCGAAGATTTGATTGTTCATAGTTTTCTCTTGTATAAACGTACAATTGCAACGATAATATATATATATCTCAATTCCATGTTTGGAATTGGGGGCAGAGGTACCCATAGCGAGGACGATTGGGGAACTGCCTAATCAAATTGCGTTTGTTCTCTTTCTCCTTCAACTCTTTATATTTTCTGCATTGTTTGAATTTGTCAAGTTTTCAATTTGTCTGAATTTCTGAGGTGTTGTAATCTAGAGCTGAAAAATCGTTTTTGTTAAAGTGATACAATTCTTTGAATTGTATCTAGGAGCAGCTTGAACTTACTAACCATAGAAATTCTGCACTTAGTGTGTTTGTACACACCAAGTGTTTGATAATTTGTCACAAAGCAAACTCAAACATTGTTTGTGTTTCATTGCTTATAGTTTGCCTCATTGTTTTGGTTTATACATAAACACGTTATAATTTGTTGATTGCGTTTGAATAGATTAACACAACTTAATTTTTCTCTTCCATACTCTTTCACAATATATACGTGCATATCCGATCCTTTTTGGTAGAAGGTTCGTTGTAGACTTTTGATCCAGTGGTAGCTTCCTTTTAAACAATTTTTAAAACAGAATTTTTGTAGTCAATTTGCGTGTAAAACTCAAAGGATCTATTCAACCCCCCCTTCTAGATCCATAGCCATAGTCTAACAAGTGGTATCACGAGCTCCGGTTTATTCTGGTGCTTCGGTAAAACTTCTTGGATCATGGCGAACGAACCTAAGGGGGCTTATAATAGAGCTCCAGTTTTTACAGGTGAAAACTACAGCTACTGGAAGGATTGTATGCGCGTTCATATTAATTCCTTAGATCGGAAGGTTTGGAACGTTATTTTAAACGGTCCCATGGCAATTACTATGACTAACGCGGAAGGCGTTGTCGTTCCTAAACCCGAAGCTCAATGGAATGAGGAGGACGAGAAAAAGTACAGTTATGATTGGAAGGCTCGCAATATGATCATCTCCTCCTTGGGAGTTGATGAGTATTATCGAGTCTCCCATTGTGAAACAGCCAAAGCCATGTGGGATGCTTTACAAGTAGCCCACGAAGGCACGAATGATGTTAAGTTGGCTCGAATTAATACACTAACGCAAGAGTTCGATCTGTTTTACATGAAGCAAGGGGAAACCATTGCGGATATGCAAAAACGATTCACTCACATTATCAACAAATTGCATGTCCTTGGTAAACCAATTCCAAATGAGGTTTCTACTAATAAAATTCTGAGGTGTCTTAGCAGGGAATGGCAACCGAAGGTTACCGCTATCAAGGAGGCCAATGATCTTGCTACATTAGACCTCACAACACTCTTTGGTAAACTTGATGAGCATGAGCAAGTGCTCATTAGCTTGGATAAATATGAGAAGAGTATAAAGAAAGAGAAAGCAAAAGATACGGAGAAGAAGTCGATAGCTCTTAAGGCTTCTTGTTCAAAGTCCACACATCAAGAGCAAAGTGATGATGAAGCCAAAGATGACAAGGATGAAGAATCCGGTGATGATATGAGCTTGTTTGTGAAGAGATACAATAGATACATTCGCAAGAATGATATTCAGCACTCGGACAGAAATCTTGTCAAGTTCCGGAAGCAATCTAGAAGTGAAGGACATAAAAATGGCAAAGTAAAGGGGACGTGCTACAATTGTGGAAAATCCGGGCACTACAAGCCGGATTGTCCATCCCTAAAGAGAGACAAAGATAAGGACAAAGATAAGAGTCGCTCAAACAAAAAGTCCAACAAGCCTCGACGAGCATACATCGCTTGGGAAAGCGATAGCGAGTCGGAGAAAGATAACTCATCAAGTGACGAAAGTGAATCCGTCAACCTTTGTCTCATGGCACGTCACAACAAAGGAAAAGAGGTAAAACACTCTAAATATGAAAACTGTCAAAATATGTCTCATGCTGAATTGAAAAAAGCTTTTGACACATTACACCACGAAGCTAAAGAAGCATTTCAACGCTTAGCTTCGAATAAAAAGATTTTTTCCTATTTGGAGAAAAAGGTTTCCGATTCCCAAAAGGAATTGGAAGATCTTAAAAACTCTATGGTGAATGTATCAAAAACTAATATCGATAAGGATGAATATACATGGTTTGACCTTGGGGGCTGTGGTACTTGTCACATTTGGCAAAGAGAGGTGAGAACCCTCAAAGCCAAGTTGGACAAGGCTCTCAAGCCCAAGATTACGTTTGCTATTGATCGATCACATTATCGTGAAACAATGAATAATCCGTATCAAAAATACACGTATGTGATTCGAGATAGTGATAGCAAAGGTAAACTCCAAACAAATCGTGATTGCTTATATTGTTGTAAGCCCGGTCATACTATTGCTAAGTGCCGCTTTCGGAGATATCTTGTTCCAAAGGGCATTTATCAATGGCTGCCCAAAGGCAATATTGGTTTCACTTACCATAAAGGACCCAATGAGAATTGGGTACCTACTCTCCCTTGATTATTGTTGTAGGTACAAAGTCTTGAGACCACCGAAAGAAGATGGGTTCTAGATAGTGGCTGCTCAAGACATATGACCGGAGACATATCTCTTTTCATCGACTTTGTGGCGAAGAAAAAGGGGTTTGTCACTTACGGAGATAACAACAAGGGACAGATTCTCGGTAAAGGTAGTATAGGTAATCCCTCATCTATTACTATCTCTGATGTACTTCTTGTGGAGGGCCTTAGACACAACCTTTTAAGCATTAGTCAACTATGCGACAAAAATTATAAAGTCTCTTTTTCAAAGGATTGTTGCGTAGTTGAAGATTGCGACAAGAAGAATGTGTTTAAGGGCTTGAGGGTGAATAACGTCTATATGCTAGACTTAAACGAGGTATCATTGGATGGAGACAAGTGTTTAGTCACTATGAATGAAGATTCATGGTTGTGGCATAGACGCTTGGCTCATATCAATTTTGATTTGCTTAATAAAATTGTCTCTAAAGACCTAGTCATCGGGTTGCCCAAAATTAAATTTACAAAGGATCATCTTTGCGATGCATGCCAAATGGGGAAGCAAACAAGGATCTCTTTTAAATCTAAAAACATTGTTTCAACTATGAGACCCCTTGAGCTCCTCCATATGGATCTCTTTGGACCATCTAGGGTTAAAAGCCTAGGTGGTAACTACTATGGGTTTGTTATAGTCGATGATTTTTCTAGGTTTTGCTGGACGATTTTCTTGGCAAATAAGAGTGATACTTTTTCTGCCTTTGAACGATTTGCTAAGTTATCTCAAAACAAGTTAAACACAAACATTGGTTCAATCAGAAGTGATCATGGGGGCGAGTTTGAAAATCATTTATTTGAAGCATTTTGTGATTCCAACGGAATTGATCATAATTTTTCCGCACCACGTACTCCTCAGCAAAATGGGGTAGTGGAACGTAAAAATAGAGTTTTGGAGGAACTTGGAAGGACTATGATCAATGATAGTGGATTACCAAAATACTTTTGGGCAGATGCCATAAGTACGGCTTGTTACGTTCTGAATAGGGTGCTCATCCGGCCTATTCTAAACAAGACACCGTATGAGCTTTTAAAAGGGCGTAAGCCGAATATCTCTCACCTTCATGTATTTGGTTGCAAATGTTTTGTGTTAAACAATGGAAAAGAGACTCTCGGCAAATTTGATGCCAAGGCTGACGAGGGTATTTTTCTTGGATACTCTCAGTCAAGTAAAGCTTATAGAATCTATAATAAAAGGTTACGTGTAGTTGAAGAGTCAGTTCATGTTTCTTTTGACGAGTCTTATCCGAGAAATGTCGGAGAAGGTAGTTCTTTTCATGGTGCAGGTGTACCTACTGAAGACATACTCAAGGACACTGATAAGGGAATTGATCAGCCTGAAGCAGTGCGTATTGAGGAGGAAAAGGATCACCAACCAGTGAAAAGTGAGGATGATCATCATACTAATGAAGATGAACTTCCTCCAGCTTGGAAGTCTTCAAAAGACCATCCAATTGACAACATTCTCGGTGATATCTCTAAGGGAGTAACTACTCGCTCTAAACTTAGTAACTTTTGTTATTACTCGGCTTTTGTTTCCCAAGTTGAACCTAAAAACTCTAAGGAAGCATTACTCGATGAGCATTGGTATCTATCAATGCAAGATGAACTAAATCAATTCGGGAGAAATGAGGTTTGGGACCTTGTCCCGCCTCCGCGAGATCATCGAGTAATAGGAACCCGATGGGTGTTTAGGAATAAACTGGATGAAAATGGAGTAATAACGCGTAACAAAGCTAGGCTTGTAGCGCAAGGCTATAACCAAGAGGAAGGAATCGACTATGAGGAAACTTATGCGCCGGTTGCTCGACTCGAGGCCATACGTCTTCTACTTGCCTATGCTTGTACAAAGAACTTTAAACTATTCCAAATGGATGTCAAAAGTGCATTCCTTAACGGATATATAAATGAAGAGGTTTATGTAGCCCAACCTCCAGGTTTTGAATCACACGAATATCCTGATCATGTATATAAACTTAAGCGAGCTTTGTACGGACTTAAACAAGCCCCTAGGGCTTGGTATGAACGTCTAAGCAAATTTCTACTTGATCAAGGGTATTCAAGAGGAAAGGTTGACACGACCCTCTTTATTAAACGTCAAGGAAAACACTTAATTTTGGTACAAATTTATGTTGACGATATTATATTTGGGTCTACTAACATGACCTTGGTCAAGGAGTTTTCTAGTTTGATGCAGGGGGAGTTTGAAATGAGCATGATGGGGGAGCTTAACTATTTCCTCGGATTGCAAATCAAACAACTTGAAGAGGGCACATTCGTGAGTCAAACGAAATATTGTCTTGAGTTACTAAAACGTTTTGATATGCTGAACTGCAAAGCTATATATACTCCTATGCCTACGAGTGTTAATCTTGATCGTGACGAAAAAGGTAAGGATGTTGAGGTAAAGAGGTATCGAGGTATGATAGGGTCTCTTCTTTATCTTACCGCATCACGTCCCGATATAATGTTTAGTGTATGCATGTGTGCGAGGTATCAAGCACATCCCAAGGAATCCCACCTAAAAGCTGTTAAACGCATATTTAGGTATCTCTCTGGAACCCCAAAGTATGGTCTGTGGTATTCCAAAGGTAGTGCTTGTTCCTTAGTTGGTTATTCTGATTCCGACTTTGCCGGGTGCAAGTTGGATAGGAAAAGTACTAGTGGCACGTGTCATCTTTTCGCAAATTCCTTGGTGAGCTGGCATAGCAAGAAACAGGTTTCCGTTGCTTTGTCAACTGCCGAGGCTGAATACGTTGCCGCAGGTAGTTGTTGTGCTCAAGTCCTATGGCTTAAACAACAATTGCTTGATTTTAATTTAAAACTTGAGCGTATTCCAATTTTATGCGATAACACTAGTGCAATAAATCTAACTAAGAACCCTGTATTACATTCACGTACCAAACATATTGAAATACGTCATCACTTCCTTAGGGATCATGTTGAGAAAGGTGATGTGATTTTTGAGCATGTTGATTCAAAAAATCAACTTGCTGACATTTTCACAAAACCTTTAGCCACTGAGCCTTTCTTTCATATCCGTAGGGAACTTGGCATTCTCGACATTTCGGATCGTGTTTGATCTTATTATAAAGTGTCATTACCTTATCTTATCTATATGTACATCTATACTTTTGTCACTAACAATTTCAAAAGCTATTACCACATATGTAAGGTCTTGCATCATCAAAAGCGATCAAGGTAATATCGTTCTCGTTCATTAGAAATTAAGTGTACCATAACTGAGTGATATTATTGTTGTTTATTTGCCTATAGTATGCTCACTGTCTTCATTTGTATGTTTGGTGTGCATGTTAGTTTTCTTTTTATTTAATATCATGGCTTAAATAACACAAAAATATGATTTTTCAAAAATTTCACTGTTTGAGTCGACTCACAAATGCTTCAGGTCGACTCACTTTGGTTGCTTTGTTTACGTGTTTAGTCGGGAACGCTCAGGTCGACTATTAGGTCGACTCAGAGCTTTTTTTTTAAGATTATAGAAAAAGTTACAGTGTGCGTCGACGCACACAGACCTAGCGGTCGACCGCTCGCTGAAAAATTGCGAAATATTTCTTGAAGTCTTGTACGGTTTTGACCCATTTAATATCCTTTTATGCTTTTTCTGATTTTCTATGTGGCATTAACATAACATATCAAGTCATTATCTCATTTCCTCCTCTTCCCTAATTTCATCTCCACCGAAACCCTAACTCCATCAATCTCACCCAAAATTCTTGGGGTCTATAACTAGTTGGGAAATTCGTCACTATTCATCATCCTTAAACACCAATCATCAATGGCTTCACGGAGAATCACCCGTCAAAGAGTCACAAGGGAATCATCTGTTCAAGCGGGTCCTTCTCAACCACTTCTAGATCAACCGGTAACTCTTTCTTCTCTACTTTCTCCTGAGAATGCTGATTGATTTGAGAAAACAATGAAGAAAAGGTCTGTGGTCAAGCAATTTGTGTATTATCGTCGTACGGTAGAACGCATGCACTTGGAAGAAGTCATGGATTTATTGGACTTTCAAAATTTAAATGGGTTTTTAGAATGTGATGTCAGATACAATGAGGATCTGGTAAGACTGTTCTAGTTGGAAAGTTTGATGATTTTATGTTCAATTGCAAACTAGGGAATAAGACCCTTACTATCCAAAACACCACTTGGCGAGATTTATTCCGTTTGTCTGTGACCAATGAGAGTCCTATCCAGCACATAACTGATACCAAGCATGTTAATGATTATGAGTATAAGACAACCTTAAATTCTATGCTCAGAAGACCATATCCTGATGCAGTTGTGGCGAGCAATCTTTTCCCTAGGGCAGTAACAACGGGAAAACTGTCTCCTATTCCTAGGATTTTGCAGTGGATCGTTGCCCATATTCTTAGACCCAAGCTTGGAGGTTATTCTAGGGTGGATCAGCCTGAGGTTCAGTTAATGTACATTTTGATGAACAAGATACCAATCAGTTGGCCTTATTACTTTGCAAGCAGAATGTATGCTCTTCGTGAATCCGGTAGAGGAACTGCACTTGGGTATGCATCCGTTATTCAAAAGTTTTTCAATAATGCTACAATAGTTGTTTCTGGTATTCCTTATAAGTCCATTACTATAAATCAAGAGTTCTGCCAGAAAACTATGACTATGATGGGCCATATGTGGGATGTTGTAGAGAAAAGGTATAAGTACATTTTGAAAGCCAACACGGCTGTTCTGGAAGAGTCTAGTGAAGAAGATGACGAAGAAGAAGAAGAAGAAAGGGAAAATGAAGAAGGCGAGAATGAACAGGATGATGCTAACGAGAACCAAAATGACAATGCTCAATGGCACCAAATGGATACGGGGGCTGAAGACAATACTGCATGGATGTATCAAGGTTCTGAAGAAAATCAAGGTTGGAATTCATGGCAATCTCCAATGGAAACTGAAGTTGACCAAGGATGGGGTCAATGGCAATATAATAGTTGGACCAATCTTGGTTCCAACTATAGGCCATCAACTCACGGGATGAACTACCAAGAGTCATATTACACTCCTCCTTCACCTCCGCGTCCTCAACAAAACAATGAAGATATTCTTGAACTTATGAGGACGATGCAACTTGATCAACAGCGGTTTGCCACAGCTCAAGAAGAACGGCTCAAGTCTTTACAAGAAGAAATTCAAACTCACGCCAACAACTTTGACTCTTTTGCCACAAATTTGACTGGAAGATTCAACACAATGGCCGAAACTTCTGCTAATCAGCACCGTGCTCTTACAAACAGCTTCAACATTCTAAATCGCACCGTGTTGGAGATGACCGAGCAGTTGGATATGCAACCTCCACCACCTCATCATCCTCAACAGTTTCGCGGAAGAGGCCATTCATTTAGGGGGAGGAGGCCATAAGAATCTACATTGCATCTTGCATCATGTCTCTTCATGCTTTATTCTTGCTTTGTTTATGTTTATGACTCTTCTATGTTTCCGTTTGCTGTATGCACTTTCTTTTAGTGACTTTGTATTGCTACTATTTTGGCTTCTCTATGTAGTGACAATCCCTATGTTCCTTAAGCATTATTGTTTGGTTTAAATAGTTTGTTTGTATTTATCATTTTTATGTTCGTTAACTTGCATTATATGTGAATATATGTTAATGATTATTCGTTGCAATTCGTTAAAAAAAAAAAAAATGCAGCTATTCTTGATACTTTCTCTTTCTCTCTTTTTGATGTTGTCAAAGGGGGAGAAGAAATGGGAAATAACAGGTATTGAGATGATCAAACAATAGTGGATGCATAAAGTCAGGGGGAGGATACTACCTCAGTTTGACCGTTTTGCCATCATCAAAAAGGGGGAGTATGTGAGGGAAGTCTCTCTCTATGTACTTGATTTTAATGATGTCAAAACTATCATGCTTTGCACATATATATTTCACATGAATGCACATTAGGTGTTCTAAGGATGTTTGATCATGTTGGCAATGTTCTAGGTGCATTAGATATGGTTAAATACCTTTAGGAAAGTCAAAGGTGTGATTTTTTACATGTTTGAATGGTGTGAGTCGACTCATGACCTTGTTCAGGTCGACTCATACATGCTGAATTTGTGTCAGTTAAAACTGTGTGCTGCGGGTATGCTCAGGTCGACTCTTCAGGTCGACGCATACATCCTGCATTTGTGTATATCAAAAACTGGGTGTTATGAGTCGACGCATAGACCTGTTTAGGTCGACCGGTCGCTGTTTTGCACAAATTTTCTGCTGTGTTATTCACTCTAAAATTCTGTTTCTCTCATGTATTTCTTTTAGGATATTATATATATCATTTTTAGCTCTTTTTTAACTGCAACAAGAAACGTGAAAGATTTTATGCCATTTTCTCTCATCAATTTCATCTCCTTCCTTGAGCATTCAAACAACTACACATAACTAATTTTTGTTTGTTGTGTTCATTGATTTGAAGTGATAAGGTTCAGATTTCTGGAAGTGTTATCTTCATTTCTGAGTTGAGATTTGTGGTAGGTGTTTCTTGAATAAAACCTTAGGGTTTTCTCCTCCAAGAATCTAAGGGATTTTGGGGGTTTTTGCACAAGCCAATTCGTTCTACAAGGATTCAGCTGGGCGAAGGTAACCGAAGAGATCGGTTTAGTAGCTGTAATCAGAGGATCGTAGAAGGGTGGTTTGGGTTCGAATCTTTGGTAGATTGCAATTGATCGAGTGAAGGTAATCGAAGAAGAGTGTGTTCCTTCGGTTTAGTAGCGCGGGACGATAATTGGATCAACCATATTCGAAGCACTTGATTCATCTTGAATCAAGGGAAGAGAAGGCTCTACATCAACAATTCGAAGACGTTCGAAGATTTGATTGTTCATAGTTTTCTCTTGTATAAACGTACAATTGCAACGATAATATATATATCTCAATTCCATGTTTGGAATTGGGGGCAGAGGTACCCATAGCGAGGACGATTGGGGAACTGCCTAATCAAATTGCGTTTGTTCTCTTTCTCCTTCAACTCTTTATATTTTCTGCATTGTTTGAATTTGTCAAGTTTTCAATTTGTCTGAATTTCTGAGGTGTTGTAATCTAGAGCTGAAAAATCGTTTTTGTTAAAGTGATACAATTCTTTGAATTGTATCTAGGAGCAGCTTGAACTTACTAACCATAGAAATTCTGCACTTAGTGTGTTTGTACACACCAAGTGTTTGATAATTTGTCACAAAGCAAACTCAAACATTGTTTGTGTTTCATTGCTTATAGTTTGCCTCATTGTTTTGGTTTATACATAAACACGTTATAATTTGTTGATTGCGTTTGAATAGATTAACACAACTTAATTTTTCTCTTCCATACTCTTTCACAATATATACGTGCATATCCGATCCTTTTTGGTAGAAGGTTCGTTGTAGACTTTTGATCCAGTGGTAGCTTCCTTTTAAACAATTTTTAAAACAGAATTTTTGTAGTCAATTTGCGTGTAAAACTCAAAGGATCTATTCAACCCCCCCTTCTAGATCCATAGCCATAGTCTAACAGTGATCATAGATGAGCTTAAAGAATGGGACTAGACTGAGAATGCCAAGAAGGATTCAGTGAGAATCTCTTGTGAAGAACCAGCCACTAAAGTCGAAAGAAAAGTTCGACAGGAACCAGTCATAGATGAAGCAGGTCCAAGCAGACCTCGACGAACAAGACACATGCCTGCAAGGTTGCAAGAATGTGTAATTACATCAGATGATGTGGTTGATGAAGAGGGTGAGCTGGTACATTATGCTTTCTACGCAGATGTCGAACCAGTCAATGCAGCTGAGGCATTGAAAGATACGAAGTGGGTGAAAGCAATGAATGAGGAGTTAGAGTCCATCGAAGTCAACAACACCTGGTCACTTGTTGAATTACCTCAAGACAAGAAGGCAATTGATGTGAAGTAGGTTTACATGGTGAAGGTGAATCCTAGAGGAGAAGTAACTCGACACAAGGCGAGACTTGTGGTGAAAGGATTTCTACAGAAGGAAGAAATCAACTTCGATGAAGTGTTCGCACCTGTTGCTAGGATCGAAACAATCAGATAGGTTGTTGGTCTAGCAAATATGAACAATTGGCACACCATGTCAGATGGACGTGAAGTGTGCATTCCTTAATGGCCCCTTAGATGAAGAAGTTTATGTTGCACAACCAGCTGGGTATGTTAAACGAGGCGAAGAAGGAAAGGTGTACAGGCTGCATAAAGCCCTGTATGGACTTAAGCAAGCCCCAAGAGCTTGGAATAAGAAAATCGACGGCTTCTTAAGGGAGAAGGAATTTCTGAAGTGTACGGCTGAGCATGGAATGTATGTAAGGAGAAGCGATAATGAATTTCTTATACTATGCCTCTATGTCGATGACCCGTTGATAACATGGAGTTGCAAGAAGGAGATCTAAGATTTCAAACATGACCTAAGTGAGGAGTTTGAAATGTCAGCTTTGGGAAATCTCTCATATTTCCTTGGCATCGAATTCTACAAGACTAGTAGAGGTTTGATGATGCACCAAAGAAGATATGCAGGCGAAATACTCAAGAGATTTGAGATGCAAGATTGCAACCCAACTTCGACTCCAGCTGAGACCAGACTGCAACTGTCGAAGGATTCAGATGAAGATGATGTCGACCCAACCCAATACAGAAGACTTATTGGGTCACTTAGATACCTTTGTCATACAAGGCCTGACTTAGCATACAGTGTAGGTATGGTAAGTAGATTCATGCAGAAACCAAAGGTATCACACCTAGCAGCAACGAAGAGGATACTGAGGTATCTGAAAGGAACTCTCGACTACGGCATTTTGTTTCCTGCAGCTGATGAAGGGAAAGAATGCAAGTTAGTGGGATACACCGACTCTAACTAGTGTAGTGATGTTGAGGATAGAAAATCCACAGCTGGATATGTGTTTATGTTAGGTGGTGCACCAGTTGCTTGGAGTTCAAGAAAGGAGCCAGTTGTGGCATTGTCATCATGCGAAGCAGAATATATAGTTGCTTCTCTTTGTGCATGTCAAGCAACTTAGATGGTGAACTTGGTCGAAGAGATTATAGGGAAGAGTCATGGAGCAATTACCATGAAGATCGACAGCATGTCAACTATCAACTTGGCGAAGAATCCAATAGCACACGGTCGAAGCAAGCACATCGAAATGAGGTTTCATTATCTTCGAGAGCAAGTAGCAGAAGGGAAGATGAACTTGGAACACTGCAGAACTGAGAATCAGATTGCAGATATCATGACGAAGGGAGTGCAGGTCGAAGTTTTCAGAAGACTAAGAGCCATGATGAATGTAGACAGCTTAGACACAATGAATTAGGTGGTGTGTTAAATTGTAATTTCTTGTGTCGAAGTGTCGAAGCAAGGGGTGTGTCGAAACAGTTGTTTCACACAGATTTGATTTAGATTTGATTTGATATAGTTCTAAAATAGGTATTTTGGGCTTTTATAGTTTTGAGCTTTGGCTTGGAGAATAAGTAAACCTAAATCTATAAATAGGGAGTAACCCTTATTTTTGTAAACAATCAAAACACATTGTAATTCACGGTTTGCAGTTGCAAGTGAATAGAAAGAGAAAAATCTCACAGTTTATGGGTAACAACATTCTTCTCCAAATTCTCTTAGAGTCCTAATTTCCATTCTTTCTCTATTTTCTTCTTTTCTTTGGTATTACTGCGCTAAAAACTCTTCTTGTTTATCAAGATAGGGTCGAAATTTCCATAGGTTTTGGTTAATTCCTACGTTAATTAGTAATTAGTTGCATAAGTTGGAAATATATATCAACTTAAACTCCTTTAGCAAATTGAAGAATGTTTGTGTTTTTATAAGACGATATTCACATGAAATAGAACATTGGGTTTTGATTAAAATATGTCCTATATATAACATTATAATTTTAATGGTTGGTTAAGTAAATAATATACATTTCATGAGACTTGTAAAATATTAGTATTAATAAGATTGCAAATTTTTCGGAAAATATTTATATATCATATTTAAGAAACTTTTTTAAGAATTTTGGTTTCTAACCGGATTGGTCATCTTGAAGTTTAAGATAAAATTTAAAATTAATTGTTTTAATATAATAATAATAATTTAATAAAATTAATATAATTTTATTTAAATTGCATGATTTTTTTATATAAAAAATTATTTATTTAAATTATTAAAATTGATTTCCTTTAATATTTATTTTTTTAGTGATAATAAAATGAACGCAATGGTCCTCTTCTCATCATATTTCAAATAAAATTAAGAATAAAAATAGTAAATAGTAAGTTTCTTATTGAGTAATAGATCTTAAAATTTTGTTATGTATACAAATAATTTTTAAATTAATTAATCCACATTTTAAACAGATATTATTGTTTAATTGTTACTTAATTAATACTTTAAATGTTATAAATATGAATATTTCTTTTTCTAATAAAAATTATAGACCATCAATGACAACAAGTCACATAATAACATGTTAACTACCACCCTATTTGTCCTTTGCACCAACATATATATAGAAATGACCAAACAAAGACAATTACATATATAGAAATGACTTTTTCTTTTCATAATTAACATAATCACAATTTGAATGAACCAACCATTCCCTTGTATGCATCCTCACCCACCACCACAAGATCTAGATTAAGTTCCACCACAAACATAATTAATCATGATTAATAATTTGACAACCATAATCCCCTTAACAAGCATACATGTATAAGGTCACATCTTTTTTACCAGAATTCTTGCTTTAAATTCAAGAATTTGGACATGATGAGATTACTTCATGTATTCATAATTCATGCATGTAATTAAGATTGAAAATAATTAATTTGGTAAAACATGAATAATTGAAGTAGGAGTGAGTGATGATTTTTTAAGTTCTTTGTGGTACTCAATTATGTCATGCACCCACCTTACCAGCCCTACTTTACCTTTAATTATGTTCTATGTATCTTTAAGGGCAAGCTAGAAAATGAAATGAATGTCTTCTCATATTTACTATGCTCACATATGACTCATAGTAATTGTGATTGTGTTAAGATTATATCTCCAATGGAACGAATAGTAGAACCAAATGGTAGAGCTATTTAATTCACTTTTAGTAGCTATATTATCATGTCACGCCAACTTTAAGTACTTTGGCATATCTATACTTAATTCATTAATTATATACAATTATTTAAGAACTCAAAGTTGGTCACAAACTTGGCCCACATTTATAAAACTTTTTTTTTTTATTTTAATTTTAATTTAAGTTATTAATTAATTATTTCTAGGTTTGGTTTAAAGAGTAAAGTGGGGAGAGAAAACTGTAAGAGAGAATGTAGAAAGTGATAAAAATGGGAGAAAGTAGGTTCAAAATAGTATTTGATGTGTCATGAATAGAGAAGTACTGCATAAAAAGATAGATAACTTATTCTTTCAGTTTTAAAATGATAGATAGAATAATATCCATGAAAGCACTTTTTATTTTGTATTAATGTATTTATATTTATTTTAAACACAAAGAAAAAGATATTAAAATAAAAATGATACTAATTATATTAAATAGAATGTACAACTGAAAAAAGAAGAAATTAATATTATGTTATAAATCAAAAGAAATTATTTATTTTGAAATAATTGATGAGAAAAGGGGTGGTGCACTGACCGTGTAAATTATTTTTACACTGTCAACCAATGACAATCATGTATCTCGCAAAGTCATCCTGTAAATTTTAAATTATTTATATGATTTGACACTTTAAAATATTTTGATTAAATGTATTTTTGTGTAATACTTTTTTACACTGACAGTGTACTACCATTAAACTCATAATTTATTTACAAATAAATTAGTGATTGTGAGATAATAATTTTTTTTTACATAATAGTTCAAATCTATTTTGGAAGTTGGCGTTGAAGGTGGGAAAGGAAAACCCTTTTCACCATGAAAAAATATCTATTTTAACAATATATTTATTATTATTAAATTTGTACGGCTCATATTACTTAAATAATTTGTTAAATTTTTATATAAAAATTAAGGTAAAAATATATCTTGAGTCCTTTAAGTTATTTTATTATAACAACTCAATTTTTTATGTGTTTTTTTCTACAATTTTAACTAACGTGTTTACCGTTGACTTTTTTCACAAACTCCTTTCCAAAAACGCTTATGTGGCACAAACGGCGCTGATGTGTCATTTAAGGAGATGATGAAGAACATGTTGAAGATGCTAGTCTATGTCATAATGTTGTTAGTTTTGATTTTTGTAGTGTTGATGTGTATTATGGTTCGGAAGTGGTGATCATTGTTAATTTTGATGTTAGTGTTGTAAGACATGACTTTTGGTACCTTCATGTAACACATGTTGTAAGACATGACTTTTGGTACCTTCATGTAACACTTGTTGCAATTCTTTTTCAATTTTGTTATAGTAAGATCGTAATTTGTACAACAGACAAAACTTGAAGGACCTGATTGTTACAATTTAAAAACAAATGGGACCTATTTGTAACAAAAAAATATAAAAGACTGCCTTGTTAAAAAAAATTAAAGGACACAGGGTGTCCAAAAATTAATTATGGATCCCATAGTGTTTTATCACATTAAATTATTTTTAACTCTCCTTCTTTATCTCTCATTCTTTTCTTCTTCGTCTTTGATCTATCTAATGAAAAAACCAAAAAAAAAAATACAAAAAAATAAAACTTCTACTGGATATATTGAAAATTATGTTCCTCGAAGGACAGATGTCGAACGCGGTATCTTAACAACTAGTTCGATAAGTTAAACCAGTATGACAGCAATGAAAAATGTTAACTTTTACAAGATGATGAAGTAGAAAAGGAATAAGGAGAACACGGGAGATTGATAATCCAGTTCAGTGCAAAAAACACCTACATCTAGATGACACTTTACCTAAGAAAGAAAATTCAATATTAGTAGTTTAGTACACTTAGTCTTACAAGCAACAACAAGCCCTGTGTTATTCAATGTCTCTTCCTAACGCTACCCAATAACTTTCTATTTAGGACTTCCTCTAAATATGAGAACCTACTCACTTTATTCTCAATCACACAACCTGTGATTGGTGTTTACAACTTAATAATAATGTTGAATGTTACAACTCAACTAAGACAAACCTTATATGCAAGTTACTGAAACATAGAGGTGTACACAAAGATTCTGCACTAATCTAGTTATGGCAATAACGTAGAATATAAGAAACACAATGTTCACAAGCTTATATACTTAACATCTTGTAACAATGTTTACAACTCAATTAACATACCAAACTATATGCCTTAAGATATGAAAGGAGACGCTATAGTGGTGCAAAAATAAATACTCAAAAGATAAACTCTAACACAGGGTATTTTCAAAGCATTTACGTCTTGCACACCTCAAAAGTGAGGTTTTAGTCTCTTTAAATAGAAATGTAATCCTCGACTTTTCTTCTTGGATTTCTGATTTAATTTCGTTCAGAATAATTGTTGAATCTTGTTGAATTTAATTTGCTCCATAAAGTTCTCCAACAAAAGATATGATTTTTTATTAATTCAAATTCAAATTTAAATATCCATTTAAATTGATTTGATCTTCAATTCTGTCAAACAAATCATACAATCACATTGTTAAATAAAAGCAATAAAATCTAACTGAATCTTTAACAGAAAATTCATCCCAAAACGCAGTAATCTGACCTGTTGTGCAAGACCCAAATGTTGTACCTACATGCTGTCACATCGCGTCCTACATGTGTCCCTTCTACACTAGAACATCCAAATCAACTCTTTTTCATATAAGTCTTCTTTGTAGAGAGTTCTTAGATCAAACCTTCCTTGAATGTACATTCAATTAATTCTTCTTTGACTGAAACAAATCCAAACCACAAACTTCTTCCCAAAAGAAAAACGCAGTAATCTGACCTGTTGAGCAAGACCCAAATGTTGTACCTATATGCTGTCACATCGCGTCCTACATGTGTCCCTTCTACACTAGAACATCCAAATCAACTCTTTTTCATATAAGTCTTCTTTGTAGAGAGTTCTTAGATCAAACCTTCCTTGAATGTACATTCAATTAATTCTTCTTTGACTGAAACAAATCCAAACCACAAACTTCTTCCCAAAAGCAAAACTCTGAATCAACATAAGAAATTAGCACCTCAACACTTCTGAAGGACATCAGAAGATAATCTGAACCGAAACCTTAAGCATATTTCTTAACTAGTTATGTCAAACACTTTAGCCTAACAGCTCTTACTTAATTGGTTTTATTAAGCACTTTAACCAACAACTCTTTTTGGCAACAAATTCAGATGATGAAACATCTTGTTCCACATGTTGCCTAAAATACATCTTGTACATATGTTGTTTTTCCTAATGCAGACAACGCAAAAGGAACAACACATATATTCAGGATCATGATAACTCACTACAAAGTGGATGTTCATGTATCAGTCAATCATATATATTAAGTAAACATGATTTTTTTTTGCTAGAATTGAGACTTGTGAATAAGGTACACTACTGTTGGTTGGGCTAATATGAATAATCACTTATTCATTGGGAAAATAAAAACATGCTAAAATGTCCATCATATGGTTCTTCAATGTTTAACATACGATGGTGGTCATTTGCCTTTGTCCATTTTATGAAGTGTGCAGGAAACTCCAAACTCTTAAAAGATATGAAATGATTCACCTTTCCCACCTTAAACGTCACCATAATAGAAAAACAAAAAACATTCATTCTCTCTCTTTCTTCTCAAGTTAGAAGATATGCTTTAAAATTCACCTTTAAAACTAAAATAGATGGATTCTTATATTATAATTTAATTGATTCAACTATATTAAATCAATTATAAATAAATAATATATATTTAAAAAGTCAATTGAATAAACTCTAATCAACTCATTAAATTAGAAGGTAATTAGAATGAGGGTAATTAGAATCAAATCAACCAACAAGTCAGAGTATTCTCTATTCTAAATTTTCAATGCAACCATTCATTACTCTACTCTTTTTGAGATGTTGAATCCTCCTTCTAGTTCATCCTCCAGTAAAATAGATTTAATATTTTCTTTTATTTATAGTAGATGTATCTTTCTAAAATAATAGTGATTTTTTACAGCTCTTTTAGAATATGATTCTTACTAGACTCAATCTATTCAGAAGGAAGGTCATTGTCGATCCTCTTAGTGTAGGGTGTTCTTTGTATCAGGGGTTGATTGGAACTGTTTCTCATCTCTTTTTGACTTGTGAGGTGGCGGCCTCCGTTTGGTATAAGATATTTAGATGATTATGGTGGTTTTAAGTGTTACATGGTGATTTCCCGACCCTTTTTGAGCTTTTTATATCTTTGGGCGAATCTTCTAGAATTAGGAATGTACTCATCATAATTTGACACTCAATAGTTTGGTCGCTTTGAAAATTTTGGAATGATATTATTTTTACAAGTGTGCCTTTTTTGTTTAAGATAGGAACATTTTAATCGAGTGGAAATGGTTTTTAGGTAGATTAATGATTATCTCTTATTCTCTCTCTGATTGACTTGGTAAACTTATTCTCTATTGAGTCAATGGCAATTCGAGTAATATCGTTGGCTCTTTTGGAAAAGTGTTCTTGATGTTTTCAAGAGTTTTTTTTTATCTTCTATTGATAGGGGTTCTGTGCGACTGAGATCTAACATTTTTTTTTCCTCCTGGTGGACCTTCTCATTGATTCTTTCTTTCATTTTTTTCTCTAATCAACTTTTTGGGTGGACTATATTTTAATTTTTTGTTGTAGTATTTGTTTGTTGTTTCGTTTGTTGCTTTTGTTTCTTTTCTTAGTGGTGGTAGTTTGATTTGCTACTACTTGTACTCTATCCAAATCGCTTTTTGTATTTTCAACATTCTTACTTTTTTACTTTTGTTGTTATATATATATATATATATATATATATTATTTGCCTTTCAAAAAGATTTATTATTTAACTGAACTTTTGAAATATTAATTAAAAGTTAAATATTTTTTCTTTATACACAATGTTAGTAGTAGTAATCAATTAGGACCCACTTAACTCAAACAAGTTGAACAATCTAAGTCTAACCCTAGATAAATAATCTTAATTAGGACTCACATAATTTCATGTCACTTAGTCACTAGCTAGTATCCTTTTACCTAATAAGAGGGTATACTTTACCACCTCTCCCTAACTTCTCTCCTCCCTCATCTTTTCTTCCCTACTTCTCCCAATCCAATCACTGATGTACATGTGGCATGATATCCACATATACAAACCCTAATGATAAAATCAAATGAGTAGCAGCCCCTAGCTTTAAAAGCATTCAACACAATCACTCTCATTTGAAATCCAAAAAAAAAATAAATAGAGCCTAATTTGTATACAAATACAAGGTATCACATCCCTTTCTCCAAGTCATGATTTCACAATATATAACTAATTAATGAATTAGATACAAGATTAGATTCCATCTCCTGTGGTCCCTTAAACACTTTTTCCAATTACTCAAAACAAAACCTTCATTGATGACTCCAATAGATTCCAGAACTGTGATACAGGTTCATACAAGTAACAACAAAAACATATATAATTCATTGCTTGTTAAACACTACTATCCAATTCATTTAATTTATTCATGACTAGTTAACCACCATGTATATTCATTTTTATTATCATTATGAAAAATATGCATGATATTAATTGAAGAATTAATTAACCCTTGAAGTTTGGGAAAGAAAAGTGTGGACCCAAGTTAGCTATTTCTAGGTCCAACTGCTTCTCACATGTTGCATATAGACTATTAATCTGCAGCATGCCTCACACCTATAAAAACATGTCCCCACTTGGTATTAAGATATGCTTTCTGCAACAGTAGCAGAATACTATGTAATATGTATAAATTGTAAAAATGATTAATTATAAATGAGCTATGAAGTTGTGATTATTGATTGTGGCGTGCTTAAACCGTCAAATATGTCATACTAGTGTTTGATTTAGTTAAATTAATTAGTTAAGTACTATTATAACAAGATTACTATAGATTGGTCATTTTCACCTTGGACCATTTTTTCAATGAACTTAACAGCATTGGATCCACTAAAGTAACTAGAATGTGTGTTTTAGATGTGTGAATGTAATCTTTTTCTTTTCACAATTTCAGACTTGCTATATTGATGATTTCAATATTGTCTTTGGAGCTCATGAGTACATAGATCATCAAGATCTTTTATGGAGGATTTTTTATATTGGACTAATAACAATGATCTTATTCATCTTCCTACTAGAGGTACATAATTTATTTGGGTCAATGGTATGTAGAAAACAAACTCATTTTATTGAAAAGAGTTTTGATAGAAATGTTGAAGAGGATATAAATCATATGATGATTATTACTTAAGCTATTATGGAATTATAATTGTGCAAAAGTTAGAAATGTTAGTCAAGATATAACTATTTTCAATTAATGTCATTTGGGTAATTAAATATTATTTTCTGATTGTTAGGTCTGATTAGTGTATAAGTTAAGTTCCTTGTATCCTATATATACTTCATTTGTATCCGTTTTGAAATATATAAATATAAACCACAAAATTCTATATGGTATCAGAGTAAAAGATCTAAATCATCTCTAAATTTACTGTTGCCACACATGAAAGAAAGCAAACTAGAAAATTCAGCCAACAACTTGGTTGAAAAACACTTTCTTCTTATCATTGGTCACAAATTAAATCCTCATAATTACAATCAATGGGTATGGTTAGTCAAGATCTAACTTCAAGGAAAAGGGAAGGAAAGTTATATCACAGGAGATTCCAAAAGTCCGGAAAAAAAGGATCACAAACTCGAGAAATGGCAGCTGGAAAATAGCTCAGTAATATCATGGTTGCTCAATACCATGACTAATGAAATTGGAGAAAAATTCATGTACTATGAAACTACCAAGGAGATGTGAGATGCAGTGAAGAAACCCTATTTTGATGTAGACAACACGTCTGTAATTTTTGAAATCAAGAGCATATTTCATAAATTGCGACAACTCGACCTCTCAGTCACAGTATTTTAATACTCTAAGTCATCATTGGCAACAACTAGATGTATATGATGAAGTTGAATGGGTGTGCAATGAGGATAAGAAGAAGTACAAAGACTTAGTGGAGTGAGATAAAGTTTACACATTCCTATTGGATTTGAACATGGAACTTGATGAAGTTCGTGGGAGAGTCCTTGAAACCAAACCCCTTCCGAATATTTGGGAAACAATCTCAGAAGTAGGGAGGAAGGATGCTTGGAAAATCCATTGTAGCCTCGTTTATTGAAAGCTCTACAATGACAACAAAGGGAAATCGGTCTCGACCCTTCTAGAAGAAAACTCGCCCCTGGTGTGACCACTGTAGAAAACTGGGTCAGACCAAGGATTCATGTTGAAGCATTCATGGCAGACCCTCTGAAGCAAAACAGGCCCGAAATTGGGACAACAAAGAGAACACAATAGAAGTAAATTCTAACTCATCTCCATTCAGCAGGGAGCGAATAGAAGCCTTACGAAAAAAATCTTCAACAAACCATTGGTCCAACTATTGCAGCACAAAAAGGTACTTTTTTGCATGCTCAAAACACTAGCAATGATAAACAAAATTCATGGATTATTGACTCAGAAGTTTCTAACTATATGATTGGAGACTTAACTTTGTTTAATAGCTACTCTCGATATCAAAATGATTTTACAATTCGAATAACCAATGGTACTCTTCTAAGGTCATGCGTAAAAATTTTGTCATTATCTCAAAAAAAAAAATTACCCTAAATTCAGTACTATGTGTTCCTAAAATTGATTGTAGTTTAATAACTTCTGACCATGTGACTCGAGACTTAACTTTGTTTAATAGCTACTCTCCATGTCAAAATGATTTTACAGTTCGAATAGCCAATGGTACTCTTCTAATGGTCAATTGACTTTGTTTAACAGCTTGGTTGAAGGGCACTTTTTTCTTATCACTGGTCACAAATTAAATGGCCAGAATTACAATCAATGGATCTAGTTAGTCAAGATCTACCTTCAAGGAAAAGTAGGGAAGGTTATATCACAGGAGACTCCAAAAGTCCAGAAAAAGAGGATTGCAAACTCGAGAAATAGCAGTTGGAAAATAGCTCAGTAATATCATGGTTGCTTAACACCATGACTAATGAAATTAGAGAAAAATTCATGTACTATGAAACTGCCATGGAGATGTGAGATGCAGTGAATAAACCCTATTTTGATGTAGACAACACGTCTGTAGTTTTTGAAATCAAGAGCATACTTTATAAGTTGCGATAAGTCAACCTCTCACTCGCAAAATATTTTAATACTCTAAGTTGTCATTGGCAACAACTAGATGTGTATGATAAAGTTGAATGGATTTGCAATAAGGATAAGAAAAAGTACAAAGACTTAGTGGAGCGAGATAGAGTTTACACATTCTTATTGGGTTTGAACATGGAACTTGATGAAGCTCGTGGGAGAATCCTTGGAACCAAACCCCTTTCAAAAATTTGGGAAACATTTTAAGAAGTAAGGAGGAAGGGTTCTTGGAAAATCCATTGTATCCTCGTTTGTTGAAAGCTCTACAATGGTAGCAAGGGGAAATCAGTCTCGTCCCTTCCAGAAGAAAATTTGCCCTCGATGTGACCACTACAGAAAACTGGGTCACACCAAGGACACATGTTGGATCATCCATGCCTCTTCTTTCATTGCCTTCATTTTCATCATTGCTCTTTCCCAAGTAGGAACTGTTGTTGCCCTAGCAGCTGCCCAAAGAACTTCCTTGAATTCCAACCCAGGGTGTCTCTTCTTCCAGTTGCCATACAAATGCTTAACACACAATCTACAAAACTACTCTCACTTGCAACATAATCATCAAAACTAAAATGGAACTCACTATCCTCAAAACTACTCTCACTTGCAACATAATCATCAACCATGTTATCAGCTCCATCATCATCAACATTAGTATCTCCTGCAGCCTCATCACTCTTTTCATGCACAACATCATTATCTCCTACAGTTTCATCACTCTTATCATGCACAACATCATTATCTCCTACAGCATCATCATTGTTATCATGCATAACATCTTCACAATCGGCCTCAAGGTTAACACCTACTCCAACATCATCTACACTCTTAAACCCTGTACATTGTACATCATCCTCAATGTTAGCATTGACTTCACTATCATCAATAATCTCACGTATCCCTACACTATGCTCCAAATACACATCTATTACATCATATCCTACATCTTTTGAAAACTGCAGTACATCCTTATCATTGTTCAAGGGTCTAAGGCCACGAGAAAAGCTATATGCAGGGTTCCAATACCACAAGCACTTTATATTTATGTAACCCTCACTCTTAATCATATCCTCTAATTCCATGTACGACATATAATCGACATCCCAACTCCAATTCATCTCAGTAACTTCCCCATTTACATACCACTTAACATGTGTCTCAACTAATTTTCCCTTATGATGTATGCTCAACCTAATCTTATTAGTCTTAGTTGGCCTGAGAAAAAAAATGACAAAACTATAATCAGGCAAGCATAAAGTCGCACCAGGGACCACAAGATTACATAAACAATACTAAACATATGGAACCACAAACACAAAAATAATAGATTAACTAAGGGACCACAAGATTACATAAACAATACAAAAATAAACATTACCACAAGGACAACGATACGTACCTTACACAGTATTTGACTCCTTTGTTTCTATTCTTTTGACTTGTTGGGGTCGTTATCTTCGTCAAACCAAACACCTCTGAAACACATCTACACAACTTCGAAATGCACAATTGAACACTTTGGATTAGGGATGTGATTGAGGGATTAGGGAATTTTCACTTGTAATTAATGAAGGGTTTCAATGGGGGATTACAGTTTTTTGCCTTCTGAAGAACGATGGTGTGAATTGGGGAAAAAATTTTACTCAAGCCTATATTAATCATTTCATCATTTAATAATTTGTTTCTTTGATTTAAAAAATTAATTTTAATAGTTTCTGAAATAAACTATCCAGCTGGAATTAATATATTACAATTTGATGACATGGATCCTATATAAGACTGCCAACTCATTAAAAAACATGCCAAATAAGTAAAAAAAGGATAGGAGACCAAGTAAATCCAAAGTGGATCTAACTTAAGGGACCAAATTAGCAGGTTTTATAATAGGGGGTCAATTGTTTATATTGCCCAAACTAGGGGAACAAAAAGTGCATTTAAGCTTTTAATATTTTATCGGAGGTGATAAGTGTCAACTAACTTCCATTTTCTCGTCTTTTGTTTTATTTTATTTTTTAGGTTAAAAAATTATCATCAAATTATTTTCCGATTTATTGAAAAATAATAATATTTTTTGGATGAATGTATAAAATATTCTTGCTATAGGATTTTGTGTGCTTAGTATGGTGAGGAACAGAGGCAATTATGTTTTGAGGGTAGTGGTGGTTCTGTTTGGTGAAGGAATTTAAAAAACATAAGGGGGGGTGTCGAATTAGTTGAGGGAGGGTGGTTGCCTGATAACATTGATCAGAGAATATGAGATGGATCTTCTAATCTATTTTGTATAGATCGTTGACTTGATGCTACGTTGTTGAAGGTAAGATTTAGTAAGCTATTCCAGTTAGCTGAGAATAAAAAGGCGACAGTAGCAGAAATGAACGAGTTTGGGTGGAGGAGAACGGTGAGGCGTGAAAGTGGAGGAGGAGGAGTTAGTGGGGGAGTATATTGAGCGGTTAACCTCAGTTGTTTTGCAGGTGAACGCATAAGATCGTTGGGTTTGGATTTACACCCTCTTCTTGCTACACAGTCAACAGTGCTTATAAAAATTTGTTTGAAGTTTATGTCAACAACAATCAGGGTAACTCTCAATTTTTATGGTTGAAGACTGTGTCGCTTAAGGTATCTATTTTTGTCTGACGATTGTTTCTGAATTGTAGTCCGACTAAAGACAACCTGGCTAGGAGGCGGATTTTTGCCACGAACGATAAAAAAATGCATGGCAAATTGTGACGTGGATGAAGACAGATATCATTTGTTTGTAACATGTGATTTTTTCGGTAAGTTGTGGTCTATTATTCCTATTTGGTTAGGGTGGTCTACGACATCCCAAAGAAAGGTTTAAGATCATTTATTGCAGTTTGGTGGACTTTGTGGTTTTTCGAAAAATATTTATTTGACTTTTAACACTATTTGGTTCGCAAATGTTTGGGTTATCTGAAAATAGCGAAATATACGTATTTTCCATAATAACGTGGAGCAATTACGGACGTTATCTGAAATGGTAAAGTTTTAGTTGTTTTGGTGGTTAAAATCGAAATATGTTTTTTTTCGATTATTATTACCTATTATAGAGACTAAGTCATTTAGATTGCTTATTAACAACTATGTAAACCGTTTTTTGTTTTTTTTTCTCCAAAATTTTAAATTGTAATTTCAATTCTCTCTTATATTTTTGACACATCGATTCAATGATTAGTTTTGATTATTAATATATACTATTTCATTTTGCCTTTTTTTTTTTATAAATATTTTAAAAGCAACCTCCACAAAAAATTTGTCAAATTGAATCTCTATACGTTATCTATTGCAATTTTTTTCCTCATTGACCATATTTGCCACGCACGCGCATTGTTTCTAATACAAAATTTCCTTGAATTTTTTAATTTGAGACGATTAATTATTATTAAATGATATTACTAAATTATTTTAAAACTATAGATAGAATTTAAACAATGTTTATTGAAATTATAAATTCTATCACTGAACTGATATTTCATAAACAATTTCACATACATAGGTAAGATTGAATAGGGATGTCTACTCTAAACACATTTATTGAATTTGAATAAGACAAAATTGATTTGTTGAATCTTGGCTTGTTCTCATTGCTTAATGACAAACATATAAAAAGTCTGACTAGTCATTAAATTAAATGAATATACTCCCTCCGGTCACAATTATAAGCCAAAATAATTACTTTTACTAATACATTAGTTAAGTGTAATTAATTTTTTTAATTTCATGTACAATCAAAATAAAATTTACGATAATATCCTTAGTTTATTTGATGAATCAACTTTCAACATTAAATGCTTTTGAATTAAATTAAGGGTATAATAGTAATACAAGTATTAATTAGTCTAAAATTTAATGACTTTTGCTTATAATAGTGACCAAAATTTAAGGTTTTTTTTGCTTATAATAGTGACCGAAGGGAGTACTAACTAACATTAAATGATTTAAAAGTGATTCAATTAAAAAAAATGATAATCAAATAATGAGATTATCTTATCCAACAAAAGAAACTAGTAACATTCTTTAACAATAAATTATTTAGATTAAGACTTGTAAATTAAATTTTATTTATTTTTCATTGAATTGTAATTATATTAAGAATCATTTTTTATACTAAATATGATTGATGACTTTATATCATTAATAATTTATTAAAAATTATAATTGAGGTTTATTAAATTATTTAATTTGGAAAAATTAAATTATTCAATGAAATATCACTTGTGATTTATATAATTTTTTAAAATTTTGATTCTCTTGTCTTTTTAATACTTATCTTTTTTAAAAAATATTTAATTTTAAATTGTTAATCATATGTATTTATATTTAATCTTGAATAAAGTTTAAATTTTATTTACAATTATTATTAAATAAAATATTTAATAATATGATGTATAAAAGAGTTTCAAATGCTAGTTACTGGATTAACTTAGTTTAAAAAAAAAAAATTTATGAATGATAAATATTATAAAATATTTATGTGATTTTGTTGTTGATATTAGT
Organism: Lathyrus tuberosus; assembly: GCA_022829125.1. NCBI lineage: Eukaryota > Viridiplantae > Streptophyta > Magnoliopsida > Fabales > Fabaceae > Lathyrus > Lathyrus tuberosus. The sequence continues at coordinate 472,126 of JALAZF010000266.1, read as the reverse complement.
TGAAATATGAAAGTTATTTAGAAAATACTAGCTTTATTTTTTATTATATTCATTGAAATCATTATTATAAAAGTAATTGACCAAAATTTAAACTCTATTTTCTTATATGTGAAAAAAAATCAAGAATCTTGTTGTTTGTTTTTAATTTATTTGTTCAACATGATATAAAGAATGCATAATAGAAAGAAGTTAGGATTATTTTAGAGACATTTTATTTAAGTGATACATCAAAATTTATTTTCTTTCATTTTTATAATTGAAAATAACTGCAAGAAAATATAAACATTGTTTTTAATTTATTATAACATTTAATTAATTATATTTAAAAACATAATTAATTTAATTGAATAAATAATTAATTTAATCCATAATTTTATTATATTTAATTTAATTACATAATTAATTACAATTTTTCAATTTTTAACTTGATTTAAATTAACTACATATTCTATCAAATTGATAACAATTTAAATGCGATTTTGAAGTATAGTAAGTATGAAAAACTAGATTTTCTTAAAACATTTATTGTCTTTTAAATCCTTAAATCAAAGTCAATTTATTTAAAATCACTTGAATATAAAATTTTCAATTGTAAATAAATAAATAAAATAAAAAACACATGAAAATGAGAAATAAAAACAAAAGAGAGCAAATTACGAAAAGATATAAAGATGCACTTCATGGATAATTTTGGCAATTTACCTAATTTATAGTCAAATTTCATATCATATGTCATATTTTATAGTAACAATCTTTAAAGTTAACTACACTTATTTATACACATTAATTGAATGTAAACAATTTTGTTAGGTAGAATCCAATTACAATCACAACATCACGAATGAAGCATTCAAATTGTACAAAAGCTATATGTGGAACATGGTCCCACATACGTAGGATACCACCTTAATGTTAGTGCCTTTTCTTCTTTTTCTGTCCTTCAACAATACCAACCTTGTCTGTCTTCAACACCTTCCCCCCCTCTCTCTCTCTTTCACTTTTTTTCTTTGGTGGGTCGGTGCAAGTTTCCATTTTTCTTCTCTTTCTCGCTGTCAAAAGAAAACCCAGTTGAAAAAAGCTTCCATTTTTTTCCTCTATAGTCTCTGCCAAACCTTGCTGCAGCTTCGTACTGTTTCTGTTTCTCAAGCATTTTTTATTTTCTCATCTGGGTTATGCAGAAATCATTGAATTCTGTTTGAGTTGGTTGGTGCAAGCTTTTGTGTGTGTGTGAAGCTTTTTCTTTGTGATTATCAATCTTTTTCATTAAGTTTAATCATTCACTTTTTTTCTCTCTTCATATTGGAAAAAAGTGGAGATGGAATCTCTGAACTTGTGAGCTGTAAATCTGTTGCTAATTGTCTCAATTTCACTTTCCTTTTCTGGAAAGAGTGGGATAACTGAAATTTTCAGCTTTTTCTTTGAAACTTGAGTTAATCATTGAGGTCTGTGCATGAACCAAAAAAAGTTTTTGACACCTTTCTATCCAAAGGAAGCTTATATTGTCATAGATAGAGTTTCACTCTTTTGTGAAACTAAGGGACTGAAAATTGAATTCATAGATGCTTTGTCTTTTACTCTTTCAGCTTGATCACACATAAAGAGTCCTTTAACAACAGGTACTTAGTTTTACCTGTCATAATTTTCAGTCTCTCTTTATATATGTCTGATTTTGTTTCATATTCTTCCATTTTCTGACTCAAATTTTTGTGCCTTGAGGAGTTGATGATTGAGATGACCAAACTATAAACTACTCAGGCGAAATTATAAACCGTATTTGGTCCGAATATGGATCGGATTGATTAACTTTTCAAGTCTAGATGGAGTATGTTATTGAGTCTAAATCTGGCTAGGTTTATTTTTTATTTGGTTGATTTAAACAAACTTGTTAACATGAAGAGATTAGTTTGGTATGCATTAGTCCCTTCTGGTTAGGGTGTTGCTCATAAACTATATGATGAAGCACTTTTAGTAGTATATTATATAGATAATAAAGATTATATATTTAAGACAAACGGGCAATAAGTTGAGTTGCTACCCCTTTTTGGATTAACAGACACCTCTTACTTCACTGATACTCCGGCCCTCTTACTTCACAGATACTCCGACCCGCCGAAATATATCGCTGAGTAGTTTTGAATGTATTTTGAATTTGTTTATTGAATGTGTTTGTCCATCTATCAGGTTATGCAAAATTATACCGCTGAGGAGCTTTGTATGAACATAGTCAACAAAGAGTCGGGATTACCTTATTAGCATCATAAGGAAAGGGGAAAGAGAAAAGATTCAAAAGAAGGGAGTCAATTGTGTCAAATCAATCATCATTATGGCAAAGAGGCCTCAAAGATTTCCTGTGCAGTATGAGAAAGATCAGTCAGGTTGTATGTGGGGATTCATTAGTATGTTTGATTTTCGACATGCCCGTTTTACTCGGAAGTTGATTGCAGATAAGAGGCACAACAACAAGCAGGCTCTCGGTAATGTCTTAATGAAATTAATGTTTGACTTTTTACTTCCAAATTAATGTCTGTAAGTATATAATTGGATTTTCACTTTTTTGTTTTTATAGAGGCTGTTCCTACGAAGAACAAATTCAACGCGTTGAGCGATTTGGATGAAGAATATCAAGGCAATTTTGTAAGTTTGTTCGTCAGTATATGCTTGTCCAAATCTCGATGATTTTTCTTTCGGCAAAAATTTGGAGTTTAAATACATGAAAATTGAGCACATCTTACATTAGATTTTGATTTTCTTACGTTATGCATAGTGTTCGTTAATGTAACTGTATCATCTATGTTTCAGGATAGAGGAGAGAGTAAGAGACTATCGGTGAAAACGGATGCTAACAAGCTTAGTGTAAAGAGACTCATAGAAGAAGAGATGTTCATTGACCGGGATGAAGTAAAGGATCAAAGTAATAATGTAGGATCAAAGCGAACCGAGTTAGGGTCTCGAGATTCCCTGAAGACGGATTCCAAAAGAAAAAGAAAATCACACAAGAAAAGCCGAGATATGGACACTAATGATGTGAGTGTAACTTTGAAATCAGAATTCTCAGATAGTCAGCACTTAAAGCAACAATCAATAGATAACCTAGATTTGGACAAGATAATGGAGGATTTTTGTCAAATCGAACGTGCTTGTTCCTTGATGCATGACGACGATGATGATAGCAAAGTTAATGCTCAATCAAACAAAAAGAACACTAATTCTGAAGAACTTGCAAGAGATGCAATTCATGATTTTGTGAATCAGAAGATATTGAATGGGAAAGATCGTGTAGAAGATAAGAAACGACTTTGCTCACATGAACTCATGGAAACACTTCAGGTCATAAGCTCGGATAAGGAATTGTTTCTTAAACTTCTACAAGATCCGAATTCACACTTACTGAAATATATGCAGGAGTTGGAGAATGCTCAAGGAAGAAGTGAAAAAGAATTCAACTCTGTTTCGGATTCCAACTTCTCCGAACAAGACATTCGCAGTCTAAAACAAACCAGGGAGATTGTCAACCGAAAGCATCGTAAATTTTTCTGGAAAAAGGTAAAGTCTCGATCAAAAGTAATTGCAAAGACCGAGGTTCCAAATAGAATTGTCATTCTGAAACCTGCAACAACGGGCATGCAAATTTCAGAAAGTGAAAACAACGTTGCTTCGACGCCTGATTCGCGTGATATTGTCCCTTACAAAGGCCCTTCTTCTATGAGAGTTGGTTCGCATTTTTCTCTTACGGAGATAAAAAGGAAATTAAAACAAGCTATAGGAAAAGAGAAGAATGGAAGCCATGAACTCCCTGCCGAAGGTGAAATCAACGGCACAAGAGGCAAGGCGAATGGTAAAGATAAAACTGGAATGAAATCTCCTAATAAAGACCGTTTCTTCATTGAAAAAATCGCAAGACCTATGTTTGATGTTGTGAAAGGAAACAAGACTAGTACATTGAAAGACTCCAAATTTAATGCGGAACGTGAAAGTGGTTCTAAGGAAAAAGTTTCTAACATTTACGTCGAGGCTAGGAAACACTTATCTGAGATGCTAGAAAATGGGGATGATGACACAGGCGTTTCTAGCCGGCAGATTCCGAAAACCCTTGGGAGAATTCTATCTCTTGCTGAGTACAACTTTTCTCCTCTTGGAAGTCCTGGAGGGAATTTGGAGCATCATTATGCGACTGGCATTGCATGCACAAAATTTTCCACTCCAGATAAAATAATGGAGGTTAATGACGATAACTTGTCTCCCAAGCAAGCCACCTCTATTGATCAAACAGTTCGGGAAACAAGCAATTCAGGGAACCAGTCAAGTGTTTGTAATGAAAATGAAAGATCTAATGAAGTGCCGGAAATTGAGACAAAGTCAACTTTCTCGCATGATCTTGGTCACGTTGATAATGTTGAAGCCAGTTATCCTGTTAGAGATGATGGCATTGTTGCTGAAGGTACGAGTTCAAAGTATATGATTTAATTAGTATCATATATGATTTAATTATTAGATACTATGATAAACTATAAACTTTGGTCTGTGTGTGCTTGCATGCATTTTCATATATTCTTTCATTTATCTTTTCTTCACTTTTATGCATGTAATGTCGAACTCGCAAAAGATACAAATGTTTTGGAATCTTCCTCGGATCCAAATGACTGCATTGATTTGAAGGACCAAAATAACAATGCCTCGGAAATTCCTGATGATACTAGATTTTCTGAATGTTTGAATGAGGTAATTTCACTGACTACATTATTTATTTGAGAATACAAGAAGTATAACCAGTTATAATGGACCCTTCAAGATTTCTTTCAAAGTCTCTTTAACTGTAAGATTCTATTTAAAGTAAACTGTCATGTGATTCTTTTACAGGATGTGAAAGAAGAAAACCAACCATCATCTCCACTGTCTTCCCCTTCTCACTCTTCCATCACAGAGAAAATCGAAGAGCTAGAAAGTAGTACAGATGTATCCGGTCGACCAAGTCCGGTTTCCGTGCTCGATATACCATTCTCCGATGATGACCCTGGCTACTCCACGTGTCAGCCTGGTAAAATTCCTGCACTAGAACATTGAAAATCCTCTAGCTATGTTCTTAAAGTTTAAAATAATATTTCAAAATCCAAAACTAAGAAAAGAAATGAAAAACATATCGGTTGACGTGGTTCCTTAATTCGTACTTTATGATCTAAAAATATTTCAGACAATATGTAGGTTTAGATATTTGTTTAAACTGATAATACATTCATGCTTGATTTTCAGTTAAATTACGAGTACAACCACTACAAATTCGATTTGAGGAACAAGACACTTCATCAATGGATCAATTTCGTAGAAGAAAATGTTGTTTTGAAGAAAATGAATTGATATATGACTACATAAATGCTGTCTTCCACGCCTCTGGCTTGACACAAGATCAACTGCTGACGAAATGTCTTTCCTCAAACAAGATACTAGATCCTTCCTTGTTTGATCAGGTAGAGTTCTTCTCAAACATGCTTTTCCATGAGCAGAAGCTCCTCTTCGACAGTATCAACGAGGTTCTCATGGAGGTTTGTTGGCATTACTTTGGAGTATCACCGTGTGTATCATTTGTAAATACTAGTATAAGACCAACACCAAATATGAAAAAGATTATTCTCAAGGTTTGGGAAGGAGTGTCTTGGCATGTCCTTCCTTTGCCACCACCGCATACTTTGGAACAAATCGTTAGGAAAGACCTGGCAAGAAACGGAACATGGATGGAACTTCGACTCGATGCTGAAACAGTTGGTTTTGAAATGAGTGACACCATTCTTGTAGAACTGATGGAAGATGCAATATTGAGTCTTGTGAGTGAAAGTACAGAAAGTTAATGTTATGCTTCATTTTAAAGTGAAGGACAATGATAACAGCATTAACATGTAGAAGACAACTTAGTGGTTTTTCGCTCAAGCATGCTGTTAAATAAGTTCGCGCAGGGGACAAAAAATTGGTCAGGAAGAATAACGGGGTGTCATAGGCTTCTTTAACCATACCTGACTAATCTGATGTTGGATAGTAGAATGTGAATGAAGATAATATTCAATAAGAAACCATAAAAGCCAAGTTGCAGCTGCTTCTGGCAAAAGTACTTAATTACACTTGTTTTTATGACAACAGATGAAGCAACAGTTTTACTTGGGTGAGGGGTAAAAGGTTTTTGATAGTAGATTTTGTAAAGTTTGATTTGGTGATCACATTTCCTGGTGTGTTGATTTTTTTGTTTTTGTTTGACACAATATTTGTATATTTGCTTTTTGGTTAACCTATTGTATTGAGTGCGTGTGGAAATAATGAAATGTGAACTCAGCTTAGCATAGTCTTGTATCCAAGAGAACAAGTAGAAATGTGAAAGATTCAAATAAGAATGCTTCATAGTGTTTTACATATTCCATTTCTAGGAGTATATATATATATCAAAAATCTTTGAAGAATTCTGTCAAAAAATTATGTTATAATGTGTTCAAAATATGCTAGTGATGTAATCTTCAAGGTACTATTTACATATGATGACACTGAAATAATCAGAACACTAATCAGAAAATCTGATTACATAAGTTAATATGTGTTTTACAACAATATTTTACTCTACAGAAGTGGCAATTAAGCCCTCAATCAAAATGATGCATCCAAAAGAGAAATGCTTAAATACAGTCATGACAGTCAAAAGTAAAGTACTGCATTGTTGAAATCAGCATGACAGGTGCAAAATAAGCTATAGCGCAGAGCCTTACATTAAAAAGGTTTAACATTAGTGTAGCTTCCTTTTCTTATTTCCCATAATAGGCGGTGTCAAAGGAACTGCTGCCTTTCTCTTGGCAAAAGCATTAGTTCTGCTTTCATTTTCGTCGTCTTCGTCATCATCATCCAAAACGTCACTCCCAACCGGAGTAGACTCTTTGGCAATATTGGCTGCTTTTCTTTTATCAGCATTCAATTTGGCGTGCAATTTCCTTTCAACAGGGTCATTTGAAAGCCCTACATTTGATTGCCGAGGAACTTTTGCACCTAGACCAAGCCTGCCAACCGCCAACATAACGTAAGTATATATCAAATAGATTCGCAGGAGCCAAACCGTTAACAATTTAACTGTGGTAATGTCTATACTGACTTATGAGGTCTACCCGCCGTATTAACATTTGTTGCTTCATCATCTGCAGATCCGCTCATACTCTTTACCCATACCTCAGCCTGCCAATCAATATCAATAAAATTAACAATTAACTACCCCACAGGAGCATCAAGAAATTCTTAATACTTGCTGCAAACATAAAATCGAGACACGCGAAGATAATAATTTACCAGTTTGAAGGCATTGTTCAACTTAACAATTGGGGGTGGAGCAGTTTTCTTTGGGTTTGCCGGAACACTCATTTCAAGCTTTTTGTACCTTGATAAAATAAGAGAAATTATGATTATGGTTTTGATTGAATGAAATTGATGCTACAATGCTAGTAGAATGCATTTTATATAGTGATTCTAAGGTATAACTAACACAACCAACTAACAACAAAATCAAAATTCATAAATCAAAAATCAAAAACTTTTTATCAATTCAACATCAACAAGTATTAATAAAAAAACAGAGGAATAGAGTATTAAATTTTAATTTAAAAAAAAAAACATAGAAAACAGAGAATTAGGTCAGAAAAGAAGAACTTAAAGGTACCACTACCAACCAATCTGAAGAAAGACGGCGACGCTGGGAGGAAGAACAGACGGCGGAGGATCTGGGTGGAAACACAGAAGGCGGCGGCGCAATAAGAGTAGTAAACATGAGAGAGTGAAGCGAACGGAGAGAAGGAATCGAACGCCAGGAAGAGGAAGATTAGATTTTAGGACTGCAAGTGAAAATTGACAAAAATACCCTTGAAGGATTTTTTTAAAGAAAAGTATTTTGGGGTTTTCATTACTTATTTATTTTAATAAGCAAAATTATTATAGTATCATTTAAAACAAAAAGCAAGTTAAGATAATGATTGACTCACTTAGTCAGGGTTCACTAACTAAATTCATGGGCGATTTCATAAATATCACTCGTTTCCTTAAATTTTTAAATTTAAATCCTACCCCTGCATCTTATTTTACTATTTATTAACTAATAACTAATCCTTACGTTCGCACGGACATATTTATTTGAGGATTTTATGTTATGAATGCGTAATTGTTAATTAAATTGAAAAAAAAATTATAAAAATAAATATGATTAAAATTAAAAATAAAGTTGTGCCCGTTTATAACAATAATATTTTTTTCGTATATAAAATAATTTGAATTAAAATTAAAGTTGTGTCCGTTTATAATAATAGTATTCTTTCGTATATTAAAAAATTTGAATCAAAACTAAAGTTGTGCTTGTTTATAATAATAGTATTTTTTCGTATATAAGAAAATTTGAATTAAAAGTAAAGTTCTGTCCGTTTATAACAATAATATTTTTGTATATAAAATAATTTGAATCAAGATTAAAGTTGTGCTCGTTTATAACAATAGTATTTTCTTCGTATATAAAAAATTTGAATCAAAAATAAAGTTGTGTCCGTTTATAACAATAGTTTTTTTTTTACTTAATACTCTTTTTGGTCCTCTAACTATAGGGGTATGTCCAATTAGGTCCTCTTTCTTTTAAAAGTTTCAAATTGGTCTCATACGTTATTAAATAGGTTCGTAGTGATCCTTTTCTTTAATTACAGGCTAACGGTGTTAAAAATGATGATGTGGAATCTGACTTGGATGGTGTGTGTAGCACAATCAGCGTCTTCTTGTTCGTTGAATCTGAAACTCTATAAATCCACCCCCAATTCCAAATCCTAGGTTACAAAATCCTCAAAATTTACCAAATTGAAAGGAAAATCCTCTTCCAATAATGAGTTCGGGGCGCGTTTCTTCTTCATCTTAAAGAACCCGCGTCGATTCGCAAGTGTATACCAGTTTTGGGAAAGTCATATGTGGTTGTGGAGACCGTCCAAAATTACAGGAAAAAATTAGTTTAGAGGAAACATAGCCTCATACAAGATCAACAAGAACTACTGACCTCGATAAGAATTTACAATAGAGGAAAGAAAAAAGGAATGACTAAAACCAGACAGTATGAAACCGTTCACAGTTTTTTTTCATTAAAAGACCTCTTTTATCATTAGACAATACACCTAACAGAGATGAAAAACACGAAATGGTTTCTCAATGCCTTTTAGCATTGTAAAAAACAGTACAAAGGAACTTGTACAAAATCTTAAGTTTTTTCTGTACTTAAGCTGTCTATTTTGTACTGCGTTCAGATCAGCAAAACAGATTAACTCTTCCACTTCTTTAAAGTTTAAGTATATTTTTGTTATTAGTACTTTACTTTTAAAGTTCTATAATGTCATACTAATTAACACTATTTTTGTAACACTTTAGATAATATATAGTTTTTTTCTTTATTTGATGTTTCATTTGTATATACTAACTAGACTACAAGATTTTGCTAAATGAAGACGGTATTCAATTGCAGGTTGCACACCAAGCACCACCAACAACAGTGCAAGAGAATGAAACAACACCCGAGATAATCAAGACAGCAGAAACAATTCCAGAACCACAACCAACCACTGAAGTTCCTGCTGCGGAACAACCAGAATCTGAAGTTCCAGCCACCAAAGTACCAACAGAAGAAACAACCGAAAAACCAACAGAAACAACTGCAGCAGAAGAAGCTGTAGATGCTCCAAAAACCCAAGATCCGCTGGAAGTTGAGAACAAGGAAGTGGTAACAGAGGAAGCAAAGGAAGAGAACTCGGAAACACCTAAAGAAACTGAGGAATCAGTTGAAGAAGTGAAGGAGGAGGCGGAAGCAGTAGTGGAGGAGCCAATAGCAACTACTGAAAATGAGTCAGCAGCACCACCAGCAGCAACTGCAGAGGATGTGATTGAGAACAAAACAGTTGAATCAGTGGAAGCTCCAGCAGTAGAGAAAGTTCCAGCTGAGAATCCTAAAGCTTAAACCAAAGGAAGTCTAAAAAGAAGTATATAAACCGTGCCACATCCTCATTCGTTAACATACACATCAACACATCCAATCCATGTCATCAACATTTTAAGTGAAATTTTAACTTTTCTAACGGCAAGGACAAACGTGAACCTATTTAATAACGTATGCGACCAATTTGAAACTTTTAAAAGAAAGAGGATCAAATTGGACCCACCCCTATAGTTAGAGGACCAAAAAGGGTATTAAGCCTTTTTTTCGTATATAAAATAATTTGAATCAAGATTAAAGTTGTGTTCGTTTATAACAATAATATTTTTTCGTATATTAAAAAATTTGAATCAAAATTAAAGTTGTGCCCGTTTATAATAATAGTATTTTTTCGTATATAAAAAAATTTGAATTAAAAGTAAAGTTCTGCCTATAAAACAATTTGAATCAAAATTAAAATTGTGTCAATTTCTAACAATAGTATTTTTTTGTATATAAAAAAAATTGAATCAAAAATGAAGTTGTGCCCGTTTATAACAATTGTATTTTTTTCATATATAAAAAAGTTTGAATCAAAATTAAAGTTGTGCCCGTTTATAACAATAGTATTTTTTTCATATATAAAAAAATTTGAATCAAAATTAAAGTTGTGTCTGTTTATAACAATAGTATTTTTGCTATAAATTTATAAGAGAGAATACAATGGTCGATAAATTTCTATAATTCAATATTTGAATCAGTATAAAGTTCATCTCGTTTATAACAATAGTATTTGTTTTCGTATATAAAAATATTTTATTCAACAATATATTTTTTCCCGTTTAAAATTTTTTTTTACATTATTTATAAATATATTTGAATGAAAATATTATTTTTGATTTCATAATATTTATAAAAATATTTGAATCAATGGTAAAGTTCTTCCCGTTTATATAAATATTTAAATCAAAATATTATTTTTATTTTGACAATATAAAAATATTTGAATCAATAGTAAAGTTATTCTCGTTTATAACAATAGTATTTTCTCCCTTATATAAAAACATTTTAATCAACAATGTATTTTTTTCTGTATATAAATATTAAATTTGTTTTGACACAATTTATAAAAAAATGAATCAATAGTAAAATTGTTCCCGTATATAAAAATATTTAATCAAAAGTAAAATTGTGACAGTTTATAACAAATTTATTTTTTTCATATATAAAAATATTTGAATTAACAATGTATTTTTTCTCGTATATAAATATTATTTTTGTTTTGACATTATTTATAAAAATATTTGAATAAATAGTAAAGTTGTTCCCTTTTATAAAAATATTTAAATTAAAATATTTTTTTATTTGACAATATTTATCAAAATATTTGAATAAATAGTAAAATTGTTCCCGTATATAACAATAATATTTTCTCTCTTATATAAAAATATTTTAATCAACAATATATTTTTTCCCGTATATAAATATTTATTTTGTTTTTACAATATTTATACAAATATTTGAATCAATAGTAAAGTTGTTCTCGTATATAAAAATATTTGAATCAAAATAGTACTCTCAGCAACCAAATCATTCATATTACTCTCAGCCTCAGTACACTCCATTTCATCCATACCTTCAGCAGTATACCAATGCAAGAAAACTTTTCTCTTAAACATAACAGTAAACTGCTCCGAAACATGCCTAAGTATCTCTTGAATCGACGTCGAATTCCCCATAAACGTCGAAGACATTGATAATCCTGTTGGAGGAATGTCACAGACACTCGATTTCACATTTTTAGGCATCCATTCGACAAAGTATGACGAGTTCTTGTTCTGAACATTGATCATCTGTTGATCAACTTCTTTCGTGCTCATTTTGTCGCGAAATATTGCCGAGGCTGTTAAGTATCTACCGTGTCTTGGATCTGCAGCACACATCATGTTTCTTGCATCCCACATTTGTTGTGTCAGTTCTGGAATTGTGAAGGAATTGTATTGTTGAGAACCTCTTGATGTTAAGGGCGCAAAATCAACCATGAAAAAATGTATATGTGGGAAAGGAATGAGATTTACCGCTAGTTTTCAAAGATCCGAGTTGAGTTGGCCTGGAAATCGGAGGCAACATGTTACTCCACTCATTGTTGTTGAGATCAAATGGTTCAAATCACCAACTACACAAAAAAAAATACGCATATACATTAATCTACAAGTCAATCATATACACAACTTAATTTGCAGTTTATTGCATAATAACTTATTATGATGAAAATTAGCCGAAAACAACTTATGAACATGTCATAAACGTCGAATTTCCTAAATCGACGTCGAATTTCCCATAAATGTCAAATTTCCCAATGCTGGTATCATTCTTTTATAGATATAAAAAGTGTACGAACCATGTGAATTTTAGTCTATGCCTATAAGACTTCGGGATTATTACAATTACAAAGAAAATTAACATGAAAGTTTGTGCGACATATACATTGATAAGCAAGTTTATCTCACAATTTGGAACAATGAAAGTTAAGTAGAGAAATCAAAGGGTAACTCACACTACACCACCTCCAGCTGGACCAAATGTTTTGAATACTAACATTACAATCATAAATAATGGGTTCCAGACCTTAGGGTCAATATTCTGAGCCTGATCTCCTGCAAGTGCTTCTCCACTAACTTTGAGCAATGCCCTTCGCCACTTGGGCTTGTTAGATTCAACCATTGACAAAGCAAAAGGAGACATGGATGGAATTCAGAGTTCCTAGCAATTAGTAAAAATAATTGATTATGAATATTTTCAAGACACCGCATTTCATTTTTGATAGTGCGATATTACATAACATATTTGCTTTGAATTACATTCATTTATTTCATCATATTCGTTTATTCACGTTTTATTTGCAAGTATTCGAGTTCATTTTCAGGTATTTTCTCTAAGTTAACCTGCATAAGGAAAGAAGAGAGAAAAGAGAAGAAAAGAAGACAGTTGACAGCAAAATGAAGATTTTGCACTCAGAATGCATGGCGATCGTCACAGGTCCATGGCGACCGTAACGCAGCTTTAGTGGTGACCCTCGTCACAACATCATGGCGACCGGTGTAACACCCCGTTTTGTCCAATTTATTTAATCGAGTCGATTTAATTATTTTTGTTTTTATATTATTTTATTCTTGACTTTTATTTGGCAATATATTATTTTTCATCGTTATTGTGTTTTATCGCGTTTTGAGAGCGTTTGCGAGATATTTGAGCTGAGGGGTAAAATGGTCATTTTGAGAGGTTAGATATTTTAGAAAAATTAGATATTTTTAATAAATAGAAAGTGGAGAGAAAAAGAGAGAAAAGAAAGGGAAAGGAAAAGAAGAGAAAGAAAAGGAGAAGAAAGAAAGAGAGAAGAGGAGAAAGAGGAAAATCGAAGAAACCTCCGTTTCAATCGCGAATAATCGGGTAAGGGTGAGAAGTTTCGATTATATCTTGCTTGTGTATGTATATGTGTTGTTTGTTGTAATTGTTTTAGTTGTTTCACAACTTTTTCTCATTAATAAATTGATGAACAATTGATAGAAATCGATATTTTCACGGTCGAAACTCGATATAAACTGCGTAGAATACTTGTTGTTAGGATTGGAACATGTTTTGGTTGATATATTGTGATTTGGAAGTGTTTAGATGATATTTGAAGAGGATTTGGGGTGAATTTCGCAGTAGAGATTATGCAGGAAAAATCTGGGGTTGTGCTGCCCATACGCGTAACAGGCAAGGCAATACGCGTATTGGTTAGGGCAATACGCGTATGGTAAGGGGGGAAATGAAGGCAATACGCGTATATAACCCATTTTACACGGCCCTCTGCTGAAGTGCGTAATGGTACGCGTAAGGGGCAAGGCATTACGCGTAACAAGGGAAGCAATACGCGTACGGGGTTTTTAGTGGAATTTTTCGGGAGAAATTAGTCTCTGCCCATACGCGTAGCACTTAGGACATTACGCGTATGGATGTGCGAGCGAACTGGGCATTACGCGTATAGCCCAAGGCAATACGCGTATAACCAGAGAGGGTGCAGAATTTTCCCGATTTCGCGTCCGATACCGTAACTTGTGATCCGTAACTCGGATCGAGGCGTTCTTGGTACCGTTAGAAAGCTATTGAGATGTTCTTTCTTATTAAAATGGTTTTGATATTGGTGGCTGATTTAATTGTGTCGAAAATTTGGAAATGTGTCGTTTTGTCGACTTTTACCGTCTTAACTGTGTGTGATTGATGTGTTATCATGTAATATGCTTTTGATATATAACTTATGACTTGTGTGATGTGGTATGATGTGAATGCATGTGATGAAATGTTGTGATGATGGTTTGTGGCCTAAGGGCAAGTAAATGCAATGTGTTGTGTTTGATTGTATATGCATGATTAAGGATGTTGGAGTGGTTTACGTGGTTGCATATATGTGTGCATTTGATTGTCATGAGTCATTGTATGCCAAGCATCATGATATGCATCTTGTGATATAACATCGTGTGCCTTATACAAAGAGGTGTGAGCGATGATTATAGACGATCGTGTGCCTTATACAAAGAGGTGTGAGCGATCGGGTCGTGTGCCTTATACAAAGAGGTGTGAGCGATCCATAAACGTCGTGTGCCTTATACAAAGAGGTGTGAGTGACGGGGAACATCGTTTGCCCGACGGGGAGTTACACTAAGTAACAAGCGATGATTCTAATAGTTCCTGAGTGAACTAATGATGAGAATGATGGATGGATGGTACCGCATTTGCATAGAGTCGTTGTGTCGGTCTCTCTGCATTTGCATAAATCATCAATGGATTCATTATGTGTGAAAAATCATGAATGGATTGATTATGTGTGGAAAATCACGAATGGATTGATTATGTGTGGGAAATTGTGAATTGATTGATTATGTGTTGAGCTCATGATAGCATTGGTGATTTGATATGTATTCGTGATAAATGCATTGGTTGTGGATAATGTGTTTTATGAATAGACATATGCTACGTGATGTGGTGGTGTGTTTCCATATGTCATAACTTTGGTATGCATTATGTGTGAATATGTTATTATGTTGGTATAATTGATATATGCTATGTGTATTAGTATGTGATGCTTGTGATGAGAATAATTATGCATGTGAATTTATATGTGTTGCATATTATTATGCAATCTTGATTTAGTTGTTATTTCTCACCCTTCTGCTGTGGTTTGTTGCTCTATGAGGCAATTGCAGATTAGTGTCTTGGAAGCTTTTGTGAAGATTAGTTCTCCATCCTTTTGTCAGTCAGTCTGCTCTGATACGTAACACGGGAGTCGGGGGAACGTTTTTGTTATATATGTATACAATTGTAGGATCTATTTTGTATTACCTTTGTATGAATATTTTGATGTTATAAAATGATTTATTTTGTAAAACAAGTCAGTTATGGATCTTTCTGCTTTATTCCATAATTGAACTTTCCTTTTGTTGGAAAAAGTTTCCCTTTTAGGTTTGTTCCATTTTGTGTTATGTATCAAATTTATGAGCAGGGATTGAGTTTTCTTTCTTTAAATGTGGCATCCTTGTTTCTGTCTAAGAATAATAAATTTTTATCTACTCTGATTTATTTATGTATTATTTATTCGCGATGGGAATTGGGGTGTTACATTAGTGGTATCAGAGCAGGTTGGTCCGTCTGGCCAAGTCGTTGAGTCAGTTGGTGTGACAGTTGAATACTGTCGATGTTGTTTGTTCCTTAGTATGTGATATGTGTGTGAAACACTGTCAGTGCTTTCTGGTTTTCTAATCTTTTGTCTTCAGGTTTGAGAATGAGATAAGTGGGGGAGGAGCTTGTGCTTCTCCATGTTGCTTCAGGTGTGGAGCGTTGGCTCAGTGTGTTGTAAATTGCAAGAGTGTAAGTGTTGTTTGGACAGTGTTGTTCCCGATTTCGGAGGAATGCGGAGGTAAGGTTTGTGTCAACTAAGGATTTGTGCCTTAGGTAGTTTTGTCCACAGGATGTAAGGAATGCTATTATAGTTTGGTAAAGACGGTTTATGCCCCATCATGATTGCCGGCTGTCTATTGACAAATTGAGGAACTGATTACCCTTAATCTCTTGTTGATAGTAGACGAAATTATGTTGGATGGAATAGACGTGTCTTTCTGGCTTTGATAGTGTGTGCAATGAGTTGTTTGGAATTTAAGAAAATGGTTACAGATTGTTTTGTTGAGTCGATGAAGATTCTTATATCGGAAGATGAGGTGGATTCGAGGTTTTTGTATGTTGGTCAAGTTGGGAAGTCATTGAGAGAGAATGATTGGGTATTATTAAGGGCTGCTTCTCAGAGAGTAGAGATTGAACTTAATTGGACGAAGGTGAATAGTTGAGGTTTATATCTACTAAGTAAGTAGAAAACTCTTAGTATATGGGACTAAGATGTTTGTTTTGTCTGGGATGATAGTGTTCTGGAAATCGGCAGGAAGTCACAGTGATGGGTCGTCAGTTGCGCATGGTTTTCAGATGTGTTTTTGGATGGAACATTAGGGTGTTGTCTTAGAGAGCTCCAGTATTGTTAGCCACAAAAAGGATGAATGATTGAACGGAATAACAAGCATGATGTGTATAATGGTATTGAGACTATGGAAAGTAAAACTTAGAGTTCTGGTGAGGTTTGGAGTCTTTGGAGTTTTAGAGCATTAATGGAAATCTTGAGAAAACCCTAGGTGTGGATGTAATATTTGAGATTTCTTTTTGGTTGGTTGTTGCTACATGTTAGGATTTATGGAATTTGGACTGTTAAGAGAAGAAATTGTGTATGGATTACTAACAGTTGAATAAGGTAACGATTGAGAATAAGTGTCCTCTTTCATGAATAGATAACTGGAATTGGTTTGGTTGAGTTTGAGTGAAATCACAATTGTTTGGAATGTTTGATAAGAGTGGTGAATTGTGTGAGTTCAGGCTTTGATCGACGTAATGTGACTGGTTATGTTTGTTATCGTCAGGGTAGGCTGTTATTTACTCGGTTAAGCTTGCATGTGAGTAACCAGTTACCCAGTGAAAAATTTTGCAAAAGCTTTAAGAATTTATATCTTTTGGAATTTGGTTGGGCATTACAACATACAGTGATGTTATTTGGTGTTAGTAATGCATCTGTAATATTTATGGAGTAGATGAATCGTATCTCCCATATTTATTTGGATAAGTTCGTAATGGCTTTGATTGAGGATATTCAGATCTGTTATAAACTCAGAGGAAGAACAGGTAAAGTGTTTGAGATTTGAATTACAAGTGTTGAAAAGAGATGAAGTTTTATGCTAAGTTATTCGAATGAGAATTTTGGTTGAAAAAGGTTAGTTTTCTTGGATATGTTATTTCGGATGAGAGTATGGTTCATTGATCCATCGGGAGTAGATGCAGTTCTACAATGAGAGACTCCGAAGTCGGTTAAGGAGATTAGAAATTGTTGGGCTTAGTTGGTTGTTACTGCAGGCTATGGAAGACTTTGCTAAGTTCGTACTTCTGGTATCTCAGTTGACTTGCAAGAGGGTAAAGTCGTGGCTCATGATTTACGACAATTGAGGATTCATAAAAGGGTCTATACTATTCTGGATTTGGAATTGGTTGCGGTTGTATTATGTTGGAATATTTGGAGGTATTATCTTTGTGGTTCTAGGTTCGAAGTGTTTAGTAATCACAAGAATATTGAGTACTTATTTGGTCTGAAGGAATAGAGTATGAGACAACGAGGATGGTTAGAATTTGTGACGAGTTATGAATTTGGCTTGGATTATCCTTCAGGAAGAGCTAATGTCGTGCATGAGGAGTTAAGTCGATAATCCTTGCATATGGTTGTTTTGATGGTCAGAGAATTAAAATTATTTGAGCAATTCTGAGACTTGTGCCTCGTGTATGAGATAACACAGGAGAGTGTGAGGTTGGGAATATTAAAAGTGAACAGTGATTTTTGGTGAATATGAGGAAGAGTTAGACTTTGGACGTGAGATTGGTAGTTTGATGGTTACGGGTAATCAGAGTGCGCAACGGAAGCGTGATGTGGCACATTTTGTATATGCGGGTGGGACTTGTAAGAGTTCATAGGTCAAACATTGGGAACATGTAGGAATGGTGAGACTATTGGACGTTTCAGGATGGAAGTGTTAAGTGAAAGGTTTAAATATTATTCATGGGCTACTATGTAGATGGACGTTTTGGTTGTATGTTCGATTGGTAAATCGTAGCATTGTTGTAATATTGTTGCGTGACAAGGATATTGGTATTGTAGTTACGTAGAGGTTATTGAAGCGATGTTGTGTCGTGGAACTTTATGTTCTTGTTTGTGTTGTTGCCTCGTTTCCATCGTGATGGTCCGAGTGCGAGTATCTAATTCCTGTGTGTGTTCGTAGCTTAAGTATTCTTCTAGTCGCGAGTTAGTCGTCAAGTGCATTGTATGGGCTTTGCAACTTGTCGTTGTAGTTGTCGTCGTTGTCGTGTCGTTGTTGTAGCTACTGTTAGCAAGGTGGTTTATCAGTTTGTGTTATTCGTGGTGCGTCTTTGGTTGGCATGTCGGTTTGTTAGTCGGATGCGAGAGTCGTATCCGGAGTTATTCGTATCGGTTATATTTTCGAGGACGAAAATGTCTAAGTGGGGGAGAATTGTAACGCCCCGTTTTGTCCAATTTATTTAATCGAGTCGATTTAATTATTTTTGTTATTATATTATTTTATTCTTGACTTTTATTTGGCAATATATTATTTTTCATCGTTATTGTGTTTTATCGCGTTTTGAGAGCGTTTGCGAGATATTTGAGCTGAGGGGTAAAATGGTCATTTTGAGAGGTTAGATATTTTAGAAAAATTAGATATTTTTAATAAATAGAAAGTGGAGAGAAAAAAAAGGGAAATGAAAAGAAGATAAAGAAAAGGAGAAGAAAGAAAGAGAGAAGAGGAGAAAGAGGAAAATCGAGGAAACCTCCGTTTCAATCGCGAATAATCGGGTAAGGGTGAGAAGTTTCGATTATATCTTGCTTGTGTATGTATATATGTTGTTTGTTGTAATTGTTTTGGTTGTTTCACAACTTTTTCTCATTAATAAATTGATGAACAATTGATAGAAATCGATATTTTCACGATCGAAACTCGATATAAACTGCGTAGAATACTTGTTGTTAGGATTGGAACATGTTTGGGTTGATATATTGTGATTTGGAAGTGTTTAGATGAGATTTGGAGAGGATTTGGGGTGAATTTCGCAGCAGAGATTATGCAGGAAAAATTCTGGGTTGCGCTGCCCATACGCGTAACAGGCAAGGCAATACGCGTATTGGTTAGGGCAATACGCGTATGGCAATGGGGGAAATGAGGGCAATATGTGTATGTAACCCATTTTACACGGCCCTCTACTGAAATGCGTAATGGTACGCGTAAGGGGCAAGGCATTACGCCTAACAAGGGAAGTAATACGCGTACGAGGTTTTTAGTGGAATTTTTGGGGAGAAATTAGTCTCTGCCCATACGCGTGGCACTTAGGGCATTACGCGTATGGATGTGCGAGCGAACTGGGCATTACGCGTATAGCCCAAGGCAATACGCGTATGACCAGAGAGGGTGCAAAATTTTCCCGATTTCGCGTCCGATGCCGTAACTTGTGATCCGTAACTCAGATCGAGGCGTTCTTGGTACCGTTAGAAAGCTATTGAGATGTTCTTTCTTATTAAAATGGTTTTGATATTGGTGGCCGATTTAATTATATCGGGAATTTGGAAATGTGTCATTTTGTCGACATTTACCATCTTAACTGTATGTGATTGATGTGTTATCATACAATATGCTTTTGATATATAACTTATGACTTGTGTGTTGTGGTATGATGTGAATGCATGTGATGAAATGTTGTGATGATGCTTTGTGGCCTAAGGGCAAGTAAATGCAATGTGTTGTGTTTGATTGTATATGCATGATTAAGGATGTTGGAGTGGTTTTCATGGTTGCATATATGTGTGCATTTGATTGTCATGAGTCATTGTATGCCAAGCATCATGATATGCATCTTGTGATGTCGTGTGCCCTAGTGGGTGTGAGCGACGAAACGGTTCCAGAGGGAATCCGCTATAACATCGTGTGCCTTATACAAAGAGGTGTGAGCGATGATTATAGACGATCGTGTGCCTTATACAAAGAGGTGTGAGCGATGATTATAGACGATCGTGTGCCTTATACAAAGAGGTGTGAGCGATCGGGTCGTGTGCCTTATACAAAGAGGTGTGAGCAATCCATAAATGTCGTGTGCCTTATACAAAGAGGTGTGAGCGACGGCGAATATCGTTTGCACGACGGGGAGTTACACTAAGTAACAAGCGATGATTCTAATAGTTCCTGAGTGAACTAATGATGAGAATAATGGATGGATGGTACCCGCATTTGCATAGAGTCGTTGTGTCGGTCTCTCTGCATTTGCATAAATTATGAATGGATTGATTTTGTGTGGAAAATCATGAATGGATTCATTATGTGTGGGAAATCATGATTGGATTGATTATGTGTGGGAAATTGTGAATTGATTGATTATATGTTGAGCTCGTGATAGCATTGGTGATTTGATATGTATTTGTGATAAATGCATTGGTTGTGGATAATGTGCTTTATGAATAGACATATGCTACGTGATGTGGTGGTGTGTTTCCATATGTCATAACTTTGGTATGCATTATGTGTGAATATGTTATTATGTTGGTATAATTGATATATGCTATCTACCATATAAGAAAATCTGCTACCACCAAAATTACCCTTTAACCCTTTTGGACACGTGTCATCATTTGAGAGCCCTTCTGTTTTGCCACATAACAAATCCTTTGAATCTTTATTTTCTCTCTCGTCCTTTCCTCTTTCTCTTTCATTCTCACTTTTTTCTCTTTCTCTCTCAGCGTGCTTCCCTATTCTTCTTTCTCTTTCTCAAACTTCTACCTCTTCTTCTTCTTCCTCTTCATCACCATACTCTTCTCCCTCTTTTGGTATCTTCGTAGCACACCGAAACAAGAATGGCGTGCGAATCGGTTTAGGGCTGAATTGTGATTTTAGGGTTTCATCTATTTTTTCCAATTTCTTCTTATTTAGTGTTTGTTGTTTCAGGTTTGCTTGTGTTGGCTCATGCGGAAGGGGAAGATGCATGGAAAACTGAATCGGATCGAAATTTCTTTGGTGAAATAAACAACTGTGTATCTGTGGCTTCGGCTGAGTTGGAAACGGGTAGACAAAGAAGGAGATTGTCTAAGTATGGTATTTTGCCCTTTCAGTTTATATAGATGAAATTGATGAACCCTAATCCCTATTTTACCCTTTCAGTTTATCGATTCCGCTGTCACAGATTTTAGATCTTGAAGGTAGAACCTGTTATCTTTGTAACTTCATATGTTTTTGGTTTGGAAGTTTATTTGATTTTTGTGGTTGTTGCAATCGATATCTGAGTTAAAACAGGGATGGTGGGTTGAGCATTTTACGACGGTGTGCGGTTTTGCGGTGGTGGATCTGTAGTAAATATTTGTTAATATTACAGGTAGTCTTCGTATTAAACCTTCCACTTCAAATATTTGTTTTACATATTTGCCTATGCTATTTAACTTGAATAATATAATTTTTTAGGGCATCACTAAATAGGATGCAGATTGAGCAAATTGGGATAAGATGATGGCTTTGATAAACTGCAAATTTGTTTTGTGATTTTATGATTATTTGTGAGTTTCTTATGTTATGTTAACTTAACATCAACAAGAATTTTGGTATTACTGGGAATCCTAATTTGTGTTCATTTTGAATTTTGTAGAATGGGCTTGATACTAAGGTTGAGAAGTCGAGGAAGCAAATGAAGGAGAGGAAGAACAAGGTAAAAAAGATTCATGGTGTAAAGAAGGTAAAACATGTGGGTTATCTTGGATTTTTAACTCAAATACTTCGTAAGATTCTATGTTTGAGGCTACACCCAAGCACCTAATTGACAACTATTAAATTTCAGGAAGAAGAATCATCATTCAAACAATTAATATATGGGTATGAATCTCAATTAGCACGGGAAGATGCGGTAATCCTGAAATTGTTGTATGTATTGATGTTTGCCTAAACATATAATGTTGTCTAACTAACTCATAACTGCAGCTAAATGAATGACATGATGCATGGAATGAATAGGATAAGGATTTTAAGAAACAAGGAATCAACAAACACGGTATCACATATAACCTTTATTGTTCAACAGATTTATTCAGGCTAATATTTAGAACATTTTGATCATCTTTGATATTCGGCTAAGTTCAACAAAATTTATGTGTTTCTGAGCAATACATAGTTAATTTTGTTACAATAACCAACTGAATTATGTTTTCCAAATTAATGTTTTGTTTATGTGAATTCTTCATACAAACAGATTATTTTTGGAGCAAGCTAAAATCAGAGGCTGTAAAAAAGGTATTTTGAATTCGTTACACATATAAATAGAAATAGAGAGTGGTGTGTGTTTTGAACAAGGATGTGTTAGTATATCATAGTATCTGTGTTATAACTGTGACGTTGGTGTTACAACGATTTATGTCATTTACGTGTCATTGGTGTCAAGAAAACTTAGAATGAGACTTAGCTCATTGGTTCAATGTTTCAACAGGTTGGTACAGAAGAATCAGAGAAATTTTTCCAGGCATTCCAACAAATTCATAAGAGACTGGTTTGTGTAAAAGGATTATCATTTTGATTATTGTTTCATAGAATAAACTATGGAAAATATTTTCGCTGAAACATTAAACCAAATTCTAAAATTATGCATATGACACATTTATAATGATGTTTCTCATTTATGTTAATGTTGTTTTAATGTATTAAACACAAACTTCTTTTATTGTTTTATTTTTTCAGGTGCAACTGCAGAGACTGTTCGTGATCGTCTTATTTAGCCGAAAATCTGCTACCACCAAAATTACCCTTTAACCCTTTTGGACACGTGTCATCATTTGAGAGCCCTTCTGTTTTGCCACATAACAAATCCTTTGAATCTTCATTTTCTCTCTCGTCCTTTCCTCTTTCTCTTTCATTCTCACTTTTTTCTCTTTCTCTCTCAGCGTGCTTCCCTATTCTTCTTTCTCTTTCTCAAACTTCTACCTTTTCTTCTTCTTCCTCTTCATCACCATACTCTTCTCCCTCTTTTGGTATTTTCGTAGCACACCGAAACAAGAATGGCGTGCGAATCGGTTTAGGGTTGAATTGTGATTTTAGGGTTTCATCTATTTTTTCCAATTTCTTCTTATTTAGTGTTTGTTGTTTCAGGTTTGCTTGTGTTGGCTCATGTGGAAGGGGAAGATGCGTGGAAAACTGAATCGGATCGAAATTTCTTTGGTGAAATAAACAACTGTGTATCTGTGGCTTCGGCTGAGTTGGAAACGGGTAGACAAAGAAGGAGATTGTTTAAGTATGGTATTTTGCCCTTTCAGTTTATATAGATGAAATTGATGAACCCTAATCCCTATTTTACCCTTTCAGTTTATCGATTCCGCTGTCACAGATTTTAGATCTTGAAGGTAGAACCTGTTATCTTTGTAACTTCATATGTTTTTGGTTTGGAAGTTTAGTTGATTTTTATGGTTGTTGCAATCGATATCTGAGTTAAAACAGGGATGGTGGGTTGAGCATTTTACGACGGTGTGCGGTTTTGCAGTGGTGGATCTGTAGTAAATATTTGTTAATATTACAGGTAGTCTTCGTATTAAACCTTCCACTTCAAATATTTGTTTTACATATTTGCCTATGCTATTTAACTTGAATAATATAATTTTTTAGGGCATCACTAAATAGGATGCAGATTGAGCAAATTGGGATAAGATGATGGCTTTGGTAAACTGCAAATTTGTTTTGTGATTTTATGATTATTTGTGAGTTTCTTATGTTATGTTAACTTAACATCAACAAGAATTTTGGTATTACTGGGAATTATAATTTGTGTTCATTTTGAATTTTGTAGAATGGGCTTGATAATAAGGTTGAGAAGTCAAGGAAGCAAATGAAGGAGAGGAAGAACAAGGTCAAAAAGATTCATGGTGTAAAAGGTAAAACATGTGGGTTATCTTGGATTTTTAACTCAAATACTTCGTAAGATTCTATGTTTGAGGCTACACCCAAGCACCTAATTGACAACTATTAAATTTCAGGAAGAAGAATCATCATCCAAACAATTAGTATATGGGTATGAATCTCAATTAGCACAGGAAGATGCAGTAATCCTGAAATTGTTGTATGTATTGATGTTTGCCTAAACATATAATGTTGTCTAACTAACTCATAACTGCAGCTAAATGAATGACATGATGCATGGAATGAATAGGATAAGGATTTTAAGAAACAAGGAATCAACAAACACAGTATCACATATAACCTTTATTGTTCAACAGATTTATTCAGGCTAATATTTAGAACATTTTGATCATCTTTGATATTCGGCTAAGTTCAACAAAATTTATGTGTTTCTGAGCAATACATAGTTAATTTTGTTACAATAACCAACTGAATTATGTTTTCCAAATTAATGTTTTGTTTATGTGAATTCTTCATACAAACAGATTATTTTTGGAGCAAGCTAAAATCAGAGGCTGTAAAAAAGGTATTTTGAATTCGTTACACATATAAATAGAAATAGAGAGTGGTGTGTGTTTTGGACAAGGATGTGTTAGTATATCATAGTATCTGTGTTATAACCGTGACATTGGTGTTACAACGATTTATGTCATTTACGTGTCATTGGTGTCAAGAAAACTTAGAATGAGACTTAGCTCATTGGTACTAATGTTTCAACAGGTTGGTACAGAAAAATCGGAGAAATTTTTCCAGGCATTCCAACAAATTCATAAGAGACTGGTTTGTGTAAAAGGATTATCATTTTGATTATTGTTTCATATAATAAACTATGGAAAATATTTTCGCTGAAACATTAAACCAAATTCTAAAATTATGCATATGACACATTTATAATGATGTTTCTCATTTATGTTAATGTTGTTTTAATGTATTAAACACAAACTTCTTTTATTGTTTTATTTTTTCAGGTGCAACTGCAGAGACTGTTCGTGATCGTCTTATTTAGGTATATAAAATGTTACATTTACTTGGAATTGAGATCTTTATTCCTGTGTTTTACTTTTTGAATAATCAAACTTGGGAGTGTTTTTCCTCACTTTTAAATCTTACGTTTGTATATGATTATTGATTTGGATATGGTTAATGCTATTATTTAATATTGATGGTTAATGCTATTATTTAATATTGATGGTAATTATTTAATATTGATGGATATATTATATTTTTATCTGAAGTATTTGTATTCAGTATTTGTCATGAAATTATTCTAATTCCTGTAAAATATTTTGAATCATTAAGTGATTGTTATTTTTGTAATATTAACAGAACTAATAATTATTTTTCTGTTACTTATAGGCAAGTTTGTTTTATGCTGAGAAGAAGTTAAGGCCTGAATGATACAAGTCCCTTTTGACTTTCTTCTGTTTCTATTAAACTTAAAAAAATATTAACGATTTATTCCTATTTCCCATGCTAATAGCATGCTTTTTGAATTTCAATTAATGTTATGCACTGCAGACCTTTAGTTTTGCTTTTGTATTTTATTTTCACCTAGAATATTTTTTTACTATTATTTTGGAAGATTTGGTCAAGTAAGTGTCTACTCATATCAGACTTGATATTGACAGAAAAATACATTATATATACTTTGTTTAATATACATTTAATAGTAATTTAAATCATTATATCACTATGATCATTATTATCATTATATCATTATCAACTTATTTATAGTAATTTAAATCATTTTATTATCTCATTTATGGTTTTGAAATTAATTAATTAATTAAATAGTGTTTATTATTAATATAAATATGGAAAAATTATATATTACTTATTCAAATACATTTTATAAATGATGCAAACCAAACATTTTTTTATATGAAACATGATGCTAATTTAAATATTGATAAATATAAATTTCTCGAACATTTATTTAAAAGTATTTAAAAAATATTATGGAGCTTATTTGTAAATAAGTGCATCTTTATCTTTATTGCATGGAATGCTCCATGATGAGATTGACTCTTTTTGTAAACAAATATATAGTATATTTTATGGCTGGTGCTACAAACACACATGGACTTGCACACTTCTCACATCATCTTTTGCAAACAACTGGAAAAGCACTGTTACGTTGTAACTTTATTACTGAATGATCTCAACTTTATATGTTGTACATATCATTATACTGTTTTTATTACATAAATAAATAAATAAATATTGCTATCAATTATTATTTATTTTTATTATAATTGAGTATAAGGAAGGATTATACTTTGCTATTTTTGTCTTTAATTTTGAATTTTGTGTCACCTCACCATATTTATCACTTAATATTATTATAGAGTTATATGTCACCATAAATAACTTTCAATGTTAGAGTTAAGATTTCTAATATTTTTACTTGAAAATCGTGTAGTCTTGGCTATGCATAGAAAAGGGAAAGATTGGACTTTTGAAAATAATGCTCATAAATGTCTTTAATTATAATAATAAAATAAAAACATAGCTACGCAGAAAAACGGAAAAGATTGGCCTTTTGAAAAGAATGTTTATAAATGACTTTAATTAAAATAATAAAAAAAAATACTATAAAAGTATTATGCAGTTTTCATTAGACATTTAATATATAAATACCTTTATAATCTTTATATTCAATTGTCATTATTAGTTTAGTTATTACACTGTTTCAATTACTTATAAATCAATAGATCATTATTAATTTGAAAAAAAAAAACCATTTTTGATGATGAAACATTTTATTGACTATAATTTTATTTTTTTAACTTATAAATGTTTATTTGTCATAATAATTATCAATAATAATTTTATTTAAAATAATTAGAATCCAATATTATTTATTTATAGAACTAAATATGTTTTTATTTTTTTAAATATAATAATTTTGTTTTTCATCCATCTAAATAAAATAATTAAATACCATTTTATAGAAACATTACATTTTTAAACTGTGGAGATATAATTATTAATATCCAATATATTGTATTATATCATTTATAATATATTTATTGATTGATGAGAGGCGAGTATTATTTTATACCATTTATAATATCTAATAATTATTATTAATATTTTTTATAATTTATGCAAGTATAAAAAATGCACAAGTCATAGATATTTAAACGTGTTTATAAGAATATATTATATTAAAATTTATTTTGCAAATCGATGTATTTGATATATATAAATATATATATATATATATATATATATATATATATATATATATATATATATATATATATATATATATATATATCGATATAATTTATCTATCATATAAGAACTATTATATGTTTTGGAAAATATTTTACGAATTTAAATGGTATAATGATATAAATATTCATTTTAATATATTTATAAACGGGAAAAACTTTAGTATTGATTACAATATTATTATAAATTTTGTCAAAACAAAACTTATTAGTTTCATTTAAAATTTTGTTGACTCTCATACTCTTACTTATTATTTTTATAAACATAACTTATAAATATTGTCAAAACAAACGGGAAAAACATTTTATATACGGGAAAAAACACTATTGTTATAATCGGGATCAACGTTACTACTTATCCAAATTTTGAACAATAGAATTTTATCGACCTTTTTTTTTAAATATATGAAAACAATTTACGAAATCTATTATAAAATATTGACTTCATTTTTTAAAATTGTATTCTCTCTTATAAAATATTTGTCTTATTTTGAAATCATATTATTTTTCATATTTTCGTTTACATTTCATCTTCTACGTTTATTACTATTTCAACTTAAATTTAATATTATTCTTATAAACTTTTTTTATAAACGGGAAAAACTTTACTTTTGATTCAAATATAATTATAACTTATGTCAAAACAAAAATAATATTTTAATTTAAATATTTTTATAAATGCGAAAAACTTTACCATTTATTCAAATATATTTATAAATACTTTCAAAAAACAATTAATATTTATATACGAAAAAAATACATCATTTATTTCGTGAAACATTTTAATTCTTCTAAACGAAATAACATACATTTTTTGATTCAAATAGTTTTATAAACATTGTCACAAACTAAAAATATTCATTCTCATATTTTTACAAACGGGAAAAACTTGACTATTGATTATAATATTTTTTTAAAATAATGTCAAAACAAAACTTATTATTTTCATTTGATTTTATTTTTAAACGAAATCAGCTTTACTATTTATTCAAATTTATTTTTAAATAGTGTCAAAACAAATATATAATGTTTTTCGTATTTTTTTTCATAACTAACTGGTGACGTATGCGCAGTCCACACCAGAACCCGTGCGGACGCACGGGTTTCCTACTAGTGTGTATTAGTATGTGATGCTTGTGGTGAGTATAATTATGCATGTGAATTTATATGTGTTGCATATTATTATGCAATCTTGATTTAGTTGTTATTTCTCACCCTTCTGCTGTGGTTTGTTGCTCTATGAGGCAATTGCAGATTAGTGTCTTGGAGGCTTTTGTGAAGATTAGTTCTCCATCCTTTTGTCAGTCTGTCTGCTCTGATTCGTAACACGGGAGTCGGGGGAACGTTTTTGTTATATATGTATACAATTGTAGGATCTATTTTGTATTACCTTTGTATGAATATTTTGATGTTATAAAATGATTTATTTTGTAAAACAAGTCAGTTATGGATCTTTCCGCTTTATTCCATAATTGAATTTTCCTTTTGTTGGAAAAAGTTTCCCTTTTAGGTTTGTTCTATTTTGTGTTATGTATCAAATTTATGAGCAGGGATTGAGTTGTCTTTCTTTAAATGTGGCATCCTTGTTTCTGTCTAAGAATAATAAATTTTTATCTACTCTGATTTATTTATGTATTATTTATTCGCGATGGGAATTAGGGTGTTACAACCGGCACAAGTGTATTTCTCATAATCCAATTTTAAATTATGTGGACCACTCAACGGGTATCAACTCAACCACAACCACGTTCAACCAGTCAAGGGAATGCTTCAGATAATATCGGCCACTAACTTTCACCTGGAGATTTTTTCTCCTTGTTTCACGACAACTACTCAAGGCTATAAAATGAAAGCAGTTTTCTACACAAACTCTGGCTCTCTCGCTCTAAACCTTACGTGAATTTTTCTGCAGAATTAAATTTCCCTAGTTTGCTACTTCCTTTACTTTTCCAAGTCCCCTTTCTCCTTTTTAAACACTTAAATAGCAATAGTTTCCTACACCAGGGAGCTATTGCACCTTAGTTAGTAGCTTATTTGGCTTTACGTTCTTATTGTTCGAGCAAGCAAATCCTGCCGACCTGTGGAAGATTGTGTTCTCAAGACTAATTGTTTCCAGGTTTTTATTAATTAATAAGAATTGTGTTTTTAGTTTTAAATTACTATGCATGAATTATTATTCTATTGTTTCTGTTTGTGTATGGCTGTACTAGTTAGGATGTCTGGCTAAACCATTTATATCGGTATGTAATTAAGTCGATCGGAAAGGGTTCGACCGGTCATAGGTAACTTTGACAATTTATTTTTCTGGTTCCAATTTCTTAATTTAATTGACCTTTGTTACGAGAGTAAAAAGGTAACAAAGGTTACGATCAATAAAACGAGAGTTTGCGATTTTAACCGGATAGCTGAAGCTGGACATTGGTTTTAAACACAGCGAGAGCGCTTTAAAATCAATTATGACTTATTAATTTTCAAAAAGTATTTTTAAATTCAAATGGGCTAGCGAGAGCAGACATTCTGATTTAGGAGTATAGTCAGAGTCAATAACACGAGAGTGTGAGGTAAAGACTTTTAAATTGGTATTTTTCTACTGAGAATTATTTTGACTATTAAGCCGTCGATTTGTTGAACCCCTGATGATTGATGAGTTACGTACCGGTATTCCATCATATCTTGTTTAAATCTAAGCTTTAGTTTACCTTTAGTTTTTCGTTTGCACATTATCTAAAAATCACCCGCCTTAGCTAAACATAGTAACAATCCGATAACACTAGTTTGATTATCAGTCCCTGTGGGTTCGATATCATTTAAAACTACGCGATTAGACTGTACGCTTGCAGTTAGTAACCCCGATAGACTTATAAAGTCGCGATCAAGTTTTGGCGCCGTTGTCGGGGACTGATTTAGTCAATAGTGTGATTCCTTTGTTGCGTCGTATAGACTAAGGCAACAAATTCCCTAATTTGCCGGTTGTATGCCAAGTACTCGCTCAAAAGGCGAAGACCTAACGCAACCGACAGACGAACCTGAGCGTCTTCTTAGTGTAAGACAACGAATTAGAAAATACTGTTTAGAACACGAAATTCCTTTTCCTGACTCGGAATCTGACTCTGAATCTGAATCTAAACCTGAAACTAAGCCAGACATGGCCGAAGGACCTCAGAACCGTCCTCTTAAGTACTATGCCATTCCTTCGCAGGCTGAACCACATAACAGCATCGCTGCCCCTGCCATCGAGGCAAATAACTTTGAGCTAAAACCTTCGTTGTTATCAGCTGTACAACAGAACCAATTTTCTGGTGGTCCCACGAAGGATCCAAACTTACATTTGTCAGTGTTCTTGCAATATGCAGACACAGTGAAAGCAAATGGTGTCAGCCCCGAAGCAATAAGACTACGTCTTTTCCCTTTCTCGTTAAGAGATAGAGCTAGAGCTTAGCTCCAGTCTCTACCGTCCAACTCTGTCACTACATGGGATGAGTTGAAGAAGGTATTCTTAGCACGATATTTCCCACCAAGCAAGACGGTTATGCTAAGAGCCCAAATTAATGGATTCAAACAAAAGGACAACAAATTTCTTTTCGAAGCATGGGAAAGATACAAGGACATGATGAGGCTTTGTCCACATCACGGTCTAGAAGAGTGGTTGATCATCCATACCTTTTACAATGGTCTCTTGTATAACACAAGAATGACAATAGACGCTGCCGCGGGTGGCGCATTAATGGATAAACCCTACGCTGAGGCTCATGCACTTATCGAAAGTATGGCTCAAAATCACTATCAGTGGGGAAGTGAAAGAACCTCTATAGAGAAACCTCCAACGAAAGGCGGTATGTACGAGATAAATGGCCTTTACCAAGTAAATGCTAAAGTGGATGCTCTTACTCAAAAGGTTGACAGTTTGACCCTGACACCTACAGCCACCGTGGCTGTCGTAGCTCCAAATTGCGAGTTATGCGGAGTTCCTGGGCATGCTGCCCCTGAATGTCAAATTTTAACAGGAGTTTCCACGGACCAAGTGAATTATGCTCAAGGAAACCCTTACTCAAACACCTACAACCCAGGTTGGAGAAACCATCCGAACCTTTCGTACAAAAACAACAACGCTTTGTATGCACCTGGACAAGCTCGTGTTGTACCACCGGGTTATCAAAAAGCTGTCGTAGCTGCTCCTAATGTTCCTAGAAAGTCTAACCTTGAAACGATGAGGGAGAACTTCATTGCTGCACAGGCTCAACAGAACAAGGAGTTCCTTAACCAAAATGTTCACACTAGTGAGAAAATTAAACAATTAGCCAACAAGGTTGACGCTCTAGCCACTCACAACAAAATGTTAGAAACACAAATCTCACAAGTGGCTCAACAACAAGCAGTTACCGCTGCCCCAACTGGGAATCTTCCAAGACAAACTCAACCTAATCCGAAGGGACATGCAAATGCTATAACACTTCGGAGTGGAACGGAGCTAGATGGACCTACTGACCCAAGGATCAAAAATCCATCCATGTATCAAAAGCCTAGTAAGGAGTCTGAAAAGGAAGATGAACCAAAGGAAAACGAAAAAGAAGATGATGGCAAAGAGGCCGAAGAGAAAGAAGAACCATATGTGCCTCTGCCACCTTATAAACCACCTATCTCGTATCCTCAAAGATTTGCTAAATCTAAAAACATAGGACAGTTTAAGAAATTCGTTGAACTTCTGAAACAATTGAATGTTACAATACCTTTTACAGAAGCAATCACGCAAATGCCCTCCTATGCTAAGTTCTTAAAAGAAATTCTATCTAATAAGAAAAAGCTTGAGGATACTGAAATCGTTATGCTTACTGCAGAGTGTAGCGATATAATCCAAAACAACATGCCTCCTAAGCTAAAAGACCCTGGTAGTTTTTCTATACCATGTGTGATTGGAAAGTTTGTCATAGACAAAGCCCTATGTGACTTAGGAGCCAGCATTAGCTTAACGCCCTTATCTATTTGTAAAAAGCTCAACATGGGAGAACTGAGACGAACAAAAATGTCCGTACAACTAGCTGATCGTTCAGTGAAATTTCCTTTAGGAATGCTAGAAAATGTTCCAGTACGTATAGGACAATTCTATATTCCTACAGATTTTATAATTATGGACATTAAGGAAGACTCAAACATCCCTATCATTTTAGGAAGACCGTTCCTAGCCACAGCCGGAGATGTGAAAAAAGGAAAACTAACTTTTGAGGTTGGCGAAGAAAAGGTAGAATTTATCCTCTCATAATTCTTCAAAGCACCTGCTATAGAGGATTTGTGTTGTTTCTTAGATGTTATTGATGAATGCGTTAAAGAAATGGAGAAGCAACAAAATATGTATTCTGAAGTGCTGAAAATTCCAATGCCACGAATTTTTGAAGATGATAATTGGCGTGGGGAATACCAAGATAATAATCTAAGTGAATGTCTCGCACTCACTCCTGACCCTATGCCTTGCCCAAAGAAACCCATTGTAGAACTGAAAACACTACCCAAAGATCTAAGGTATAAATTCCTAGATACAGAACTCGAACGACCAGTTATAGTCAATGTTAGGGGTGGACATCGGTTCGGGTCGGTTCGGGTTCGGGCCCAAAACCCTAAACCGACCCAACTCTCGGGTGAAAAATGCGACCCAATTCTGTCCGTTTCAACATCGGTTTTCTTCGGGTTCAGTTTTTTTCGGGTTCGGATTTGAAATTCGGTTTTTTTCGGGTTTATCAATGTTGGGCCAGTTTTAAAAATATTCAAATATTCCTTTTTTCACATATCAACTATTTTTTTATTTATTAGAATATGGACCTCATCTATGACATTTTAAAACAAAACCAAATTCAACAAATTTAGTGACATTTATAAAGTCAAACACAACCAAATAGAGTTTGCTAAAATAAAACTCAATACATATAAAATCTAAGTTTTTTTAGCACATAAATGTTTGCTCAAATTTAATACAACTATTATAAACTTAATACAACCAGCATAAAATAACATCAACACAACCAATCACAAATTTGTTAGCACAGTATAAAACACGAGTTATCTTCCTTAAGCTTCATAATCTTTTTCTCCCATTTCTTTCAATTCCTAAAATATACAAGAGCGCACATCAATTAATTTTGTATGCAACATATTACAAGTCGACGAAAGAACAAATAGCAGCAAGGAAGAATGGAAAAGGAGAGATGAATGTGTCAGAATTGGTAATTGGTATTAGTAAGGCTAGTGCTACTGTCCAAGATGAAGCCAACATCAACAAGATAACTCCTTCCACTATCAAATTACCATATAATGATTTACTATTGTGAAGAATATACAAGAGCACATATTAGAATAAAAGCACATTAAAATGTGGCTAGCATGAATTAATATACTGACATGAAATTAATATACTGTTGTTGAAAAGTGAATTTACTAACTTACTAAGTTACCCACATATGAGTATAATTAATATACTAACTTACTAAGAAGTTAAACATACAGTAAACTATACCTTTTTCATATCTTGGTCCAATCCTAGCCACCACCGACCTCTCCTTACATTCATTGGCAACAAGTTATATTTTTGCTAACTAACTCAGTCCAACTAATCTTCAAGTTACAGACCAACAGCTACCACACTATATTAGGCAAACCAAGTAATTAATGAAAAATGACAAGGAAGCACATCAAAAACCTAAGGCAAAGAGTATATTCAATTTGTTGAGAAATTATTATCCAGAGCAATAGAACTGATTTCTCAGCATATAACTATTTCATGCTCAAGTGCGAGAAACGCATGCAAGAGAGAACATGGATTTGTGCCAGAAAACTCTACCTTAGGATCTCTTAGATAATGAACAATTTCTTCAAGTTCAGCCTTTGCCTCATCCACACCTGAACAGACCATTTCATAATCGGCAAGACAAATTCAGCAAGACAATTTCACATTGCAACCGAAGAAAAAGAAGTAAAATTTTGAACTAAATTAAACTTACTCTTTCAAAACTTACTCTTTTAATTTTGAACTAAATTAAACTTTGCTCAAGTGCAGCATTTGCATTCTCAAGATTGCAAGAAGCTACATGATTTTCACAAGTGAGCAACAAATGGATCCAATACAAACCCCTTTCTTCAGATTTCAGTTCTTTAATCCAAGGATGTGTAGATCCTAAGCTAGATGAATGTGACATCATGGATAAGAACTTTGCAGAAAATGAACCTTCTTGCAAATAAATATACCATCTAACACAAAACAAAACAAAACAAAAACTTAGGAACAGGAATTTGGAAATAACAGAAATGTGATTAATGTTAATAATGCAGAAACATCAAATATGTCGAGTTCCATCTAGTTGAAACATCAAGACATACTGACTTCTTGCATGTAATCCTGGCATATTCCACACATTCCTTGAACTTTAAAGCTCTATGGAGTGAAGATCTTATAAACCTAATTGCATTTCTAACACTTGAAATTGAGGTGCTCGCTACTTTTAATCCATCTCTCACAACCAAATTCAGTATATGAGCACAACACCTCATGTGAAACCCAAATCCATCCAATAAAAGTCCATTCATGTTTCTTATTTTCTGCTCTAAATATTTAACAGCAACATCATTTGATGTCGTATTATCTACTGTGATAGTTGAAACATTTCTCAGTCCCCACTCCTTCAACACATCCTCAACCTTCTTACCAACGGTTTTACCTCGGTGATTTGGGATAACCATAAAGCTAATTATCCTTTTATGGTATTGCCAATCCCTATCTATAAAATGGGCAGTGAGGGTCAAGTAATTTAGATTTTGGACAGATGTCCAACAATCTGTTGTAATCGCCACCCTACTACAATCAGACTTAAAGAATGCTCTCAACCTCACTTTTTCATCAAGATATAACTGAAAACAATCCCTAGCTATGGTTCTCCTTGATGGTATAGTAAATTGGGGTTGCATTTTCTTACAAAAGTACTTGAATCCCTCTCCTTCAACGGTAATAAATGGTTTCTCATCTACAATGATAAAATAAGCCAACCCCTTTCTACAACCTAAAGGGTCAAACCTAGAACTTGTTGGAACTAACCCAACTCCCGGAGTTGTTGAAAATGTCAATATGGTTTGGGTAGGGTCAGTTGACAAGTTCAATGGATACTTAGGGCATGTTTTCATGTGACTCTTTAAGTTTGATGTTCCATGTTTCTTAGAGTCACACATGTACATTTGATGACAATACTTACATGCAGCAGTAGCGGGATCACTATTAGGAATAAGGTTAAAGTGGTCCCATACCTCTGACCTCTTTCTAATAGCATTTACATTAGCTCTTCTTTTCTTCCGGCTAATGGGCGGAAGATTTGTGGTTGGTTCAATAGGTGTTGTTGTTGTCGGAGTGTCTTGCTCTATAAATGAAACAAAATAGTATTATTAGAGAATGATTAACAAGTTCAGAAACATAATATATAACAAGTTCAGAAACATAATAACAAGAATACATGTTATAGTTTAGATGAGAATATATAACGAAATACATGTTATATCATTTTATATGAGAAACACAATACATAACAAGTTCAGAAATAGAATATATAACTCAATACCAAACAAATTTATAACATGTTCCTCCACTTATACATTTAATATTGCAAGAATACATGTTATATTTTATACGAGAATATATAACAGAATACATTTTTATTATTCACTCACCAAGTCCTTGCATATCTCCAACTCCTTGCATAACTCGAGAAACCTGTCGAAACAAAGCAAAAGAGATATAATCTAATATGGGTCTAAAATAAATCATTCACTCACCAAAACAAAGAACTACCAAAATCATAACTATACAACCCATAACTAAGTAAAATCAAAACAGAAGAGAAATCACCTTTTAAACTTTCAATTTAATCTCAATAAATCATAACTCTTAAGCTAGGTCGCAACACACCTTTTATCTGCAAAGCATGAATAAATGTCAGAAATTTACAAAATACCTTCCTCATACGGATGAAACTATGACTACTAAAACTAAAAAGTACCAATTTGAAGCTATTGTTCTGATACAAATTTGTTGAAAGGGTAAACTAATAGTGAAGAGAGGAGAAGAAAAGATAAAGAAGTGAGTGGGAGAGAGGAAAAGATACTTACCGAGACAGAGACGGCGAGAGATGACGAAGATGATGATGGTGGTAGCTTGGAGGCGGAGCGATGACGATGATGGTGGTAGCTTGGAGAGACACTGAATGAATGTGTTCTTGATCAATGATATAAAATGGTAACCTAACCCTAATTTAATTATAAAGTTAATAATAATAATAATAATAATATTATTATTATTATTATTATTATTATTATATTCGGTCGGATCCGGATTTCGACGGGTCAAATATTTAACACCGAACCCGACCGCTTAAATCCATTAGTATCCAATTAACTGGCCCATGAATACCCGTAACCCGAAGTTACCCGATCCGTAGACCAAAACAAGTTTCGGTTCGGTCGGGTTTGTTCAGGTGGTTTCTGGATGTCCACCCCTAGTCAACGCAGATTTAGGACAAATATAAACTGAAAAATTATTACTTGTCCTGAGAAAATACCGAACTGCCTTAGGCTATAACATCTCAGATTTAAAAGGAATACGTCTCTCTATCTTCAAGAGGGGCGCCGATGGTATTTTCCGTCGTTGTGTACCCGAAGATGGGGTAGAAGATATAATTTCTCACTGTCATTCCGCCCTCTATGGTGGGCACGCAAGCACTTTGAAGACTTGTGCTAAGATATTGCAAGCTGGCCTCTTTTGGCATACTCTATGGAAAGACGTCCATATCGCGGTTATAAATTACGACCGGTGCCAACGCACTGGCAACATCCCTAGATGCGATGAAATGCCTCAAAAGGGCATTTTAGAAGTAGAGGTCTTTGACGTGTGGGGAATAGACTTCATGGGACCATTTCCGTCCTCTTTTGGTAACAAATACATACTCGTTGCGGTTGATTATGTTTCAAAATGGATCGAGGCTGTAGCCGCTCCAACAAACGACGCACGAGTAGTGAATAAGCTCTTTAAGAATATAATTTTTCCTAGATTCGGTGTTCTGAGACTGGTAATCAGTGATGGAGGGTCCCACTTTATCTCGAAAATCTTTGAGAAACTTCTATCAAAATATGGAGTCAAACACCGTGTAGCGACACCTTACCATCCCCAAACGAGTGGGTAAGTGGAGGTCTCAAATAGAGAAATTAAATAGATCTTAGAAAAGACCGTTGCCACCTCTAGGAAAGATTGGTCTTCGAAACTACACGAAGCTTTGTGGGCTTATAGGACAGCTTATAAAACTCCCATGATAACGACACTCAAAGATCCCAACCAACAAGCCTGGTGGTGATCCAAACGTAATAAAAGAGAAATAGGAAACTATGGCATGTCATCAAAGTCTACAAGTGCCAATCCTCCCTAACCATTACGCTAGGACCCGCACTTCTAGGTCTCTTCACTTCGGATTGAATCTTCAACTCCTCTATAGTAGCTATGGCCTCGTTGAGTTGCTATTCGTCTGCTCTTCTCTCGAATATTCCTGATAGGATCTCTTCATCTTTCCTCTTGAGCTTCAATTTTAAACTTTCAATCTGCTCCAGAAACTTATCTTTTTTCTGTTTGTTGGCAGTTATCGCAGTGTTTCGGTAAGCATCAAACGTATGAATTTTTAATAAAGCCTTGGCCAAGTCTTCCTTCTTAGACTTGAGAACTTTGATAATACCCTTTAGAGCTTGCCCTACCTTCTGTTTGGCTGTGACCTCGTCAGCTAGCTCCTTTTCCTTCTTGGCGAGAAGTTCTGTCTTCATCTTGGCAACATGGACAACTTCACCTTGCCCGTGCTTCAGCTGATAGATCTCTCTCTGTAGCTCACTATTCTCTTCTCGAGACTTCTCCTTTTCAGCCCACAATTTGTTAAACTTCTCTATCTCAATTGTGGTCGGAGGCTCAATCAGCAAGGGGTAAGATGGTGATTCTTTGGAGAACGGCAGAAGTTCCCTCTCTACTCTTTTCTGAATCCAATCTTCGTATGAAGGAAAGGCTCTATTGTTACTCTTTCCAAAAGAAGTCTTCCCTTTCTTATGACGATATTCCCAAGTATTTGCAGCTTCTTTCAATAATTTCGGATTGACCTCCCCACTCAAATATAGAGATTCTCGGACATCCTCCTCTTTTGGCGGCTCTTTCAAGGCATACCCAAATTTCCTAATAGCAAGAATAGGGTTGTAGTTAATCCCTCATTTCCTTCCTATTAGAGGCGCATTTAGGAGGCCTCCACAACTGATCATAATCTCTTGGCCTAACAATTTATGGTTGACCCAAATCAAATCATCTGCTCTTAGTCCCATTAATCTCTTAGACCAATCCAACGTCCCTCGAGTGTCTACGAATGCCCCAGATCTGGGAAGGCGGTCAGCAAACCATTTGTAGAAGATTGAAGCACAACAATGAATGGGTCTTCCTCTCATCTTCTCATTCTTGTAATGCAATAAATAGTACAGATCTCCAAGCAAGGTAGAAACTGGATTCTTCATGATAAATATTCGGGCAGCGTGCATATCAATGAAATCCTTCACATTTAGTAATAACATTGTCCCATAGACACACATAGCCAAGACTGCGTTGAAAATCGACCAACATCCAGCCTTAGCATGTACAACAGCCTGATCCACCAAAAAC
Organism: Lathyrus tuberosus; assembly: GCA_022829125.1. Lineage (NCBI taxonomy): Eukaryota > Viridiplantae > Streptophyta > Magnoliopsida > Fabales > Fabaceae > Lathyrus > Lathyrus tuberosus. Next base: position 433,141 of record JALAZF010000266.1, on the reverse strand, counting down.
CTCATGTGAAAGCCTTTAAACCCTCCTTTACTGGAAACATTGCTTTTCAAAAAAGATTGATCCAAATGTAAAGCAGCGGAGATCTTTTCCAACTCAGGAAGTTCTTTGGAAGGATTAAAATGAGCCTCTTCTTTGATGGGGATACCCAAAATGAGAGCGAACTCTTCCAATGTCGGGGCCAGAAGTTAATTAGTAAATAGAAAACAACACAGAGAAGGGTTATAGAACTGCACCAGAGTGTGCAGAGCCTTATATTCGTATTCAGTGATGTGGCGGACGAAATTCAGAATTCTTCCATATTCCTCTCTGAAATCTGCCAAAACTCCAGGCTCTGCCATAGCTAAGATCTTGTGAACAGAATCCAAGATAAGTGGAGGGAACTTGTACAAGATGATGTTCTTTTTCTTCTCAGTACTCATCTTCAACAGTCTTCAGAAACCGGAATCAAAGTTAGGATGCAACCCTACAAATGAACAAACATGTTAGAATACAAAATGATGATGCAAATGCACACATGGGATCAAGGTATCCACAATGCTCAATAATGTTGTTGTTCCACTGACTGAATAAGACCCAGAATACCAGAAACCCAGAAATCCAGAGTGACGGTTGTCGCTCCCAGGATTTTCATCCAGGTACAAACGCGAGAATGACGCGGAAAAACAGAGTCGCCAGCCGTGTAAATTTATCCCAAGAGAGGGAAAGGGAACACCGCATAAACCTGAGGAAGAGGGAAAGGAATGGTCATCGCAACCATAACCTGGGTTCGGGAGTCGGTTACGCGAGGGGAAGGTGCTAGCACCCCACGCGTCCATCGTACTCGATGGGATCCACGCTTGTTGTCTATTCTAAGGGTGAGTTATACTATCATCTAGGGCTGTACTAAACGGGGGAGGGAAGACAAAGACCGACTCGGTAGGACGTCGACGCCCTAGGCCTACGTACCCCCTTTGTGCAATGGGGAATTCAGAGTCAACGTAGTTTGGACCAAGTTCTTTTTGTGTTTTTTTTTATGAGCGACGTTAAGTTCGCGTCCGGCAGTTAGGGTCGATGCCTATTTGCGACTCAGACGGAAAGTAACGTGCCTTTTTTGAAAATAGCCTTTAAGTTTGGAAATCCCGAAGGACAAAAAAGTTTGAGGTTGGTTTGTATCTTTTAGGACAGAAGTGGCTTAAGTTAGTTCCTAAGTTGCATTGCACCAAAGTCTAGGGCACAGGGGCGAATACTTAACGCATCATCCCAAGACAGGATGCTCGCTAAGCACTCTAGAAAGATGAGAGGAATCCCCTCATTTCTCATTCCCCACGCTTAAGGCTCGCGCGCAATACACTTGATACTTATTAAGTATTTTAAAGAAATTTTGAGATGAGATGAGAGAAGACACAAAGGTAACTCTAAGGGGGACTATGAGTCCTAAAGTCATCATGCATGGGTGACCTACGGTTAGTGAGGTTTGACGACAACCTAAACCCTAAAGGAAGAAGATGAGAGAAGGAAGAAGAACAAAGGTGAAAAGGGATACTTTCCCACCCTTAAAGAACTTACCTTAGTCCCTGCATAAAAGATTAGTGAGAAACAAACATAAGTAAAAGAAGGCAAATGAAAATCAAACAATGGCAAACAATAGTGACAATAATCCAAACATGAATTCAGAAATCAAAGGAATAACCCCAAAGCAGATGGCACAAGTGCCTTTTCAAACAGATAATCAGATGTGGTCAGAAATAGGCATACAAGCAGGTCTCAAGTGAAAGCCAATCAAATAATTAGAAAAATAACTCCTAAAATTCCCAAATTAAACAACAATATTGTTTAACCAGAGATAAACCAAATATCAAAAATCCCTGCAAAAAATCAAGATATTAGTCATCTAAACAATTAGGCAAAGTTCAGGTGGGAAGTGGGGTTCAGTGTGCAAAAGGGAAGGACCAAAATGCAATATGCAATGATTTTAAAAATGATGAAAAATATTTTTATGCATTTTAGGATGTTAGTGAACAAATACAAAAAGAACGGATCAAAAATATCTTATGGTTGTAGAGAAATAAAATAAATAATTTTAAGTATGCATGATATGAGTAATGCAAAAAGAAATTGAATAAATAATTAGTTTAAATGATAAAAATAAAATAAAAATAAAAAATAAAATTTGAAAAAATTTTGTAAAATAATAAAGATGATGTATGAATTTTATGGGAATTTTTAAATGCAAGAATGTATTTTTAATAATTAAACTATGAAATATAATAATTGAAATAAAATAAAATAAAATAACATGTAAAGGGGGTGCGTTAGTAAAAAAAAGAACTGGAAATGATATTGGGCTGAAGAGTGGGGGGGTGCGAATAGCAACCCAGCCCACTGATTGATCAGAAAAAAACAAAAATAAAAAAGGGACTACCGTGTGCATACCACGTGCCAGGCGCGTGCGTTTTTAATATGTTGGCGTGTTGTTGTTCGTTTGATGCATCTGACGGTCACAGTCCAGTCAACTTAAATAAAAGTAAATCAAAAGAAATAAAATAATTGGGTGGTACATGGTAATGGCGTGGGGTAATGTCCATCTGATTACTAATTTAAATTCAGAAAAAAAAAATAAAATAGAAAAATATGTGGCAGCATCGTGGCCACACGATCCAAGCCATGGACGGCCCAGATTACGTCTTCAACCTCCAGCCACCCTCCTTCGCCGGACCGCCACCTTCGCCGGAGCCCTAGCTCCGGCCACCACCTGCAACCACAAAACTGCCCAGAAAATGCAATGGGGTACACTATTCGACCCAGAATTTCGTCAGGAATCCAAATATAGCATAAAAATTTTCAAATAACCAATGGATAATAAAATACGAACAGAGAAAGATTAGGGCACAAAACTTTAAACACACATAGCAAGCAATATACACGTCCAAACACCACAAAAATCACATCAGCATGATCAGTGACAAACACACAACGATATGCATACTTAAAAAATGAGTTTCACGATCATCAAAATCAACCCTAACCTGAGATGGTTCCACACGTGTACTGGCTTTTGGCTGCAAGTGGTGGTTGGGTTGCACTCTAGAGATCACCAGGAGAAGGTTTGTGGAAGAACTTTGAAGAAACTCCTTGTAAATTGAGAGATCCAAGGAATTCAAGAATTAGGGTTCACTTTCTTTTTCTCCAAAATATCACGTGTAACTAACCCTAACCAGTGCATGGATGGGTTTAAATAGGCTAGGGTTTTCCTCTGATGATGAATTGGGCTTGGGTAATTACTTGTTTAATGATTTTTTGAATTATTTTGGGAAAACACATTATGTTAAGTACACCTCCTCCATGCATGGATATTTGAAAGTTTCATGATGGATCACTTGCATTTGAATTGATAATTGCACCCATATTGAACTTGGGCCTTGAGATGGCTTGATTCATGACTTTTAAATAATTTGTCAAATTTGAACAATGGAGAATAAGTGAAGAACACATCGTGGAATTCCTTAATTCTTGGGCCCAAAATAATACTCAAGGAATGTCCTTTGATATTAGAATGTGGCATGAAGCAATGGAATTGATTGTAGGTCATTATGCCCAAAGTTGTGAAAATGGGATCATGAGAAACCCTAAAAACCAATTTGCCTTCTTTTGACCATAACTGGAGTTTCACCAATGATATGGAGACCCACTAGTACTTTTTGGAAAGAGGAGAAAAAGATATTCAACTTTCATGTTGGGGAAAAATTCATTTGAAGCTTCTTTGATGATGAAAAGTCAATTTGAATGCAGTGCAGGAACTTGCCCAAAAAGGAAACTTTTATTATAGGTCACTTTCCAAATTTAGAGACTTTTGCACCAACTCCTGATTCTTGATAAATAGTATGAAACTTGACTCTTGATGACCACATGAGGGTGTGAGACCTTGAAAACCTTGGAGAGAACCTCAGAATTCCATAGTTGACTTCTCCTCTCACTGTTGACTTTTACCCAATTCAACTGACTTTCAATCTATTGGCCAATTGAACTTCTCCTGAACCAAACTGATGGTCATCCTCCCATCCCTAGGTACTTAGGGACCCAAGGAATACCATAGAATCAAGTCTTGCCCAAAAAATCAGAAATAAACTGACTTTATAGCAAACCCTAGTTTTAGTACCCTCAGTCTAGGAGGAAATATCACAGTCTCCAAATCCAAATTCCTCTGAATATGATGTGTATCCTCTCCAACAAAGATAAGATATGCCATTTGATGATGATAAAAACCTAAGGAGCTTGCCCATTGGAGCAATAAACCCAAGAATCTCAAAACCCTAATCTATGCACTGGTTAGGAGAGAATAATCCACTTGAGCTCTCTTGCTTGACCCTTTGAAGAATATCTCAGGTACCTTGGCCCCATGCTAAGAACCAATGATAATGCACACATGATAATGCAAAATGCAATGCAACATAAGCCAGTTAGTAATAAAGTAAGGAGGACAAATTTTGGGGTGCAACAACGACCCACTCAAAACACCATAATATCGGGATGATAAATTCACACTGATAAGAAATCCAGAATACCGGGTAGGATGAAGGTCACGGTTACCTGCAAACCTGTAAACACCCAGCCCCTCTCACATGTGGGTTCTAGAAAACCGAGGATCCTCAATATCACGGACTTTCAGGTCGAGAAATGATGATACGTTCACCATTTCTGGTTTGGAATCATCATCAATCGAGGAGGCCTCAACTGATTCCCCTAAAAAAGGTCATCCTATATAAGTTCCCAGTTTCGGGTCCTCGGATCAAGAAGTATAATGGGCTTGCCATTTCTAGTCTGCCATTACTACCTCTTGGGAGGAGTGCCTTGACTGAGTCCTCGGGGAACGGTCGCCAGAGTCGATAGTTCTCCAGGTTACATTCCATCGTCTGCCCCAATGCGCATGATAGAATATTACCAAAGAAAACCTCATCTTGATGTAGAGTTTTCATGTATACTACGTCTGGCCAAATGCCACACAAGTCACACTACTTTCCACGCTAGTCCTAGGTGTATGCTCAAGCCTGGGTATTGGGCTTTTCTCTCATGAATCCGACCCACCCAACAGAACAACAGTAGCAGAGCAGTATGATAACAATAATGAAAATGCAATAAATGCGGTAAAATACAGTAAAATAGTAATATACAACAAAATAAAACACAACAGTAAACACCCAATGAATAAAAACAGACAAGCTCTAGGATTGACTCGCATAAGAGATGGACCAGCAAGAGGTCAACCTGTTCCCAGCAGAGTCGCCAGCTGTCGCAACCTGCGAAAAACAACTGGCGAGAAAACTAGAACAGAAGAGTCACCACCGAACGTTATTTATCCCGACGAAGGGAAAGGAAATGATTGAAGAAAACCTAAACAGAGGGAAAGACATGGTCATCGCAACCATAGTCCAGGTTCGGGAGTCGGTTACGCGAGGGGAAGGTATTAGCACCCCTACGCGTCCATCGTACTCGATGGGATCCACGCTTGTTGTCTAATCAGAGGGTGAGTTATCTAAAGCCTACTGCTAAACAGAAACGGAATGGGGAAAAGAAAAGAAAAAGGTGACTCGATAGGACATCGTCATCCTAGGCCTACGTATTCCCTCGTGCAATGGGAAAGTCAGAGTCAACGTAGTTCAGAAAACTACGGGGGGAGGTTGCTCGCCAAGTCATCGCCGTCTTGTGCCTACGCATCCTCAATTGGACAAGAGAGAGGAAATAAAATTAGTCGTAGTTCGACCTAACAAGGTCGATGAAGTGTTTTTTATGAGCGACGTTAAGTTCGCGTCCGACAGTTAGGGTCGATGCCTGTTTGCGACTGAACGGAAAATAACGTGCTCTTTTCTAAAAATAATTTGAAACTTAACAATCCCGAAGGATAAAAAAGGTTTGAATTTATTTTGTGTTTTTAGACAGAAGTGGATTGAAGTTAGTTCGTAACTTACATTGCACCAAAGTCTACTATACGGGAACGAATGCGTCGCATGGTCGCCCCCAATGGGACGTATGCTAAACACTCTAGAAGAGGAGGGGAGACCCCTCGTTCTTCATTTCCTACACTTAAGGCTCGAGCGCAATATACGTTATATTTATTAAGTGTTTTAGAATTGTTATGAGATGAGAGGAGAAGACTCAAAGGAAAAGAAAACACTACCGGGAATTCTATCCTAATGTTGTCATGCAAAAGTGGCCCTATGGTTGAGTTCAAAGGGGAAACATCTACCTAATGTTAGCATGCATGGTTTGAATCCTAATGTCTATCCCACTCCAAGCTTAATCAAAGATTAAGTTGGACTAGGGAACCCTAAGGGATCAAGCGAAAGCAAGGCAAAAACCAAAGCAATAAATCAAAAACAGCGGCTACAACAGCGCTACAGTACCTGCACAGAAACAACATTTAACAGTTCACGTTTCAGCACAAAAATGGGTGTAAAAGGCCAAACAGCAGCACATATAACAACACACATGCAAAGGGACAACAGTGGATTCACAACTTGGCATACATTCAAATACGATTCAAACATGGCATAACGAACATGCATCAAGCATTACATTAATCAATCAATCATGATCACAATCACACCATAAACCATGGTAAACAATTCTTGAAAACATCATGAAAGAATGCACATTATTTGTCATTTGATCAAATTAGTTCAAACACGCATTTCATGGAATTAAAAACAAACAAGCATAGGCAACACAACTCCAGCACATAAGCAATAATCCATAATCAACATGCTCAAGTGTGTGCAACGTGTTCATCGCATCAAGAAACCGACAAAATAATCATGAACATTCATCAATGAAAAAAAACAAGAATCGCGTGTCGGAAAATCATGTTCATACAATGGTGTGAAGTGCAACATCATCAAAACAGTCCACAAATATGTATCATATCAATCCATGAAGATTAAAAGTGAAACGGGATTGAAACATGCTAAAAAATGCACAAAAGTCACACTCTGCATCAGTGTTAATCGATTAACCAATTACAGTTCACTTTGGTTAATCGATTAACAACTCTCATTACGCCAATTTTAGACTGGTTAATCGATTAACCAAAATGAACTGGTTTTGGTTAATCGATTAACCCTGTACCAGAAGCAGAAAAAAAATTTGAAAAATCACTTTCCAGCAGCACAATCACTTATGTAATCCCTTCCAATGACCAAGCAATCAACAATGCACGAAAATTAAGTTCAAATACAGTATTCAAACATCACTTAGATCCAATAATCATCAACATGAACAATCAAATTCAAGCAAATGGATCAAATCACATGCAAAACCAAGGATCTACATTGCATAAGCTAGAATTAAGCTAAATCAAGTATAGATCTATGAAAAACCAACCTACAAAGCTGAGAATTGCTTTGGTAAGTGTTGCAAACAGAATTTGATAAATCCAAGCAAGAAATTCCAAGATCTATGAGCTCCTTGCAAGCAAAAGCTGAAAATCCAAGCAATAAGCTACCAATACTCCAAAATCACTTCCAATAAGCACTTCTGAAATTTCAGATCTAGATCCAAACGAAAATCACCAATGGAAAGCAAAAACGAAGTGGTAATGAAAGGCTATAGCTCAAGAATTAACAAGTTCCAATGAAGAACTTGTTAATCTCTATGGAAGAGCTTTGAGTGTGGTTGAAAATGGAGGTTGAGAGTGAAAAAGTGAGAGAGAATTGAGAGAGAATTCTGAAAATTGAGAGTGAAAAATGATCAAGGTTATGAGAGGTTTGAAGTTGATTAGATTAAATAACCCCTAGGTTAGGAGTTAAGTTTGGGTTTGGAGTGAGGTTTAGTGGGTGGAATTTGGGGTGAAAAATGAATTAGGAAAGGAAATGAGGAATTAGAGTGGAAAGAATTTGAATTTTAGATGGAAAATTATTCTCTCTAGATCCTTCTACTGGTGTGAAATTTGGAATTGGTGATAAAAATTTGAATCCCAAAAAATGCAGTGCTGAAAAATGAAATATTTGGGCAAATTCTGCCTTGGTTAATCGATTAACCATTTTCAGTATAAAATGTGTTAATCGATTAACACAAGGAAAATTTGAATTTGGCGTCTTTTGGAGGGAAACTTGGAGAATTGCCCGTTTTCACTTGTTCTGAGTCATGTTAGACCTCTGAAACTCGCCATTTGATATTAACACTGAAGCATACCTAAAATATGTTGTGAGCTCTGTTTCGTGCTCGGAATACTGCTGAAAATAATCGTCTGGTGTTGAATCGCTGATAAAAAAAAGAACTGTCAGAGCTTCTGATTATCAAATCATCTAATGAGCAAAATAAATGCTCAAAAAGACTTTGAAAGCTATCTGCCTGGCCCTAAACACTGTTGGAATTTCTTTTGAACTGGATGAGTTGCTGAAGCACGAGAAAATACCTTGATCCCATGCCTAAAAGAAACATGCAAATGCATAAATGACAATGCTAAATGAGATGAAACATAAGCCAGTTAGAAATAGAACACGAGGGCAAATTTTGGGGTGTTACACCAGTTAAAGTAATTCTCCTTTATAATCAGTCACCCAACAGTTGTGATAAACATACAAGATGTCTCCCTTTAGAGATGACAAATTCTCCATCAGTCAAACCTTTTAGCTTCAATCTTGGGCTTTGAACAAGACACGAATAAACCTTTTAGCTTCAATCTTGGGCTTTGAACAAGACACCAAAACATATTTTTTTTCCTCCCATAGAATAGGAGGAACTACGATTGCTCTGATTTCCCTGTTTCTTTAAACGGGAATACGTAGGCATAAGATTACGAAATCTTAGCGAGCATACCAATCAAAAACTCTAGGTCCAGTACCTTCACACAAATCAAAACTGAGGTCCAGTACCTCACCAAAATCATCAAAAACTCTCTCTCTCTCTCTTATATCTCCCATAGAAGAAACTTTCCCAACCCACAACGGATAAACACCATCAAGTATAAAAGTAGAACCTAATGCTAACAACCCGTGGATAACTACATATAGGATGGGTAACTGACAACTCCCCATTGTATAACCTGACCTCGAACTCCCCGAATCTCTTAAGCGTTTGTTCAGTTAAACATTCACGTGCAAGGTTAGTTTTAGATAGCTTCCCTTTCCCTTCCAGCTTCACGGGATAAATAAGAACTCAGAAAGTAGCACCCCCTCCTACCATTACGGTGAGGAGGAACCCAACGGCGATAAGGTGGTCGCGTCACCGATAAAAATCGCACGCTACAGATAAATGGCGACTCTCCTGGGGAAACATTTTGTCTGTTTAAGATTAAGACTAGAATTCCTAAGAGGTCTAGGATGTTAGTTTTAGGAATCATATTATATTATATATACTGCTTTTCCTACTTGATATCCGTGTTTATTTTTCTGTCAATGGGAATGTGAGTGATGTCGCATGTGGAAAGTATGAGAGATACCTAAGATAGGTGATGGCATAGACGAGCGGTCTTACAGTGAGTGAATCCCGAATAAGCTGTCCCGGTAGACCATCAAATCAGTGGAGATACCCTTTGCGGATTCAATGCTTAACGACTCCGTTGTGAAGGCAGATTGTCCCAATGTGGTATCCATGAAACTGAGGATTTAGTAGATAGTAACCATGTGGCCATTTGGTAGTGCGGTAGCTATCAGAAATAGTTGACACACGATACTACACTCAATTGAGATTACCCTAGGATGCTACAGCTCGCTCGGGTGAACCAGCTTGCTGTTGTTATCCCTAGGGGGTCAATGATTTTGGGAACTTTTAACCCGTTCTACAGGTACAAAAATTCACCAGAATACAACCTTTGGGGATGGGTAGAGCCATGACTCCATGCTCGTGACGTTGAACCCTTGAACCCATGTTTTTTCTATGTTTTTGTGTGTTGCATTCATGCATTCATTTAAAAAACTTTTAAACAAAGAAAAAATCTTCTTTTCTTTTCTTTTTTTTAAACTAAAACAATGATTGCAAATATCGGAAAGAGAAAGATTGCGTTATGGATTTCGGTAGAAGGAAGACGCACAAGTACACCTTCAAGGCTCCAAAACAAGAGGATTTAAGGGGGTTGGCAAAGATGATCACCAACCCTGATGCTTTCAGAGCTAAGTACGGAGGACTGCTGTCTCTATTAAGGGTCCATGTAGTTGAAGGAATCCTGTCTACGCTGATTTAGTTCTATGATCCGGTTTATCACTGTTTCACATTCCCGGGTTATCAACTTGCACCAACACTCGAGGAGTACACCTGACTGATTTACCCATCACTGACCAAGCCCCCTTTTCTGGTCTGGAAGAAATTCCAAAGGATCAAACCATTGCAAGAGCAATCTATTTGGACGATTCAGAAGTCAGGACTCACATGACCACTAAGGAAGGAATCCAAGGTTTACCGGCCAAGTTTTTGGTAGAGAAAGCCCTATACTTTGCCAATGTAGGAAACGTTGCTGCTTTCGAAGATATCTTTGTGCTAATCACATATGGGTTATTCCTTTTTCCCAACATCGATAACTTCGTCGATAGCAATGCCATTAAGATATTTCTGATTGGAAACCCCATACCAACTCTACTCGCAGACGCTTATCATTCTGTACACTTAAGGAATTTGTACAGCGGAGGAATGATCACATGCTGTGTACCCCTGCTATACAAATGGTTCACTTCCCATTTACCCAAGTCTGCTGCTTTTTGGGATCATAAGAGTACTCTACGTTGGTCACAGAGAATCATGTCTCTTACCAACTCTGACATAGATTGGTACAATCGAATCTATGACGGGATAAGGATCATCGACAAATGTGGAAATTTCCCTAATGTACCCCTCATAGGAACTAAAGGAGGAATCAACTATCATCCAATTTTAGTTCGTCGTCAACTCGGATACCCGATAAGGCATATCTCGCGTAATGTTCATCTGGAAGGTCTTTTCTTCAAGGAAGGAGAAAATGATAGGGCACTAAAGACAGAAATAGTGCATGCCTGGAAACATGTTCACAGGAAAGGAAGAGAGTCTCTAGGAAAACCAGATTGTGTCTCTGTGGAACCTTATCTCCACTGGGTACAAACTAGAGCCCTCAAGCTAAGGATGCCTTACCCTCGTCAAGAAATTCTTCCGCTAAAGGAATCTATCCTTTATTTTATGTCTGATGCGGAAAAACTCCAGGTCACTCTCAACAAAGTTCGACGGGAAAAGAAATCTTGGAAGAAGAAGTACCGTATTCTTAATGTGGAGTGCAACAAAATTCAGCAACTATTAAAAGAAAAGGATGCTCTGATTAAGATAATAGAGCAGCATGTTATAGAAAATCAAGAAGAGCGAAGAAATTTGCTGGCTCCTTTCACTTGGCAAAGAAAAGGAAAATACCATAACCAGCACCTGAGCTCTCTTCAGAGAGGACTCGGGATCCATAAGTTTAATCATTTCCTTTTACAACACTTTGTAAAATACTGTAATTCCATTTCCGCAATCTTTCAAATTCAATAAAACAGAGTCTCCACCCTTTACTGTATGATATTTGCAATCTAATTGTTGAATTTTCTTTTTGAAAACAATAAATATATAAATTTGCATATCATTCATCATTCTTACATAACGCATTCTTCTTACCTTCTAATCTCACGTATGTGTCACGATTCTAGAGTCAAACTGTCTCATTCGTACAATACTCGGGCCAATTGACAAAAGAAAATGGACGATCTCGAGGAAGAGAACAGAGAGCTGAGAGAAGAAATCGACGCTCTGAAAGAAGATCTGAGAAAACTTCACAGTGACATGCAATCTCTGGCAGCAACTCAGAGACAACAACAAAGGACTGTGATCTCAGAGATCACATCTACGCCCATAGTGGAGACGTATGATCCTCGGTACAACATGCCTAAAGATCGTCCCTGGGGCATGCCTATCAAATTTATCCATGAAGGATATATTCCGCCGATCACGAAAGACCCGTAAACTGCAGCAGGAACTGCTAGGCCTGAAGGTTACAAACTTCGGGAAGGCGGAGATGCAAGAGTCATGACAGCAACTCCTGAAGGTTACAAACTTCGGGATAAGGAAACACCAAGAGTCACCGCCATAATGACTATACCATAACCCCTGGTACACACTGTCCCGGAAGGACAGATTCCATAAGTAATCTCTGGTGGAAATGAAGATATGTACGACAGAATGATGAGTTCCAGGAACATTTCCTGGAGATGCAGAAGGAACTGCATGCCATTCGCGGCCAGGATTTATTTAGAAAGGACGCCGCAGACCTTTGTTTGGTCCCTAATGTGAAAATTCCGCATAAATTCAAGGTGCCTGACTTTGAAAAATACAAGGGCAACTCTTGCACTCAAAGTCATTTGGTGATGTACGCTCGAAAGATGTCAACTCAGACAGAAAATCAATAGCTACTGATCCATTATTTCCAATACAGTTTAACCAGTGCCGCACTTAAATGGTACATGGGTTTAAACCGCACCAAGATCGTCACTTTCAGAGATCTTGGCGCAACCTTCGCTCAGCAGTATAAGTATAACTTGGACATGGCACCAGACAGAGATCAACTCAGAGCAATGTCACAGAAGGACAAGGAAACCTTTAAGGAATATGCTCAGAGATGGCGTGAAATTGCCGCCCAGATTTGTCCCCCTCTTGAGGAAAAAGAGATGACAAAGATCTTTTTGAAAACCTTGAGCTCATTCTATTACGATCGAATGGTCGCCAGTGCGCCCAGCGACTTCACCAAAATGGTGAACATGGGAGTACGCCTTGAGGAAGCAGTCCGAGAAGGACGTCTGGTCAAAGATACAGGACCATCAAGCAGTACCAAAAGATACGGTAGTGCTTTCCCTAAGAAAAAAGAGCAAGATATTGGTAATATCTCTCTCGGAAAGCAAAGGTGGAGGTATCAATCGGTAGTAGCGGTAACTCCCGCTATCAACCCTACGCCTGTTTCAACGTATCAACCTCAGGTTGCTCAGAGCCAACCGAATCAACAACAGTATTAGCAAAGGACATAACAGCCTCTTCAGCAGGCTTGTCCTCAGTACAACAATAACAACCGTACGACACGACCACCAGGGTTTGACCCTATACAGATGTTGTGCGCATAACTATTTCCACTCTTCCTGGTCAAGGGGCACGTCCAAACCAGGTCTCCTCTTATAGTACCAGAAAATCTGCCTTTTTGGTTCAAAGCAGATCAAACTTGCCCTTACCATCAAGGAGAACCGGGGCATAACATTGAAAACTGTCTCAGCTTCAAATCTGATGTGCAGAAGCTTGTCAGGAACGGGGTCCTATCTTTCAGAGATACAAATCCAAATGTTCAGACGAACCCGTTGCCTCAACATGAGAAAGCTGCAGTAAATTTGATAGAGGAAGAATCTAACCACAGCTATCAAATTCACGATGTACTCCTATTAGGAACTAATCTGGTGAAAATGCATTGCAAACAGAGCAGGTACAATCATGTACCATTTCACAATTATCACCAGTGTGATATCTGCTCGAAGAATAATCAAGGATGTTCCATAGTGCAATCCGCTCTACAAGAACAGATGGATCTCGGATGGATCCAAGATCATCGAATCTGTGAGGTCAATATGGTCCACGTAGATCCCAACATTGTTCAGAACCATGACATTCTGGCAATGAATGTCAACTTGGTGGCAATGCACTCTAGGCAAAGCCAATATCATGATATGCCACATCACGATTACAATTCCTGTCCGGTCTGCTCAATAAATAATCAGGGATGCTCTTTTGTACAAAAGGCCCTCCAGCGTCAGATGGATTTTGGATGGATCCAGGATTACCATGATAGAAGTAGCCATCAAGTCAATATGATTCAAATCTTTGATATTCGCTTGATGAATACCAGTCTGGTAGAATTACACGCTAAACAAGTCAGGCTCGATTTTCTGGCTTCACATGGTTATCAGGACTGTAAAGTGTGTCGTGAAGACGACCAAGGATGTGCACTTGTCCAAAGAACACTTCAACACTTGTTGAACCACTGGTGGCTTCCAATCTACCTAGACGAAGACACACAACAAGTCAGTATGACTGACGAGAATCCTACTAGGCATCAAAGTCTGGATGTTCGTGCGATGGAAACAGATCTAGTGAAGTTGCACTGCATACAAAGCGGACGTGGTCGGGTGCCACCACATAACTATAAGCGCTGTAGAGTTTGCTCAGAGAACAACCAAGGATGTTATCTTGTATGGTCAGCTCTTCAAAATCAGGTGGACCGAAAAGAGATTCGACCATGTTCAAGTTCTGGTTTGGTCAATGTAATGCAAGACTATCTTACTGATCAAAGCAAAGACGTTGTCTTAATCTCCGATCATGAAAGGATCAAAGATGTATGCGCCATAATCCCTCTACTCCATGAATCAAGAGTTCCTCTTGATAGTAGAAAGATTCTCAACCTCGAACCAATTGAGATCGGCTATGATGGTCAGAAAAATCAAAAGGCTCCTGTAGTTATCTATCTGCCAGGACCAATACCGTACAAATCCGATAAAAGCTATCCCTTACAAGTACGGTACAACAACAATCGATAATGGAAAAGAAACTCCATTACCCTCCATCCTAAACATTGCTGACATCCGTCGAGTAACACGGAGCGGCTGGATCTTCAACAGAGGAGTTGGAGAACCCACTAGAGAAAAGGAACCTCAAACAGAAGTTCCCAATCAACCAGTCGGGCAATCCAGTAATCCCGACCTTTCAAAGAACAATGATGAGATGCTGAAGCTCATCTAGAAGAGCGAGTACAACATTGTAGACCAACTGTTGCAAACTCCTTCAAGAATCTCTGTGTTATCTCTCTTGCTCAGTTCCGAAGCTCACAGGGAAGCCCTACAGAAAGTCTTAGAGCAAGCCTTTGTGGAACAAGATGTAACAATAAGACAGTTTGACAGCATCATCTCCAACCTCACTTCCTGCAACAACTTAGGATTCAGTGATAAAGAACTGCCAGAAGAAGGCAAAAAGCACAACATGGCACTTAACATTACAGTCAACTGCCAGGACGATGCTTTAGACAGTGTACTAGTAGATATCGGATCAGCTCAAATGTTATGCCAAAATCTACTCCGATGCGACTATCATTTCAAGGATCTCCGATGAGAGGCAGCGAGGTCATCGTCAAAGCCTTTGACGGATCCAGAAAAATAGTTATCGGCGAAGTCGACCTTCCCATAACTATCGGTCCTCACACTTTCCATGTCACTTTCCAGGTCATGGACATTCGGGTAGTATACAATTATTTATTAGAAAGACCTTGGATACACAAAGCTGGGGCAGTCACTTCGACACTTCACCAAAAGCTGAAGTTCGTCAAGAATGACAAGCTAGTCACAGTCTGTGGAGAGCATGCCTTAATCGTGAGCAACTTATCATCATCATCATGCTGTGTAGAACCAGAGGAGGTTGTTGGAACCCAGTTCCAAGCACTTTCGGTGAGCAATGAGAATCAATCAGAAAAAGGAACATCGATTTCCTCCTACAAAGATGCTCTCAAAGCAATCGAGAGTAACAACACAAAAGGATGAGGACAACTTGTCATTCCTGCGGATAACAAGACAAAGAAAGGTCTTGGTTTTTCCTCAACCTGTACCCAGACTCCTACTAACGATGAAATTTTTCATCCCATTCAGGACTTCTTCCACAATAGAGGTTTCCATCACCCAGTGTCTCAAGAAGTACATACCATCAATGAGGGTGACTCCTCCGATACAGATGAAGAGTGGAAGTCCTATCTCAACGAGGATTGTTATATGTCTCAGGAAAAAACGCATACGCCATTTTGCTATCCCACGCAGAGTCCAAGATATATACCGAGATTAGATGTCAAAATGATGTACGGAGATTGTGATCTGGAAGGATGTCGTGCTCCACCAAACTCATTATAGGAGGACACTTTGATGAAAGACAACTTCGACTATAACTATTATGACCCAATGGATGACTTGCCTATCTGGCAGCCGTACCCAGAAGACTTGGGGCAAAAGAGTCATCCAAACGATGCATCTCAGCTGAGCATCATTAAAAAGAATACCTGTGTCCCCACCAAATCATGGGATCATTACTCAGGGCATTCAGAAGATATCCAACACAATGATGAATCTGCAAAGACTGCAGGGTAAAAGTTCATCAACTATGCTTTTCCAGAGGTCAACGTCATCGAGAGGGACGACTCCTCCAGTTCCACTGAAGTATGGGACACCTTAGGACAACCTAGTGGCAAGTACGACTTCTTGGTCATGTACACCGCTCCTGAAAGCTCTCGTATCAGGCTCGAAGACATCCAGCCAACTGGATGGAAATATCCGCCTGAGAGTGAAAACATTGTGCAAGATACAACAGAAGAGTTCGTCTACGACAACTCTACATGGGAGGAAGACTCCAACGATCCTGCTCCGCCAGAAATCAACGTCATTTCTGAGGACAAACCAAGAAAGAAGGTACCAGACTTTGTGATTCACCAAGGAGTTCGCCGCCAATGGGTTGCTGTCGATGTCCCGAAAGTTGTCCATAAGTCGAAGTAATTGCCATCTTTGTTTTGACCTTTCACCTTGCCCAGGTGAAATGGATGTTTTTATAGGGCTCACTTTCTGTAAATGTCCCTCTTCGCTTCGCCCAAAGCGACAAAGTTTTGTTTTATAGGGTTGTAGTTTCAAGAATCGACTAAATCATAAATAAATAAATGTTATTCTGTAATTTCCGCATTTATTGTTGTTTTCACTTTTCACTTTTTCAGAAAATGGTAATCCTAAAAACAACTCAAAATAAAAACAAGCATTTTTCAGAAAAAACACTGCACACACTGTCGCGGACGGCAAAAATTATTGAGTCGCCATCATATTTTTTTAAGGGAAATAAATGATAAACCTAAGATCCTAATCCCAAGGGCAGAGATTCCTAAGGTTCGGGAGTCGGTTAAGTGAGGGGAAGGTGTTAGGCACCCCTCACCTCCATTGTACTCAATGGGATCCTCCTTAGATTTTAGGGTATGTTTGTTAGTCATCTAACTTGTTGTTTATTTTATGAAAGAATCCTAAGTTTTTTATTATTATACTCGCTAGGGTTTACAACCCTATGCCTACGTACCTTCAATTTTCAAGGATCAGAGTAACCGTAGTTCACCTCCCATATTCCTACCCCCTAATCCTATTCCTAACCCTAATCCCAAACTTAATCCACTATTTATACTCTTGGATAAAGAGTTATATCCCCAAATCTATTATTTATACTCCTAGATAAGGAGTTCTATCCCTTAATCTATTATTTATACTCCTAGATAAGGAGTTCTATCCCTTAATTTATTGTTTATACTCCTAGATAAGGAGTTCTATCCCTTTATCTATATTTATACTCCTAGATAAGGAGTTTTATCCCTTTATCTATATTTATACTCATAGATAAGGAGTTATATCCCTTATCTATTATTTATACTCTCTGACGGAGAGTTTTATCCCAAAAATCCAAGTCCGTTCTTTATACTCTTGGATGCAGAGTTTTATCCCTAAAAACCTTATCCCTTGGCCTTTATTTATACTCTTGGAGCCTAAGAGTTTTATCCCTATATCCCATCCCTTATTTAGGCTCTCGGACCAAGAGCTTTATCCCAAAAAAATCCCTTTATATCCCTTAGATACCCCTTATAAAATAAATTTCTAATTTCCTTAGGAAAAAAATAAAATAAAGTCCAAAATGCCATTATGCTAAAAAGCAAGATTGATCACCAAATTAATCCCAAATGAAAAATTCCTAAACTCAAAATAATCCCCCAAAATAAAAATATTTTAATTCCCCAAAATCTAATTTAATTTGTTTTCACCCCAAACCCAATATTTATCCCATAAAAAAATGTTAATTTCCTTAAAACAACTCCTAAGCCTAAATTTTATAAAAAATTTAAAAGACCTCATCCCCAAGAAAAATTAGAAACAAAATTCAAATTATAAGAAAAACTTTTATTTAACAACCAATCAATTTGAATACATAAACTATTTTAAAAAAATCAAAATAACAAATAAAACAAAAATAGAAAAAACAGAAAAAATAATTATTTATCCCCATACCCAAAAATCCCCAAAATCCTATTTTCTAAACCCTAATAAAAAATCCTAATTAAGTGGTTAATTTAAATAAAAACACTAAAAACCTATTTATAAACCCTAAATTAATTTTCCTAATTAAATAATTAAATTAAGTAATTAATTTAATTATTTAAAACCTAAAACCCCATTCCTAAACCCTGATTAAAATTTAAAACCTAATTACATAATTAAATTAAGTAATTAACTTAATTATGTAAAAATAAACTCTGGGGGTGTATTTACTATTGACCAAGTGTTGCAGTGAGAATTGGATACCATAGTTATTGATTAACTAGGATCACATTTATTTAAATGTTCACCACCGACTTTGATTTATCCAAAGAAAAGGTTCAAAAGCGAAAAAACCTAAAAGATCTAAGGTTCGGGGGTTGGTTACGCCTAGGGAAGGTATTAGCATCCTAAACGTCCGTAGTATTCTACGGGAACCTCTTATTAGTATCTTATGTTATCTATTAATCGCTTGCTAAGGTGCTATGCTAAAGGCTGAAAAACCCTAGGGGTTAGTATCTAAGTATACTCGATAAGGTATCGCACCTTGTGCCTACGTATCATCGGGAGTAGAATCAGAGTAATGCGTAGTTCTGAAAAGAGGAACTTCTTGACGGGGTCAAGGTTCCAAGGGGAGGTAAAGTCTTGGGCAAGACTTTACATAGAGTGCGGCGACTCTAAAGTTGTAAGTTGGTTTAAAAGGGGTAGGATTGTGAATGTTCGCGGCGGAGAATTTACTTGGATTGCGGCGACTCCGATCCTAAGGCTAAGATTCTAAGTGTCTACGGCGAGACGTGGAGTACGACGACTCCGAATCTTAAGGCCAAGGGTTCTAAAGTGTTAGTCCTATGACATGGCAGTCAATATTATGGTACCTTTCCTTTGGAGTGTCGAGGGGACGATTAACTTAAGATTAGTCGTGCGCACTAGCAAAGTGGGCTAGTATAGTGTATGGTGACCAAAAGGTTGAATGCGATGCCCAATGGCGATCGACTTACATGGGTAGAAAATGGAGGCTCGACGTTGGATCGAGAGTTTTTGTATTTTTGAAAAGGTTTAGACATACAGAAAACAAGCACATACATACATTAAGCACAATAGTGAGCAAACAAATGCAAGCAAGATGGCATGATATCAATCACAATAAAATTATAGACCTTTTCACACAAACGCAAAAGATTCTAACGGGGAACGGTTATTAAGAGAAGAGTTGTTAATACAGTTTATTAGGAAAAAAAAGTTAATTTAAGGTTTATTGATAAAAGGTTTATTTATTTTAGAAATATGTGCTAAAGATTTTCAAACAGTTTTAAGTTTAATTATTTTGGTTTTAAAGTTTTATTAAAAAAAAGTTATTAAGAGTTTTATGAATAACAAAATTTTTAATTTGGTATCTTAGCAAAAGAGTTAATTTTTTTTTTAAAGGTTTTATTAATAAATAAATAAAAATTCCTTTTAACAAGAGTTTTCAATCCAAAAAAAGAGTTATATTTTAAAAAAGGATATTATTAAATATAAAAAAGAAATTGTGGTTTTTTAAGAAGTTTTATTTTATTAGTATTAATAAAACAGATTTTAATTTAGAGAAAAAAGAAGTTATTAGTTTAAATATTAAAAGGTCAAATAAAAAAAGAAATTTAAAAAACGGATGAATCGTGTGCAGCAATGGGAGAGAGGATCCATCGCGGACCCTCAGATCTCAACCACTGAAACGTTAGCGATCAAATCTAATGGTGATGAAATGAGGTGCATAATTGTTATGGTGTGTGCGCGTGTACAGAGTGATCATTTAAAACCAAAAAGAAGCAAAGAGAGCTTTCTCCCTCTCACTCTCACTCTCACTCCTATCAGGAAAGTTAGGGTTTTGGAAACCCTACTCCTCGCTGTCGTCGCCATCTCGCCCAATCTCTCATTCTCTCTCGATTGCAAAACAGGCAAGCCTAAACTGCCCTTATCCCTAGAGATCCCGGCCCCACTTCATTATGATTGATGATTACAAGTACAAAGATTGCTCAAAGGAAATGCGAAAACGTAAAAGGGAAAAAAGCAGGTCATCGGTTGTTGATGGTGAGGAGACGCGATAAAGACCTCAAGCGAAACCTCCGTTGAAGATAAGTCCTCTTCCTTGTTTAACTTTGCTTGCGTGAATGCGTGTCATGTTGTTGGTTTTACTCCGTGTTTCGCTGCGGTTGTTTGTGAATTTTCTGGTATGAAGTTTTCTGATGTGAAATGTATGTGATGTTGTTGTGTGGATTGGTATATGATTTGTGAAATTTGTGGGTTCTGGATTGCTGAAACTTTCTGGTTTGAGTTGTATGATGTTTGTGTTAGAGTGTATGTTGAGTTTGGGTGAAATCTGCTGTGTAGTTTTGGTGGCGTGTATGTTTGTGTATGACCTTTGATGCGCGAATATTTCTGGGACTTTAGAATGAAAACTTTGTGTATATGAATGTGAATTATGCTCAGGTGTGCTCTTCTGAAATTTTGAATATGTGATTCTATGAATTTTGTCAAATTCCTTTATTCTGGTGTATACTGTATGTGGTTTGTTTAGGGTTTGAGTGTGAATGAATTTGTGTATTTTCTGGTGAGGTGTTTTGGCATAATGATATGATGAAATGATGTACTGATATGGTGAATTGGGGTACTGATAAATTGAACTGGTGTATATGAATTGATGTTTGGTTGTGTGAGTATCAGTTTTTGGTCCCCCCCTTCCCCTCCTCCTTTCAAACGTGCTTTTGTATAGGCCTTAGGAAAGACAGAAAATTAATTCCCAATTTAACTTGTTGATCCTTGCTTTAGAATGGTTTTAGCGTTGTCTAAATGTGTTGGAGATGATTTTGGAAAGATTTTAAACAGTGTCTGAACATGTTTAAACTTACTTGGAATGTAATACCCTGTTTGAAAATTGTTGCCTTGGTTTTGGAAAGTTTATTTTGTCTGAAACGTGTTACCACTGTTTTGGAAAGGTTTGAATTAGTTTGAAATATTGGTTCTGTTTTAGGAAGAGACCGACCTGTATGGATTAACATGTTTGAGCACATTTAGTGCAGTGTATGAACTTATTTAGAATGTAATTGAGACAGGTTTGATGATGATTGATGGCTGTCTTGGAAATGTCTGAACCATTTTGGGAAGAATTCGAATTTTGCCTTGACCGAGCATGTCTGATATTACTATTGATGCTAATGATTCTTGTTTGAGTATATATAATAATTTTCCTTTTGTTGGCTGCTGACTTGTACTGCATTTATTATTATCCTTTTTCCGTAGGAAAATCTTGTCCAATCTATCAAATGCAAACTTAGCTCCAAGTAGAAATGCAAAGGGAAAGTCAATCATGTATCACTATGGATAACAATTAAGGCTAACTAGTCCTACACCTATGACCGCTGTTGGCAAGGGTTCCCTTTGAAGCAAAATAAATTTTGATAAACACAAGCTACAGTGGACGAGGTGTCCCATGACGTCATATACTTGGTCTTATTAGCGGAATACTTAATCACATGAATTAGGATAACCAGCCTAGTCGTAATATTAAATGTCCCTGACATTGTTTTTCTTAAAAGACGCACCAAACTCAACCTGAGTATTATAGAGTTGTTCTCTTTTGTAATGTACTTAACCATAGGCTTGTGATTGCCCTTATATTTAAGTGTATTTGTAACCTTGATATGTGCACTTTGGAAGTATCATGATTTGTAAAAAAAAAGAATCTTGTAACGTTTTGAATTCTATGGTAAATTCCAAATATTGGTCTTGTACTCTTTTATATCTTGACTTTGATAAAACTTGGCCCTTTGAATCTTTTATGAAATTCTTGAACTTATGAATTGCAAACCATAATTGTATTTTGTGCTTGTAGTGAACATCTTAAATTTTGTAAATTTCTAACCCTTACACCTTTGCATACTTTGAATAGTTTTTGGGTAAATTTCATTCCTTTGACAAAGAATAACTCTTGGATGAATAATATTAGCTTGGAAGTTTTAAATTTGCTACCTTGAATCTTAAAACTTGAGGCACACCACAACTTGAACTTTTAATCTTTGAACCGTAAGTACTCCTTGAACAAAGTAAACTTGCAACAAGGCCTTGCATTCATGAGTGAAACGACTATCTGAACTTTCAATTCCAGACCCTTACTTCCACACTTTGATCTTGTGACTTTTGATACTCAAATTTATTCCTCAAATAGTATGATGTTTTCGAATTTAGCTTGGAAATAAATAGGCTTGACTTGCGATTTAAGGCAAATTTTAAAATAAGACTTTGAGAGGGTAGCTTGCGATAGCTTGAAACCAAATTAAATTCTCAACTACTTGGGCTTGAATTTGCAAATTCCACTTTGGAATATGAGTTTTGTAACACAAATTTATGTATTTCCAAAAGTTTTGAAAAATACAAAACTAGGCCTTTGTAAAAGCTCACAGTGATCTTAAGAGTTAAAATCTCCCAACCAAACCGGTTATAACATTCCACTCTTCATTGCCAATGATAACAAACAAGAACTTAAAGCTCTATAAAGACCCTCAATCTTTACTAATGGTCAGAATATCTTGAACATTAAATGTCCATTGATCTTCAAAATTGCTTGCAGAAAACTCGGCAGCTTCAAGAGTACAAATATTCTCCTTGAAATGGAGGACATGCGTTTTGTATTGGAACCAAATATGAATTTGAAACAAAGAGATGATGTAGTGACTTCAGACTTGATCTTGTAAACTTGTAACAACAGCGGACTTGAATTTGCACTTGAATCCTAAACTTCTACTTTCCTCCGAAATGAAATTCCCTTGATGAACCAATATTTAAGAATGTAAAGCAAACACATCTCTTAACCTTGAGGAGCCTACAGAGGGGGGTGAAGATGCCATCCTGCAACATAACTGCCATCCAACCAGTGACTGGTCTTGAGGGACCATCCAAAATTAGTGGGTATAAAGGCCAAAGTAACTGTGGGGAGACTCTAGAGATCTGAGGGAAAAAAAGGCTTTGGTAGGGGCTTAGGGACCAAAAGGATGAGGGTATAAATCTCACGGGAAACCGCCACACACCTTGCACAGACCAGAGAATCTCCACAGACACACACACAGCACAACCTTCAAGACCTTGAATCTTCTGCAGCAGTACCTGTATTCACAAATGAAACAAACAAGCAAAAACTAGATAAAGAGGTTAACCATGCACGAATGATTGACCTAAGATGATATGCAGACGAATAAATGAATCTAAGCGAAAAATTTGGGGTACAACACCAAGCAATGGGCTAAGAACTGGGGGTGCCAGTAGTGATTAGGGCGCAAGGCCTAATAATTATAATCCAGTCAGAAAAACCAAAAAATGAGAGAGAGAGAGAGAGAGAGAGAGAGAGTCCATTCATTGATCCTCCCATCACCGTTTGATCACAAACCTACGGGCTCTGATCTAAGCAATCTGAACCCTTGATCTCAGCGTATGCGTAATGGACGATCATGATGGGAAGTCAACTGAGGGCACACGGAAGGCACGCGCTCCCTGGATCAGTCAAAGTCCCCTGATCGCACGGCCACGGAGGAGACCACGCGTCTCTAATTCGGCAGCGGAGAGGAGGAGTATAAATGTGAGTTCTCTTTAGAGTTCTCTCATTTTTCACCTTTGTTTCTCTCTCTAACCCTCTCCTTCTCTCTCTAATCCTCAGAACGCTCTCTCCTCTCTCTAATTTTCCATCGCCGGTGGGCAATTCGGCCACCGTGCGACGCCCCTCAAACCACCGCAAAACCCAGAATTCTGGTTGATATTCAACCGAAAAATTCACCAATTAAGAACCATAACCCCCAGACTAACCCAGAAAACCCCTTGTTCTTCAGGGTTCGTAAGAACCCTATGAAGATAAACCCTAACCCCCATGAACCCTAACTTAAACCTAAGAACCCTAACCCCAATGAACCCAGAAACGACCCAGTTCCTTAGGGTTCATGAAGAACCCTAGGAACCTTAACCCTAACACGTATGAACCCTAACACGAACCCTAACCCTATTTGAAAACCCAGAAAATCCAAAAAATCAACCCCAATCGCAACCCCCAACACAACGAGATAACCAAATAAAGCTAAGTGTTTATGGAGTTTTTTCTTACCTTTCGTGCAGTGATTCTCGTTGTATTATCCTATTATCTCCGTTTTCTTTTCTAATCTCCCTCTCTGATTTTTGCAGGTGAAGAAGAACTTGGAGATTCGTTTGTGTTCGTCCGTCTCCCAATCTATGAGTCTAACCCCTACTCTATTTTCTTTTAGGTTTTTTATAGGCTAGAAATTTAGGTTTAGAACTTAAATTGCTTAGATTTGTTTTAGGAATTATTTGATGTATTTTTATTCGATTCAATTTTCCTTCATTTTTATAATTAGGTTTCTATTCTGATCTTTGTAACTTTGGATCTGATTTGGACTTAGTGTACATGTTTTGATTTTGTATTGATATGTGAATTAATGAAAATGATTTTGCTTGATACGATCTCAAATGGTTTTTTCCAAATCTGCAGCTAGGGTTTGATTTGGGGAAGGAGACGGCCCATTGGGTCAACAGGTTTGACCGTCAAAAAAATAAAAATAAAATAAATAATAAAAAAATAATGTAATACCCCCAATAAAATACAACCGGTCCCTCTCCCTAATAATAACCTTAATAATCCGTCTTAACACATAATTAAACTTATCTAAAATGCTAAAAATTACAAATGCTAATATTAGTAATAATACAAAAACCTATTAAGCCAACCTTAACGTAATAATCAGATTAATATAATCAAGACTTGAAATTTTAAATAAAGACCCTAAATAATAATTAATCTTAAATGACCAAACCTAAACCTATAATTTAACCCTAATGACCTTTAACTTAAAATAAATCAAAGCAAACAATTATTTGACTAAAAAACCAATAATAATATTCAAAACATTTTTTCTTTTTATATATAATTAACTCTAAAATAGAACCTAACAAATCATTAAAAAAACAAGCTTCCTTAAAATAAAAACAACTAATAATAAAAGAAAACCCTTAATACCAAACCAGATCTAAAATGGGCCTAAAAGTGCTGACAACCTCAGAAGCCCACTGACCTCTAACTAACCCCCTGATAGCCTAAAAATCCAAAAAAAGGTGAAAAATCACTGGTCAAAATTAGGGGTACTACACACATTCTTACATTTCTCTCTATCTCTTCTAAAAAACAATCATCACGTCATGCAGATTGCTTGTTTTAAACCCCATTGAAACATACGATCCAATGCCTTCGCCCAACTTTGAATTCCCGGTATTTGAAGCTGAAGAAGAAGAAGACGAAGAAATTCCAGAAGAGATCTCCCGATTACTCAGACAAGAGGAAAGGTCCATTGAACCTCACAAAGATCCGTTGGAAACGGTCAACTTGGGTTCAGAAGAAGAGAGAAAAGAAGTCATGATTGTGGCACTGCTCAGTCCGACTGTCAAAGAAAGCTTGATAGAGCTTCTCAAAGAGTTTCCCGATGTTTTTGCTTGGTCCTATCAGGACATGCCAGGGTTGGACACCAGCATCGTGGAACATCATCTACCGTTAAGATCAGAATGTCCGCCGGTAAAACAAAGGCTGAGACGGACTCATCCGGACATGGCAATAAAATCAAAGAGGAAGTGCAGAAACAGATTGACGCGGGTTTCCTCGCCACCTCAGAATATCCTCAATGGTTAGCCAACATAGTACCAGTTCCGAAAAAGGACGGAAAAGTCAGAATGTGTGTAGACTACAGGGATCTGAACAAGGCCAGTCCAAAGGATGACTTTCCCTTACTGCATATAGACATACTGGTAGACAGTACAACAAAGTTCAAAGTATTCTCCTTCATGGATGGATTCTCAGGCTATAATCAAATCAAAATGGCACTGAAAGATATGGAGAAAACTTCATTCATCATCCCATGGGGCACCTTTTGTTATAAGGTAATGTCGTTCGGTTTGAAGAACGCCGGGGCGACCTATCAAAGGGCCATGACTACTCTGTTTCATGACATGATGCACAAAGAAATCGAAGTGTATGTCGATGATATGATTGCCAAATCTAAAACAGAAGAGGAGCATGTGACCCACTTGTCAAAACTATTCGAGCGTCTAAGAAAGTAAACACTCTGCTTGAATCCTAACAAATGCACATTCGGTGTTCGCTCAGGGAGACTGCTAGGATTCATCGTCAGCCAGAAAGAAATTGAGGTTGATCCTGACAAAGTCAAAGCCATTCAAGAAATTCCTTCTCCAAAGACTGAAAAACAAGTCAGAGGATTCGTAGGACGTTTGAATTACATTTCCAGATTCATATTCCTCATGACCGCGACATGCGCGCCAATCTTCAAATTACTCAAAAAGAATCAGGATTGCGTATAGACAGAAGACTGCCAAACCGCCTTCGACAGTATCAAGGAATACCTGTTGAATCCACCTTTTATGTCACCACCAGTGGAGGGGAGACCACTGATCATCTATTTAACAGTTTTGTAAGACTCCATGGGTTGTGTACTTGGTCAACAAGATGAAACAAAAAGAAAAGAGTCTGCCATTTACTACTTAAGCAAGAAATTTACAGACTGTGAGACTTGGTATACTATGCTTGAGAAAACCTGCTGTGCTCTCTGGCCTGGGCAGCCAAACGTCTTCGCCAGTACATGATTTGTCACACTACTTAGTTAATCTCCAAAATGGATCCAATCAAGTACGTCTTTGAAAAACCTGCTCTCACAGAAAGGATCGCCCGTTGGCAGATGTTGTTATCAGAATACGACATCGAGTACCATGCTTAGAAAGTCGTCAAAGGAAGTATTTTAGCTAATCATTTGGCTCATCAACTGATTGACGATCAAGGATCAGTCGGGTTTGACTTCCCAAAAGAAGATGTCATGTACTTGAAAATGAAAGATTGTGATGAACCACTACCCAGTGAAGGGCCAGAACCAGGTTCCCAATGGGGACTAATCATTGACGGAGTTGTCAACAATTACGGAAACGAAATTAGGGAAATC
The DNA here is from genome assembly GCA_022829125.1 of Lathyrus tuberosus. Taxonomy (NCBI): domain Eukaryota; kingdom Viridiplantae; phylum Streptophyta; class Magnoliopsida; order Fabales; family Fabaceae; genus Lathyrus; species Lathyrus tuberosus. The sequence continues at coordinate 406,026 of JALAZF010000266.1, read as the reverse complement.
ATCATAACACCTCAGGGTACCCACATTCCTTTCACTGCCTGACTGACATTCAAGTGCACAAACAACGAGGCCAAATACGAAGCCTGTATCATGGGTCTCGAAGAAGCGATTGACTTGAGAATTAAGAACTTGGATGTGTATGGAGACTCAGCCCTGGTTATCAATCAGATCAAAGGAGATTGGAACACATACCAATCAGGATTGATTCCTTACAAAGACTACGCGAGAAGGTTGTTACCATTCTTCAATAGAATCGAGTTTCATCACATCCCTCGTGAAGAGAATCACATGGCTGATGCATTAGCCACTCTCTCCTCCATGATTAGTGTAGGTCAATGGAACGACATACCTAAGATTGACATAATGCGCCTAGAACGGCCCGCCTACATCTTCATGATCGAAGCAGTCATAGACGACAGACCTTGGTATCACGATATCAAATGCTTCCTTCAAAAACAAGAGTACCCACTTGGGGCATCAAGAAAAGACAGGAAGACCCTCAGAAGATTGGCAAGCAACTTCTTTCTGAGCGGTGATACACTCTATAAGAGAAACTTCGACATGGTTCTGCTCTGATGCGTAGACATACCAGAAGCGAACATGCTGATGAAAGAGATCCACGAAGGCTCCTTTAGCACTCATGCCAACAGACACACAATGATGAGAAAAATTCTGAGAGCAGGGTATTATTGGCTGACAATGGAATCCGATCGCTACAAGTACATGAAAAGATGTCACAAGTGTCAGATATACTCAGAAAAAACCCATGTACCGCCAACACACCTCAAAGTTCTCTCTTCCCCATGGCCTTTTTCTATATGGGGAATCGATATGATTGGCATGATCGAACTCAAGGTTTTAAACGGACATCGGTTTATTCTAGTTGCCATTGACTACTTCACCAAGTGGGTCGAAGCAACATCATACACTAATGTAACCCGACAAGTCGTGGTCTGTTTTATCAAAAAAAATCTCATTTGCCGTTATGGTGTTCCGAGCCAGATCATTACTGATAATGGATCTAACTTAAACAACAAGATGATGAAGGAGTTGTGCGCTGAGTTCAAAATCGAACACCATAACTCATCTCCCTCCCGACCTAAGATGAATGGAGCGGTAGAAGCAACTAATAAGAACATCAAGAAGATTGTTCAAAAGATGGTTGTAACCTACAAATACTGGCACGAGATGCTACCCTTTGCTCTTCACGGTTATCGCACGTCTGTCCGCACTTCAATAGGAGCAACACCTTTCTCTCTAGTATATGGCATGGAAGCAGTGCTCCCCATAGAAGTAGAGATCCCATCAATCCGGGCATTGATGGAAGTTAAGCTAACAGAGGCTGAATGGTGTCAAAGTCGACACGATGAGTTAAATCTGATCGAAGAAAAACGAATAACGACTCTATGCCATGGTCAGTTGTATCAGTAAAGAATGAAGAAGGCGTTCGACAAAAAGGCTCGACCCCGTGTCTTCAGGAAATGAGACATTGTGCTCAAAAAGATACAATCATTTCTCACTGATTCCCGGGGCAAATGGACTCCGAATTATGATGGCCACTATGTGGTCAAGAAAGCCTTCTCAGGTGGCACCTTGAGAATCGCAACCATGGATGGAGAGGAGTTTACCTACCCCACGAATGTTGATGTAGTCAAGAAATACTTCGCCTAAACTAAAAGAATGCGTCTCGGTGGATTGAAAACCCGAAAGGGTGGTCCAGGAAAAAATTAGAGACATAAGCAAAAAATCATCCCGGTGGATTGGAAATCTCAAAGTACAATCCAGGAAAAAGTTAGGGATTAATGGTAAGTAACTACGTCCGACGAGGTTAAATCCCCAGCGGTAATACCATCAGTCAGAAAACTTCAGTCAAGGTCATCTTCGACAGAAGCTCAGGATGTCTAGAATTCAAAGTTGGTAGAAGGATAACAACCGTTATGTTTCAATATAGCCATTTTTCCCTTAAATTGCCATTTTCTAACTTTGTAAATACTCTATGGGATCACACGCTTGGCTGATTTCCATCCTATCAATAAAATTTGAGCCTTAGAGATTTTGTTTGCAATTCTTATTTGTTTTAGGTTTACAGATTGGCATTTTTAACATGATCAACGATTCTTAAAATAATACAAAAATGAATTTACTTGTCAAAATTTTTTTCTGCTTCTAAAATAAAAATGGCAATTCTTTTGACTGTTGAACATCGAAAGAACATCGATCGCTTCTCCAGAGGTGATTGAACCTCAAAGTGTAGAATCAAAGTACTCCTTCTAAACCAGTATGCCTGAATGAATGATCAACTATGTCAGAGACCATTGTTTCATCTGACATCCCCGACAGGGTTTCGTACCTCTTAAGACCAATTGACAATTCTTCTTCCCCATGGGGACCTTCTTTCCTAAGCAGGGCAGGGTTGCTATTTTGAACCAGTGGTACTTTTATACCCCACCGTGGCCGAGTATCCAATCGTGTTCAACCACTAGTCTGTATGTTCCGTCAGTTTTGTTAGCATATACATACATATATCATGCATTATTGATTCATACTCATGTTCATATTGCATCACTATCACTCTAGTCGGTCTAGTTCCCAAGTGATAAAGTCCTCTCAATCGAGTTGTCAGTCCTTTACTTGTTAGGAAATACAGCGTCTAAGTAGTTTCTCCCCAGTTTAATTCTAGATTGGAGACGGTCCTCGACCACTTTGATAACTTGAGCCTCTGAGAAACAAGAAGACATTCGACAAACGTCACTCTTTACCATTGAAGATGATGTTCTCGCTTTCCCATATTAAGGAAAATCCCCAGAGAAATCCTCGCAACTAAATACTCTCAGCAACACATTAGTTTTTCTCTTCAGAAAGTCAATGTTAATGAAGTTATCAGCACCTCAAAATTGGTTTACATCACATGGCATTTCTCCGAGAAGATCTCGAAGAAAAGTATGATGTAATATCCCAAGCAGGAAACAGCCTCTCAAGAGACTCGTTTTCCCCAGTAGAGTCAACAAATGGCGTCTCCAACAGAGAAGTTTGAACACCTCTACAACTCAGACGAATCGGTTCCCCATCAAGTCTGACATCAAAACTTTTTCCCATCAAATGGCATCTCCCCAGGAAAATTCGGCGAGAAGTTTGAGGAAAACCGCTACACATAACGTCCCTTGTCAAGGAAGGAGCTTGAAAAAAAACTAACTAAGGCCAGTTTCGTGGCTGAAGACCAGGATCTAGGGGAAGTTTATTGACAAAAGAAACAAAGACCAGTTCCTTGGCTGAAGACCAGGATCGAGGGGAAGTTTATATCAGAAACCGAGACCAGTTCCTTGGCTGAAGACCAGGATCAAGGGGAAGTTTATTTCAGAAACTGAGACCAGTTCCTTGGCTGAAGACCAGGATCGAGGGGAAGTTTATTTAAGAAACTTAGACCAGTTCCTTGGCTGAAGACTAGGATCGAGGGGAAGTTTCACCCATTTCTAAGCATTATTGCTTAGCAAAAGAAGATGGATGAGCAAACTGCCATTCATAACCACCATCAAAATTTCGTGTATTCCGATATTTAATCCTCTTGCACCCCGAATGCCCGAATACCTTTGCCATTCACACCTTCGGGTCCAAGAAGATTAAATAGGAGCATTTGTCATACCCCAAATTTTGACCACCAAGATTTCCCATCATTGTGCAAGTCATCATCACAATATAGATGTACCTTCATGCCTCACTAATCTCTTCAAAGATGGTTGAGCATTCACCACAATCAAGAATTAGGGTTTCAAGCCCTCTTAGAGCACTTAGACAAAGGATCAATCAAGAAATGACATGATCTTTAACTTGTCTAACCTGTCAAACACCTATAAAGGATCAAGAAGCCTCCCACATCAAGAATCAAGCACAAAGTTGCAACATTCCAAGTGGATCAAGCCTCAAGATCGCCAGTGTCACCAAATTAGGGTTTTGGTTGACTGAGGCTTCCAGATGAAAATTTTCATCTGGGCATGAGCCAATGCTGCAAAGCACAACCCAAGATAATCCAAGAGACCCCATGGACCCAATCATCAAGTTAATTTAACCTCAGGGGATGCATTTACCAAAAATCAGGAATTAGGGTTTCTTGATCTAATTCACCCCTAAGTTGACTTTTAGGACAAAGCATGAGCCAAGACCTCAAGACATGATTTGAGGGCCTCAAATACACCACATTGATCCATTTAGAATAATGGATTGATCCAAGAAGCTTGATTCATAAGTTTCAATTTCATCTGGACCACAATTAGGGTTTTGAAGAAAAAAGTCAAATGTACCTTTGACTTTTGACCAAGACATGCTCCCAAACTTTGGGACATGATTCAATACACCCTATAACACCTATGGAATCCATCCATTAGGTTTGATTTAGGTCAAGGACTTGATTTCACAAAGGATCGCACAGTTTGGATTTCATCCGATAAAAAGTCAACTGTGCACAAAATCAAGTTTGACTTTTTGGAATTTTTCACAAATATGGTTCCCCTAAGTCAAAAATAATGTCAATGTATGGTATTGATCATCATTCATTAAGAAAAATCAAGAAAAGTGAGGTTTCTTGCAAAAGGGGCAACCATAAGAAACAAAATTTTTTCTAAGTTATGGAACAAAAGTGATTTTGGTACCAACTTCCAAGGATCATAACTTGAGATCCAAGCAACCATTTTGGGTGATCCAAAGCTGGATTTGTAGGTCTTGCTACACTCTACAAAAGCTTCAACTACCTCAGACTCCATTTTTTTATGGATTTTGAGTTATGGATTGATCAAAATCACAAAAACATGAAAATAACACTTTTTCCAACACTTAGTGAAAATCTGCCTAAGTTACCAGCCTTGAACATCAATGTTCATAGAGTTTTTTCAGTTGGATCCAAATAGTTTCAAAATAAACTATAATCACACATGTTTTATATCATATGAGGGCTTTCTAAAAAGCACAAGAGCCTCCCATAACTTAACCTGAGTAGGGAGATATGAATCCCTCAAAATCACCATTTCCAACTGTCCTAAGCAAGGCAGAATTTGGTGTTTTGCTCGATTTGACAAATTTGGGCAACTCCAAGCCTTGTCATCCATTTGGACACATATGAGGATAAAACAAAAGGAGAATGATCTGATCCCTAAGCCTCCAAAGTCCAAGAATCTACACTTAGCCATAACAAACCTAAAAAGGCTAAAAAGGTGCCAAGACTCCAATTTTGTTTCCAAGCATTCAATGGATGCACCAAGGTGGTATGGACTGACACATTCCTAATTGAATGAGTCAAGAATAAGCTCCGAATCAAAGGACCATAGGCATGTGCCCTAACCTTAAGTCAATGGCTAGAGGAGATTTGAGATTCCTTTTGCTCAACATTGGCCAAAGGTCTGCTGCAGCTTCCATTCACTATTGATGCCAAAACAAACTTGACACACTATAAATAGAGCTCAATTATGATCAGTTTGAGTACACCAAAGCACTACAACTGATGTTTTCCTCAAAATCTCTCTCTTTAGGCCAAAATGCCTTCTTTTGCAAGCCATCTCTGAGTTTTTGAGTTAGAGAGCAATTTCACCATAGATCATGATCCAAACACATCCAATATGTCATATCTAAGATGTCCAAACACTCACTTGTGACCTAAAACACCAAAATCAGAAAATCCACTGCCAAAACCTCAAAATTGGACTTTTCTGCATTTTTCAAGCCATGCCTTGATTCAGTCACTTCCAAAACCAAACAAGGCCTCAAACACACTCCAAATATCATCCTTAAACTGTTCCAAATGGTTCCCCTCATCTGGAACACCATTTGAGAGAGTTGCCATATTGGTCACTTTTGCCCCTTTTGCAAGAAAGAGCCAAAACTTGTTCCTGAAGATTCCAGCTGGTTCTAATCATCCTAAAAGCTTCTAAGGGATCAATTGAGAGTGTTCAAAGCATTGGATCACTTCTGGCACAAGGAACTTGACAGTTAGCACAAGAAGCTCCAAGAGGTAAGTGCATCACAACTTGAACTCTTTGAATTATGCATTCCTTTTAGGTCCACTGATCATAAACATCTTATACATGTTGTATATGTTGTGTTTGAACCAATTTGTCATACAATTCTTGCCTGTACCATGAGATAGCACAGAACATGCAAAATTTGGCCTATTTTGAAACCACTATCGGGTTTTAAAATAGGGACACTTTCTGAAAATTCCAAAAGCACCATTGGATTCCTTGTGAAATTCTAAGCCAGATGCACCTAAATTTTGTCTAAATCCATGGAGAAATGAGAAAGTTAGAGGCTTCACATAAATTGCCAAACCTAGCCTTGCCTTGGCCAGGCCTGAAAACTTGGCACCCCTTATGTATTAATGGGGTGGTTTTGATACACAGATGTATCACCAGCCCAGTGGTAGCGCGCATGTGTGTTTGTGTATGAGGTCGTGGGTTCAAACCCCACCCAGACCTTTTTTGCTACCTCTCTCATTTTTAATATTTTTCATTATTTTCATGTTTTATTAATTAATTCAAAAATTAATTTCTCTCTCAATTTTAATTATTTTTTATCGATTATTTTTTTTTTAAATTCACAAAAATATTAAAATATTTTATTCCATGAAAATTTCACAAAAATATTATTTATTTCACATATTTGGTATTTTTGTAAAGAATTATGTTTTATTTGTTTTTAAACATTAAAAATATTTCTTTCTCTTAGTTTTGCAAAATTCAAATAATTTTTAAATCATCCCATGAATGAAACATGATTTTCCAAATATAAATCCAAGATCACAACCTTTTTTCAAATGTTTGACTATTTTAATTGAATTTTTATTCAATTAAAATACATTTTAAAACCAAAAATTAAGGTTTTTATAACTATCACCCTAACAAATCTTTTCAAACATCTATGGCCCTCTTGATAGAGTGTAAGTCCCACCCCTTGGTAAATAAAAACCTTTTTGGGTCTCAGTCATTGTATAAGTCCCACTGCGATTTTAAAATCTCGGCGCAGTCGTCGCCTTTTAAACGAAAACTTTTGGGCCTCCCCTTGTGTTGTAAGTCCCATCTTTCTTTTAAAAAAACACTTTGGGTCTCTCCTTGAGTTGTAAGACCCATCCCTTTGTACAGAAAATATTTGTTGGGCCTCAGTCATTGTATAAGTCCCGATATAATTTTCAGAGCAACGGTGCGATCACTATTTCATCTGGGCCTCTCCTTGAGTATAAGCCCCAACAATCTTTTCAAAACAACTTCCCTTTTGATTTAGGTTCAAATCCATAGTTGTTATCAAAACCTTCTTTAATTTCTTGAACAACTAACCATACAGCTGTTACAATGGAAGCTTGCTCGCCTGTAAGTTTTTATCATCTTTTATTTACATGCTTACATATATATATATAACTGTATTGCTGGAAGCTTGCTCACCTGTAAGTCCTTCTTTCATATCCTTTTAAATACTTGTCATATATCAACTGTATATATACTTGTATATCTGCTTAAAGTTTTCCCCGGCAACTAGGTCTAGAACTAGGTAAAGTCAGTTGGTCACTCTTTCAATACAGTCAAAATTAGTTCCCCATAGGAATTTCCAGATACAGTCTTGCCTTCTCTTGGGCTTAAACAATATGGAACAAAGAGAAAGGCATTATTTCCGGTGAAACTTTTCTCAGACTGTCACTATTAGAAATTTTCAAAGAAGTTCATTTCCCCAGAGAGGATTAATTCCCGGTGAAACCTCTCTTGAATTTCTTCAAACCCTAGAACTGTTCACTAAAAGAAAAGATTATTCCCGGTGAAACTTTTCTTAGGTTTGGGACCCATAGGCTTCCTAAAAGCATCCCCACCTCCTCTTGGGCTTTGTACAAGGACCCTCCAGCTTCTTAGAAGTTCTCATGCCTTCTCTTCGGCTTAATACAAGGACCCTGAAGACCTCTTAAAGGTATAAGACAGAAGTTAGTCATCCTTCGTTAGAGCAGTCTTTCCAAAGAGTCAAAAGCTCATACCAATTTAGGGTTGATTCTCATCCCTTAAAACACCTGCCTCCTATTGGGCATTATACAAAGATAAACCCTTCCATACCAGTAGACTTGGACAGTCTAATCTCCTCTTGGATCTCAAAGACATTCTCAAGTTCCCTACAAACCCAAGAAAAAACCCTGATCATTTTAATCAATCTCCAGTAGAGTTAAAACCCATGGGTTCTAAAACCCAGTCTTTCTCCTAAAATTCCCCAGCCAGGGTTATCTTACCATCAGTATAACACTATCCTAAATCAAAACGTCAAGGCATCTGATACCTCAACTCTTTTGGAACCCTCAGCAAGAGTTGGTTCCTCATTTTGGACCTGCCTCTGGATCTCAAGAATCCTCAGCAGAAGCCAGCCTCCTCTTAGGCTTTGTATAATGATTTTCCTCAATAGAATTAGCCCCAACAACACCCTTTTGTTGAGCCCATCTACTTTCTTAAAGCACTCTCTTATTGAGTCAATCACCTTAAGGCACTCTCTTGTTAAGTCACCCTTTTTTCAACCTCCTCTTAGGCTTTGTATAAAGATTTTTCCCAGCTGAGTCACCTTTCAAAATACTCTCTTGTTGAGTCAATCACCTTTCCATAGTCTTTTGTTGAGTCAATGGTACCAAAAACATTCTCTTGTTGAGTCAGTCATTCTTTTAGCCTCAATCTTGGGCTTTGTACAAGACATATATAAACTTTCTCCAATAAAGTCAAAATCTTCATGAACTCCTTTAAAGCTTGGGGCAAATATCTTCCCCAGCAAAGTCAATTCCTCCCAGCCTTCTTTTAGGCTTTGAGAAATAATAATCCTAAGCAGAATCAATTTTCCTTTCAGCCTCCTCTTAGGCTTTGTATAATGATTTTCCCAGTAAGGTTAGCCTTAATCTTGGGCTTTGTACAAGACACCAAATAAAACACTCTCTTGTTGAGTCAGTCTCATTTTAGCCTCAATCTTGGGCTTTGTACAAGACAGATAAAGATTTCTTTCCCATAGAGTCAGTTTCTTTTCAGCCTCAATCTTGGGCTTTGTACAAGACACGGTATAAATCTCTCTAGCAGAGTCAATCTTCTTTTAGCCACAATCTTGGGCTTTGTACAAGATAGATAAAACCTCTCACCCGTAGAGTCAGTCTCCCCTTTTAGCCTCAATCTTGGGCTTTGTATAAGACAGACAAAATATTTCCCCGGAAAAGTCAACTTCTAGCCTCCTCTTAGGCTTTGTATAATGATATCCCCCAAAAGAGTCAGTCTCTCTTTAGCCTCAATCTTGGGCTTTGTACAAGACAGATATAAACACTCTCTTGTTGAGTCAGCCTTTTCCAGCCTCCTCTTAGGCTTTGTATATGGACTTCCCCAGTGGAATCAATCAATCTCTTAGCTTTAACCTTGGGCTTTGATCAAGGCACACAAAAATCAACTTCCCCTCAGAGGAAATCAAAATCTCTCTGTAGGAAGATATTCCTCTGTATATCACATATCAAAACAGACATTCAAAATAATCCTAATCCCAGATAACTGCTATAAGTGGCACACTTGTTGATTCAAATATCCAAGTTGTCATCCATCTCTTATCCTGGCAATCTCCCTTCTTTCATCTAATTGCTGTAAGTGGCAAGTCTCTGGATTATTTACATCCACGCCACTGTCCCTCTCTTAGTATGAAAGACTCCTAAGGAAAAATGGCATTGCTCTACACTGAGTTAAAGTTTTCCCCTTCAGGACCAATCCCCTATAAAGGAAATTATGACATTACTGGATTCTCATATCCCAGTTAAAGTAATTCTCCTTTATAATTAGTCACCCAACAGTTATGATAAACAGACGAGGTGTCTCCCTTTAGAGATAAAAAATTCTCCCTCAGTCAAACCTTTTAGCTTCAATCTTGGGCTTTGAACAAGACACGAATAAACCTTTTAGCTTCAATCTTGGGCTTTGAACAAGACACCAAAACATCTTTTTTTCCTCCCATAGAATAGGAGGAACTACGACTGCTCTGATTTCCCTGTTTCTTTAAACGGGAATACGTAGGCATAAGATTGCGAAATCTTAGCGAGCATAGCAATCAAAAACTCTAGGTCCAGTACCTTCACACCAATCAAAATTGAGGTCCAGTACCTCATCAAAATCATCAAAAACTCTCTCTCTCATATCTCCCATAGAAGAAACTTTCCCAACCCACAACGGATAAACACCATCAATTATAAAAGCAGAACCTAATGCTAACAACCAATGGATAACCACATATATGATGGGTAACTGACAACTCCCCATTGTATAACCTGACCCCGAACTCCCCGAATCTCTTAAGCGTTTGTTCAATTAAACATTCGCGTGCAAGGTTAGTTTTAGATAACTTCACTTTCCCTTCCAGCTTCACGGGATAAATAAGAAATCAGAAAGTAGCAGCCCCTCCTACCATTGAGGTGAGGAGGAACCCAACGACAATAAGGTGTTCGCGTCACCGATAAAAATCGTACGCTACAGCTTCGCCCTTTAACTGCTCTACACATGTCATCCTCTATTAAGTGGATAAGGACAAAATTCCCTCCATTATTTGAATTTGAATCTCCCATCGAACGTCACCAGTTAAGCTTCCGTCGAAACATATTTCCAAATTATTAGAAATATTTATAAGTCCATAAGCCATGTCTCCTCTACACAAGGACACTTTTCGACTGGACTTTCTATAAACAACATTCATGTCGAAGTCTTCTGAAACTCCAAAAATTTCATTTCTTTTGAATAAGAATCTCAATCCAATATCAGCCTCTAGGAGCTAACACAATGAGATTCACTCAGAATCTCATCATCACTCATACTTCCAAGGAAGACGTGGGTTTTCACGTTTTAGTAACTGCTCTTACTCCTCATTAATGTGTTGCTTCGAAAACCCACGAAATCTCTTCAATCACTCTCACGCGGCTGCCAAGTGTCCAATCCAACACATGCACTAAAGCTTATAAAGAGTCTCTCTCACGCCATGAACAACAAGTTGTACGCCTTCTCAGGGCCTTATCCCTCTAAGAAGTCTCAAGCTACAAAGGTCGTTAACCTTTTCCCATGTTACACACTCATCATGCCAGCTGCATTTAAACAACAAGCCTTTGACCTGTCCTTCAGGTTCAAAGCCAACCGTGTATTTTGATCTACTCTACTAGCTCCTACCCAAGAGTACATGGTCTGGCTCAACAAAGTTCAAGCCAAAAAGCAGGAGCACTGGGAGAAATTGGGCATCTACGACATGGTCAACCTGTCTAGGATTGGCCCTAGATACAACCCATGTATGTTGCTCGCTTCGATCTTCTTTTGGGAGGGATAGACCAACACCTTTCACCTTCCCTATGGCATGCTGACGCCAACCTTGTTCGATGTCGCCTCCATTACAGGTTTAAATCCGGTTGGCGCCATTTTTTCCCCAACTTTGACAACTCAATACGAAATCACCATTAGACGCCCCACTTACAAGAATTTCATCTTCGACAACTACGACACTGCTAGTTAAGATGTCTTCGACCAAGATCATATTGTTTTCTTTACCTTTTGGCTCTCTTACTACGTTTTTTGCTCTAGGTCCCTAAAGGTGGCTAAGAAGTTCGTCCCCCTGGCCATTCAGCTTCATGAAGGATGAAAGATTTCCCTCAACAAACTTCTCTTGGCCAATCTCTATCAATCACTTGGAGATGCCTCCAACAAACTCAAGCACCTTCCTGAAAATACCAAACGTAAGTCCTCCCCACTCTCAAGTCCCCTTTAGCTCTTGCAATTGTGGCTGAATGCCACTTTCAAACCAAGGTTTCATGTTACTGATTCCGAGGCCCTAATGAGGGCGACTGAGAAAAGGGCCATCGAGGGTACTAGGTTGGCATTGCTTATTCCATACGAAAATACGGTTTCCTATGTTTTTTATCAAGTATATCAAACTAATCCTTAAAACTAAAGTCTTCGATGTAACAATGGCTCCTTTTGTTGATCGCTCAATAGGCCCGACTTGGTAATAAAACAAATTTCCTGGTTCCTCTCCTTTGACTGTTACTATGTCGAATGCAATTTGGGCTGTTTTTCTCACCCTTATCTTCTCAAGGTCGGAGTCAAAAGCTTCTCCAAAGCCTAACGCCAGCCACCAGAAGAAAGGGACTCCTAAGAAGGCCACATCTAAAATGGATGCAATTAACACCTCTGCAGACCCTTCTACCAAACTTCCCATGACTAATCCAAAGGAAAAAGTTAAAGAAAAAAGAGAAGAACGTACTCAACACCTGACGTCCCCAATTAACGAAGACATCACTCGACTCTAGAATAATCCAGTCAATGAAGCAAATGATCCCAAGGTAGACGTCAGTTCTCTTTGTCACTTATTTGTCATCTTTCTTTCCAAATTTTTTTCTTGACACTTTTTCCTTCTTCTTTCTGAAAAATCCTAAAGTGACCAATGATCTAGAAGTGACTCCCGCACATATCCTTAAATCCACTCCTTTTGCTTCACTTTCACACACACATCGGTCAGATTTCCTTGACTATAACATTTCGATCATTCAAACAGTCTCCCAGCTAATGAACCCAACAACCACGACTGCACTACCTCATCCTGAGGTGATTATAGATGTTGAATCCAACCTAACTAATGTCATGGAAGAAATGAACAACAACATTGTGTCTGTTCACGACAATATTGCTCAAAATTACTCTCAAGCTGACAAACACACAAACAACGAAGACTGTGCTGCTCCCCACGTTGAAGTTACCCCTATTTAGGAAAGCGTTCAAACAAGTCTCCCAGAGCCTTTGCCAACTCAAGATGACGCGCAGGACTCCATGTCGAACACTTTTCTCGACCAAACATAAATCTTAGCACTCAAGAGGAAAAATCCAACTGAGGCCCTAAATCGACCACAAAAGTTGCGCAGGCTGTCGATGGATTCCAAGTCGGCTTAGTCCTGTTATACCCTAATTTTTACCCCTAAGATCTTGCCCCTCTTTGTGTCATCTGCATAGTCTATCATGCATTTCACCTCGTAGAATGCCCAATTTATCAGCCAGAATAAACTTGTTGGATTTACAGTTGAATTGGTCAAACTAAAAGTCAACTCTGTGTAAAATCAGTGGACGAAAAGTTTTAAAATCGAGCATGTAGATGTCAGTTATTTCAATCTACATTTCACATAGTTTAACCTGTCGTACTCGTTTTTAATTTTCCGGCTGCTTTATGATCACATTTTGACCAGTTTGAGCCTTTTAACCGGGTAAGATTTATTTCAAAATTTGACCAAACACTGTATTTTTTCGAGTCGTTTATTTTGCACTGATCATTTTGGTGTATTCATTTTATTTTTTTGAGCACTTCGATATCAGTCCTCTCGTTTTTAACCGACTTTATTTTAATTTTTAATTAACAATCATTTTACTTAATCGGTTTTTGTTATAACGTTATTTTCTTTTTTCTTTTTTTTTTCTTTTTAAAATTTTGTTTTTTTTCTCTTTTAGTAAAACTTAATAACTAAGTTTCAAAAAGTGTTTTTATTTTTTGGTTCATTATGGTACAATATTGTTCCTTGCTTACCACACTTACTTTCTTCATGTATCATACTGCATAGCACAGCATCCAACGCACCGCTTGAGGAACAAAACTCACAGCAAACAACTCTCACGTGAGAAAAAGGGACCTACCATCCCATTACCAGTTCTCTATCATTTTGAATTCAAAAAAAAAAAATCACATACACGCATACAAAAGACTCCCACCGCCTGGATGTTGATTTTAAAAACAAAAAAACCCACCTCACTACTTTAACACACGCTTCACACAAAACCATAAGGAGGTCATTCATGCAGCAACACAACCTTGTAAACAAAAGCATACACACTAGCCATATTTTTTTTTAGAATTGAAAACCTGTGCGTCTGTGGGACTCAGCGGTGAAAGCTCTAACGCTGCAACACGCATACACTCCATATCTTTTTTTTTTAAATTCAAAATACAAGAGGATATTAAAGAAAAAGAGAACCTACTAACCAACTACAACATCATCAGCCTTTCAAAAAGGTCAGATACTACGCTTCCCTCTTCATTTTAAAACCAAAATACACATACACCCTTCATACTCCATCTCCCCATGCCTTCCACACACAGCCATAAACAAACATAATGAACCTCCCTATTTCCTGCGCAAGAAGACAACTCCTTATTCACTTTTTTTCACATCCCTGCAGCTTTCATAACCCACCACTAATTCAACAAGCTTCAGCTATGTTCTAACTATTTTTTGCCTTTCATCAACTTTATTGCCGTCGCGAACTCATAAACCCTCAATATCACCGTCATATTCCCATCTCAATATTGTTCCATGCTTACACCATTCTCCGCTTGTACTTGGATAAAAAGGAAAAAACGTAGTTCAAACCACACACTTTAACCTCCAACCAATAACATCATGATCTCCATGCTCTCTTCACCACCATGACTTTCACATCATCACCTACACAAACCTTTCACAACAAGACTTTAAACACAACATAATAACATTCTCTCTTCACCCTCACAAGTTGTTTATAAAAAACCACAACCATCACAGCCCCTACTCCATGCAAAACTCCTTCTTCACTCTAACAAAACCACTTCCTCACAACATACACACATAACTTCAATTTTTCCCCTTCGCAAACAGCAACAAGGCACAACCATTCACTCACACCACGACCTATACTGTGTCTTAAAAAAAGACCATAACTATTCATTCATCCTCATTGTTACATTAAGCTACCTCATTCATATCCACTCAACGTACCTCATTCGGTTCACCTTTTCTCCCCCTATTTTACAACACCATAAATCTTCTCCGGAGTTATACCTTTTTGTGACTGTGTTTATCGTTTTCTTTCTGATCACGCTCGTGTCGCTTTTCCGCCCTCTCTTTTCCATCTCTGCTGACGTGGCATATCCTGTTTCATGTAGGGAAAGTCGTTGATGGCTCTGATCTTTTGCCTGCTATCACTCTTGACACTGTTGAAGAGGCTTCATATTTCAAGGAATTTGTGGTTGCGTTGAAGCTCACTAAGAAAGTTATTGAGGTGCAACAAGGAGAGAAAGCTCGACTTTTTTTCACATTCATTTTTGGTAACTTGTTTCCTTATTTTTACTATTTATTTTTTTAAAATTTTTAATTATGGTTTAGATTGAGCCTTAAGCCCATCACTTTTTTTTTATTAAATATTCATTTTCATTTTAATTATTTGTTTGAACTATATTTAGTTTTAATTTGTATAATATTCTAAAAAAGACCAAAAAAAGCATGTTATTTATTTATTTTAGTATTTTCATTTCTATTTTTATTAGTTGTTTAATATAAAAAATGTAAAAAAAATATGTTTGTTTAATTATTAATTGATTTAAATATTTTTATTTAATACTGATTAATTAATCTTATTAAATATTTATATTTAAATTGATCAATAATCCTTTCATCGCCCGATTTTATTTTGTGGCTTAATTGCTTCCATGTTTTTGGATTTGTTTGCCTTGATTAATTTCTGATGATTCTACACGATTTTGCCATGAATGTTTGTGGATTTTATTTGTTGTCGTTTCTACATGATGATTTTCCATGTATGTGTACTTTGTATACTTTGTCGATACCATGATGTTATGCCATGTGTACTGTATACCTCTGTTGATATTGTGATGCTTTGCCACATATCTTTGTTGTTTTATATTCGTGATGCTTTGCCACGTATCTTTAAGGTTTTATGCTATATGATACTTTGCCATGTACTGTTGTTGATTTTATCTTTTGATTACCACGATGCTTTGCCGTGTAATTGTTGTTTGTTGATTTCATTTAGCTTTCATACATGATGCTCTGTCATGTGTACTATGTTGATTTTATGTGTTCATGATACCATACATGATGTTTTTGCCATGTGTTGTGTACCTTATTGATTGTTCATACTTGATGATTTTCCATGTATTTTGTTGATTATATCTGTTGTTTTATCACGATGCTTTTCTGTGTACTATGTGTTTTTTTGATTTCATTTAACATGATTCACATGATGATTTTCCATGTATCTGCTATTGATCACATGATGCTTTGCCATGTGTGCTTTATTGATTTCATGACGACTTTCCATGTATCTGTCACTTTCTTACATGATGTTGTGCCATGTATTTTGTGTACATTGTTGTTTCATATTTGTGATGCTTTGCCACATATCTTTGTTGTTTTATATTCGTGATGCTTTGCCACGTACTTTTGTTGATTTTGTGTCATTCACATGATGTTTTACCACGTGTTTGTGGAGTTTATCTGTTGTTGCTTTCTCATGATGTTTTACCATGTGTTTGTGAATTTTTATATGTACTTTGTCTTGTTGATTTCATTTACCTTAATTCACATGATGATTTTTCGTGTATCTATTATTCATCATACATGATGCTTTGCCATTTATATGTTTATTCTACTTGTTGATTACATTATGATTTGCCATGTATCTGTTGTTTTCCTTCTATACTTGTGACCTAATCAAAGGGAAAGGGTTGTATGTTGACTTATTGTCATTGTGCATGTTCTATTGTATGTTTGTTGCTTTTTTTTCCTGTCTTTGTATTTCTTTTCCCATCTTTTCACCTTTAGCAAACAATTTTAGCCAAAACACAAATTTTTCAAGAGGTTCCTGTAGGATACTGCAGATGCTTATGGTGCTAGTACATTCCCTTAGTATAACCAACCCCCGTACCTTTGATCTCTCTTTACTTAGCTTTAGGTCTTGCTTTTTTGCTTTGCATGTTTGCTTAGGGTTTTTGTTCGATCTTTTCTCCCTTCTATTGGAAAAATAAAAGTTCGGTGGTGATATCTTATTTTTGCAAGTCAAGCTAATCCAATAGCTTTGGTCTCTGATTCTCACCGTGATAGAAAATGGCGACTCTGCTGGGGATCATTGTTCAGTGGGTTAAGCCTAACTTGTTCTATTTGTGTTTCTTGGGTTTTTCTGTTTTTCAGGTTGATCTATGTGTGTGAGATAAGTCCTAACCTAGAATTGAGTACAACATGAGATAAGATTGTGGTATAATGAAAAGTTACATGTCAGGAGTAATCGTGAATATGATTAACATATGATATAACCACATTCAGTGAAGGCCCATTTAATGGTAGTCTTTGTTGTTACGAGTAGTCGTAATGGCATTACTATTTTCGACCAGAGAGCCCGAGAAGCTGGTGACCTTTAGATCACCTTTACCCATTTTAGCCTCTTAGGATGTAATGCAGTGATTATCCAAGTGTAGACCTGAGGTA
Organism: Lathyrus tuberosus; assembly: GCA_022829125.1. Classification (NCBI taxonomy): domain Eukaryota; kingdom Viridiplantae; phylum Streptophyta; class Magnoliopsida; order Fabales; family Fabaceae; genus Lathyrus; species Lathyrus tuberosus. The sequence goes on along the minus strand of JALAZF010000266.1, from coordinate 388,733 downwards.
GTTGACACACAATGCTACACTCACACGAGTTTTTCTTGCGAATATTATTGGTTCGTCCAAGTAGTTATGCAGGTTGATAATATCCAAAAGAGGATTGATGACTTTGGGAACCTTGTTAAAACCCGTTGTGTAGGTATTTTACCCCTAGTGCACACCATGTGGTTATTCTTCACCCAGACTCCATGCTTGTGATCCTGAACTTTTGATCATATTACTTGTATTCTGCATCCTGTGTTGCATAACATTGTATATCATTTGTATCTTTTGCATGATTCATTGCATACATTCGGTTTGTCCAACAACTTATTCCAATTGTCTATATCTTCCAGCATCATCTGTGAGTCATCAAGCTGATTCCTTGTCACCGATACAGGACTAGAGCTAACTTTAAGTGCAGAATGTCAGAGGAAGAACAACACAACACATAGATCAGAATGGAGATTGATGATCTGAAGTCAGGCATTGCCCAGCTTACTGAGATGCTCCAAGTCCTGATTGCCAAAGGGGAGCAACCTCAAAGAACTGTTATCCAGGAAGTTTCAAGTGTTGTTACTGATCCTCAGCCTGTCCAGATACCACCTTCTACTTGGCCAGAGTTTGGTTTACCCCATAATTACTCTCCACCTCTTGCTACTACTTCTATGATTGGTTAAACTGCCAGACCAGTGTTTTAAGCTCCTGTTTTTTCTGAGCCTAGACCTGTGGTTCATACTATTTCCAAGATAGCTCGAGCTCCATATGAGAATCCTCTCTTTGATTACAATGCTACTAGTGCTTAAGGTGAAGATCATGAGGATTTTTTGAACCTGAGGTTGTCCGTGAACAGTTTTAGACTATAGACAAGAGACTCAGGGTCATGGATGGTATTGATTTCTTCAGTGTTGATGTAGACAACATGTACCTTATTTCTAACCTTGTCATGCCTGCCAAGTTCAAGATTCCTGAGTTTGTGAACTACAAAGGTCGTTCCTGTCCAAGAGCTCATATGGTTATGTACTTCAGAAAGATGGCTGCTTACACCAACAACCAAAAGTTATTCATTCATTGCTTTCAAGACAGCCTGAGTGGAGCTTCACCCAAGTGGTATACGAACCTTAAGAAGAACGGTATCCAGTGCTTCCAGGATCTTGCTAATGCCTTCATGAAGTAAGACAAGTACAATCTTGACATGGCTCTTGACCGTCATCAACTTCAGAATATGTCTTAGAATGAGAGAGAATCTTTTATGGAGTATGCTCAGCGTTGGAGACAACTACCTTCTTAAGTTGAACCCTCTCTGGCAAAGAAAGAACTCACAAGAATGTTCATCGACACCTTGTCACCCTTCTATTGGGAAAGATTATTGGTAGTGTTTCATCCAACTTCACTGACTTGGTGACCATTGGCCAAAGACTTGAATAAGGTGTCTGTCTAAAGCTGTTGAATATTCTAATGGTGCGAAGAAATCCTATAGGAACTTCCAGAAGAAGAGAGAAGACCAAAACAATGTTTTCAATACTAAGGAGAGAAGACCTTGTCACAAACCTCAGTATGCTAATCCCTTTACTGACACTGTTGTTACTCTTATGGTTGCTGCTCCACATCCTGTTTGAGCTCCCCAACATCCGGCTATTGGACAGAACCAAAACGTCAATAGGACTCACTTTTATCATATTCCCATGATGTACACTGAGTTATACCCTGCTATGATTCAGAAAGGTTAGATTACTGCTAGGACTTTAAGTCTCCCTCCAGATCTTCTTCCAGCTGGTTTCAGATTTGACCTCCATTGTACATTCCATCAAGGGTCCACAGGCCATTATTTGAAAAATTATTATGCACTGAAGGCTAGAGTGCGTGATTTGATCAAAGACGAGATCCTCGCTTTCCATGATGTTGCTCTTAATGTCGAAGACAGTCCTCTGCCAGGGCATAAGAAGTGAAGCTTCAGTAAACTTCAGCCAGTTATCCTTCTAAAGCCAGTGTTTTAGACAGTCCAGCTCACCCCTGTCGTAACCCAAAATTTAACCTCCCTTTTTACCTTTTACATAAGCACGTCCATTCGCATCCCTGGCATACGCATTCACATTTTTATCTATGTGTTTCTTGTTGCAGGATTTTCAGGTTCTTTAGGACCGATTAATCGCATCCTTACAAGATCGTTACATCATTAAAACAAGCTCAAAATAAAAGTTTCCATGCTTACTCATCAAAACAAGTGGTAGAAAATCGAAACCGGGACTTCAGCATCAGTTCCCAAGCAAATTTGTGAAAAATTGGCTGAAGTAACCGGTTACTCTATATAGGGTAACCAGTTACTCTGTACAAAGTTGCAGATTCTGCTGCATTTTTTGGGACAACAACTTTGCACTCTCTTTGTTTGGGATTCTACTTGATTCTAGCAGTGTGTGGAACATTCTAGACATCTCAAGAATATTCAAGAATTCACTCAAATTTACTCCAATGCATCATTTCCAAATAAGTGCACCATGTTCCTTGATTTCCAAGTATGTGGACCTTTGGATGTTGAAGCTCACATTGGGATTGTTACCGAGTTGATCCTAACTAACCGAGTTAACCGCTTGACTCGGAGATTCAAGCCTAACTAACTCCTAGCCTAATTCCAAACCACCCAAAGCTAGCTCTTAACCTAATTCCAAACCTCTCACACTCCAAACCAAAAGTCTATATAAACAAAGTTTCATTATTTTCACAGGGACTCCACAATCATTCACACAAAGTCACACTTTATTCACTCTCAATTCTCTCATTTTCTCTCTGCATTTTGCTGCAACTTCTACACATTCATCTTCATCATCTTTCCCAAACATCACCAAAGCTCTTAATTCACCATTGAAGAAAAGCTACTTTCACCTTGAAAGTGCTTTTTCTTGAGCTTAACCTTCATCATCATTCTCTTCTACTGGATTTTGTGGAGCTTCAGTAGCTTTTGGATTCATCTCAAGTGATTATTTCAAGCTTCTTCGGTGATAATTCTCATTTTGGAGCTTTTGTCGAAATTTGCTCGGTTTCGCTACGGTTCGAAGTGCAAGTGTAGGATTCTCTGGTTTTCTTCACTTATCTTCATCACATTTCACTTGCAACAATCACCAAGCCAAATCTCCGGCTTGTAGGTTGGTCAATTCTCACTTAATTTATCGTTTCGTTCACTTTTGCGCGTTTACGATGTAGTTTTGACAGTTTTGTCGTTTCGATTAATCATGTGATTGTTTGATCTTTGATATACATGTTCATGCTTTCAATTGATGATTAATTGATCATAATTCCTATAATTTTCGTGCACAAGTTCGTACCATAGCGTGTGGTAGTTCAAATAAGCGATTTGAGTACTGGAAGTGCTTTTCCATAAGTTATTTTTGCCACTGCCAGCAGAGTAACTGGTTACCCTATATTGAGTAACTGGTTACTCAGTGTATTTTTCGCCAGAAACTGCAATTTTCAAGCAAGTAATCGGTTACCCTATTTGCAGTAACCAGTTACCACTGTACAGAATGGCCATTTTTTAGTTTTCTCAAGCTTGTTTGACATTTTTCCTTCCTCTAACTTCCATGGATTGACATGATTGATATTTATGGATGTTTTAAGTGTTGTTAACCTCTGTTTAAGGCATATTTACATTAATTCAATGATTGATTTATCAATTCTTGCAATTAAGTGCGTTCTTGATATTTGTTTGAACATTCTAATTCTTACAATTCTTGATCACTTGATATATGATTTGTGATACATGCTAATATTTATTTGGCACTGTTTTGCACTTTCACTCCTTGATCACATTAGGTTTGTTCTTTATTGAGCAAATTTAATCTTGTACAATCAATAACGCACCCTTTGCTTTAATAATTTTCAATTCCTCTTGGAAAATTATTAGCACTCACCCCCTTGGTTAATTAATCGAAACTTCATTTCGATTGTTAATCTTCCCTTTGGAGTTTCTCTTTAAGCCTCCTTTAGAGCTTTCTCTCTATTTTCTTCCCCGCGGAGTCGGAGTTTCACGCGACATTGGAGCACTGTACAACTTGGAGTTGTTACGCTGTCCGTTTCAACTTCTGCACTACACCCTGTGTGTTAGAGAAGGAATGAGAATGGAGAATTCCTACTCTCATTCTGACTACTTCAGGTAGGGGACGAATGACCCTGTGCTTGGCTTAGTCATCTCTATCCTTAGGCGGTAGCGTACTTCTTTCCCAATCGAGTCAATCCTTGATCACTCCTATCTCTTTCAATCTCTCTTTTGATCAATCATCACCTCCTTGGTTAAAGATCATTGTTTCTTGGGTTAGCAAACTCTTTTCGTTTCAATACCCTATTATTTTCTTGCGGCCAATCGTTGCTTTTGATTCCCCAGAAGAGTCTCATTCCCTTTTTCTTCAGTTCAACACAGTATTCCTGTCACAACTGTATCCCCAGGAGTTCGCAACCTTCACTTGGTTCTTCTCCCTTTGTTTGGTTAACCACTGTCTGTCAGTTAAAACACCAAATTTGCACTTCCTTCTCACTTAATCACAGCCTATCTGTTAACATACTGAATTCCTTTTGGGTGATCACCTTTTCTTGGTTAATCACCCACTTCTTCAGTTAACCACTGTCGGTATGTTAAAACATTGAACCCCTTTCAAGTTTATCACCTTCTCTTGGTTAATCACTCGTTTCTTTTCGGTTAATCACAATCTTTCTGTTAAAACCAAATCCCTCAGCGGTTAGCAACCTCTTTTGGTTCAATACCCCCTTTTTGTTGATCAAGTACTGTTTGTTCAGTCAGTATCGACATCCCCTGGGTCACAACCTCAGCTTGGTTCCCCACCCTTTTCTTTGGTTAACCATTGTTTATCAGTTAATATACCAAAACCCCTTTAGAGTCAAACACCTTCCTTTGGTTAAGTACTCTCTCTTCTGGTTGATCACAGTTTATCTGTTAAAACCTTTATCCCCACCATAGTTCTTATCTCTTTTCTTTCGGTTAATCACTGCCAGTCAGTTAACACACCGAATCCTATCTCTATTGGTTTAGACACCATTCCTTTCACTTTTTTTCAGCGTGGTCGCCCTTTCTACTCGAGATTTCCCCAGTAGAGTTCCCTTTTCCCTATCCGAATTTTATCTCATTTTCTCCGATTAACCACTGCTAGTCAGTTAATATACCGAATCCTTATTCTTTTGTTCCCCAGTAGGATCACTACCCTCTGGTCCCCAGCATATTTCTTTGTTCTTTTACCTCCCATGTGGAGTCTTTTTCTATCATATTTCTTCATTTCTTCTTGGTTTCGACACCAATCCTTTTTGTTGTCCCCAGCAGATCTACCTTTTACCTTCTTTCGCTCTTGGTTTTGACACCGCCTTTTCTTTCCTTTTCCTTTTCTGTCTTAGTTCCACGAACTACGAAAGCTCTGATTCTGCATTCGTTTGAATGTCAGATACGTAGGCACGAGATCACGATGATCTTGGCGAGCACATATCCACACTTCCACCCTTCCATCATTCTTCCTTTCCCTTTCTCTGTCCCTGGTTCCATGAACTACGGTGCTCTGATTTCCTCATTGCACTATGAGGGTACGTAGGCACGAGGGCCCCAATCCTCCGCGAGCACTTTCTTTTCTTTCACTTTCTTTCTTTCTTTCTTTTTTCTCTTCTCTCTCCTTTTCTTTTAGCTAGAAGCCTTTAGATAGATAACCCATCTGAACCTAGAAGCAAGCGAAATGGTTCCCGTCGAGTACGACGGATGTGTAAGGTGTTAATACCTTCCTTTCGCATAATCGACCCCCATTCCCGTTTCTCTTCCCCTTGGGTTTTATCAATATTTTCCCTGTCCTTTGGGACTAAATAAAGTTTGGTGGTGACTCTATTGTATCTTTGAGTGTGCGATTCACTCAGGTATAAACCAGCCATCTTCAGCTGGTGACTCTGCTGGGGAGCCCTTGCGCTCTTGCAAGTTGGGGTCTCGTCTAATTTTGTTTGCTTTCTTGCTTGTTTGGGTGTTTATCTTTTGCGCTTTACTCGCTTTATCTTTATGCTTTACTTTCTTTATGTTTATTTACTGCATTTCTTTACTGCTTTGAATATTCATATGCTATATATTCTGGATATCTGCTATATTCTACTGTTGTTGGGATGGGTAGATATTATTGGAGAGAAAAGTCCTAACCCCGGGCTTAGTATACACATAGGCTAGAACCTGGATAATCGTGAGGCCTGCGTTTTATGCGTTGGGTTACCACGAGAGCCACATCCCAGATCGTGATTCGCTTGAGAATACTTCCGTCCTGCGAGAATTCGCTACGACAGGGGGTTTTCACTTTGAGTCTTATGGTTTGGGCGACCTTTCTAGGGACCGCCTTGTTGTGTCTAGATCACACCTGTGAAGGGGATATGGGTTTTTACAGGAAACCAAGCCACTTCATACCTTTTATCTTTCACGCACGTCAGATCTTTGCACCTACACATAGTTACATATGCAGATTATCCAGAAGATGTTGCATCCGTAACTTACAATATTGCATAATGTTATTGCATCCTCATATATGTCGAAGTTTTGAACTTGAGTTATTGCATCACCATGTGTATGTGATATTGTTGCATCATCTACCCTTTGCATCATTGGGTGTTGCATATCTCATTTGCATTCCATCAGCATAAACAACATGTGCATACATACGTTTGCATTGCATTCAAACCAAAGAAAGCTCACTTTTTTCCCTTCATCAGCCAGAAGACAGTGACGACCCGACACCGGTACTTCATCATATCCAACAGACCAAGAATCATGGCTGATTCTGAGAATACCGCTTACACAGAGACCTTGACTCAGTTCCAGGGTATGATGGCTCAATTCCAGGATAACATGGATGCCATCATAGAACTCCTTCATACTCGGAAGGATGCCACTGTTACCTCTGCTGCTGTCGCAATTGTCACTGATGCAACTGTTGTCACTCTGGTTGTTACTTCTTCTCATGCTGTTGAGGTACCAGTCAAGACTGTTGTTCAAACTAATGTCAAATTGCCAAGTTCTCAGCGCACATTGAATAGGATGTTTCTTGCCTATCCTTGGGGAATGCCCTCGAATTTCACTCATCAGATTGCCATTGGTGGTGCCTTTGCGCCCTATCAAACTTTTGCCTTGCCTGGGCCTAATGGGAATTATGTAGCTTACCCATGGGGTATGCCTACTCTTGTTCCACCTCCTGTGATGAACCCGGATGATCATGAGATTCCTCTGGCGTAGAATCATCAGACCCTTGTGTCTACTGATATTGAGACCCCTGATGAAGATGAGCATGTGTATAGAGATCCTCTAATTCATGTTCCAGTCTTGTCTCAATTTGCTCAAACTGTTGTTCACAATGCTCATTCTGGAATGCCTTACCCTGGGGCATCTGCAGCTGCTATGGCACCTCTTCCTGGTTATCCATATGGTGTTCAGATGGGTCAGACTACTGTTCAGATGGTTAATTATGGGTTGTTACATTCGTCTCAGATGACTTCTCCTCAAGTGCTTGCTCCAGCCGCATCTCAACTTCCAAATCCTCGGATTTTTGTCAGACCTGATGATCATAACAAATCTGCAGACTACAAGCTGTTAGAAAACAAAATCAGAGCTATCGAGGGATTTTCTGCCTTTGACATGGATTCCAAAGACTTGTGCTTGGTTCCAAACATTAAACTAGCCCAGAAATTCAAGGTGCCTGATTTACCTAAGTACAAGGGGTTGAGTTGTCCACAAAGTTACATCACAATGTATTACAGAAAAATGGCTTCATACATAGACAATGATGATCTACTTATCCACTATTTCCAGGATAGCCTAGATGGGGCTTCCCTAGATTGGTACATGAATCTTGAGTAAGGTAAGATTAGAACCTGGAAATATCTATCTAAAGCATTCCTGAAATAATACAGGTATAACTTGGATATGTCTCCCACCTGGTTGCAACTACAAAATCAATCTCAGAAAGCCGGTGAATCATTCAGAGAATACGCTCAGAGGTGGCGTGAGATCGCTTCACGAGTCCGGCCTACTATATCTGATATAGAGTTGGTTAACATATTCATGGGCACTCTTCAGGGTTTGTACTATGAAAAGATGGTTGGTAGCTCATCCTCCAATTTTGCTGATGTTGTGACCATTGGGGAATGCATTGAGAATGGGCTCAAAACAGGGAAAATTGTTGGCACTGTGAGTCAACAATCAGGGGTCGATAAGCCACAAGGTGGGTTCCTTAAAGTAAAGGAAGAGGAAATAAACGTTGTCATGGTTGGTGTCAACTTTCAAACGCAAACTCCCATGACTCCCAAACTCCCATTGATCTTTGATATACATGTTCATGCTTTCAATTGATGATTAATTGATCCTAATTCCTATAATTTTCATGCACAAGTTCGTACCATAGCGTGTGGTAGTTCAAATAAGCGATTTGAGTGCTGGAAGTGCTTTTCCATAAGTTGTTTTTGCCACTGCCGGCAGAGTAACCGGTTACCCTATATTGAGTAACCGGTTACTCAGTGTATTTGTCGCCAGAAACTGCAATTTTCAAGCAAGTAACCGGTTACCCTATTTGCAGTAACCGGTTACCACTGTACAGAATGGCCATTTTTGAGTTTTCTCAAGCTTGTTTGACATTTTTTCTTCCTCTAACTTTCATGGATTGACATGATTGATATTTATGGATGTTTTAAGTGCTGTTAACCTCTGTTTAAGGCATATTTACAATAATTCAATGATTGATTTATCAATTCTTGCAATTAAGTGCGTTCTTGATATTTGTTTGAACATGTTAATTCTTCAATTATTGATCACTTGATATATGATTTGTGATACATGCTAATATTTGTTTGGCACTGTTTTGCACTTTCATTCCTTGATCACATTAGGTTTGTTCTTTATTGAGCAAATTTAATCTTATACAATCAATAACGTACCCTTTGCTTTAATAATTTTAAATTCCTCTTGGAAAATTATTAGCACTCTCCCCCTTGGTTAATTTATCGAAACTTCATTTCGATTGTTAATCTTCCATTTGGAGTTTCTCTTTAAGCCTCCTTTAGAGCTTTCTCTCTCTTTTCTTCCCCGCGGAGTCAGAGTTTCACGCGACACTGGAGCACTATACAACTTGGAGCTGTTTACGCTGTCTGTTTCAACTTCTGCACTACACCCTGTATGTTAGAGAAGGAATGAGAATGGAGAATTCCTACTCTCATTCTGACTACTTCAGGTAGGGGATGAATGACCTTGTGCTTGGCTTAGTCATATCTATCCTCAGGCGGTAGCATACTTCTTCCCAGTCGAGTCGATCCTTGATCACTCCTATCTCTTTCAATCTCTCTTTTGATCAATCATCATCTTCTTGGTTAAAGATCATTGTTCCTTGGGTTAGCAAACTCTTTTTGTTTCAATACCCTATTATTTTCTTGCGGCCAATCATTGCTTTTGATTCCCCAGAAGAGTATTATTCCCTTTTTCTTCTGTTCAACACAGTATTCCTGTCACAGCCGTATCCCTAGGAGTTCGCAACCTTCACTTGGTTCTTCTCCCTTTGTTTGGTTAACCACTGTCTGTCAGTTAAAACACCAAATTTGTACTTCCTTCTCAGTTAATCACAGCCTATCTGTTAACATATTGAATTCCTTTTGGGTAATCACCTTCTCTTGGTTAATTACTCATTTCTTCAGTTAACCACAATCGGTCTGTTAAAACACTGAACCCCTTTCGAGTTAATCACCTTCTCTTGGTTAATCACTCGTTTCTTTTCGGTTAATCACAGTCTTTCTGTTAAAACCAAATCCCTCAGCGGTTAGCAACCTCTTTTGTTTCAATACCCCCTTTTTGTTGATCAAGTACTGTTTGTTCAGTCAGTATCGACATCCCCTGGGTCACAACCTCTGCTTGGTTCCCCCTTTTCTTTGGTTAACCACTATTTATCAGTTACTATACCAAAACCCCTTTAGAGTCAAACACCTTCCTTTGGTTTAGTACTCTCTCTTCTGGTTGATTACAGTTTATCTGTTAAAACCTTTATCCCCACCATAGTTCTTATCTCTTTTCTTTCGGTTAATCACTGCCAGCCAGTTAACACACCGAATCCTATCTCTCTTGGTTTGGACACCATTCCTTTCACTTTTTTTCAGCGTGGTCGCCCTTTCTACTCGGGCTTTCCCCAGTAGAGTTCCCTTTTCCCTATCCGAATTTTATCTCATTTTCTCCGATTAACCACTTCTAGTCAGTTAATATACCGAATCCTTATTCTTTTGTTCCTCAGTAGGATCACTACCCTCTGGTCCCCAGCACATTTCTTTGTTCTTTTACCTCTCCTGTAGAGTCTTTTTCTATTATATTTCTTCATTTCTTCTTGGTTTTGACACCAATCCTTTTTGTTGTCCCCAGCGGATCTACCTTTTACCTTCTTTTGCTCTTGGTTTTGACACCGCCTTTCCTTTCCTTTTCCTTTTCCGTCTTAGTTCCACGAACTATGGAAGCTCTGATTCTGCATTTATTCGAATGTCAGATACGTAGGCACGAGATCGCGATGATCTTAGCGAGCACACTCCCATACTTCCACCCTTCCACCCTTCCATCCTTCTTCCTTTCCCTTTCTCCGTCCCTGGTTCCATGAACTACGGCACTCTGATTTCCTCATTGCACTATGAGGGTACGTAGGCACGAGGGCCCCAATCCTCCACGAGCACTTTCTTTTCTTTCACTTTATTTCTTTCTATCTTTTTTCTCTTCTCCCTCCTTTTCTTTTAGCTAGAAGCCTTTAGATAGATAACACATCCGAGCCTAGAAGCAATCAAAATGGTTCCCGTCGAGTGCGACGGATGCGTAAGATGCTAATACCTTCCTTTCGCATAATCGACCCCCGTTCCCGTTTCTCTTCCCCTTGGGTTTTATCGATATTTTCCCTGTCCTTCGGGACTTAATAAAGTTCGGTGGCGACTCTGTTGTATCTTTGAGTGTGCGATTCACTCAGGTATAAACCAACCATCTTCAACCCCTATTGCTGATTAGTCATTAGGCCATGTTTCTTGTTGTTTTCATTTTCCTTTATTTGTATTAGTTGTTTGCTTTCAAATTCTCTTCGTACTTTCATGTTAATGAAATGAGCATTGCAACATTTTGATTCAATTCATTTTTTCCTGTTATTTACATCTTTATGCTTTCTCTTTCAAAAATATATACCTCTCGTTCACTTTCTTTTGATTATGCAAAGATTTGAGGGAGGATGACGAAAACTTAATACCCATAACTGTTGTTGGTATGCTTTCAAATCAAAACTTTGTTAATGATGTAAGACATTGTTTCAATTTCCCAAACACTGAAGAAATAAGGAAGTTATTCCCTTGTCAACCCCTTCGAGCCTAGAAGTTGGAGTTTCTTTGTATACAAAAACCTGCAACTTAACCTAGTGGTGGGTGGTTCTCAGTTAACTTGGTTGTGCATTCATGCAAGACACCTTTCAATAAAGGTTGCATTCACAAGTTTTCCTTCGCACACCGTAAATAAGTGTCAAAAATGTCTTTCAAGTCAAAAGCCAATGATGGTTCACCATAATCATCGAGCTAGGCAGTCACTTTCTTTCTAAAAAAATCAAAAGAAAAGGTTCTCTAAGTCAAAACATATGAAGGAAACTTAGGCAAAACTGGGGCATCCCACTGATTGTAAGCTTCAAACGAAACAGTTCAAGAAAATGTTATGGATAATAAAATAAGAGATCTTTAAATCATTACCATGAAAGTCCTCAATGGCAAAAACAACTAAATGTTGTAAGGAAGTAATGACTACCATCTCAAGAGTCCCCTGACTTCTAAACTATCGTCATCATTATCATCAGTGCAATTCCCAACCTCTTGGGAACCTGAGCGCATAGTTTGAGTTAACTGAGCATAGGACTGGAGATCACCATGAAGATTAGGTGGGTACAAATAAACTTTGAGCCTTTATCCTTTGTTTCATAAATCGTGAACCAGGCCACGTTACAACCCTCAAAATACCTAACTGAAGCAATGTTATTTTGAAAGCATACTACAACAAGGTTGCGTAAACTAACTATAAATAGATTTTTGCAAATCATTCGTTTTGGTATTACACCTTTGCTTTACATTTCACTTTGATGTCTTGAACCGCCGTGTTCTGACTAGTGACTCATATGCTCTGCATCATTCCAAAAATGATTTTGATTTCAAAAGTTGCATGATTTTTACATTACGTTTACCATGTTTGAACGAATGCTTTTGTTTGCAAACTGGCTTTCCTCTCAAGGAATTTTCAAAGAGTTGAAAAACTTGGTTGGTGATCCTATCAAGGGCAAGTTCTTTCCAAATCCTGTTGAGAATCAGTTCAAGATTTATTGTTCAGGGTAAGCCCTCATCGGAATTGGTTTATCCAAAAGATTTTTCAAGACTCATACTGGGGAAAGCCTTCCAAGGGCACAATAAAGCAATCATCTCTAGAATCAGACAAGTTGGAGCAATGATTAGTTTATCTATAACAATCAGCTAATCTGGGGCAACTTACTTAAAGAATCCCCAATCAGCTCTCCATCCTTTCTCTGAGGATTATCAACTTGATACAGGTTACTAATGTGGCAGAGATATGTTCAGCAGTAGCATCTTTAGTCCACAATCAGATTAACAGTGATCTCCGTGTTGAGGAATCAGTCTTTCAGTCTCGGCTTCTCCCCAAAAGAGTTGAGCCATGTTGTTAGCATCAACATTACATTTGCATTTGATCATACATTATAGTAAAATTCATATACCATGCATAGCAAGAATGTTTGCATTCACCGAGGTCGTGTTGCTATCAACGTCTTACCTTGTGGCCAAAGTCCAACTTACTTGGCACCTACCTAAACAAATACTTTTGTGTCTTATCTGACGTTCCGCCAGATTTGACTCTCCCCATCCGATTGTTTTTCCGGACACGTCTTTTTTTTTGCCATATTTCCAGAAATCTCTTTATTGTATTTGATGTATTTCCAGATATTCCCTTTGATTCTGATGTATTTTTAGAATTCTTTTACTTTCTATCCGAGGTATTACCGGATGTGTTTGTCTCTCTGATGTATTCCCAGATTGAGTCTTTTGTTCTGACGCATTTCCAGAACCTATCTGATGTATTTCCAGATATTCCTTCGTGATTCTGATGCCTTTCCACAATTCTCTTTTCACTTTCCGATGAATTTTTGGGTTGTTCTTTTGTCTCTCTGATGATTTTCCAGATTGAGTCTCCTTTTCCGATGTATTACTAGAAATCTCTTTTGGTGTTATAAGATGTATTTTTCATATATTCCCTTTGATTCTGATGTATTTCCATAATTCTTTTACTTTCTATCCAAGGTATTACCGGATGTGTTTGTCTCTCTGATGTATTCCCAGATTGAGTCTTTTGTTCTGATGCATTTCCAGAACCTATATGATGTATTTCCAAATACTTCTTTTGTAATTCTGATTGCACTTCCAGAATTTGTTTTTCACTCTCTGATGAAATTCCAGAATATCTATTTCGTCTCTCTGACGTCTTTCCAGATTGAGTTTTCTCTTTTGATGTTTTTTCCAAAACTTCTTCGTGTCTATCTGACGTTTTTCCGGATATGACCTTGCTTATCTGATGTTCTTCCGGATATCTATTCAAAACCTTTTCCCTTACGTTTTAGTTTTTCTGAATGTTTCGGACGTAGCTTCAGAATCTTTGTTTTCATCTAATGATATTCTAGATGTTTTCAATTTATCTTTGACTTTGGTTAACAGCTGTTGAGGTCTACAAGTTTATTTCCCTTCTTCATCCAGTGCTTTTTCTTGATTGTCTCGGAGTCCATTCAATGTTTTTCTAAATGTCTCTGATGTTTGCTATATTTTTCAGAGTCCATTCAATGTTTTCCTGAATGTCTCTGATGTCTTCCTAATTGTTCCCGATGTTTTCTTGATGTCTCTGATGTTTGTTTTAGGTTCTAGAGTCCATTCAATGTCTTCCTGAATGTCTCTGATGTTTGCTATATGTTCCAGAGTCCATTCAATGTTTTCTTGAATGTCTCTGATGTTTGCTTGAATATCTCTGATGTTTTCATATGTTCCAGAGTTTATTCAATGTTTTCCTGAATATCTCTAATGTTATCTCCAATATCTCTGATGTTTTCAATTTATCTTTGATGTTTGCTTATGTTCCAAAGTTTCATTCAACGTTCACCTGAATGTCTTTGATGGTTGATACTGTTCTTTTCTAGGATTTATTTCAATGCATTTATGACAAAATCTCTGATGATTGTGACCCTTTCCCCAGTAAAGTTGCTTTTGCTTTATGGATGTTCCTAGAGTTTTCTTTGAAGTCTCTGTTATATCCTCAAATTTGGTTTCATTCCACATCTAATGTTTTTCTATATGTTTTCTAATTTGTTTTCCAAATTGTGTTACTTTTTACATATAATGCCTTTTCGGATGTATGTATCTTTGTTCCAGGTGTCTCTCTTTTTCCAAGTGTTACTGGATACACTTTGTCACCTAGACAGATTTCCATAAAATATTGTGTTCCTCAACTGTGTCTCTTTGAGATTTGTTACTTATTCTCATGTGGTCTTCCCTTTGTTCTCCGCTTGCAGTAGTTTGTCTTCTATGGTTTCATTCCCCACAGAACTCAGAGTCTTGCATTCATATTATATCATAAGCATCTTTATGGTATTTTAGGGCAAAAAATTGTGCATGTTTGTATTTAAGTCTCTCTGATCTTGTCGAGACGAAGATTTCAATCTTCATATCTCCGGATTGACGAAACTTAAATAGGGGCACCTGTCATACCCTATCCCTACGATCTTGCCTCTCTTTGCATCATCTGCATAGTCTATCATGCATTTCACCTCCCATAATGCCCAATTTATCAGCCAGAATAAACTTGTTGGATTTACAGTCGAATTGGTCAAACTAAAAGTGAATTGTGCGTAAAATCAGTGGACGAAAAGCTTTAAAATCGAGCTTGCAAATGTCAGTTATTTTAATCTACGTTTCACATAGTTTAACCGGACGTGTTCGTTTTTAATTTTTCGGTTGCTTTTTGGTCGCATTTTGACCAGTTTAAACCTTTTAATCGGGTAAAGTTTATTTCGAAATTTGACCAAACGCTGTATTTTTCTAAGTCGTTTATCTCGTGTTGATCATTTTGGTGTATTCATTTTATTTTTTCGAGCACTTCGATACCAGTTCAATTTCTCGTTTTTAATCGATTTTATTTTAATTTTTAATTAACAATCATTTTAATTAATCAATTTTTGTTCTAGGTTTATTTTATTTTATCTTTTTTTTCTTTTTTTAATATTTTAAGTTTTTGTTTTTTTTACTCTTTTAGTAAAACTTAATAACTAAGTTTCAAAAAGTGTTTTTTATTTTTTGGTTCATTCTAGTATAACACTAATCCTTGCTTACCACACTTACTTTGTTCATGTATCATACTGCATGGCGCAGGATCCAACACACCGCTTGAGGAACAAAACTCACAGCAAACAACTCTCACATGAGAAAAAGAGACAAAAGACTTTCACACACTTACTTTGCTCTCTCATTTTAAATTAAAAAAATTCACATACACACATACAAAAGACTTTCACCACCTGGATATTGATTTTAAAAACAAAAAGACCTCACCTGACTACTTTAACACACGCTTCACACAAAACCACAAGGAGGTCATTCATGCAGCAACAAAACCTTGTAAACAAAAGTGTTCTGGATTTGACCAATGGCTAGGCATGGCCCAATCCGCTTATGTTACCAGAACGGTCCAATTGCCTAAGTCCAATCCATAAAGGGGCAAAAGTTACCTTTCTGCCCCCAATTGGGCAAGGAGTGCATCGCTCCTCCCCGGTACTGCTGCCCGTTCCGCACGGCCCCATCAGTCCCTAAACAGCTAAGGGCATGTGCCCGAAACTACGCCTTTGCCCGACATAACGGCTAGTTTTGGGCACACTGCCCGACATAACGGCTAGTTTTTGGCAGTTACCTATTCTTCGGAAAAACGGTTATTTCGCCCTGAAAATAGGATCGTTGGCCACGCGCTGAGGGAACTATATAAACCCTCTCACTTGAGAGGGTCAGGTATCCAATAATCACCCTAAGAACTCATACTTTGCACTTGTCCCTTTTCTCTGACCCTTTCTTACTTGAGCGTCGGAGTGCCTTGCAGGTACACCCCTCCTCCTCATCTCATGCCCAGCATCACAGACGTTCTTGGTGGCCCATCACGAGATCTGATCAAGTGTCATACCCCAAATTTGTCCTACCTGTGTATAGTTTTCATCTGTACATCCGTCCACTAACCATTAGTCAGAAAAAATCCAAAAAATATTGTCTCTGGTTGCTGTAGTGATTGAGGTTTAATGGTCAGGCAAAGTGTGTTTCAAGGTCATAACTTGGGTGTAATTGGTTCGAGTAGGTGTGGCTAAAGATTCAGTCAAGTTATGGTATGCAGTTCAAGTGATTTGTGTCTGAGCATCAATTAGGGCTTATGCCAGTTCAAGTCAATGTGTGTGGGTATCAGGATATCAGGTTGGGCTGAGTTATCAATGCTTCACAGTTGATAATCATCATAATCCATTTTTATTCTATAGTTAGGGTTTTGTGTAAGGCAAAGTTCATCAAGATTTAACTGGGTTTTGTGATCCACAATAAAGGTTTTGGCTCATCAAGATTCAAGTGGCCAGGTTCATATGGATTTATTTATTTAAGGCACCAATCCATCCCCAATTAAGAACTAATTCAGGAATCGATTTATTGATTCAGAGATTTAATCTAATCCATTGATTTGTGGTTCAAGGCTATGACTCATTCAAAGTTCAGGGTTGATTCATGTTAGCATTATTTCTCAAAGATTGAATCAATGATGGATTTTATGTTTCAAGGATCGACTCGAGTTTCATTAAATTCAAGTAAAGAATTCAAAGGTGAAATTTGGTTGGTAAGACTTTTGGGGGCTAATTGGAAATTCAATTTTTATAGTCATGCTTTAATCAAGAATCAAAATTACAAAGGAATTCTTATGGATTAATAATTTCAAGCATTTTTCAAGAAGTGTGGTGCAAATAGTACGTTTGAAGCCCATTACAAGTTTTATGTCCCATGTACAAATTTCAAGCTCATTACTAAAAAAACTCATAAAGGTGAGCATAGAATTACACGGCCCACATTTTGACACAAATTCACAATTTGCTGAGCCATATTTCCCCAAGAAATTTTCTTCACCAAGCCATCACGTACAACCTGCAAAATGCACCGTCCCACAATTCCAAACGACACAAATCGCAACAAACCATACACCACGTACCATTTCTGCAGCAGCTGCACAACCACAAAACTCGTACCAGCCGACCGCAAAACCTTGCACAGAAACCGCATATCCGCATCATTCGCGAACCCACCCAAACCAATTCGCAACGCCACAACGTCCATACGCACCTCATCTGCTACACGCTGCAATGCACAAAACTTGACAAAATGAACTTTTCCAAAATGCATCAACTTTTCCAAACCGTTACATAAAATGACCTCGAAATTTTCCAGGTCACCATTCACAATTCATTTCCCAATTCACCCTCCTCTTCTCCTATAAAATAGGACCTCCTTCTCACACTTTAGAGGGGAAAACTTTTGAAGCTAACGAAACTCTGCATAAATCTTTCCCCAAAACTTTCTTTCAATTCTTCTTCATGAAACCACAATTTACTCCTCACAAACCGTAAAACGAGCCTTCTTCTATTCTTCATATTGAACCCTTTCCAACCTTAAATCAATCCAAATCTCACAAACAACAACAACCCATTCAGAATCACAAACTCACGCCAACCATTCAAACCCACTTACAGAACAAACTCAGAATCCAAATAAATTCATAAACCGCAACATACCCAATCCCAGAAACAACTCAGAATAAGAATGAGTAGAAGAAGAGAACCATAAACCAAAACTCATCTCAAAACTAAAAATCAGAATCAGAGAGTGAGAATGAGGATTTACCGAAATAGAACCAAACCGAGTCTAAATCACGAACCTGGAAACGACTTGAAGCACAAATATTAGTGATTGAAGTGGATCGAGAGAGATTGAAAGGGTGAACCGAGATCGAACAAGGAAGGTTGGGAGTGGAGTTCTTCGATCTTGTTTTGATTTACTTTGCTGAATTGAGGTTGTTGCTTTACCGTTCTTAGTTTTCATTTTTTTTTTATTATTTATTAAAAGAAAAATGGTGAGATCTGATAGTTTTCAACATAGTGCCTCATTTGCATAAATTGTTTCCAAGGAGATCTGATAGTTTTTTGACCATGTTGTGTTTTTGGGTCGTGGAGCCCATGAGGCTACTTGCACCACCTTTTATTTTTCTAACCACCGTGCCATTTTTTAGAAGGATGGGCCTTGATGAGCCCATCTGATTTCTATTATCATCACCTTTTATCTCAAATGCACCCCCTCATTTTTTATTTTCTCTATTTATTTTTAATGTTTCTTGTCTATCTCTTTGATTTAATCCCTTAATTTTGTTCATTTCTTTCTTTTTCAATTTTAATTTCATTTCGATTGTATCTTTCGGTTTTATTTTCTTAGGGCCAATGATATGACAACAATCTTGATTTAGTTGATTTTTGCAAATCGATTCAAAATATTGATTTATATGAGGCCACTTTTATTTTCTTTTATTTTTCTTTCAACTTTTTGGGTCAATGAAAACCAAGTATCAAGATTTATCGATTTTTTCGATTTTAAATCTTGATAAAGGTGAGACCTTTATTCTTTTTCTTATTTTTTTCGATTTTTTATTCCATTTCTTATTATCTTTTTCATTATTTTTCATCTTGGGTCAATGAAAACCAAAATATCAAGATTTTTCGATTTTTCGATTTTAAATCTTGATAAAGGTGAGACCTTTATTATTTTTCTTGTCATTTTCGATTTTATTTCATTTCTATTATTTTTATTTCATTTTTATTCATTTTGGGTCAATGAAAACCAAATATCAAGGATTTATCGATTTTCGATTTTAAATCTTGATAAAGGTGAGACCTTTATTCTTTTTCTTATCATTTTCCGATTTTATTTCATTTCTATTATTTTTCATTATTTTTATTCATTTTTGGGTCAATGAAAATCAAATACTAAAGATTATCGATTTTTCGATTTAAAATCTTAGTAAAGATGAGACCTTTCTATATTTTCGATTTAATTTCTATCTCCATTTAATTTCCATTTTCGTATATTCTTTTAGTTGGTCAATGGAAGTCAAGTATTAAAGATTATCGATTTCTCGATTAAATCTTGATTAAGACGAGACCGATTTTATTTCTATTTCGATTTTATTTTTCATTATCTTAAGTCTTTTCATTTTTGGTCCATGAAAGCAAAAATCGTTGATTATCGATTTCTCGATTAAATTCGATTAAGACGAGACCAACTTTTTTTTTATGTCGATATTATATCTTGTTCATTTTATGTCAATATTATCTTGATTATTATTATTGTTCATATTATTATTCATACTTATTCATCTAACCATTTTCATTTGTTCACATTTTAATTAATACACACTAAAAATATCGAAGCCCTAAAACAATAATTTGACGGACTGTTGGTTACTATACTTCGCTTGGAGATTTGATTCAAGGCTTAGTTTAGGACACCTTGTACACACACGGCTTTCTCTTGGGCTACCTTACAATGAGACCCTTTATTTCATGTCATCCCTTGTAATTTACATGTACCCCGCTCCCCATTCCGATGTACACATTTAGTTTTCTTTTGATTGTGGTTTGTTTACTAGGAGCACCCCTAGGGACTAGCATAGACAACCCATTTTCAAACTAATCCTCGATTCGTTGTCGAGCCATTTTCAAACAAACCCCTTTTCAACCAAACTCTCTATTCGTCGTCGAGCCCATTTTCAAATCAACCTCTAACCAAATCCTTTTTCAAACCAAACTCTTTTCGTACAATAAACCCTTGATCCAACGTCAAGCGGATTTTCATAATCAAACTTCAAAAATAACTAACAACTATCGCAACTCTTTTAAGGTAAAAAATGGGGGTTCAAGTCTTTAATCTTCCTTCGATTGTTTGGGTGCGAGTTCTCTTACTCGTGTGTGAGCAATTGACGCCTCTTCTTTTAACAAATCAAACCATTTTCAAAATAACCAAGCACATACAATAAACCCTTGATCCCACGTCAAGCAGACTTTCATAATCAAACCTCCAAACGACTAACAACTATCGAAACTCTTTCATGGTGAAAAATGGGGGTTCAAGTTTTTGATCTTCCTTCGATTGTTTGGGTGCGAGTTCTCTTACTCGTGTGTGAGCAATTGACGCCTCTAAAACACATCCAACTCGACAACCATCCGTCCAAGCATCCAAAACACTTTTTAAACCATCAAACCTTTTCAAACTCAACCACCTTAGATGAAAAAGAGAGAGGGCCAAATCTTTGACTCACTCTCCCGATTACTTGGGCCCGAGGAATCTTTCTTAAGTTCAAGTAATCGTCATCTAAACCAACCCAACTCTCCATTTTGTTTCGTGGGCGTACCACGAACTACGACTGCTCTGATTCTTTATTCTCGTCCGAATAAATATACGTAGGCACAAGATTGCGATGATCTTGGTGAGCACACTTTTTCTTTTTCCCCCGTTTGCGTCCACACTTTTCCTTTTTCCCCCGTTTACTTCCACACTTTTTCTTTTTACCCCGTTTGCGTCCACACTTTGCCTTTTTCCCCTGTTTACGTCCACACTTTTTCTTTTTTTTTCCCGTTTCCACACTACCATCTTTTTCCGTCAAACCCCGTAGTCGAACTACGATTGCCCTGATTCCTCATTCTCGTCCGAATGAGCATACGTAGGCCCGAGTTCGCGATGATCTTGCCGAGCACCCTATCCTTAAACCACCCATTTCCCCTTAGTATCTTTTCCTTTTATCTTTACCTTTTAAGCATTTATAGAGAAGAAAACAAACAAGCTTAGCTAACGAGTATCGCGATTTGAATAAAGAGGTTCCCGTTGAGTACAACGGACATGAGGGGGTGCGCGTACCTTCCCCTCACGTAACCGACTCCCGAACCCAGAATGTGGTTGCGACGACCATGTTCTTACCCCTCCTTAAAGGTTTTCTCGATATTTTCCTTTCCCTCTTTTGGGATAAATAAAGTTCGGTGGCCACTCTGCCGAACCGTTTTCCGCGCCTTTCGTGCGAAGGGTCGTGTCTTCGATTAAGCGATTTTTTCTAGGTGCGACATCAAGCCTTCACGATCAGTGGCGCCATCTGTGGGAAACTATTCTCCCCGTCTTAACATCCACCTCAGATACAAAGACCAAAACACTTTCGTCCAAGATTATCATCATGGCCTCTCAAGATCACGTCAAAGGTGCTCTCCAGTAAGTTGTCCTCCCTGTCAACAAGACTGACATTGACGGTCTCTCATCCCTCCTCGGAGACCCTCATTTTCTAAGAGACGGGGCCACAACATCTCCTTCCCCTACTCCCGCTGACCGAGACAACGATCAGCCCTTGCTGGTCATCCAGCCCGTTCCTACTCCACCCAACGCCGACCCGACCGTGGTGGCCCTTCTGGAGGCAATCAACAATACCAACCTCCTGATCCTTCGGAAGAACGAAAGGATCGGGGCGTTGAAGGACTTTTCTCGTCCAAGACCCCCCCCCCCCCCCCTCGGAGGAAAAGCCATCGACGATCCAAGAGCCCGCAACCCCGGCGAGAAGTCGACCGAAGGCTGCGCCGAGAACCAGAATCTCATGCTGCCCGGAAACGCGACCATGTTTCCCCGCGAAACCAACACTCTCCTGGTCACAAGAGAACTCGGAGGGAAAAACAATCACCCCCGGTTAGGATAAAAGGTCGGGCCCGTACACCTTCTCCTCGAAAAAGTCGCCGTCACGAGCGAGTAGTCTGGTCCCCGTCACTAACCAGTTCCAGTAGAGATGATGAACCTCACGGCCCATTGTCCCAAGAAATCTTGGCAACACGCCTCCCTAAAGGCTTGGAGAAGCCCCCAGCATTGGGCACATACGATGGAACAACTGATCCCGACGAACACATCGAAAACATCGATGCGCTGTTGGGTTACCATGGCGTTCGGGGAGCCATCAAGTGTCGTCTGTTTTTGACCATGCTACGAAAAGGAGAAATCATTATTACAAATAGCTGTCTGAAGAGTCTATCACTTCGTGGAAGCAGTTAGGCAGAATGTTTTCCAGGCATTTCATGGCGTCCCGCCGCCACCCCAAGACTGAAGCCTCTCTTGGGGCCATCATCCAAGGGAAGGATGAACCTCTCCGGGCATATATCGAGAGGTTTAATAAAGAAGCGGTGCAAGTCCCCACCACTGACGACATGAAAATTTTTTTGCTCGAATAGGGACTCCGCCCATACTCAAAGTTTTCCAAAGCTGTTGGCCTCGCACCTCCGAAGAACCTGGACGCCTTCCTCCTCAAGGCGCAGTCGTACATCCAGTACGAGGAAAAGGAAGCGGCCAATTCCGCCCGAGCCTCCCTCCACCAGGAGAAC
This sequence comes from Lathyrus tuberosus, assembly GCA_022829125.1. Classification (NCBI taxonomy): domain Eukaryota; kingdom Viridiplantae; phylum Streptophyta; class Magnoliopsida; order Fabales; family Fabaceae; genus Lathyrus; species Lathyrus tuberosus. Next base: position 366,198 of record JALAZF010000266.1, on the reverse strand, counting down.
GCCCGGGCCTCTAGAGGTGAAGAGCCCTCGATATCTCATCAAGGGGAAAGGAAGTGCGAAGACCGTCCTCGGGACTCCCAGGAGAGCAAGGGACCTTCCGGACGATTTCACGACTACACCCCCCTAACCGTCTCCAGGGAAAAGATACTGTCCAAATGCACGAATTCGGAATTCAAACAAGCAGGGTTCTGCTTCCCCCAAACAAATACCGACCAAGCCCAACGCTGACAAATCAAAGTACTACCGTTTCCATAAGAGTCACGGCCACACCACCGAAGATTGCATCCATTTGAAGGATGCTATCAAAGTATTGATCAGGGATGGCCACCTAAAATAGTACACGAAAAAGAAAGATATTCCCCGGCAAAATGCCAAGGATTCAAAGAAGATAGAGGAAGAGGTACCTTCCCTGGAAGAGGCCAACATCTAAGTCACCATGTCCGTATCGCGACCAGAAGACTTTTACGTCCCAGATGAGCTCAGCGCTTCTTCCTACTTCGCGGCCCACAACCTGTGGGAGATGTTCCCCTCCGCTATGGTCATCTCGGGGGGAGGCTTCAATAAAGTCACGGTGGGCTCCGTGAAGAGGAAATTCGAGCACCTGATCAGTACAAGCTCCAACAAGGTGACCACACTCGATCAAGCCCAGAGGGGCTCTATCCCCATCTCCTTCTACCGGGAAGAGCTCCTCGGAGGATCCCCAAACTCGAGAATCCCCCTACTCGTCAGAGCTCGGATGGCGAACTTCGACATTTGCAGGATTCTCGTCGACCAAGGCAGCCGGTCGACATTATGTACTCCCAGCTGTTTTCAACGCTCCAGCTGGACAAATCACACCTCACTCCCTATGTGGGTTCTGACTTGTAAGGATTCAATGGGTCAGTAACCAAACCCTGGGGATACGTCGAGCTGACCGTAACTTTTGGATCAGCGGAGACGGCCAGATCCGTTAAAGTACAGTTTCTGGTAATCGATTGCCCGTCTCTGTACCAGTGCATCTTCGAAAGACCAACCTTGGCCGAGTTGGTAGTTGTGCCTTCAACCGTCAATCTCAAGATGAAGTACTACACTTCAAAGGGGATGGTCGCCACCCTCCACGGCGACATCAAAGCCGCACGACGATGGTTCAAAGCAGCCACGAAGGGACTCAACACCATCGCGTCCAAGCCAAAGGTATCTAACAAGCCAGCCTTGCCTAACAGCTCTGAGGAAGCCAAGCCGCTGCCTCAGGTCGATGCAATCGACCTCGACAACCGCTTCCCCGAAGAGGACCAGAAGGAGGACCAAGCAGCCTCGAGCAGCTCGTCTGCCCCGACCATCAGCAGCTCCTATCCGACGCGTCCCATCCCAGATGGCGACTTCAAGCTCGTCTTGTTCAGTGACGACCCCCAGCGGGGAGTAAAAATTAGAGCAGATTTCCCCGACATCGCAATGAGGCAACTCAAAGCCTGCCTCTGTGAGAACGTTGATCTGTTCGCCTGGAGCGCCGCCGAGATGCCCGGCTTGGACCCATCCTTCGCCTGACATCAACCCACGATTGACCCAGCCGTCAAAGCAGTAGTACAACGTAGGAGAAAGCAGTCTCCGGAGAAAACAGAGGCTGCAGAAAAAGTTGTAAAAGACATCCTTGAGGCAAAATTTATCTCAGAAACCAAGTACACCACTTGGTTATCCAACGTTGTACTTGTGAAAAAATCTAATGGCAAATGGCGAATGTGTATTGACTATATCGATCTTAACAAGGCATGCCCGAAGGATGTCTACCCCCTCCCCAATATTGATAAACTTATTGATAACTCAGCCAGTTTTAAACTATTATCATTCACGGACGCCTATTCGGGCTATAATCAAATACCAATGGCAGTGAGCGATAAAAAATACACGGCCTTCATGACCGAATTGGGCAACTATTTCTACAACGTAATGCCCTTCGGCCTAAAGAACACCGGCGCGACCTATCAGAGGATGATGAACAAGGTCTTCTGGGGAGAGATAGGCGACATACTCGAAGTCTATATGGACGATATGATCGTAAAATCCCATGAGGAAACCGATTATACCGCCCATTTAAGAAAGGTCTTCGAACAGGCCAGGAAATACCAGATGTGTTTCAACCTGGAGAAGTGCGCGTTCGGTGTGCGGGCAGGCAAATTCCTCGGCTTCTACCTAACAGAACGAGGAATCGAGGCCAACCCCGATAAGTGCCGGGCATTTTCTGAGTTTCCAACGCCCAAATCGAAGAAATCCATCAAGTCCCTCAACGGGATGCTCGCGTCTTTATCCTGTTTTGTGGCCAAATCTGCCCAGCACTCCCTACCCTTCTTCAAACTCCTCCGTAAGGAGGCAGTGTTTGAATGGACGAAGGAATGCGACCAGGCTCTCCTCCATCTGAAACGGGCACTCTCGGAGCCACCAGTCCTCTCTCGCTCGGACAACGGCGAGACTCTGTATATGTATCTCGTCGTAGCCACTGAGGCAGTGAACGTCGCTCTTATCCACGAAACACCTGACGGGCAAAAGCCCATATTGTCGCTCCCGGGATTTTCATCCAGGTACAAACGCGAAAGTGGCGCGGAAACAGAGTCTCCAGCAATGTGTATTTATCCCAAAAGAGGGAAAGGAAACACTGCGTAAACCTGAGGGAAAGGAAAAGCATGGTCTCGCGACCAAGAGAAATGGGTAAGGGAGTCGGTTACGCGAGGGGATGGTATTAGCACCCCACACGTCCATCGTACTCGATGGGATCCACGCTTGTTGTCTCGATCAAAGAGTGTCGTCATCTGGAGCTCTGCTGCTACTGGAAAGGAAATGGAACGGGAACGGAAAAGAATGAAGAGACAAGGAAGAAAAGAAAAAGAAGTGACTCGGTAGGACATCGTCGGAGTCCTAGGCCTACGTATTCCCTCGTGCAATGGGAAAGTCAGAGTCAACGTAGTTTAGACACGAACTAAGGGGGACGTTGCTCGCCAAGACATCGCCGCCTTGTGCCTACGTATCCTCAATCTAACCAGAAGGAGGAAATCAGAGCAGTCGTAGTTCGACCTACGGGTCGAAAAGAGATAAAGAGGTGATGAAGAAAGATTGTGAAAGAAATGTGCTCGGAGAGATCTCCCACGACCTCCTGCCTACGTATCTCCATTAACCAATGAATAATCAGAGCGAAATAGTTCCCCTCACTAGGGAAGACTTTGCTTTGTTTACGTTTTTTATGAGCGACGTTAAATTCACGTTCGGCAGTTAGGGTCGATGCCTGTTTGCGACGAGACGGAAGTAACGTGCTCTTTTCTGAAAAAAGGTTTGAAACTTAACGATCCCGAAGGATAAAAAGGTTTGAATTTGTTTTGTGTTTTTTAGACAAGAAGTGGATTGAAGTTTTTTTGCAACTTGCATTGCACCCAAGTCTACAACATAGGAACGAATACGTCGCGTATCGTCCCCAACAGGACGTACACTAAGTACCCTAGAGGAATGAAGGGAGATCCCCCATACCTCACTTCCTATATATGAGGCTCATCCGCAATACACGTTAACCTTTATTAAGTGTTTTAGAAAGGTTATGAGATGAGAAGAGAAGACTCAAAGGAAAAGAAAACACTAAGGGGAAACTAAATTGTTCCTAGTGTTATCATGCAAAAAATGGCCCTAAGGTCAAGGTTTAGGAACAACCTAAGTCTAAAGAAGAGAGAGGGATAACACTACCTAATGCTTATCCTACCTCACCTTAATAAAAAATTAAGGATTAGCTAGGATCCCAAAGGATGTGAGAAAGTTGTACACAAAGCATTATATCATGCTATTCACAAAAGGAAAAGACAAGTAAGATAGATGAGAGATGAAAGAAAACATAGACATGGATAACCATCCACATATTCAAGCACCTTACCTCTTCCCCTACATAAAAGGTTAGTACCAAATGATTACAAGTAATGAATACAAGTACTAGAACATAAACCAAACAATGCTAGTTGTCTAAAGAAGACAACTTAAGGAGTAAACAAAGTTTAAACTAAAAGAAAAGAGTCCTAAGGGTTAAGGAACATCCAAGGTCAGTAAGTACATGTCAATGTATCCTACTAAGGTAAACATGCCAAAGGAGATCAAACAATGTCAAACTATGCACCAAATGATCACACAAATGCAAGCTATGCACTAACTATGCAAGATAAATGCAAATGAATCATGAACATGGATAAATGCATATGTAAACATCAAAGTCAGAAGTGAATGACATTTATTAAGGAATGGAGATGTCATTAATATGGCATGTGATTCATGAATACAAGCATGGATCAAGTAGGAGGAAGTGGTAGCAAACATCATCCAAGTCCATACATTGATGCATACTTGTAACACAAGTAAAGAAAAGAAAATGCAAGATGAACAAGCATGGAAATGGATACAAGTCAGTAGCACATGATATTTGAAATGACATTTAGAAGTCAAGAATGATCATATAAAATCCACACAAGTGTCATGTTGAAGCACATTGAAGATTAGAAACAAACATGTACAACTTAGGTCAAACAAGTTCTTATGTGTTCATGAAGTTAATAGACATGTGAGATGATGTTAGAAGTCATGGAATATGGTTTAAAATGATCACAAATAGAAGTGGAATCATGTTTTCATGGATGCACAAGATCATACAAGCATTTGATGCAAATAATTAATCAAAGAAGAATAAGTAAGGATGCACAAGTTCACAAAACATTTCAAGTTTAAACAAGTGCATACAAGCCAATCCAAAAATGAATAAGACATGACCTATAATGTGAGAAAGAGGACCTATAATGTTCACACAACATGTATCAAGAGGTCTCAACAAGTATCAAAGAGGGTTGCACACAATGTCCATCAAAACCCTAGCATATGATCTCTAACATTCACACAAACAAGCATGCTTTAAAGATGAATTAAAAGTCATGTTATAAGAATGGGAAAATTTAAAGATGCAAGTATTATGAAGTGCAAATAGTGTGCAAACATGTATCAAAAGGATAGATCAAAATAAATTACCAAATATGTTCAAAGATGCTTCACAACTTCATACAAGTCACACAAACAAAGTGCTTAAAGATGGCATTCAAAAGTCAATGAAAAATGACCTAAAAAATCTATGAAAAATGGTATAAGATGCATTAATATATCATAGAGGCATGTATCAGTTATCATGTGAAAACTCAGCTCAAAACTAAGTCGAACAATTCCAAAATGAAACATGTATCATGAGTAAATGCACATACAAAAAAAAATTAGAAGAAAATTCATGAAAAAATAGCAAAATAATCCAAAATCAGAAATAAAAATGATCAAAGATTATTTAAATGCCTAAGAATACATCATGAATTTTTTTGGGAATTTTATCATGCTTAGAAGGAATTTTAAAAATTAAAAACCAAACATGTATGAAAAGAAAATTAAAAAAACAAAGAAATGAGCTAGGGGGTGCCACGAAAGCAAAAGTCCAGTTCAAATACACGTTGGGCTCAGAGAGGGAGGGTGCGCATAGCATTAAGGGCCTAATCCAATAAGCGTATTCAGAGAGGGTTCATAGCATGTGGATCAGTCAAAAGTTTGACTCAATAATAGCCCTTGGATCTAGTCAGCGCAAGAAGATCACAAAAATTATGCAAATCACATGATCATGATGAGAGCACATGTTAAGATATGGTGAGATGCACACACATGATCAACAAAATCCAAAATATTCATAAAAAAGAGAGCACGTGCCAGGAAGGGTGCTTATTAATGTGTTGGCATGATGAGAAGCGTTGGGTCAAAACAATTCAATGGTTGTGATCTAAACTGGCAAGGTTCTAGGGTTCAGGTGAGTTGAAGAACATCACCGGCCGGAGAAGACTCCGGTCATCTTCTCCGGCCACTCACCACCGTGGCAAAACCTTCAGGATAAATTATATACCAAAATAATCCTCAAGTCACGTAGGTTCCAAATCCAACATTAGTTTCCACAAACAAAGCACACAGAGATCAAATCGAAGAGAAACAATTTGCCCTAGAAATTTTAACTAAGCACCTAAGGTGCCTATCAACTAGTCGGATGTTCACATTGCTCCTATTGAGCTCCAAAACACACAAAATCAAGTTTAAATCAACTTAAAATGCAAGAGGAAAATGAAGAGGAACCTGTGTTATTGATTAAACTTTGAGCACAAGAAAACCAGAGATGAAGTTCCTTATGATTTGGATCTTGTTGCTTGGCCAAATAAAGGCTTAATGAGCTTGAAATCAATTGATGAAGTTGAAGTGAATCAATGTGCAAATCTTGTAGCTTCAGATCCTTGCTTCTACACACTTCTTAGATGCATATTGATGAAGAAACAAGCTCCAAAATGTTGAGGAGAATGATGAATATGAAGCTGCGTGTGAGGGAAGCTTCAGAGAGAGAGAGAATGAAAACTCAGAGGATGCGAAGAATGAATCCCCTTTTTTTAATTCAGTTAGATCTTTCCTTTTATATGTGAAGTTAAGGGTTAACCAACTGTGGTTAACAATTAAAAGCTTGGTTAAATGAGTTGAGGGTGAGTCAAGTTTGTTATGGCTCGAGTTGTATTGTTTTGTTATGGTGAGGAGAGGATCATGGAGTGTTATGGTGAGGTCATGATGAGTGGAGATGATGTATTGAATTGGTAGCAGCAATTCATCCAAACTTCTTGTGCAAGCCTCCTTCTTTTTGTTTGAACAAAGATGGTAATGAAGGTACATGTGCATGTGTGTATGTAAGAGCATGTTTGTCTTGAAAAGGTAATGTAATATGTGAGGTACATGAGGTTAGCATGCACATGATGACAAGAAAAACAAAGTTTTATCTGAACAACTTGCTTGGTATGGAAGAAAGACAGTTGGTATGTTGTTAACTTTGGAGCATTAAATCTCCATGACCATGGGATGAAATTGTGAGTTTTTGAGGTCTTTGGAAAGAGGGAATGGAGTACAACAAGGTTGATGTGGAAAACAAATGCAATTGAAGCCTCTAAGGTGCTTAAAATCGTTCATGAAAGTGTTTGGTTCTTACTGCATAGGCATGTCACCAGACCTGCCTTCGACCAACTCAGGTGCCTGTGAATAAATCAGTTGAAAGTCACCTCTTTGAACCAACATATCTCTCTAATGATTGATCAGATGAAAAATCTTGCAACACTAAAGTTGAAGAGGAGATGGAGGGGAACAACATTGATGTTGAACATTTTTCAAATTGAAGCCTCCATCAATGAGATATTTGCCCTTGAACTTGGATACAACATGCACACCAAGTGTTTATTGAAATTACTGCGTGCTGACTGGTCATGACTTGCTAACTTGCCTTGATTTGTCTTAACTTTAATCCATCATATCTCTCTCAATTTTAATCCAATAGAGATGTTCTTGGTATGGTTTTGAAGCTTGGAATATGAACTTTTAATAGGCCTCCCTAACTTTTCAATTTGGTGCTTGGAACATGGAGAAAGAATGCCTCAAAAATGACCCTTTAACATGATAAAACTTGCCATAAATGGAAACCCTAAGTTTCTAAATTTGGCAACTTTGAATCTTTCTTGATTTTTGATGAAACCCTAGGCATTCCTTGATCAAATCTTCATCAATGAACATATTTGAGATGAGGAACATGAAATTGACCTCAAAAAGTCAAGAGTTGACTTTTTCCTCTGCACAGTTGACTTTTCCCCAATTCTCCTGATTTTCAGTCAATTGATCAATTGAAGCCCTTATAAACCACATTGATGGACAATCCTTCAATATTAGACACTTAAGGACATGAGGAATACCATGAAATCAAGTCTTGCCCAAAAAATCAGAAATAAACTGATTTTATGGCAAACCCTAGTTTTGGTGCCCTCAGTCTATGAGGAATCAGCACATCCTCCAAATCCAAATTCCTCTGAGTATGAGGTGTATCCTCTCAAACAATGATAAGATGTGCCACTTGGTGATGATAAAAGCTCAAAGATCTTGCCCATTGGGGTGTTGTACTCAAGAATCCCAAAACCCTAATTTTGCACTGGTTAGGAGAAGGTGATTCACTTGAAATTTCTTGTCAAGCTTGATCTCATGATGAGGTGATGGATCTCTTAAGATATCTTGAGGCCCAAGGCTCCTTTATGGCTCAATTACCCTGATCCCATGCTAAGACCCAATGATATGCAAAGATGATTATGCAAAAATGAAATGAAACATAAGCCAGTTAAAGCTAAAATATGAGGGCAAATTTTGAGGTGTTACAGCTGCCCCTATTCAAACTTCTTGGATCCGAGGGTATGATAGCAACGGCTTTCAGACAATCAAGATACACGGGGTTTGAATACCAAAATAACTTGGAAATTTGTAACCTGTGGGGATTATGAAATATAGTGTTTACGAGGACGGCCGAAGGCGAACTCGAAAAGAAAGACCGGCCGAAGGCGGACTCTGCAGGGGGACCAAATAATACGAGGACGGCCAAAGGCAAACTCAAAAAGGTAGACCAGCCGAAGGCGGACTATGCTGGGGAGAAAACAAGATAATATGAGGGCGGCCAAAGGCGAACTCGAAAAGAAAGACCAGCCGAAGGTGGAATTTCAAACAAAGGAATTCGAGGCCAAGCGAAGGTGGACTCGAAAAAGAAAGACCAAGCCGAAGGTGGACTTTCAGAGAAAGGAATTCAAGGCCAAGCCGAAGGTGTACTCGAAAAAGAAAGACTAAGCCGAAGGTGGACTTTCAAAGAAAGACTATGCCGAAGGTAGACTTTCAAACAAAGGAATTCGAGGCCAAGCCGAAGGTGGACTCAAAAAAGAAAGACCAAGCTGATGCGTGTTATCCGCAAGTATATGGATTACGTTAGAGTAATATAAAAGATTTATCGATCCCACAGAGACCAATGTCAATCTTTCGATTACTATTGTTACATTGTTTATCTAAGGCTAATAAATATCAGAGTAAAAGTTTTCTACAGAACGAAAATAGAAATAAATCAGATAAATACTATACTGGAATGTAATTCACATCAATCAAACAATACTCCTATCATCTAAATAGTAACACTTACGGGGCAATGTTTTCTTCTTTGAAAAAGAGTTAATTAAAAAGGATCCACCGCGTTAGCGTGATCGAAACCAGGCCTATTCTTTAATCTATACCAACCGCTCACGCTGCACCGGTCGCTCTCTGCGTTAAAGTGATAAAGTCCTTTTTTATGCAATTAACTCTAAGACTTAGTTAAAAAGTGCTTTCGATTGAAAATATTTTATACCAAAGGGTTTCCGGCATATGCTCGGCCAACCGGATCCTAAATCTATAAACGCGTCCGAAAATAGTTTAAAACCTCTTTCTAATAATATAAAATTTTCCTAGTTAATCAATAAAGTGCTTCCGCTGTATTTATCAATTAACAACTAACAAACTCTTTTCTAAAATGTCGGACGACTTTCGATCTTACCCGATCTAGTCACATTCATTACGCAAACAAAAACACGGTCTCATTTACATAATGACCGATCAATTGAAGTTCAGAAGAGTTTAATTAAAATAAAAAACAGCCCCTAAAGTATTTCTAAAGAGATGACATGTGGAGTACCGTCAGAACAACGATCCTCACATCCCAACACAAGGGATTTAGCTGGACATGGTAACTAAAAACATAACAATAAATTGGTTTGCAAAGTAAAGCATTTGTAAGATAAAAACGTGCAAAGTGTGAGAGTATACTTTGAGAGAATGAATACAAGTGTCACGCTTGAGTTCAGTTCCGAAAGATAAACTGATCACACAGAAACTTAAAATAACAAAGTAAGGGCAAAGACAGAAAATAAATGAATGTAAAGCAGTGCAGGAAAATAAACGAATATAAAAGCGATGCGGAATATAATAAAATGCAATTTATAAAATAAATTTGCTCCAAAGCAGAGACTGGATCTGGTACAGAGCTGGAAAGTAAATTGTGGGAAAGTAAATAACTTCAAATATAAACACTCCTAACTATGGTTGCTCCAATCTAACTAACAATAGTGCAATAACCCCTCGATGTGACGGACTATTGCTTTACAAAATGAACTTTATGCCTAAGGTTGGAAACTAGGATTGGATAATCCAAAAGTGAAAATACAAGTCTTTTTATAGTAGTCATGAAGTTGTAACTGCCTCTCATCATTATGAAAAAACGGCTGAATAATAATTTTCTTTGTGTGTAACTGCTTTTAACGTTTCTGACCGTTTTCCTGTTACAACGGTCGGCGCCCGCCGACCCCCTCTCAGCGTTCGCCGAGTGTGCCTGTGGAATAAAACGAATTTTGTGGCCGTTGGAATATGGGCAAAACCCACTACTAAAATGGCGTCCTCTATGTCGTTCGCTGAGTGAAACAGTTAGTGTACAATTTGCACAGGAAATCTCCGTTTTAGCTCCGTTTTGCGTAGTTTCTTCATTGCAAGCTCAAATCAGGCAATGTATCTGAAAGTAAAACAAAATACCATAATTACAATGGAAAATTACAAATAAACAACTAAAAACATGTGCAATCGGGGTCAAATATACAATGTGATTTGGTGTTATCAAATTCTCCCACAGTTAAACCTTTGTTTGTCCTCAAGCAAACTCTCATAAGCAGAGAAAAACAGCAAACATACAAGTATCTTATCTGGGGTAAAGACTTATGTTTGATCAATGATACATCAGTAGGTACTAACTCATGAACTAAGGGTATCGTAATGACACTTTTCGCGATTTGCGGGCATAAGTTCCTCTCCTATACAAACCAATCCAAACCATGATGTTATACTTAGGCCTATCTTACTCATTCCTTTCTTACCCCTTTTAATTCTGGCGCAGTCACATTAAGCCTGTTATCTTTCACTCGCATGGTGAATATAACCTGTGGTAATCCTGATTCTTTTGTTATATCAATGGTTTGATACGTTTTTGCAATTCTTTTTTTTTCATTCTTTTTGATATATAATTTTTCTTGCAATTTTTTCTAAAGATGCTTTAGCATCTTCTTGGATTTTTCTTTTTCTTTTCTTTTTCTTTTGCAGGATCTTACCTATTTGCATCGGTTTGTCACTTAGCGGTGGCTAAGATGGTGCTGACTGCTAGGATAAACTACTTAAGGGTAAGTGATGAAGGGTGAGATATTAAGGCCACCGTATAAAAAATCTAGATAGGCTCCTATATTTGAGGAACTTATGGTGTAAAAACGATATCGATTTTTCAAAAAAATTTCCCAAGCCTTTGCAAATGATACTTACTTGTCCTAATAGCCCAAATTTTCAAAATAAATGTTGTTTTCTTTATTAAAAGATTTTTTTGTTAAGGCTCAAGAATTGGGAAAATAGACAAACTACACAAAATGACTCGTCAAGCACATGTGAAATTTTTTAAAACAAACTAAACTATACTAGAAAGCAATAATAAAATAGAAATAGTAAAGACAACTAAAAACAGTAAATATCTCCTCCCACACTTAAACCGAACATTGTCCTCAATGTTTCGATAAAAGTGAGAAAGGGATAGGTGAAACCTGGCAATCAATCATGTCGCCCACTAGGGCCATCTCCACCATGCTCCGAACGTCTGGGACGACGGCTCCTACTGCAGTGTCGGGTGGTATGTGACAACTCCATCTGCTCAATCCTCTCTATTAGAGAGGCATTTTGATCTCTAAGTGCTTGGAAGTTCTCAAGAGTGGATTACTGTGACTCCCGCATAAAATCCATCATCTTCTGTTGTTGTTGGTACATGGCATAGAACATGCCATCATGCTCTTCTTCTCTGGCTTGCTGTGCTTGCCACATTTCTTCGGTGATATAAAATTCGGAAGAAGTACCTGCAGGATGGTTAGTAACAGGTGGGGTGTGTGCAGGTAATACATGAATGGGAGACTACTCTATACGGTCATATTCATCATCAGTCTCGTTTCCTTCATCCTCGGGGACGTTTGGTAGTAACAGACCTAAAATAGGAGCAGCCTTCAAATCATAGAGCCAGTTTCCTCTTTTGCGCACATCAGTGCGACTTGAGCAAGGTAAAGCGACACTCGGGATAACAGTGTTGCGAACCATGAGGGTATAACCTCCTTCCGGCCTCGTTTTGCACAAACGCATGTCTCTCAGAAACTTTAAATCAATGGTGCAAGGCGGGAGTGGTTCCAACGTGGCCAACTCAGTGTCCATGTGGAGGGCTCGTGCAATGAAGGTAATCAATCCTCCAAATGTCACGGTGCTGCCCTTTTTCTCAATAGCCCGCATATGTGCTATCATAAATGGCACAGGATTTAATCTTTTTCTATATAAAGCAGTCTGTAAAAATATAAATTCTTTGGAATTCATCATGTTAGAATTTTCACGAGAAAAAATAGTATCAGCTAATAAAAGGCGGAATACCTGTATGGCTGGGTTGTGGATTTTGTTTGCTAATTGGGTGGAAGAATCAGGTCCTCCTCCACCGGTGATTTTGCTCCATAATCCATCAAGCTCATCTTGCATAACATTGGTTTCATGCATAAAATGGATTGCATCCAAGCCACACTGAAAACCAAGTATTCTAGCAAAATATCTGTGGTTAAGGGTGTACTCATTTCCAAATAGTCTGAATCTTATTCTTCCACTGTTGTAACCTCTTCCACTGTAGGGGTCATAAATGAGTGAACTGAGGAACTCTAAGGTTAGATGCTTATAGGTTACATTCATTGCTTCAGAATACTCATCCCACTGGAGCTGGTGACAAAGGTACCTCACATTGGCCTCAATACCCAGGGCTTCTAAACATCTAGGGTCAGGGTATCTAGTGGGTAATATTGGTCTCTCAGAAAGGACTACATATTTCTTCCTCTGTGTGTCATCTCTGAACACGATGTGCATGTCATCATAGCTCTGCATCCTGAAAAGAAAGTTAGTGTAGAATATCTAAGATGATGTAATCTGTAACCTGTAAACATAGACATTTCATGAGTCAGTCCAGTTAGTAAATAATATAAATAATAAACTTTTTTTTCTGAAATTAAGTAAATAATATGCATAAATAATAAAAATACAGTTGTGGGTTGCCTCCCACGCAGCGCTTGTTTAACGTCGTTAGCTGGACGAATGTGAAACTTACGTAGTGGATGTTGCTATAGGTGGGTCTATCAGAGTGTGACCAGAGTAATAGGTGGGTATGTCACCTCCATAATAGGGTTTCAATCTTTGTTCATTCACTAGAAAGAGACTACATGAATGATTTGTAATTTCAAATGCTCCATATTTCAGGACTTTGGTGACCTCATAGGGTCCAGTCCACCTCAAGCGTAACTTACCTGGAAACAATCGTAACCTAGAATTGAAAAGTAGTACAGGATTGCCTACGTTGAACTCCTTTTTGGCAATCCTTTTGTCATGCCATGCTTTGGTTCTTTCTTTATATATTACGGCATTTTCATAAGCATTTCGGCATAACTCTTCTAATTTGTGGATATCTAGAATATGTTTATCTTCGGTTGTTAAGTAATCCATATTAAGAGCTTTTATGGCCCAGTAGGCCATATGTTCAAGCTCAAAAGGTAAATGGCAAGATTTTCCGTAGACTAATTGATATGGGGTTGTTCCTATAGGGGTTTTAAAAGCGGTTCTATAAGCCCACAAGGCTTCTTGTAGTCTTAAGGACCAATCTTTTCTAGAAATTGATACGGTTTTCTCTAAGTTTTGTTTTATTTCCCTATTTGATACTTCTACTTGTCCACTAGTCTGTAGGTGATAAGGTATGGCTACTCGGTGTTTAATTCTGTATTTCTTTAAAAGGTTTCCGAATATCCTAGATATGAAGTACGATCCTCCATCGCTTATTACTAATCGAGGTACTCCAAACCTAGGGAATATATAGTTTTTAAACAGTTTAATGACTACGCGAGTATCGTTGGTGGGTGAAGCTATAACTTCAATCCATTTGGATACGTATTCAACAGCTACTAGGATATACTTGTTTCCCATAGAAGATGGAAAAGGTCCCATAAAATCTATGCCCCAAACATCGAATAGTTCTACCTCCTGAATATTTCTTAGAGGCATTTCATCTCTTCTTAATATGTTCCCAGTGCGTTGGCATCTGTCACATCTTACAATGTAGGCATGAACATCGCGCCATTAAGTTGGCCAGTAAAGACCTGCTTGAAGTATCTTAGCGCATGTTTTGGGTGAGCCTAAATGTCCACCGTATAGTGAAGAGTGACAATGTTTAATTATAGTTTCTACTTCTTATTCAGGGACACAGCGACGGAAAATACCATCTGCGCCTCTCTTGAACAGAAGGGGTTCATCCCAATAGAAGTGTTTTACATCATGATAAAACTTCTTCTTCTGTTGGTAATTTAGATCAGGGGGTATGATATCAGCTGCTAGATAATTAACAAAATCTGCGTACCAAGGTACGGTTGTCACTGCGAGAGTTTTTTCAATATCTAATTCTAAATAGGGGTCAGGATTATCATCATGGAAAGTTCTAACTGCTCCTACTAATCTATCGTAAGCGAAATCATCATTGATAGGAACAAGATCTGGCTTTAGATATTCAAGCCTTGAAAGGTGGTCAGCAATCACATTTTCAGTGCCTTTCTTATCTCGGATTTCCAAATCAAATTCTTGAAGTAAAAGGATCCAGCGTAGTAATCTAGGCTTAGCGTTCTTTTTGCTTAATAGATATCTGATTGCAGCATGATCAGTGTAGACTATGATTTTTGCTCCTACTAAATAGGATCGGAATTTGTCGATTGCAAAGACTACTGCCAGGAGTTCCTTCTCGGTTGTGGCATAATTAAGCTGAGCCGCATCTAAAGTCCTACTGGCATAGTAAATTACATGGAGTTTCTTATCCTTCTTTTGTCCTAAAACAGCGTCAATAGCGTAATCGCTAGCATCACACATAATTTCAAAAGGTTGGTTCCAATCAGGAGGTTGAATGATGGGTGCAGAAATCAGTGCTTGTTTTAAGTATTTAAAGGCTTCAAGACATTTATCATCGAATTTGAATTCGTCGTCTTTCATAAGTAAGTTGGTTAATGGTTTAGTTATTTTGGAGAAGTCTTTAATGAAGCGTCGGTAGAAACCGGTGTGTCCAAGAAAACTTCAGATTTCTCTAATGGTTTTAGGTGGTTGGAGGTTTTCTATTACTTCTATTTTAGCTTTATCAACCTCAATGCCTCTTTCGGATACTATGTGTCCTAGTACTATGCCTTCAGTCACCATAAAATGGCATTTTTCCCAGTTTAGAACGAGGTTGACTTCTACGCATCTTTCCAGGACTTTCTCAAAGTTTGTTAAACAGTTTTTAAAACTGGATCCACATACCGAGAAATCGTCCATAAATACTTCCATGATCTCATCAAGGAAATCTGTGAAGATTGACATCATACAGCGTTGGAAGGTAGCTGGGGCATTGCATAGTCCGAATGGCATTCGTATGTAAGCAAATGTTCCATAGGGACATGTAAAGGTTGTTTTCTCCTGATCATCAGGGTGAATGGGTATTTGAAAAAATCCTGAGTATACATCTAAATAGCAAAAGTAAGAATGACTAGCTAAACGTTCTAGCATTTGGTCTATGAATGGAAGTGGGAAGTGATCTTTCCTAGTTACCTTATTGAGCTTTCTGTAATCGATACACATCCGCCAACCATTTTCTATACGTTTGGCTATTTGTTCTCCTTTTTCGTTTTGTACAGCGGTGACACCTCCTTTCTAGGGTACCACATGTACGGGGCTTACCCATTTACTATCGAATATTTGGTATATTATTCCATCCTCTAATAACTTTAACACTTCCCTTTTTACTACGTCACTCATTATAGGATTTATCCTTCGTTGATGTTCTCTAGAGGGTTTTGCGTCTTCCTCCAGCATAATTCGGTGCATACACACAGAAGGACTTATTCCTTTGAGATCGGAGATATTATAACCTAGAGCTGAGGGATATTTTCTTAAAACATCTAACAATTGATTGGTTTTAGGACCATCTAACGTGGTACTGACTATGACTGGGCGGTTTAATTCTTTGTCTAAGAATTCGTATCTTAAATTCTTAGGAAGCTCCTTAAGCTCTATAGATGGTTTTTTCGAACATGGCATATGATCTGGGGTAAGTGCCAAGCATTCGTAAAGACTGTTATCTATGTAAGGTTCAGATAAGCGTTCGAATCTGTCATCCTCCATTATGGGGATCGAAGGTAGTTTGATGGTTTCTACTGGATCTTCTTTATCTAATTCTCTTATGCATTCATCAATTATATCGATGGCATAACATGAGTCATCCATGACTGGTGCATTTAAGAATTGGGATAGTATAAATTCTACTTTTTCATTACCTACCTCGAATGTCATTTTTCCTTTCTTGACATCTATTATAGCTCCAGCTGTTGATAAGAAGGGTATACCTAAAAGGATTGGGATCTCATCGTCTTCTTTAATGTCCATTACAACGAAGTCCGTTGGAATATAAAGTTTACCAAGCCTAACTGGGACGTCTTCCAAAATGCCAATTGGATACTTAACTGATCTGTCGGCTAATTGGAGAGACATCCTAGTCGGTTGCATTTCTCCTAGGTTTAACCTTTTACAAACGGCTAAAGGCATTAAGCTTACACTTGCTCCTAAGTCCAGAAGTGATTTATCAATAACTTGGTTTCCCAAAACACAAGGTATAGAAAAACTTCCTGGGTCTTTCTCTTTCTTAGCAAGCTTATTCTCAGCAATTGAATTACATTCTAAAGGTTTAGGATCATCTAATCTTCGTTTGTTGGTTAGAATGTCTTTAAGGAATTTGGCATAAGATGGTATTTGGGTAATAGCTTCTGTGAGTGGAATCTCCACGTGGAGTTTCTCAATCACTTTTATGAATTTCTTATATTGGTTATTTAATTTGGTTTGTTTAAGTCTTTGTGGGTATGGAATCGGAGGTTTGTAAGGAGGAGGTGGTACATAAACTTTTTCATTCTCTTCTCTTTCCTTAACTTCCGAATTCTTAGATTTCTCAGGTTCCATCAATTTCTCAACTTCTTTCTCAGGTGTGTTCATAACTTCTTTCCTAGGAGGTTCTGGATTATTCAACCTAGGGTTTATAGGCCCATCTTAAGTGGTCCCGCTCCTTAGGGCTATAGCATTCGCGTGCCCTTTAGGATTAGGTTGAGATTGTCCAGGGAATTGTCCTCCTGGTGTAGCATGAGTAGATTGTTCTTGTGCTACTTGAGAGATTTGGGTTTCAAGCATTTTGTTATGGGTAATTACAGAATCGAGTTTAGTACCCAACTGAGTAATTAGTCCATTTATGTGAATGTTTTGGTTCATGAAATCCTTGTTCTGCTGTAATTGAGCTGAGATGAATTCGTCCATCTTTTTCTCAAAATTTGATTTCTGAGGAGCATATGGTGCAGATTGGTTGGGTCTTTGAGTTTGGAAATCGGGTGGTCTTTGAGGTGTTGAATTTTGAGTAGGGTTATTATTCTTATAGGAAAATTTGGGTGATTCCTCCATCCAGGGTTGTATGTGTTTGAATAAGGGTTTCCTTGGGCGTAATTAACCTGATCTGTGGTACTCTCGGCTAAAAGGTTGCATTCAGCTATAGTATGTCCTGAGGTTCCACAGATTTCACATCCAGGATGTATAGCTGCTATGGTTGTTGTGGGGTTGATAGTCAGGTTTTCTACCTTTTGAGCTATAGCGTCCATCTTTGCGTTCATATGGTCAAAACAACTCACTTCATACACACCTCCTTTGGTCTCTTTCTTCTCCACCAGTGCTCGTTCGGTTCCCCATTGGTAATGGTTTTGTGCCATATCCTCAATGAGAGCGTTACCCTCGGGGTAGGGTTTGTTCATTAGAGCGCCACCAGCGGCAGCGTCTATGGTCATCTTTGTGATGTACATGAGTCCATTATAAAAGGTATGGATTATAAGCCATTGTTCTAAGCCATGATGTGGACATGCTCTTAATAGTTCCTTATATCTCTCCCAGGTGTCGAAAAGTGATTCTCCCTCGCTTTGGATAAATCGAGTTATTTGGTTTCGTAGAACAACAGTTTTACTCGGTGGAAAGTATCTAGCAAGGAATACTTTCTTTAGGTCTTTCCAAGTGGTTATAGAGTTGGCTGGAAGGGAATCTAACCATGATCGAGCTCTATCTCTAAGGGAAAATGGGAATAGTCTTAGACGTATTGCCTCAGGAGGAGCTCCGTTCGCTTTTAAGGTATCAGCTAGTTGAATAAAGACTTTAAGATGTTGGTTCGGGTTTTCCGTGGGAAGACCTGCGAACTGGTTCGGTTGTACTAATTATAACAGAGATGGTTTTAATTCGAAGTTATTGGCTGGTATAGCTGGGTTAACTATACTATAATGAGGTTTTTCGTTAGAGGGTAGGGCAAAATCCTTAAGAGGTTTAGCGTTTTCTTCGTCTGCCATTGCTCTTTTGAGTTTTCGAAGTAGAAGATGAGCTCGGGCGTAACGTTCAGGTTCTTCTAATGGATCAACTAAGTTTCCGGTACTGTGAGTTCTTCGCATTTACCGGCTAAGGGATGCCTTAGTCTAGACGGTGTAACAATAGGGTACGAAATTTTGACGTAATTGGTCCCCGGCAACGGCGCCAAAAACTTGATGCGTGTTATCCGCAAGTATACGGATTACGTCAGAGTAATATAAAAGATTTATCGATCCCACAGAGACCAATGTCAATCTTTCGATTACTATTGTTACGTTGTTTATCTAAGGCTAATAAATATCAGAGTAAAAGTTTTCTACAGAACGAAAATAGAAATAAATCAGATAAATACTATACTGGAATGTAATTCACATCAATCAAACAATACTCCTATCATCTAAATACTAACACTTACGGGGCAATGTTTTCTTCTTTGAAAAATAGTTAATTAAAAATGATCTGCCGCGTTAGCGTGATCGGAACCAGACCTATCCTTTAATCTATACCAACTGCTCACGCTGCACCGGTCGCTCTCTGCGTTAAAGTGATAAAGTCCTTTTTTATGTAATTAACTCTAAGACTTAGTTAAAAAGTACATTCGATTGAAAATATTTTATACCAAAGGGTTTCCGGCATATGCTCGGCCAACCGGATCCTAAATCTATAAACGAATCCGAAAATAGTTTAAAACCTATTTCTAATAATATAAAACTTTCCTAGTTAATCAATAAAGTGCTTCCGCTGTATTTATCAATTAACAACTAACAAACTCTTTTCCAAAATGTTGGACGGCTTTCGATCTTACCCGATCTAGTCACAGTCATTACACAAACAAAAACACTGTCTCATTTACATAATGACCAATCAATTGAAGTTCAGAAGAGTTTAATTAAAATCAAAAATAGCCCCTAAAGTATTTCTAAAGAGATGACATGTGGAGTACCGTCGGAACGACGATCCTCACATCCCAGCACAAGGGATTTAGCTGGACATGGTAGCTAAAAACATAACAATAAATTGGTTTGCAAAGTAAAGCATTTGTAAGATAAAAACGTGCAAAGTGTGAGAGTATACTTTGAGAGAATGAATACAAGTGTCACGCTTGAGTTCAGTTCCGAAAGATAAATAGATCACACAGAAACTTAAAATAACAAAGTAAGGGCAAAGACAGAAAATAAATTAATGTAAAGCAATGCAGGAAAATAAACGAATATAAAAGCGATGCGGAATATAATAAAATGCAATTTATAAAAGAAACCTGCTCCAAAGCGTAGACTGAATCTGGTACAGAGCTGGAAAGTAAATTGCGGGAAAGTAAATAACTTCAAATATAAACACTCCTAACTATGATTGCTCCAATCTAACTAACAACGATAGTGCAATAACCCCTCGATGTGACGGACTATTGCTTTACAAAATGAACTTTATGCCTAAGGTTGGAAACTAGGATTGGATAATCCAAAAGTGAAAATACAAATCTTTTTATAGTAGTCATGAAGTTGTAACTGCCTCTCATCATTATGAAAAAATGGTTGAATAATAATTTTCTTCGTGTGTAACTGCTTCTAACGTTTCTGACCGTTTTCCTGTTACAATGGTCGGCACCCGCCGACCCCCTCTCAGCGTCCGCCGAGTGTTCCTGTGGAATAAAATGCATTTTGTGACCGTTGGAATGTGGGCGAAACCCACTACTAAAATGGCGTCCTCTATGGAGTTCGCTGAGTGAAACGGTTAGTGTACAATTTGCACAGGAAATCTCCGTTTTAGCTCCGTTTACGTCGTTTCTTCATTGCAAGCTCAAATCAGGCAATGTATCTAAAAGTAAAATAAAATACCATATTAACAATGGAAAATTATAAATAAATAACTAAGAACATGTGCAATCGGGGTCAAATATACAGTGTGATTTGGAGTTATCACAAGCCGAAGGTGGACTTTCAAAGAAAGGCTATTCCGAAGGTAGACTTTCAAACAAAGGAATTCGAGGCCAAGCCGAATGTGGACTCGAAAAAGAAAGACCAAGCTGAAGGTGGACTTTCAAAGAAAGACTATGTCGAAGGTAGACTTTCAAACAAAGGAATTCGAGGCTAAGCCGAAGGTGGACTTGAAAAAAAAAAGACCAAGCCGAAGGTGGACTTTCAAAGAAAGACTATGCCGAAGGTAGACTTTCAAACAAAGGAATTCGAGGCCAAGCCGAAGGTGGACTCGAAAAAGAAAGACCAAGCCAAAGGTGGACTTTCAAAGAAAGACTATGTCGAAGGTAGACTTTCAAACAAAGGAATTCGAGGCCAAGCCGAAGGTGGATTCGAAAAAGAAAGACCAAGCCGAAGGTGGACTTTCAAAGAAAGACTATGCCGAAGGTAGACTTTCAAACAAAGGAATTCGAGGTCAAGCCGAAGGTGGACTCGAAAAAGAAAGACCAGGCCGAAGGTGGACTTTCAAAGAAAGACTATGTCGAAGGTAGACTTTCAAACAAAGGAATTCGAGGCCAAGCCGAAGGTGGTCTCGAAAAAGAAAGACCAAGCCGAAGGTGGACTTTCAAAGAAAGACTATGCCGAAGGTAGACTTTCAAATAAAGGAATTCGAGGCCAAGTCGGAGGTAGACTCGAAAAATAAAGACCAAGCCGAAGGTGAACTTTCAAAGAAAGACTATGTCGAAGGTAGACTTTCAAACAAATGTAGACTGGCAGAAGGCGGACTAACCAACAAAGGGTACGAGAACGGCTGAAGGCGAACTCGAAAAAGAAAGACCGGCCGAAGGCGGAATTCTCAAACAAAAGTTAGTAGAATCAACAAATCTATAAAGATGACTCCGCTGGGGATAAGAGAAATCTAAACAGACAACTCTGTCGGGGAGTATAGGAAGGAATGACCAATAAGAAGGACGAATCCATTGGTTGCGGTGTAATGTTAAATAATATCTCCTGAATTACATCTTTTTCTGCTGGGGGATGAATCTGGCAAAAGATATCAAACCTGGCTTATGCTTCGAATGCATATGTTTGAATTTTTCTATGGCGTAATGCTCCATACAAAATGGAAATGCTACGCGTTTGGATGCCTTGCAAGAATGCTTATGCAATGCAAAAGAGGCGCTCCAGCAAAATAAATGCTGAAGACGAAGGCAACTCCATCGGGGATGACAAACTAAATTGTCCTCTGAATTGAAAAACCCTGCTGAAGAAGATTTCACAGAACGACTTCTTGATCACCAACTCTGCTGGAGATAAAGACTCCAAGAGAACTTTCAGTCTGTTGGAGATGGATAAAAAGGCTATTAAAGTGGAACCCAAAAAAGAATTTCTCTCCACTGGGGATTACCAATGACTTCTACCGAGGACCGAACCCAAAACCTGGATCTAAAATATGCCAATAACAATTGGACTTAAAACCTGCTGGGGATGTCAACTGCCGTTGGACAAACCACGGTGAGGATCACCACCAACTCTGCTTGGGGAGACAAGTCAATAATACCGAACCTGTTGGGGGATACTACTGAACTTAACATGCTGCTGGGAGACATCTGTACCTTCACCCTGTTGGGGAATATCAGCCACTATTAGCAAACCTGCTTGGGGAATGGTAAATGACGACATTAACTCTGCTAGGGGATACCATCAAGTTTACTCCTCTATTGGGAATTAGATTATACCGTTCCTGATGAGAAAAACACTTCCTGACTAGCTGAGGCAAATGGGTGCTTAGACTCTGTGGGAAAATAATATCTTTGTCCAAAGAAGAAAGATATTCCCTAAGTCTCCTGCTGGGGATGCAACAGCATCAACTTCTGACTGCTTGCTGAGAGAGTAATAAATCAATCACAACTCTAGCTGGGGAGTAATCCTCTGTACTCTGGCTGGGGACGGTAAGAACCTACTGAGGAGGATGAAATTTCAATGCTGAGGAAGGTAGCTCTACTGGGGAGAAACAAACTTGTTACCCAGCCTGACCTGTCTCTATGGTCATAAACGGCCCTTTGAACTCTCCATTTGCCCCAGACCATTAGGTCTAAAGGAAGACATCATCTCAAGAGGATTTTATAGAAGACCGTGCATTCACACTGCCCCAGGGTCTTCAAACTCTTGGAGAGATTTATCAGATCTCGACGCAACTGCCCCAGACTGCCTATCTACAAAGTAAATTGCCACGAAAGGATTTGTAATGACTTGAAATATTCTGCCCCAGTATTCTGAACCTTGAAGAGGTGCTTTCAATTAACCGTCTTCTAGAGTGGACAACTTCTCACGCTCTGGAGGTGGCCTGCCCCAATACGAGCCTTGAAGTGAATTTGCCTCTAACCGACTGGTCTTTGAGAGATTTATCGAATCTCGACGTGATTGCTCCCTTTTAGCTACTTAAGGGAAAATTTTCAATGTGACTGTTCCAGATTGACTGCATCTTATCACCATTTACCGGGAATGCATGGGCACCGCACAACCTCTTGGCCACATGCCCCTTGACATAACTGTCCTTCGGAGTTTTCACCATCTCAACTTGGCATGATCGAGCTTCTCGACTGACGTTCATTGTGCAAGCTTCTTTGATGTCAAACACATGCAAGCAGAAAATGTTTATTATGAGAATGACAGTTCTAATGCAACACTCGTGTTAGCCTTGAAGTTTTATTGAAAATGCGTAGCCAAGCCTTGTGAACGAATCACTAGCTGGGAATACGACATTGATTTTTGAATGGAAAATAATACGCACATGCAATACCAACAAAAATCTTATTAGCACAACTCATGGGAGTCAGGAATACTATCTCGTTGAAGTACGCCTTCGGAAAAAACCCTGCTTTAATTAGGACTTTTAAGGGTTATAACGTGGCCTGGTTCACGGTTTTGAGAAAAAATTATTTAAGGCTAAAAGTTTATTGGTGCCCACCCACTCTTCGTGATGTTCTTCAGTTCTACGTTCAGCTAATTTGGCGCAAGCGCTCATCTCTCAAAAAGATTTCATGATCTTTAAGGAATCCATGCATTGATGGTTTGAGACCTGATGAGGTTTTGGAGCAACAGTCACCCCATTTTGTCTTTTGTGTCTGTAATCACACGAATTTGTTCTTGTTTGAGGATTTTCTTTTGTAATCCTTTTGCTTTTTGCTTTTTCGTTCTTTTGTTTTTCGTTTCCCTGATTTTTGCCTGGACTGACTCTTTCGAGTTTTTGAATCTTTCGATTTTGAAGTCCAGCGGTGTAACACCCTTTTCTACCCCCAATAATGTTGCAGCAGAAACAACTTAAATAATCAGAGTAAGGCATAAAAATCACCTCAAAGGGTGCACATTTCTCATTAAATCAAAATAACATAAATTACCCTGTAAACAAAAAGGGTTTCCTCAAAGTTTCACTAAAAAGCCTTCAATGGCAGCGGAACTCAAATGTTCAAATAAAAAGGTTTTTCGACAAAGTCATAATAGTCAAATTAAAACCATATCAGCATATAACAACAAAATAGGGAAACAACATAGTTCGACTCAAAGGACCCTAACCCGATGTTACACTATCAGAGCAAGACCCTCTAAATCGACCAAAAGCAATTAAACTTCAAGTCCTCGCAAGCATCCACGGCTAAACCTGATCACCTGCATGTTACCCACGTGGAGGCAACATTCAAACAAGCAGGGTGAGTAATCACAATTCATAATAATCATTATAAAACAAGATATACATAAAAGGGCGTCATCATCATAAATACAACATCAACAGGGAAAACATCAGGAAACACTATATCACAATTCATCAATGTCACGTAAAATGCAATGCACAACAAGACTCATGCATGTGGTACCAATCGTCACAAAGGATGGACACCAGACCATCAACCCTCCAAAGATCCTCGTCAATAGGATCGATCCCGCATTTGGAACCGGAGCACGTCATAATTACCTCATATCCGCACAATAGGAATGAAGCGTCGTCACAGAGTATGCATATGAATGTATGATACACAACATCACAAATCATCATCGTCAAAACATCATTATGTGCATCATCATTCACCAAAACATCATATAATCATGTCATCATAAATTCATCAGAAACACCACCAATCATTATCATCAATATCATCAATAACATCACAGCAATCATCAGAATATTACAGCACCAAAATCTCAGAACATCACAGCATCATAGCTAAATTTCCCAAAAACTGCAGCAGTTCGCTGCTGAGTTCGCTGTACGAACACCTTCGCTGGGACCTTCGCTTTGCGAAGCTCCAGCGAATCCCAGAATCTCAAAACATCCCACATTCTGCCTCTCCTCGCCTCTACCTTCGCTGGGACCTTCGCTTTGCGAACCCACGACCCCACACCTCAGAAAAACCCTCAGCATCATCACAGATATCGCGCATTCGCTGCGCTACTCACTTTGCGAGTCCAGGTGAACATTCGCAATGCGAAGGATTGGTTCGCTTTGCGAACATGTGATTACAGCAAATCGCTGCTACGCACCAGTAGCACCACAGCTCCAAAGGCACCTGCGATCTCACCCCCAAACGACCCAAAATCATCCCTACAACAGTCCTAACACATCACATAATTTAAAGGCCTAAAATCTATGTCTGTTAGGTCGATCCAAGACACTACGGGAAACCTTAATTTCCCTAAACCTTCGAAACTCTCAAGCTTCATATAAACTCCATAAATCCTTCACCACAGGGTTAAAACTATAACAACGGGGAAGTCTCCCCCAATGTCTATTTTACCGATTAAATTCGACTCTTATTAATCGATCTCACAGAATACCCTCACAGTCATCAGTTTACCTCAAAACCAATAAACCCTCAAAATCCCAAAATCCCCACATCCACTTTAATCAATCGAATCCTATAATGAAAATAATGAAAGGCAATTGCTCCCCATACCTTAGATTGTCAATCCGATGAGTTATCTCTTGAGCCTTTGGAAACCTTCACAAAAATCCTCATCTTCTCCCTTTTCCTCAGAGCTCTGCACTTTCTCCTTATTTTCACGACCTCCACAAATGAATCCTAATTCTCCTCAATTCCTCCTTTTTGGTTAATTTAACTCTTGGGCCTCAAATATGGGCTTTCTCCATAATGTCCTCACTAATTCTCTTGAATTGTCCACTCTGCCCTTAATTCCTCTAATATTATTTTAAATTAATAATAATACTAATATATTCATATTATATACTATTATTTAATTAAAATAACCAAAACTTCACAAAAACACCGATATCGACACAAAACACCAAAAATCACAGAAATCCACGAATATAATACTTAAATAAATTAAATAAATATTCTTACGAAATTGGGATGTTACAAGCGGGATGCCCTAACTTTTGCCTAAGTCGCTTGTTTTCAAGTTTCGACTTAGCGGACTTTCTTTCTCTTTTTTTTGAACAAATCGTGTGACACCGTTTTGTCTGACTTGCTTGAAAGGGTGGTGACTGCCTCACTCCTTGATTATTGATGGATAACCATTGTGGTTTCACATCCCTTGACCTCCTGTTACGTGAGGAAAGAAAGGTAATGGATCCTCAGATGCACACTCCTTTTGAGATTTGAACACTTGGTCAAATTACCTGACACCTACCCTGCCCCAGGTTAAGATTGAGGGTTGTTTCGTTTTCAGAAAGAAACTCCTACTCCAAGGCTCAAAGGGGTTAATGAGGGTCTATCTCCCTTATATCTCTAGTGTTTAGGGATTCGAAATAATGCTTGTACATCCTCAACAGGGTTTTATCCGAAAGTATACCATTATAAATTTACGTTCTTACTTCGTCATCCTCCCTCAAAGAGTTTAAGCAAGAAAGTTGGTATTGTAGTGCATATAAACATGATATGAGTGCATAAAAGTAAAATACTTCAAGAATAACACATTCATTGCATTAAAAGTATCATTCAACACACAAACAAGTTTTTACATGTAGACAGTGTTTAAACAAATAAATGAAAGCTACATATGAAAATGCAGTAAAGGAAGCTGATGATTGCCATTGTTGAGGAGGTTTGACTCTGTCTGGACTTATTGCTTCTGATGATGTCTTCGCAGCCTCGAGTGCTCACTCTGATAAAGAAGCTTCACCTCATGGGGGTATCATATGGGGTGATGACCTTTGAGTCAATCAAATCTTGCACCTTGTGCTGGAACGCATTACAGTTATCAAGTGTGTGCCCAAATGTTCCTGAATGGAACTCACAGCTGGCGTTCATGTCATAGTCTGGAGGAATAGGATATGGCACTGGCATAGCATTCCTCAGCTGAATCAGAGAGCTTTTGAGCAAGCGAGCAGACACCTGACTATAAGGAATAGGAATAGGATCAAATATCCTCTTGGGCTTTCTTGGTCTGAGTTGCCTCTGTTGTTGATAGTTCTGCTGCTGATGTTGATTTGGGCACCCCATCTGCTCCTGTATTTTCCTTTCCACACGAGGCCCAAACAAGGGTTGCTGACGTAGAGCTTATGCAACATAAGGTTGTGGAAGAGATCCCTGACGCGAGGTGGATCCTTTGGAAAAGGAAGGAGTCCCCAATTCCTTTGCAATAATGGGAGTAAAATCACCTTGTTTACCAGTGCCAACTAATGTAAACTTGATTGCCTCTGAATCAATAAGCTCTTGGACTTTATGCTTGACCTTTGTACAATTCTCAACATTATGACCAGGTGCCCTAGAGTGGAACTCACATCTAGCATTAGCATTAGGTCCCAGAGG
The DNA here is from genome assembly GCA_022829125.1 of Lathyrus tuberosus. Classification (NCBI taxonomy): domain Eukaryota; kingdom Viridiplantae; phylum Streptophyta; class Magnoliopsida; order Fabales; family Fabaceae; genus Lathyrus; species Lathyrus tuberosus. The sequence continues at coordinate 339,098 of JALAZF010000266.1, read as the reverse complement.
AATCTTTGTTGAAAGAGGTCCCAAACTAACCCGTTCAACCAGTTTGAGCTCGAACAAATAAGAAAGCAATTGTGCATACGACATTGGAATGGGCTCAAACTTCCTCTTAGGCCTCCCTGGCTTAGGATCCTCTTGGGGAGCAGGAAGTGATTGCTGATGAGAAAGCTCTAAAACTTCAGTTTGTGGAGGGGATTCACGAGGCGATCCATGATCTAGAGCAAACCCCAAAGAGATGGGAGGAGTAAGGACCTCTGTTGTGGAAGCGAGCACATGATTGTTTTCCTTCTTTAACACCTTATTCAAGATTTCCATGACCAGGCCCATCTGAGTTCTCATCTGGTTGACTTCCTCTCTTAGCAGCTTCTGTCCTTGGGACATGGCTAGCATATCTTCCCCAAACTGCCTCATCTGGATCTTCATTTCAATTACTTATTCACGGAGTTGTTCCATGGCTATCTTCTGATTGAGTCTGATGAATCTGCTAGTCAGCAATCCCGTCTGTAGAAAGAACATGATAAGAAAACCAGAGACACGTGCCTGTTATGCAAAATGCCAAATGATTATGGTTATGCAAATGCAAATGCAAACATCATATTTAAACATTCCCAGGACATATCTGCTTTGATTCCAGTCTTTGAAATCGGGCAAGGGATTAAACACATCATCGAAAAATAAATCCGAGCCCAGAAATACTGTGGGATTAACACAAAGGAAGCACATCCTTTCAAAAACTGAGAGTTGTTGACACATACATGATTAAACCAGGCATTTCAATAGCATGTCATAAGAATTTGTACAGACAGGTATGATACAATCAAAGGTGATTCCATCAACAATCCTGATGGTAATCACAACAAAACATAACAACAAGATCACTACAAATTAATTCCAAATAGGCTGGCTTTAACTTCCTCCAGAAGATCCACAGTGTCCGGATGTGTAGGTCGCTCTATCAGCCCTTTGATCAGTCTGTTTCTCTTTTCAATATCTTGATTCAGCCTAGCAATCTGTTTTCCAACATTGTTGCCTTCGCGCCTTGATTTCTTGACTTCGGCTTGCAACTTGAGCTTTTCAATTTCCTTCTGAGCTTCTTTCCACTTACCAGAGAAATGCTTTTTTCTAGCTTTCATCCTGTGAAGTTCTTCTTTCAACTCTCCATTGTCAATCTTGACCTTTTCCGCATCTCCTGATACCTTGGCTTCAGTCTCGGTCAAGAGCTTTTTGTTTTTCCTGTAGGCCTTGCCAGAGGATTCAGCAGCCATACTGACTTTTCTGAAGTGCTGAGCTCTGTCAGTGAGATCTTTCTCCTTCTCTTCCAGGCGCTCTGTCACATCTTGAACTTTCCATTCCAACTCCTGGTTGTCATGTAAAGCACCTTGCAGTTGACTACTCATACCAGCATTCTCCATCCTCAAATCATGCACCAATTCTCGCTGCTTATCGAATTCTTTAATGGGTACAGTGAGCCTCTCCTCCACAGTCTCAGGATACAAGGGAGGCGCCCAATCAAAAGGCAAGTAGAACTCTTCCACTCTCTTCTTTACCCAACCTACATAAGGAGAGAAAGCTTGATTATTGGGTTTGCCCAAAGCGGCTTTTCCTTTCTTTTGTCTACTGAGCCATGCTTCAGAAGCCTTCTGCGCCACAGCTAAACCATCAGCCACATGAAAATAAAAAGACTCTTTCAAATCTTTTTCAACTGGAGGATCTTTCAGAGCATATCCAAACTGCCTGATAGCCAAAGAAGGATTGTAATTAATACCCTCTTTTCTCCCTATCAATGGTACATTAGGGTACTCACCACAGCTGTGCAAAATGTCTTTGCCGAGCAATCCTTGATCCACCCAAACAATATCCTTAGCAGCTAGACCCATCAGTCGTTTACTCCAATCCAGATAAGTCATAGTATCCACAAAAGCACCGGACCGGGGTAGACGGTTTGCAAACCACTTATAAAAAAGAGATGCACAACAATGAACTATCCCGCTTCGTCTTTTCTAATTCCTATTTTACACGTCATAATGAAGATCTCCTAACAAGGTCGGCACTGGATTCTGAGTTGTAAAGATTCGGATAACATCTGTATCAACAAAGTCATATTCATTAGGAAAAAGGACAATGCCATATACACAGAGAGCCAGTATTGCATTGAAAGTTGTCCACCTCTTCTCCTTAGCCGCTTCTTGAGCCTTCTTTACCAAGTACGCCAAGTGATAGCCACGGGACTTTCCCTTGTTGGTGATGTCAGCTTCCAAAGTTGATTTGCTCAAATAAAGGGCCTCAGCCACAACTTTGAAGTCAAGGTTTGCTTTGGAAACACAGAATGGAGCACCTTCTTTAATGGAAATCCCCAGGATGTTTGAGTACTCCTCCAGAGTAGGGACCAATACATAGTCTGGCAACACGAAGCATCTCAGGGAAGGATCATAGAACTGCATCAAGGTGTGCAAGCCATTATATTCATACTCACTGATGTTACGAGCGAAAGATAAGATCCAACCATATTTCTCCTTAAACATTCCCAACACTTCCGGACCAGCCATATCTTGTAAACCACCAATCTGACCAAGAGTGAGCTTCGGGAACTTGTAAACAATAATATTCTTCTTACTCTTCTTAGTGTCCATCCCGATGACTGCCTGTTGAATGGAATCAAAAGATCAGATACTACCTGGAAATGAAAAATATGAATGTCAGAAAAAAAATGATGATGCAATGCAAAGCATGGGATCAAGGTATCCACACAAGCTGACTGCACTGAACAAACTGAATAATCTCAAGGCTTTGCACCAAATACCCAGAACATCAGAGTAACCACACTGATAAGTTCATACTGATAAGAAATCCAAAGTATCGGGTATGCTGAAGGTCAAGGTTACCTGCAAACCTGCAAGCACCCAACCCCTCTCACATGTGGGTTCTAGAAAGGCGAGGATCCTCAATATCACGGACTCTTAGGTCGAGAGATGATGATACGTTCACCATTTCTGGTTTGGCATCATCATCAAACGAGGAGGCCTCAACTGATTCCCCTAAAAAAGAATATCCTATAGCAAGTTCCCAACATTGGGTCCTCGGATCGAGAAATGTAATGGGTTTGCCATTTCTGGTCTGCCATTATCACATCTCGGGAGAAGTGCCGTAACTGAGTCCTCAGAATGGTCACCAGAGTCGATAGTTCCTCAAAAGAATAACTACTGGCCTGTATCAACATACAGTAGCAGATATCTCCCGATAGAACCTCGTATGGCTGTAGGTCTCGTGAACACCCGCACGTGGCCAACACCACGAGAGCGTCACGCCTGCCCATGCTAATACCTATGTGTATGCTCAAGCCTGGGTAGTGGGCTTATCTCTCAGAAATCCCAACCTGCCAAACAGAAAATCCAGTACAGCACAGCACAGTCCAGCATAATAATGAAATGCAAATGCCATAAATGCGGTAAATACAGTAAAATAGTAAAACAGTAATACAGTAATATACAAAAAAATAAAGCACCACAAAAACACCCAATGAACATAAATAACCAAGCGCTAGGATTGACTCGCATAGGGGATGGACCAGCAAGAGGTCAACTCTTCCCCTGCAGAGTCGTCAGCTGTCGCTCCCGGGATTTTCATCCAGGTACAAACGCGAAAGTGGCGCGGAAACAGAGTCGCCAGCAATGTGTATTTATCCCAAGAGAGGGAAAGGAAACACTGTGTAAACCTGAGGGAAAGGAAAAGCATGGTCTCGGGACCAAGAGAAATGGGTAAGGGAGTCGGTTACGCGAGGGAAAGATATTAGCACCCCATACGTCCATCGTACTCGATGGGATCCACGCTTGTTGTCTCGATCAAAGTGTGTCGTCGTCTAGAGCTCCGCTGCTACTGGAAAGGAAAAGGAACGAGAACAGAAAAGAACGAAGAGACAAGGAAGAAAAGAAAAAAAAGTGACTCGGTAGGACATCGTTGGAGTCCTAGGTCTACGTATTCCCTCGTGCAATGGGAAAGTCAGAGTCAACGCAGTTCGGACACGAACTAAGGGGGGAGGTTACTCGCCAAGACATCGCCGCCTTGTGCCTACGTATCATCAATCTAACCAGAAGGAGGAAATCAGAGCAGTCGTAGTTCGACCTACGGGTCAAAAAGAGATAAAGAGGTGATGAAGAAAGGTTGTGAAAGAAATGTGCTCGGAGAGATCTCGCACGATCTCTTGCCTATGTATCTCCATTAACCAATGAAGAATCAAAGCGACGTAGTTTCCCTCACTAGGGAAGACTTTGCTTTGTTTATGTTTTTTATGAGCGACGTTAGATTCGCGTTCGGCAGTTAGGGTCGATGCCTGTTTGCGACGAGACGGAAGTAACATGCTCTTTTCTGAAAAAAGGTTTGAAACTTAACGATCCCGAAGGATAAAAAGGTTTGAATTTTTTTTGTGTTTTTTAGACAAGAAGTGGATTGAAGTTTGTTTGCAACTTGCATTGCACCCAAGTCTACAACATAGGAACGAATACGTCGCGTATCGTCCCCAATAGGACGTACACTAAGTACCCTAGAAGAATGAAGGGAGATCCCCCATACCTCACTTCCTATATATGAGGCTCATCCGCAATACACGTTAACATTTATTAAGTGTTTTAGAAAGGTTATGAGATGAAAAGAGAAGACTCAAAGGAAAAGAAAACACTAAGGGGAAACTAAATTGTTCCTAATGTTATCATGCAAAAAATGGCCCTAAGGTCAAGGTTTAGGAACAACCTAAGTCTAAAGAAGAGAGAGAGATAGCACTACCTAATGCTTATCCTACCTCACCTTAATAAAAAATTAAGGATGAGCTAGGATCCCAAAGGGTGTGAGAAAGTTGTACACAAAGCATTATATCATGCTATTCACAAAAGGAAAAGACAAGTAAGATAGATGAGAGATGAAAGAAAAGATGAACATGGATAACCATCCACATATTCAAGCACCTTACCTCTGCCCCTACATAAAAGGTTAGTACCAAATGATTACAAGTAATGAATACAAGTACTAGAACATAAACCAAACAATGCTAGTTGTCTAAAGAAGACAACTTAAGGAGTAAACAAAGTTTAAACTAAAAGAAAAGAGTCCTAAGGGTTAAGGAACATCCAAGGTTAGTAGGTACATGTCAATGTATTATACTAAGGTAAACATGCCAAAGAAGATCAAACAATGTCAAACTATGCACCAAATGATCACACAAATGCAAGCTATGCACTAACTATGGAAGATAAATGCAAATGAATCATGAACATGAATAAATGCATATGTAAACATCAAAGTCAGAAGTGAATGACATTTATTAAGGCATGCAGATGTCATTAAGGTGGCATGTGATTCATGAATGCAAGCATGGATCAAGTAGGAGGAAGTGGTAGCAAACATCATCCAAGTTCATACATTGATGCATACTTGTAACACAAGTAAAGAAAAGAAAATGCAAGATGAACAAGCATGGAAATGGATACAAGTCAGTAGCACATGATATTTGAAATGACATTTAGAAGTCAAGAATGATCATATAAAATCCACACAAGTGTCATGTTGAAGCACATTGAAGATTAGAAACAAACATGTACAAGTTAGGTCAAACAAGTTCTTATGTGTTCATGAAGTTAATAGACATGTGAGATGATGTTAGAAGTCATGACATATGGTTGAAAATGATCACAAACAGAAGTGGAATCATTTTTTCATGGATGCACAAGATCATACAAGCATTTGATGCAAACAATTGTTCAAAGAAGAACAAGTAAGGATGCACAAGTTCACAAAACATTTCAAGTTTAAACAAGTGCATACAAGCCAATCCAAAAATGAATAAGACATGACCTATAATATGAGAAAGAGGAACTATAATGTTCACACAACATGTATCAAGAGGTCTCAACAAGTATCAAAGAGGGTTGCACATAATGTCCATCAAAACGCTAGCATATGATCTCTAACATTCACACAAACAAGCATGCTTTAAAGATGAATCAAAAGTCATGTTAGAAGAATGGGAAAATTGAAAGATGCAAGTATTATGAAGTGCAAATAGTGTGCAAACATGTATCAAAAGGATGGATCAAAATCAATTACCAAACATGTTCAAATATGCTTCACAACTTCATACAAGTCACACAAAGAAAGTGCTCAAAGACGGCATTCAAAAGTCAATGAAAAATGACCTAAAAAGTCTTTGAAAAATGGTATGAGATGCATCAATATATCATAGAGGCTTGTATCAATTATCATGTGAAAACTCAGCTCAAAACTAAGTCGAACAATTCCAAAATGAAACATGTATCATGAGTAAATGCACATACAAAAAAAAATTAGAAGAAAATTCATGAAAAAATAGCAAAATAATCCAAAATCAGAAATAAAAATGATCAAAGATTATTTAAATGCCTAAGAATACATCATGAATTTTTTTGGGAATTTTATCATGCTTAGAAGGAATTTTAAAAATTAAAAACCAAACATGTATGAAAAGAAAATTAAAAAAACAAAGAAATGAGCTAGGGGGTGCCACGAAAGCAAAAGTCCAGTTCAAATACACGTTGGGCTCAGAGAGGGAGGGTGCGCATAGCATTAAGGGCCTAATCCAATAAGCGTATTCAGAGAGGGTTCATAGCATGTGGATCAGTCAAAAGTTTGACTCAATAATAGCCCTTGGATCTAGTCAGCGCAAGATGATCACAAAAATTATGCAAATCACATGATCATGATGAGAGCACATGTTAAGATATGGTGAGATGCACACACATGATCAACAAAATCCAAAATATTCAGAAATAAGAGAGCATGTGCCAGGGAGGGTGCTCATTAATGCGTTGGCATGATGAGAAGCGTTGGATCAAAATAATCCAATGGCTGTGTTCTAAACTGGCAAGGTTCTAGGGTTCAGGTGAGTTGAAGAACATCACCGGCCGGAGAAGACTCCGGTCATCTTCTCCGACCACTCACCACCATGGCAAAACCTTCAGGTCACCAGAAATAGACAAATCATATACCAAAATAATCTTCAAGTCACGTAGGTTCCAAATCCAACATTAGTTTCCACAAAAAAAGCACACACAGATCAAATCGAAAAGAAACAATTTGCCCTAGAAATTTCAACTAAGCACCTAAGGTGCCTATCAACTAGCTGGATGTTCACATTGCTCCTATTGAGCTCCAAAACACACAAAATCAAGTTTAAATTAACTTAAAATGCAAGAGGAAAATGAAGAGGAACCTGTGTTATTGATGAAACTTTGAGCACAAGAAAACCAGAGATGAGGTTCCTTATGATTTGGATCTTGTTTCTTGGCCAAATAAAGGCTTAATGAGCTTGAAATCAGTTGATGAAGTTGAAGTGAATCAATGTGCAAATCTTGTAGCTTCAGATCCTTGCTTCTACACACTTCTTAGATGCAGATTGATGAAGAAACAAGCTCCAAAATGTTGAGGAGAATGATGAATATGAAGCTGCGTGTGAGGGAAGCTTCTGAGAGAGAGAATGAAAACTCAGAGGATGCGAAGAATGAATCCCCTTTTTTCAATTCAGTTAGATCTTTCCTTTTATATGTGAAGTTAAGGGTTAACCAACTGTGGTTAACAATTAGAAGCTTAGTTAAATGAGTTGAGGGTGAGTCAAGTTAGTTATGGCTCGAGTTGTATTATTTTGTTATGGTGAGGAGAGGATCATGGAGTGTTATGGTGAGGTCATGATGAGTGGAGATGATGTACTGAATTGGTAGCAGTAATTCATCTAAACTTCTTGTGCAAGCCTACTTCTTTTTGTTTGAACAAAGATGGTAATGAAGGTACGTGTGCATGTGTGTATGTAAGAGCGTGTTTGTCTTGAAAAGGCAATGTAATGTGTGAGGTACATGAGGTTAGCATGCACATGATGACAAGAAAAATAAAGTTTTGACTGAATAACTTGCTTGGCATGGAAGAAAGAAAATTGGTATGTTGTTGACTTTGGAGCATTGAATCTCCATGACCATGGGATGAAATGGTGAGTTTTTGAGGTCTTTGGAAAGAGGGAATGAAGTACAACAAGATTGATGTGGAAAACAAATGCAATTGAAGCCTCTAAGGTGCTTAAAATCGTTCATGAAAGTGTTTGGTTCTGACTGCATAGGCATGTCACAAGACCTGCCTTCGACCAGCTCAGGTGCCTGTGAATAAATCAATTGAAAGTCACCTCTTTGAACCAACATATCTCTCCAATGATTGATCAGATGAAAAATCTTTCAACGCCAAAGTTGAAGAGGAGATGGAGGGGAACAACATTGATGTTAAACATTTTTCAAATTGAAGCCTCCATCAATGAGATATTTGCCCTTGAACTTGTATACAACATGCACACCAAGTGTTTGTTGAAATTACTGCGTGCTGACTGGTCATGACTTGCCAACTTGCCTTGATTTGTCTCAACTTTAATCCATCATATCTCTCTCAATTTTAATCCAATGGAGATGTTCTTGGTATGGTTTTGAAGCTTGGAATGTGAACTTTTGATATGCCTCCCTAACTTTTCAATTTGGTGCTTGGAACATGGAGAAAGAATGCCTCAAAAGTGACCATTTAACTTGATAAAACTTGCCATAAATGGAAACCCTAAGTTTCTAAATTTGGCAACTTTGAATCTTTCTTGATTTTTTATGAAACCCTAGACATTCCTTGATAAAATCTTCATCAATGAACATATTTGAGATGAGGAACATGAAATTGACCTCAAAAAGTCAAGAGTTGACTTTTTCCTCTGCATAGTTGACTTTTCCCCAATTCTCCTGATTTTCAGTCAATTGATCAATTGAAGCCCTTCTAAACCACATTGATGGACAATCCTTCAATATTAGACACTTAAGGACATGAGGAATACCATGAAATCAAGTCTTGCCCAAAAAATAAGAAATAAACTGATTTTATGGCAAACCCTAGTTTTGGTGCCGTCAGTCTATGAGGAATCAACACATCCTCCAAATCCAAATTCCTCTGAGTACGAGATGTATCCTCTCAAACAATGATAAGATGTGCCACTTGGTGATGATAAAAGCTCAAAGATCTTGCCCATTGGGGTGTTATACTCAAGAATCCCAAAATCCTAATTTTGCACTGGTTAGGAGAAGGTGATTCACTTGAAATTTCTTGTCAAGCTTGATCTCATGATGAGGTGATGGATCTCTTAAGATATCTTGAGGCCCAAGGCTCCTTTATGGCTCAATTACCCTGATCCCATACTAAGACCCAATGATATGCAAAGATGATTATGCAAAAATGAAATGAATCATAACCCAGTTAAAGCTAAAACATGAGGGCAAATTTTGAGGTGTTACACATATATTTCCCGAGCAAAGCATTGCAGGGACCAGAGTTGAGATACCAACAGATAGAAAAAGTGGCACTGGCCTTTATCAATGCAGCTAGAAGACTGAGACACTACTTCCTGGGCCACTTGATCGTGGTCCGGACAGATTAACCTGTAAAGCAGCTGCTAGAACGACCAGACATGGCCGGCAGAATGCTCAAATGGTCGCTAGAGCTGTCTGAATTCGACATTCAGTATGAAAGCAGAAAAGCCCTCAAGGCCCAAGCTTTGGCTGACTTCATCGCAGAAATGACGTTCGCAGATTCCTCGATCTGCGAGGCACGCAAATGGACCATTTTCGTAGACGGGGCATCCAGCTCGGCGGGAAGCGGGGCAGGCATCATAGTGGAGAACGACGAGGGAATTATCGTAGAAGTGTCACTTACCCTATCCTTCCCCATCTCCAACAACCAGGCTGAGTACGAAGCCTTCCTCACCGGCTTACGCCTAGCCGAAGATCTCGGCGCGGAAGAAGTCATCATCTGCACAGATTCGTAACTCGTGACCCTTCAAGTTCGAGGAGAGTATCAAGCCAAAAACGACAATCTATCCGAATACTTAGCCCTAGTCAAGGAGAAAATGACGAAGTTCGCAGCAGTAGAGGTAAAGCATATTCCCCACGAACACAACGTCAGGGCAAACATTTTGTCTAAACTGGCAAGCACGAAGAAGAAAGGCGGAAACAAGTCCGTCATACAGGAGGTACTCCCTCGACCCAGTATCAAGAAAACTTCCCCGACCCTTGACGTACAAATGATCGGCGACAGCAACTGCTGGATTGCCCCCGTTTACAACTATCTCGCTGGGGACGAACTTTCATCCGACCGTAGGCGAAGAGCCTGCTCCTACGTCCTGGTCGAAGATAAACTCTACAGGAGAGGGTTCTTCATCCCGCTACTCAAGTGTGTTGAGGAAGAAATGGTCGCCCACATCTTGCGCAAAATTCATGAAGGAATCAACGTCTAACATCTCGGAGGAAGGTTCATTGCCCGGAAGGCCCTTCGAGCAGGATACTACTGGCCAACCATGCAGCAAGACGCTAAGGAACATGTGAAGAAATACGATAAATGCCAACGGCACGGGGACATGCACCTAGCTCCACCTAACGAGCTCAAGGCTATGTCCTCCCCGTGGCCATTTGCCTGGTGGGGCCTAGATATCCTGGGACCATTTGTGGTAGGATCAAACCAGAACAAATACTTAATAGTAGTCGTGGATTACTTCACAAAATGGATAGAAGCGGAGGCTCTAGCCAAGATAACTGCCCTTAACATACTGCGTTTCTACAAACAAAACATCCTTGCATGTTTTGGCATCCCCCAGGTGATAGTCACAGACAATGGGACACAGTTCACAGACATGAAGTTCCAGGACTTCGTCGCCCAGCTGGGCACGAAGCAACACTTTGCATCCGTCGAACATCCCCGGACAAATGGGCAAGCTGAAGCGGCGAACCGATTCATCCTTCGAGGCCTCAAAGGAAGGCTGGACGAAACTAAGAAAGCTTGGGTCGAGGAGCTCCACAAAATCTTATGGGCATACCTCACAACTCCACACTCTTCAACCGGGGAAACACCCTTTCGCCTGGCCTACGGGACCGAAGCCGTAATTCCCATTGAAGTTCACGTACCCTCTAGGCGGACAGAATCGCCCCTGGATGAGGAAATGAACGATGAAGCACTAAGGGAGGAGCTCGACCTCATCGAGGAAGTTCGATCAGGGGCAACCCTCCATAAAGCCTCGTTAAAACAAAAAATTTCCATCCGGCACAACGCCAAAGTCATACGACGAGAGTTCGACGTGGGCAGCCTTGTCCTAAGAAGAAACCATAAAGACTCTCGTGAAGGCAAACTAGCCGCTAATTGGGAAGGACCCTATCGTGTCCGGGCAAAAACGGAGAATAGGGCCTATTACCTAAAACATCTCAACGGGAAAGAACTTGCTCGAACATGGAACGCCGAAAAGCTAAAGCAATACTATAGCTAAGGCCTTAACTGTAGGTCTAATTCGTCAAAACTACCGCTCAGGAACGAGACAGGTCCCTGATCGACAGCGGTCCCTCAATCGAGCACCACCGTCGTCAAATTACCACGATAGGCAGAACACCCAGCTCACGATGGGAGGTTCACGCTGCGAACTCAGGCCTCAATCGCGACCTGAGCTCCGCTCTCTCGCCCGGACATTCCCTGGATGTTCGACCAGTACCCCTCACTACCGAACACATCTACAACGAGCATTTCCCTAAAACTTAAAGCAAATCAAAGTAATCCCTATTACGGGTACACATGCATATCGAGCAAAAGTACAACACTTAGCAGAAATCAAAACACATAAAACCATGCAAATCACAAAACCGACCACGAGGACCGGACACATACATAATTAAAGTGATAAGCGGTCACGAGGACCACGATTGTGGTTGTTACATTAATAGGGGGCCACACCCCCATACAAAAACAATAAGTTACATCAAAAGATACACAACACGCAGGCCGGACAAATTACAACAAGGATAAAAGCCCTATCACTCCTCCATCCGCTCAGGCTGCTCGAGGTTGGGCTCAGGCTCCTGGGTCTCCCCGTTCAGAACTTCAGCATGCTAGTCACCACCAAGGAGGGAGTTCGGACTGACTATCCTACCATCCTCGACATGAGCCAGATAGTGGGTACCCTCGATGGAGATCTCAACCCCGGGGTTGACCACCCGCAGTTGGGCCACAGCATTCTTAAAAGATTCGTCCCCGATGACAATGTTGTCATCCTCGACCTTCAACATACGAGCAACCAGCTCAGCCCTCGTCTTCATTTCCCTCACATCCTCAGGTTCTTCATCTGCCAGAGCACTTGCTAACCTCAGCTGCTCGATCAGCTCCTCGGCTACCTTCTTCTCCGCTGCTAGTGTAGCATTCTCCTCCCGCAACCTGGTAGCCTCCTCGTCTGCCTTCTTCCAGGCATCACCAGCGCTCTTAGCTTCCTCCTTGGCCTTCCTCGCCGTCTCTTCCAAAGACGATATGGTAGCCCGGGCAGCCCTGAGCTCAGACTCAGTAGAAAAATCCCCTTCAGCATAGATGGCCGCCATTTCCAGAACTCTGACCAAGGCAGAGGCATCCTGCGCCACCAGCGCCCTCTTGCTCGGGCGATCTATGCCCTCCAGCTGGAGAGACTTTGCCCGCGGTACAATCAAGGACGTCCCCTCAAAGAATTTTCTGTCAAGAATACATGGAGGAAGTTCGAACTTCCCTTTCTCTGGTGCCCGGTTGAGATCTACTGCTTCAGTGGCCCTGGACCGCTTGAACCTTGAGGTCAGAGGCAAGGGAGATCCCTGGGCAGGAGTAGGCGAAGAGGTCCCTGCAGCAGGTTGAGGAGGAGGAGCACCCTGGGGAAATCGAGTTTTGGGAGCAGCCGCCCCCAGGCTTGTTCATCACCATAACATTCTTTACCATTCTTTCATGAGCGGAAGGCATCTCACCTGCAAAAACAAAACAAATATGTTAGACGACCAAGGAAAAATATGTCGAGCAAGTCAAGTAACTAAGACTACCGAGCAATTTATAAGCATCCGCAGGAGTCTTGCACTCCAAAAGCGCCTTGGTGTTAATAAAACGATACTCCACCCGCTAGCTACCGTCCTCCTCGAAAATCGGGGACCCCTTCTTCGTCCAGCATTCAGCGAGCCAGAAAGAGTTAACATAGTTCACCAGATTTTCGTAGCCAATCGAATCCTGCCCGTCCAGCATGTATGGCTGAGCAATATACTCATTGGTCTCCTTAGAAAAGTGGTCGGCACTCTAGTGAAAGGGAAACTTGAATTTTCTCTCCCCGATCAGCTTCCCGTTTTCGTCGCGCATGTCATTACCATCCTCGTCAAGGGACACCGCCCAAACATGCGTATTGTCTTGGGCACTCTCCGACCCAGGCTCTATGAAATAGAACCTTTCTTTAAACATCTGGAACAACTTACGGGGCTGTCTCAATGACACCCAGCCGTATCTCTTCCCCGTCAACTGCCACTGGAGATGGAAAATGGTGAAAAATAAAGGAAGAGTAGCTCATATCTGCAATAATTCACACGTCAATTCAAAGGCATGGATGAACGCCAGCGAATTGGGATGCAACTGCGACGGGGCCAGATCCAGATGCACGAAAACTGACTGCTGAAAATCGGTGAAGGGCAGCCTGAACCCCAACTCTTTAAATGCATATTCGTACATAGCGAACCGCTCCCTAAAATTTGTACAGATCCGATCATCCTCGAAGGGGAAATGTACCTTCCATTCCCCCTCTGGCCCAACGGCCGTGAAGACATCCCCAAGGTAGGTCGCAAAGGTAGATACGTGCTCGGCAGGCTCAGCCACCGACCACTCCTCAGTAGAATCCTCGTCGACCTCCTCCACGACTACGCTGGGGATAGTGGAAGCTTCCGTACTGCTGATCTCCAAGGAGCTCTCCGAGGATGAGTTTATTATGATCTCCTCGTCAGGCCCTGTCACCATATCGATCACCTGAAAAGCAGAGAAAAAAGTGAATTTGACAAAGAATCAAATCCACCCTTCCACCACTAGTCAAGTGAAAGGGCGCGCAAAGGGCTGAGGACGGCGTCCCCGGCCTAAGCCCTAATATTAAATAAAAGCTCAACAGTCTCCTACGAGGAGATGCTCAGGACAAACTACTCCCGAAACGAGGAACCTCCTCGAGCCGCTTCCCAGTCCGTTTGAGGCTTCACCAGAAACTGCAAACGTTCACCGAAAACTTCATCGAAGCATCAGAAACTGGGTAGACGCAACGATTACCTATGCGTCACCATCGCGACGATGCCGGAAACTGCCCTATTGGCGAGTTATCTAATAGGCTCCAGCGGCCCCGTCGGCGGCAGAGAACGGCTTAGCCATCGTCCACCACCAACAAACCCAGAAAAGCTACCCTATGTCATCTAAACCTAACCTAGCCACATGCAATCTCAAGAAAAAGATGAACAAAAATAAAAGACTGGAAGACTTACGTGGTTGAAAAGCTGAAAGACGGGTGCTCGAAACTGGTGACGGCGGTTGAAGCAGCGGACGACGGCGGCGGGCAAAGCTTTCTGAGGAAGACGAAGAAGAAGAGAGAGAAACGAAAGTTCCAAATGGCCCGAGTTCTTCTCCTTTTATGCTGCTGAGGAGCACGTGTAGAGGCACGCCCACATAGGTCATAATGACTGTAGACTAGCCATCATTGCCTAGTTACTGTAGTACAGGGCTCGAGACACACGTGGCGCCCCAACATTTTAATTCTTCCTGATCGTTAGCCTCCCCGTACGACGGGTAGACCAGACACGGTCATGGATCTTACAAACACCAGGGCCCACGGGCACCACGAGACAACTCCATCCGTCACCAAACGACGACTCCACTATGGTTCCCCAGAACAACGGGCTATCTTTAAGTCATCACTCCCATGCTCATGAGCAACGACTTGGGGGGCTCCTGTTCTGGGCTAGACTAATGGCTAGGCATGGCCCAATCTGCTTTTGTTTCCAGAACGGTCCAATTGCCTAAGTCCAATCCATAAAGGGGCAAAAGTTACCTTTCTGTCCCCCAACCGGGCAAGTAGTACATCGCTCCTCCCCGGTACTGCTGCCCGTTCCGCGCGGCTTCATCAGTCCCTGAATAGCTAAAGGCATGTGCCCGGAACTACGCCTTTGCCTGACATAACGACTAGTTTTGGGCACCCTGCCCGACATAACGGCTAGTTTTGCGCAGTTACCTATTCTTCGGGAAAACGGTTATTTTGCCCCGAAAATAGGACCGTTAGCCACGCGCTGGGGGCACTATATAAACCCTCTTACTTGAGAGGGTCAGGTATCCAATAATCACCCTAAGAACTCATACTTTGTACTTGCCCCTTTTCTCTGACCCTTTCTTATTTGAGCGTCAGAGTGCCTTGCAGGTACACCCCCTCCTCCTCATCTCACGCCCAGCATCACAGACGTTCTTGGTGGCCCATCACAGGATCTGATCAAGCCTTCATGATCAAAAAGCATGCACACTAGCCATATTCTTTTTTTATAATTGAAAACCCATGCGTTTGTGGGACTCAGCGGTGAAAGCTCTAACGCTGCAACACCCATATAATCCCTATCTTTTTTTTTAATTCAAAAAACAAGAGGATATTAAAGAAAAAGAGAACCTGGTAACCAACTACAACATCATCACCCTTTCAAATAGGTCAGACACTACTCTTCCCTCTTTATTTTAAAACCAAAAAGCTCACACACCCTTCATACTCCATCTCCCCATGACTTCCCACGCACAGCCACAAATAAACATAATGAACCTCCCTATTTCCTGCACATGAAGACAACTCCTTCATCACCTTTTTTCACATCCTTGCAACTTCCATGACCCACCACTTATTCAATAAGCTTCAGCTACATTTTCACTGTTTTCCGCCTCTCATCAACTTTATAGCCGTCGTGAACTCATAAACCCTCAATATCACCCTTCGCCCGTACCTGGATAAAAAGGAAATAACATTGTTCAAACCACACCCTTTAACCACTAACCAAGAACATCATGATCTTCATGCTCTCTTTACCACCATGACCTTCACATCATCACCTACACAAACCTTTCATGTCAAGACTTTAAACACAACACAATAACATTCTTTCTTCACCCTCACAAGTTGTTTACAAAAAACCATAACCATTACAGCCCCTACTCCACGCAGAACTCCTTCTTCACTCTAACAAAACCACCTCCTCACAACATACATACATAACTTCAGTTTTTTTTTTCCTTCACAAACAGCAACAAGGCACAACCATTGACTCACACCACGACCTGCACCGTGTCTTAAAAAAAAGACCATAACTATTCATTCAACCTCATTATTACATTAAGCTACCTCCTCCATCACCACTCAACGTACCTCGTTCGATTCACCTCTTTCTCCCTCTGTTTTACAACACCATAACTCTTCTCCGGCATTGTACCTTTTTGTGATTGTGTTCATCGTTTTATTTCTGATAACGCTCGTGTCACTTTTCCGCCCTCTATTTTCCATCTCTCTGGCATGGCAGATCCTATTTTGCATAGGGAAAGTTGTTGATGGCTTTGATCTATTGCCTGCTATCATTCTTGACACTATTAAAGAGGCTTCGTATTTCAAGGAATGTGTGGTTGCATTGAAGCTTGCTAAGAAAGTTATTGAGGTGCAACAAGGAGAGAAAACTCAATTTTTTTCACGTTCATTTTTGGTAACTTATTTCCTTATTTTTACTATTTCTTTTTTTTTTAATTTTTAATTATGGTTTAGATTGGGCCTTAAGCCCATCATTTTTTTTATTAATTTGAACTATCTTTGGTTTTAATTTGTATAATATTCTAAAAATACCAAAAAAAACATGTTATTTATTTATTTTAGTATTTTCATTTCTATTTTTATTAGTTGTTTAATATAAAAAAATGAAAAAAAAATATGTTTGTTTAATTATCAATTGATATAAATATTTTTATTTAATAGTGATTAATTAAATTATTAATTAATCTTATTAAATATTTATATTTAAATTTATTAATAATCCTTTCATCGCCCAATTTTATTTTGAGATTTAATTGCTTCCATCTTTTTGGATTTGTTTGCCTTGATTAATATCTGATGATTTCACATGATGTTTTGCCGTGAATGTTTGTGGATTTTATTTGTTGTCGTTTCTACATGATGATTTTCCATGTATCTATACTTTGTATACTTTTGTCGATACCATGATGTTATGCCATGTGTATTGTATACCTCTGTTGATATCATGATGCTTTGTCACGTATCTCTGTTATTTTATATCTGTGATGCTTTGCCACATATCTTTGACGTTTTATGCTACATGATACTTTTCCATGTACTGCTGTTGATTTTATCTTTTGATTACCACGATGCTTTGCCATGTACTTGCTGTTTGTTGATTTTATTTTGCTTTCATACATGATGCTCTGTCATGTGTACTATGTTGATTTTATGTGTTGATGATACCATACATGATGTTCTTGCCATGTGCTGTGTAACTTATTGATTGTTCATACATGATGATTTTCCATGTACTTTGTTGATCATATCCGTCATTTTATCACGATGCTTTGTCGTGTACTATGTGTTTTATTGATTTCATTTAGCATGATCCACATGATGATTTTCCATGTATCTGCTACTGATCACATGATGCTTTGCCATGTATGCTTTATTAATTACATGATGATTTTCCATGTGTCTGTCGCTTTCTTACATGATGTTGTGCCATGTATTCTGTGTACATTGTTGTTTCATATTCGTGATGCTTTGCCATATATCTTTGTTGTTTTATATTCATGATGCTTTGCCACGTACTTTTGTTGATTTCTTGTCATTCACATGATGTTTTACCATGTGTTTGTAGATTTTTTATGTACTTTGTCTTGTTGACTTCATTTACCTTAATTCATATGATGATTTTTCGTGTATCTGTTATTCATCATACATGATGCTTTATCATGTATATGTTGATTTTACTTGCTGACTACATGATGATCTGCCATGTATTTGTTGTTTTCCTTCTATGCTTATGACCTAATCTAAGGGAAGAGATTGTATGTTGACTCATTGTTATTGTGCATGTTCCATTGTATGTTTGTTGCTTTGCTTTGTTTGTCTTTGTATTTCTTTGCCCATCTTTTCACCTTTAGCAAACAATTTTAGCCAAAACACAAATTTTTCAAAAGGTTCCTGTAGGATATTGCAGATACTTAGGGTGTTAATACATTCTCTTAGTATAACCAACCCTCGTATATTTGATCTTTCTTTGCTTAGCTTTAGGCCTTGCTTTTTTGCTTTGCATGTTTACTTAGGGTTTTTGTTCGATTTTTTCTCCCTTCCCTTGGAAGATAAAAGTTCAATGGTGATATCTTATTTTTGCGAGTGAAGCTAATTCAATAGCTTTGGTCTCCGATTCACATTGCGACAAGTCCTTAGATTCCTCATTGGATGATACAGGCAATGATGCCATCAATCTTCTCGCCCAACAATTAAAATTTAACCTCTTTGAAGCTGGCCTTTTTGCTGTTATTGAAGAAGATGCCCACCTTTGAGACAACATTAGGAAACTGTTAGCTGAATTCAACAAACAGCGGGCGTCGGATGTCTTGCTCAAATTTCTCTTTGAGTTTGAATCCTTCTTCGATCAAGTGTGCAAATACGTTAATCTCAAGCACTCGACATCCTCCAAACTTAATGGAGTAGAGGATTACATTGCAGCAACTTGGGAAGCAAGTGATACATCTGATAAAAAGGTTGATTAACTCGAAGCCCAGCTCCAAGAATACAACGACAAGACCGCTTCAATTGACAAAAAGATTGATTAGTGTCGTGCCAAGATGTTGGAACTCTCCAAAGAGATTGATGGCTTGGAGAAAGAGAAAATTGAGTTGGCCTCATGACAATCAATCCCTACCAAGCAAATTATAGATGCCGAAGCTACCAAAGGAGTCGAGCACGCTGTTAGTTGTTGTAATTGGCTACAATTTTGGTAAAACAATGTTGCTGTCATGTGATGGTTAATCAAGATATTGAAACAAGATGTTCTTGTTTGCTGCATTCAACATGTCGGATAAAGATGTCCCATCCTGGATCATAGGACATCGTGTCTGTTATTGGATTAAAAGGAAGATTCTGTTAGTTGTTATTTGTTACTGAATATTCTGTGAATATTTAGTTATCCTATGTGGCGTCCAAAGTAATTGAGTTGAGATTTTGTGCTGGTTTTCAGATTTTCACTACTTTCTAAATATGGAGACATATTAGGAAACATTTGATTGAAGACCTATTATATAGCAGGAGGTTCTGCTGATTTGTAGCAGCTTATTTGCTGCGATTTTGAAGGCCCAAATCCAGTTGGGAATAGGTTATATATAGATGCATTGTAACCTAGAATTGTAACTCAACCAAAGATGTAAAAGTTCTACTATTAGGGTTGGTTCCTGTACCACTCGACATGTGAGTTGGACAGTTTGTTAGTGTGATCCTCGAAGCTGTTAAGTAAGAGGAGTATTGTTCTTGGAGTAAGCTTTTAAGTAACTCTAAGTTGTGTCGTGGAAGTGTGTCTTCCTTGTTAAATTGTTGTATAGGTAAAGAGCCGTTGATGTAGTGGCAGAGTGTTGACTGCTAGACATTATTGCGATGATTGGGAGTGAGAAGGGTTTCTCATATCTAGAGAGGATCTAGGTAGAAGGGTCATTGGGTAGTGATTAAGTGATAAGTTGTAAACGGGGAGTTTAGCTTTGAATTGATACTGCTGATAGTGGACTTCATCCCTGGCTTGGTAGCCCCCAGAGTAGGTGTGTTAGACTGAACTGGGTTAACAATTCTGTGTGTTCTTATGTTTTTCTGTACTGATTTTATCTATTTATACCTTACCATGCTGTTTTGTTCAAATCAGATGTCCAGACATTCTTTAGGACATCTGTAGTCTGATGTACCAGAATTTCAATTGGTATCAGAGCAGGCATCCTGTTCGTTTTTCTGGGTGAGATCCTAGGGAAGATACTTTCTGGTTATGGGCAAGGTAGGTGGTACCTACTGAAAAGTTGTTTGAACTTGGAGAAGTTCATATTGTTGTTTGAATAGTCCCTAGAAGTGGAGGATGGACTGTTCATGACATGGTGTGTCTGTAGCTTTGGTGGTGAGCTGCTGTGTGGTTTGATTTATTTTGGATTGTGGTGTTTGTGCAAAGGTATTAAGTTTTGCCTGAAGGTTGTTGAGGGGTTTTTCTTCTTTTGTGTTCCGCTGCTTATGTATCTACTAGATAACTCCTGATGGTTTTGGTTGCAACACTCTGTTCTCCTTTGAAGGTGTATCACATGGTGTGGTGATACTTGAGAATAGCTTCAACTAGCGTGTTAGAGTTGCCAGAGATACTTGAGGTTCATCCCAAGTCCACTCATAAAGGCGCTTTTATATTAGGTTGTTGAAAATAGATCTAGAAGCAATTTAGTCTTACTTCCAACCCTAAAAGTCCTGTCTCTGGGCTTTGATCTCTTGGTGTGTTTCTTGATAAGGGAACTAATGTCCTACCAGATGTTGGAACATCAAACTAGCAGATTGTGCAGAATCTTGTTGGATAAAGGTATGGCATAACAGATGCTTGGGGGCTAAACAAATGTGATTGATCACATCTGCTTGGAACCTACTCCTGGCTTGGAAGAGGAGGCATCTGGGTTGGTTGCCTAAGGAGGTTCTTTCAGGGAACATGTCTTAGATAAGTGTGTTGGATTAGTGTATTTCTGATCCAAGTGAGTAGGAGTACAAAGGCTGGTTGTTTTGTGTGGAGGTCAAGCTCAAATGTCAAGGACATTCTCTTTGAAATCTGGAAGTTCCTTCTGATCTAATGGGCCAGATGTATGGAATCTTGGTTATGGCCATGGAGCAGATTCTAATTGAGTTATATGTGTGTATCAACCAAAGGATGTGCAGCTATGGCCTTAGGAGTTCTTAGCAGTTAATAAAGGAGATTCCTTAATTTGATGATGGAAGAACTCGTAGAAATGTCAGACATAATGTCTTGACTTCTTTGTATTGAGAATTTATTTTTCTCAATACGTCTGGTGGTGTCTCTCAAAAACAGGATGGGGGTTGTTTACTCAAACTTGATATCACTATCAAGTCTATGAGAGCGTGGAACTCTTGTACTAGTGGAAGAGAAACTCAAAGGGCTGTGCACAGAGGAAATATATTAACCTAACTGGGTGGCTGGTGTCTTCATTGTTGGGTTGTCATCCAAACCATCTAGGATGAGCATTTCAGATTTATGTTTGGAGCAAGGAGGAGTTGGTGTTTTTTTTTGGACCAAAGGATTATAGTTCCCTGGTATCGGCATGAGAAGTTTGAAAATAAGATTCTTGAGATGTAGAGTATGCAGGTTCCTGCAGGTGTGTATGATCTGGTTTTGAATAAGTGTCATGATGGGTTGTCGTGAAGAAGGATCAGCAGATTCCTGATGTGCGCGAAAGAAGAATGTCAGACAAATTGTGTGAGAAGGTAGTCTCATCTGACTAATGATAAATACTTTGACGGGAGCTAAGTATTTGTCTGATGTGAGTATGCAATTTTGCAGTCTGAACTCTTTGCTTCAGAGAGGGTGTGCGAGTTTATTTCTCTCTATGGTGTTCAGGTGTTTATGTTAACCTGAATAAGCTGCTCTAGATGTGTTTTATTGGGAGCTTCTTGAAGGACTTCTATGCGCAATGAGTCCTTTGAATGGTGATGGGAAACTGGTGTCCCAAATGTAATACCCTAATTTTTGCCCCTAAGATCCCACATTTCATTTTGCGTCTTATATCACAAACGAGATCACAATCTTTATTTCTCCTGAGCATCTGTATATTAGTCTTATTTATTTCTGTTTACTGACCTCTAACCAAAATACAAAAAAAAAATTGCTGCAGTTCCTCTCCCATGGTGTTGTGCAGGTTTGTCAAAGCAAGGGCATGATTTCAGATCAAGTGTGGTTATTCGTTTCAGTGAGCTATTCCTCAAAGCAGTGACTGTCAAGTTGTTGTGTGGTGATATTCATCAGGTTCATCTGAGTTCATCAATCAAGACTGTGTTCATCTGTGGATTTATTTTCCAAGATAATTGATTCAGATGAATTTTGAAGCGATTCAGAACTTATTCAAATGGTCGTTGCTCAGTTGTGGCTTGTTCAGTGGTAGTTGTGTTTTATCATAGGCTTGTGGAAATAAGTTTAAGATTGGTTTTGGGCTAAAAATAAAGATTAGTCATCCATGATCCATATCCATTCTCATTTTTTGCTATCCATTTTCTAAACCATTTTTTTTATCCGCTTTTAATCTCTTTTGTCACCTTTTTAATACCCATTTTTTTTTCAATATCCATTTAGAAACCCACTTCCATTATCCATTTTACTTCAAAATCTAATTTAATCCTATATCCAAATAAATCCTTTTTTATTTTTAAACCATTTCCATTATCCATTGTTTCTAAACTAATTATCTATTTTTTATCAAACCCATTTTTCTTATCCAATTTTATTACAAACATTACCAAAAATCACAATTCAAACATAAGCCCATTTATTTTTTTTTATTCAGTCCATTAACCAAAAAAAATGAAAAATGAGCAAGCTCTCCCAAACTATCCTCCAGCCATGAAACATCACAAGCCCAGCCAAGCTTCAACTCAGCCATGAACAATTTCCACACACGCACAGTACCGAGCCACGCCACGCACAGCCCAGCCGTCCACACCAAACCGTTCAGCCATCACACGCAAGCTCAGTCGTGGCTCCATACCTCAAGCCGTGAACCAAAACCGCAAGCTTCGTACACACCTCACGCGGAAAAAATCACCATTCCAAAACGCAAAACAAATCAACCAAAACGCAGCGAACAAAGTGTTAAACGCAGGTAGAAACATCACGCACACTGCATCGTTCCAAAACGCACAAAATTACTCAAAACGGCAACCATTTTTTTTCTTCCAATTTCACTCTAATTCCATCTATAAATACAAGCCTCACCTTCATAATTTTTTCAAGCTTTGATAGCCCTCAAACCTCTGCCAAAATCACAACTCAAACCATTTTTCTTCACCAATTCAAATATCCAACCGAAATTCCATTTTTCATCTAAAGTTCTCACCACTCCAAACAACAAAGAAACTTGCATAAATCAAAAACAACCACACTCATTCAAGGCAAAGAAGAAGAGAGGAAGAATTTAAAGAGTGCTTACTTGATTTTTGAAGGTACTGAGAATTTTTCCGGCGAAGCTTTCGACACTGTTTCTTTTGATTTGTTCACTGTTGGTTGAAATCATTTGCATATTCTTGATCTACTCTTCATTCTGATTGTAACCGTGTAAAGATTTTATCCCGTCGCTCCGCCGCTCCGATTTCGGTGAAACTCCATTTTTCTTGGATGTGAATAGTACCGCGCGAGGCTTTGGAGAAGAAGAAGATATTCTTCATTTTCTTTTCTGACCTTTTTTCTTTTTCATTTCCTTTTCTTTGTTTTTTTTTGTTTTTGGTTCATATTTCTTGTTTTTTTTGGAAAACGATGGGCCTAGCCCATTCATTACACCACCACCATTTTCTAAAACTAACCTCCTTCACTTTTTTCTCTATTTTTCTTAAAAAGTTAGTTCCATTTGGTTTCTATTTTTTTTAGTAAGCTTTTGAAATTAAATTTTACTTTTAAATTCTGTTCTAGAAAAATATCTTGAAATTGATTTGAATATTTTGTTCTTGTTTTTATTTTCCTTTTGATATCGGATTTGGATCACATTTTAAGAATTTATTTCTCTTTAAATTCATTGGACTTAGGGTGTAGATGAAGTTGGATAAATGTTCACTAATTCAAATCTACCTTTAAAGTGAATTATTTAATTCACTTTAGGTGCTTTGAGTTAATGATATATTTAGCACTTTAATCCACCAAAATGAGTGAATGAACTTAAAGATGGAATTGTCTTGAATTTGTAATTCAAATTTGGTTTCCTCTTTCTTCTATTTCTTTTTATTTTGATCTATGAAAGTCGAAGTGATCGTGAAATTTCTTTGTTGAATTTCGATCGAGACGAGATCATTTCCATCTTTTCTTTTCGTGTGGCATCGCTTTAGGATAACGATCTCTATATCGTTTATCTCGCATGCATTAACACATATATCTCATGGTCGGCCTCATTCGTAGGGTAATTGCTCGAACAAATTACTCGGCGTGCGCTTAACATAGACCAAAATTTGTCCCGCCTCGGAATAAATATCAAAAGTAGTTGATTATTTGTCTTATGGTTCACAACTCATGAAACTTGTTGTTAGGAGGCTTTGGTCTTATCAATCCTCTAATAAGTTTCATCAACCTTGACCTAAGTGCAATTATTCAACTGTTATTGATCACTAACACTAACAATTAACCACTAACTTACTAACAATTTTATTATATTAATTTTGTTTATGTTTCCTTCTCGCTCCTTATCTCTTTTATTTCTTTTATGCTTCATTATTATCATTCCATATCATGTTTATGTTTCCGCATTTTTTCCTTTGTCCGTTGGACACATGTTTATGCTTCCGCCTTTTTCTCTTTGTCCACTTGGACCAAAAACATTAATAAAGGATTAAACCATAAAAAACCTTAATTTTCCTCATTTTGGACTATTGGTTACCATCCTATGCTTTGGAGTGATCTCTTTATGGACCTCTTTTGAAGTAATATTGGACTTATGGACCTAGAATTAGGACTTCTTATCCCTTTGCTTGGAGTATGGATTGAAGACTTGCCTTTTATTTGGCAAATTTGCTTAAGGATAGAATTCTTTTAATATTGCTTTGAAGTGGCTCCATTTTGGTTAGATCCTTCTTTTCCCTAGCTTTTATTTCATGCACTAGGATAGTCACTTCTTCTCCTCCCCATTCTTAAATTTTCAAAATCTTCTCCCTTTTTCAAAATCTTTTTCTTGTTTTCAAACTTAAAACCACTTTCATAATAAAACCTTGACTTTTGTCAAGTGGCTTTTTAAATTTTGTTTTCTTAATAAATGTCAATCCATTTAACTATATTTTGACTATTTCATAAAAATAAAAAAATACAAAACTCATTCAAATTCTTTTGTGCTTTTATGCATCTTTTTCTTTTAAACTTTTCAAAAAAAAGAATTAGACATGTGTCATTTTTTTGATGAGATGTAAAACTCCTAACCATGGTATTTTGTTGAAAGTATGGTCGTTTTCCACTTAGATGTTGAAGTGATTAGTCTTGTTGATGTTAATCCAAGCAAATCCTCCATCTTAATGTGATGCAAATGCCACTTTCCCATACCTTTGGGTAATTAGTTGAGTATTTTCTCTTGAGAATGACAGGTTGTCTTTTTCAAGATAAAATAAACCATAACCAATAATTTTTGTTCTTTGTACCACGAACTACAAGGTTTTGATCCTACATTGAACATCGTGGGTACGTAGGCATGAGGCGATAAGTCTCTCCAAACACAAAAATCTTAAAAAATATTTCTCCTCTCATCTCCTCAATCTCTTTACAAGCAAACCATTTTTAGACCAAAAGCAGTGAATACATCAAAGGGCTCCTCTAGAGTACTATAGATGTATTGGGTGTGTAAAACCTTCCCTTTACATAACCAACCCCCTTACCCTTATCTCTTTAGGTTTTGTTTGCTCTTTTTTCCTTTCCTTTATGGATAAAAATAAAAGTGCGGTGGCGACTCTTGCTTATTTTTGAGTTGAGTTAATTAATAGCTTATACTCACAAATTTTACATCTACAGAAAAGTGGCGACTCTGCTGGGGAAAGATTGACCTCTTGCTGGTCCATCCCTTGAGGGGTTTAGCCTACTTTGATTTATTTATCGCTTTTTGTCTGATTTGCTTGTTATCTGTTTGTTCTGGTTGGGATGGGGTATTCTGAGAGATAGGCCCAATACCCAGGCCTGAGTGCACTTATGATTAGTGTGTTTCATATCCTCTCGCGTTCCATCTCGGCTCGAGGAGGGAATATGAAACACAATCTGGATGTGGTTCTCTCTAGAGAATTCCGCGTTGTGGATTTCCCACGATGGTAAAGCTATCTGGAAGAGCTGCTAAGTCCGGATGACCTTTTAGGATGACCCCTCTTTTTTTTTTAAAGTGAATCAGCGAACGACCTCTTTGATTGGCGATAGCATTGTATCCTTCGGGCTGAATGTGCTATTGCTTCTCAAACCTCTGAAGTTGAGGACCTTTCGTTTTGGAGAATCAGTTGAGGCCTCCTCAATTGATGATGATACCAAACCAAAAATGGTGAACGTATCATCATTTCTCGACCTGAGAGCCCAGGATACTGAACATCCTAGTACCCACATGTGAGAATGGGCGGGTGTTTACAGGTTTGCAGGAAACCCTGACCTTCAACGTACCCGGTACTTCAAAGAGAACCTCTGTCGTCAGCAACAGTTATTCTGGATCTGTGGAAGCTTTGATCCCGTGTTTGCTGCATTCATATTGCATTGCATTTGCATCAAGCATCATTCTGCATTGTTTCTTGCCTTTCCCAGGTGTCTTATTGTTTATTTTTGGTCCTCGTTCAGCCAAGCTGCCGCACCAGTATAATACTCAAGCTAATCTGAAGAAAAAGATGGATCAGTTGCAGCAAGAGAACCGTGAGCTTCGTGAAGAAGTATCAACTCTGAAGGATGGTTTGGAAAGACTCGCTGCTATGAAGGAAGCTCTGGTGGCTGCTCAGAATCAGCCACCGCCACCTCCTCCTCCGTTTTCAACTCCTGTGCAAAGGACAATCATTTCTGAGATTATCTCTATGCCCATATCTGTGGCGTCTGCTAGTGTTCCTCAATATTCCATGCCTCCTGGTTTCCCCTGGGGCATGCCTCATAACTTTGTTCCTGAAGGTTATCAACCACCACCACCTCCTGAAGTTCCAGTTATTCCTACCGTTCAACTTGTGATGACTGTACCACCGCCTGTGGTTCACACTGTTCCTTTTGGTGAAGAGCAAATTTTCCATACTGCTCTAAGTGAGAATGCCAGCGCTTATGATATAATGGAAGAAATTCAAGACCAGTTTGCTGAAATGCAAAAAGAGATCAAAGTTCTGAGAGGTAAAGAGCTGTTTGGAAAAAACGCTCATGAGTTATGCTTAGTTCCGAATGTGAAGATCCCGCATAAGTTCAAGACCCCTGAGTTTGAAAAATATAAGGGTAATTCTTGTCCGTTGAGTCACTTGACTATGTATGCTCGTAAGATGTCGGCTCATAAGGATAATGATCAACTTCTCATTCACTACTTTCAAGATAGTTTGTCCGGTGCGGCTTTGAAGTGGTATATGGGACTCGATAGTGCTCGAGTTCGCACTTTTAAAGATTTGGGTGAGGCGTTTGTGAAGTAGTATAAATATAATGTGGATATGGCTCCCGATCGTGACCAGCTTCGAGCGATGGCTCAGAAGGATAAGGAGACATTTAAAGAGTACGCGCAGAGATGGCGCGAGATTGCTGCTCAGATCAACCCTCCTTTGGAAGAAAAATAGATGACCAAGATTTTCCTGAAAACTCCGAGTCCTTTTTATTATGAGCGTATGATTGTTAGTGCCCCGAGTGATTTTACTGAGATGGTTAATATGGGGATGAGATTGGAAGAGGGTGTCCGTGAGGGACGTTTGTCGAAAGATGGCAATTCTGCTGGAAGTTCCAAAAAATATAGTGGAGGATTTTCCAAAAGGAAAGAATGAGAGACCAATGTCATTTCTCGAAAAAGGTATAGAGGACCTCGCAATAGAAACAATCAGTGTCAGCAACATGTCGCATCTGTCACTCCTGTTATCAGTTCAGCTCCTGTTGTTCAGGCACCACCTGCTTAGCAACAACGTTCTAATCAACCAAACAATCAACGGGGCCATTTTCAGAAAGATTTTGATCCGATTCCGATGACTTACACTGAATTGCTTCCTTGTTTGATTAAGAAGAATCTTGTTCAGACCCGTCCACCGCCTGCTGTTCCGAAAGATTCACCATGATGGTATAAACCTGAAGCTCATTGTGCTTTCCATCAGGGAGGAGTTGGGCATGACACTGAGAATTGTTATCCATTGAAGATGGAGGTTCAGAGATTGGCTAGAAGTGGTATTTTGTCTTTCGAGGATTCCAACCCTAATGTCCAATCAAATCCGCTGCCTAATCATGGCAAGGCGACTGTCAATATGGTTTATGGTTGTCCTGGTACATTCAAAATCTTTTATATCCGTTGGATCCGAAGGTCTCTTGTGGAAATGCATGCAGTCTTGAGTGAATACCATGATATTGATCATGATTATGCAGCCTGTTGCATCTGTTCTGTGAATCCTCGTGGTTGTGTGATAGTGAAGAGGGACATTCAAAGGATGATGGATGAGAATTTAATTGAAGTCACTGCTAAGAGGGACGAATATCAAAATGAGGTGAATGCTATTGAGCCTCGCTTTAATATTCCTGAAAGAGTTTTGATCTCTTATGATAGTCGGAAGACAGCTGCTACACCTTTGGTCATTCGGTTGCCCGGACCAGTACCCTATGAATCTGACAAAGCTATTCTGTATAAGTACAATGCTACCATGGTAGAAGATAGTAAGGAAGTGCCCATTCCTTCTTTGTCTTCTGTGGTGAGCATCGCTGATGTGAGTAGGGTGACCCGGAGTGGTTGAGTTTTTGCTCCTGAGCCTCCAAAGATTGTGGAAAATGTTATTGCTGGCAAACGAACTCAAGAAGAGAGTCATGTTGATGTTTCTGGTCAGTCCAGTGGTTCGAAGGTTTTTGAGGATGAAGTATTGAAATTGATCAAGAAGAGTGATTACAGTGTTGTGGATCAAGTCTTACACACCCCGTCCAAGGTTTCAGTGTTGTCCTTACTGATGAATTCTGAAGCTTATAGGAAATCTTTGCAGAAGGTTTTGGAACAAGCATATGTTGAGCATGATGTGACTGTTAACCAGTTTGATGGCATTGTTGCCAACCTCACCGCATGTAATAATTTGAGTTTCTGTGATGAAGAGTTACCCGAGGAGGGGAGAAATCACAATTTGGCTTTACATATCTCCATGAATTGTCAAGAAGATGCACTTTCCAATGTGTTGGTTGATACTGGCTCTTCTTTGAATGTGTTGCCAAAATCTACTTTATTAAAGCTTTCTTACCAAGGTCCTCCCATGAGGTATAGTGGAGTTATTGTTAAAGCTTTTGATGGATCTCGAAAGACTGTGATTGGAGAGGTTGATCTTCCAATCAAAATAGGACCGTGCTTCTTCCAGATTACTTTTCAAGTAATGGATATCCGTCCTACTTATAGTTGTCTGCTTGGCCGACCCTGGATTCATGAGGCTGGGGCAGTGACTTTGACTCTTCATCAGAAGTTGAAATTTGTTAAGAATGATAAGCTGGTAATTGTTGGAGGTGAGCAAGCAATACTGGTTAGCCACCTTTCATCCTTTTCGTATGTTGATGCTGATGAAACTGTTGGAACTCCGTTCCAAGCTCTTTCTGTTGATGACAAAGCTATTAAGAGGAATGAATTACCCATGTCTTCTTT
This sequence comes from Lathyrus tuberosus, assembly GCA_022829125.1. Lineage (NCBI taxonomy): Eukaryota > Viridiplantae > Streptophyta > Magnoliopsida > Fabales > Fabaceae > Lathyrus > Lathyrus tuberosus. The sequence continues at coordinate 309,659 of JALAZF010000266.1, read as the reverse complement.
GAAAGATGCTTTACATGTGTTAGAAACTGGTCGGTCTGACGGTTGGGGCCGAGTCATTGATGTGGTTGATAACCTGGGCAAAACTGGTTTAGGCTTTACGCCTGGTATAGTCATAAGGGATTTGAAGCGTATTAATGAGACCTTTCACAGCGCCGGATTCATCCACAAAGATCACTCTACTGCTGCCATCATTGAAGATGATGAAGAGGAAGAGCTTCCCAATTTTGTGACACATGGACAGATCTGCCAGAATTGGACAGCTGTTGACGTCCCTACTATTGTTCATGTTTCAAAGTAATTTGTTTTTGTTTCTTTCAAAAAATCCTTTCACTCTGCCCAAGGTGAAAGTGAATTTATGAGGGCTTTGTTTCAAAATTTATCATCATCAATAAAATGTTATTTTGTTTATCCATATTATGTTTTCCCTTTTTGCTTTATTTCTGAAAAATGGTAACATAAAAAAACTAAAATATAATAATGTGATAATCATCTTTATCTGCATGATACTTGCACTTTTCATATTCTAAAATTAAACATAAATCATTGTGCAGATTGATTGTTAAACCCATTGAAAAGAATGACCCTATGCCCCCTCCCAACTTTGAATTCGCTGTGTTTGAAGCTGAAGAAGAGGGTATTGAGGAGATTCCAGATGAAATTTCTCGGTTGCTTGAGCACGAGGAAAAGGCCATTCAGCCTCATGAAGAGCCGTTAGAATTAGTTAATTTGGGTTCAGATGATGATGTAAAAGAAGTCAAGATTGGGGCACTGCTTCAGTCAGATGTTAAGAGGAAGATTGTGGAGCTTCTTAGAGAATATGTTGATGTGTTTGCTTGGTCTTATCAAGACATGCCTGGTCTTGATACTGATATTGTGGAGCATAGATTGCCGTTGAAGCCTGAATGTCCACCTGTGAAGCAGAAATTGAGAAGAACTCATCCCGACATGGCTATGAAGATCAAAGAGGAGGTTCAAAAGCAGATTGATGCTGGTTTTCTTGTAACTTCTAAGTATCCTCAATGGGTGGCCAATATTGTGCCTGTTCCAAAGAAAGACGGAAAAGTCCGAATGTGCATTGACTATAGAGATTTGAATAAAGCAAGTCCAAAAGATGATTTTCCATTGCCACACATTGATATGTTGGTAGATAATACTGCTAAATTCAGTATCTTTTCTTTTATGGATGGATTTTCCGGTTATAATCAAATAAAGATGGCACCCGAGGACATGGAAAAAACAACATTCATTACACCCTGGGGAACATTCTGTTACAGAGTGATGCCATTCGGTTTGAAAAATGCTGGTGCAATATACCAGAGAGCTATGACCACTTTGTTCCATGATATGATGCATAAAGAAATTGAGGTCTATGTGGATGATATGATTTGTAAGTCGAAGACTGAAGAAGATCATATTGAGTACTTATTGAAGTTGTTTCAACGTTTGAGAAAGTTTAAGCTCCGTTTGAATCCTAATAAATGCACTTTTGGTGTCCGTTCCGAAAAGTTGTTGGGTTTTATTGTCAGCCAAAAAGGTATTGAAGTTGATCCTGGTAAAGTTAAAGCCATTCAGGAAATGCCTGCGCCCAAAACAGAAAAATAAGTAAGAGGATTCTTGGGACGTTTAAATTATATCTCTCAATTTATATCCAATATGACTGCCACGTGTGCGCCGATCTTCAAGCTTCTTCGCAAAGATCAGGGTTGTGTCTGGACAGAGGATTGTCAAAAATCATTTGAAAGAATTAAAGAGTATCTGCTTGAACCTCCGATTTTGTCTCCTCTTGTGGAAGGAAGACCTTTGATCATGTATTTGACTATGCTAGAAGAGTCTATGGGCTGTGTTCTGGGTCAACAAGATGAATCTGGTCGAAGAGAGTTTGCCATTTATTATTTGAGCAAGAAGTTCACCGATTGTGAGTCTCGGTACTCAATGCTTGAAAAGACATGTTGTGCTTTGGCTTGGGCTGCCAAGCGCCTCTGCCAGTATATGTTGAATCATACGACTTGGTTGATATCCAAAATGGATCCAATCAAGTATATTTTTGAAAAGCCTGCTTTAACTGGGAGGATCGCTCGTTGGCAAATGTTGTTGTCAGAATATGATATCGAGTACCGAACTCAAAAAGCGATAAAAGGAAGTGTTTTGGCTGACCATTTGGCACACCAGCCAATTGATGATTACCAACCTATCAGGTTTGATTTTCCTGATGAAGATGTGATGTACCTAAAGGTTAAAGATTGTGAAGAACCATTACCTAATGAAGGGCCTGAGCCGGGATCCCGTTGGGGTTTGATTTTTGATGGAGCTGTTAATGAATATGGCAATGGTGTTGGGGCAATAATTGTTACTCCTCGTGGTTCTCATATTCCTTTCACTGCAAGGTTGATGTTCACTTGCACAAATAATGCGGCTGAGTATGAAGCATGTATTATAGGCTTGGAAGAAGCTATTGATTTAAGAATCAAGATTCTTGATGTATATGGAGATTCAGCCCTAGTGATTAATCAGATTAAAGGAGAATGGGAGACACGTCAACCTGATTTGATTCCTTATCGAGATTATGCAAGAAGGTTGTTAACTTTCTTCAATAAGGTTGAGTTTCACCATATACCCAGAGCAGCAAATCGAATGGCAGATGCTTTAGCCACTATATCCTCCATGATTGTGGTGAATCGGTGGAATGATGTGCCCAAAATCGATGTTATGCGGCTTGATAGGCCAGCTCATGTATTTGCGGTTGAAGAGGTTGTTGATGATAAACCGTGGTATTATGATATTAAATGCTTTCTTCAAAATCAAGAGTACCCGCTTGGGGCATCCAAGAAAGATAAGAAGACTTTGAGAAGGTTGGCTGGTAGTTTCTTCTTGAACGATGATGTGTTGTATAAAAGAAATTATGACATGGTCTTGCTCAGATGTGTAGATAGACACGAAGCGGACATGTTGATGAAAGAAATTCATGAAGGATCTTTTGGTACTTATGCCAATGGGCATGCAATGGCTAAGAAAATGTTAAGGGCGGGTTACTATTGGCTGACAATGGAATCTGACTGTTGCAAATTCGTGAAAAAGTGTCATAAGTGCCAGGTTTATGCTGACAAAATTCATGTACCACCAACTCCTCTCAATGTTATCTCTTCTCCCTGGTCTTTCTCCATGTGGGGCATTGGTATGATTGGGATGATTGAGCTTAAAGCGTCGAACGGACAGCGTTTCATATTGGTGGCTATCGACTATTTTACCAAGTGGGTTGAAGCGGCATCATATGCCAATGTGACCAAGCATGTAGTGGTCCGGTTTGTCAAAAACCAAATCATCTGTCGATATGGTGTTCCGAGCAAGATTATCACTGATAATGGGTAGAACCTGAATAACAAGATGATGAAGGAATTATGCGATGAGTTTAAGATTGAGCATTATAATTCTTCTCCTTACAGACCTAAAATGAATGTGGCTGTTGAAGCTGCTAATAAGAATATTAAGAAGATTGTTCAGAAGATGGATGTTACTTACAAGGATTGGCATGAGATGCTCCCTTTTGCTTTGCATGGGTATCGTACATCCGTCCGCACTTCAACAGGGGCAACCCCTTTCTCTCTTGTTTATGGTATGGAAGCAGTGCTCCTGGTAGAGGTTGAAATCCCTTCTATGAGAGTTTTGATGGAAGCTGATTTGTTTGAGGCTGAATAGTGTCAAAGCAGATATGATCAATTAAATCTGATTGAAGAGAAAAGAATGACGGCCTTGTGTCATGGCCAATTGTATCAACAGAGAATGAAGAAGGCTTTTGATAAGAAGGTTCGACCTCGTGTGTTCAGAGAAGGCGACCTCGTGCTCAAAAGGATCTCGACTTCTACCAATGATTATGAAGGCCCATATGTTGTTAAGAGAGCCTTCTCTGGCGGTGCATTACTTCTTACAACTATGGATGGTGAAGAGTTCACTCATCCTGTGAATGCCGATGCATACAAGAAATACTTCGCCTAAAAAATAAAAGAACAGCTCGCTAAGTTGAAAACCCGAAAGGGCGGCTTAGGCAAAAATGAGCGTCTCGGTGGGCTGAAAACCCGAAAGGGTGGCCCAGGCAAAAATTAGAGACAAAAACAGAAATAATCATCCCGATAGATTGAAAACCCGAAAGGGCAATCTAGGCAAAAGTTAGGGATTCTGGCAAGTAACTGCATCTGGCCAGTCTTGATCATTTGAAAGCAACATTGTCTATCAAGGATTCTGCTTCAATCATCCTCAACTAAAGTTTTCGCCACAGTGGAATTCAAAGTTGTTAGGGAGAATAATGGTCATTGTATTTCAATGTAACCCTTTCCATGTATTTACCATTTTTCAAACTTTGTAATGATCCATGGAATTACGCCATTTGCGGACTTCCATTCTATTAATAAAATTTGGGCCTTTGTCCCTTTGTTTGCAATTCTTATTTTGTTTTTGTTACAGAATTTCATTTATTTTTTATGATGATTTTTGAAACAAAATGTGAATAATTGATTTAAATTTTTGAAAATTATAAAAACATTTTCCTTTGAGTTATGAATGAGAAAAGGAACATCAATGGTTATTCCAAGGATAGTAGGATTGATGTTTCCTCAGCAGGGTTCGTTCTCGCTCCTTTGGCAGAATTTATGGACAGCTCCCCAGTAGAGTTTGGCGATATTTCCCCAGTAGAATTTGTTGATATTTCCTCAGCAGATTTTGTTCCTATGAATGTAATCAGTTGTTGACAAGGTGTTGGGTTTGTTATAATGTGTTGAATTCATAAGGTCCAGAGCTGTTTGGTTTTCCCCCAGCTAGGTCTTGATTCGAATCTTCTCCAGCTGATTATGTTATGGTTAGGAACTTGAGTAGTTTTAGGTCCACACTTCTCCTTGATGGTAGTTCCCACGCAGAGATTCATTTTTTGCTGTCCCCAGCTAAAATCATATGAGGAATCTTCACTCAGAGTCTCATCCTCTAGACGTATTTCTGTTGCTTTGGATATCCCCAAACAGAGAGCCATGTTTTTTTCCTTTAAGAAGCATGGACTTGGTGGTTGTTTGTTGGATTCTTACCTGTGGTTGTATTTCTCGCCAGGATGATTTATCCTTGCTGATTCCCCAGCGGAGGCAGAGCATTATTATTTCGTTTGCTCTCCAATCATAAAGCAGTGAGGTTAACTTCTCATTTCCCTGGCAGGTCCAAGGTGTACTTCTCTCCGGATTGTTTTTCAGAGATTTATCCTCCTAGTGAAGATTGTGCATCTCTAATGCTGCTACTCCCCAGTGAAGTCGCCGATGATATTTCTTTTAGTCAACTATTGGGTTTTCTCTCATTTATGATGAGTATTGATCTAAAATCCTCCATAGTCTGACCTTTTACTATTTTCCTAGCAAGTCCAGGATGCTTGACTCAAAATTGGTTAACTCTCTGAGAGTGTTCTCGTATCTCCAACAGATCTGCCTTGTTTTCCCAGTGGATTTTTGCATAGATGTTTATATGTCTACAATCCCCAGCGGATTCATTCTTTATTTCTCCGCAGCAAATCTCTTCATCCTTTTGAAATGGAAGTTCCTGTGAATTTTTACGATCCCCAGGAAGATTCAGAAAGATTTGGGTTGTATGATTCCCTAACAGTGTTCCTGCCATCCTCAAAGCAGAGTTGATGTTGTTATCCTCTTTGTGGATCATCGATACTAGAAGATTGATATTCGGGTTTCTCCCCAAGGAGTATCTTCTTTTCTCCAGCAAGATTTGAGCCTGGTAGTAGGATTTATTTTCCTTTGATGGCTTTTGTTTATCTCTTGCAGGATTTCTTTAGCTAAATGCCTAGCAGAGTTGCTAATAACATCTTCATCTTGTTGAGATTAGCCGAGTATTCAGTGGTGTTGTGGTGTTTATTTCACCCTCTGTTTATCCTTTATGTCTGTTTTGTCAGCATATTCATATTCATACGCATTGCATATGCATTCATTTGTTGCGCATAGCATATTGTTATTGCATTGTGCATCTTGCATTTGTGTTGGTGCTTCTTTGCTCTCTGGTGTTGTTATCCCTGTAGAGCGTGTGTGTCCGCTCTCCACTTAGAGTGTCGACCCGTAAGCAGAAAAATGTCTATCCTTGGTAATTCCCTGCTGAGTTTATTTCTCGTGGAAGATTATTGATTCAGTTTCCTCTCCAGTTCATTATCTGGATGGAATTAATCCCCAGTTGAGATATCTCCTCCTCGGGATGAGTCTTGTTTGACCGTTTCTTTCCAGCTTGTTCTTGGATTGAACTTTGGTCGCCTGTAATATTTGTTTGGATCTATAGGCTGTGAAACCTGGATTGAGTGTGCATTTATTTTGCACCTTTGAGGATTATGCACCTTTCAGCTGAAATCTAGGTATGATTCTCCTTTTGGAAGGTTCAATACTGTTTCGTGGCATTCCTTTTATTTGAGAAGCCTGAGACGATGTAGTTAATACCTTTTGTTACTCCAATGAATGGTAAGTCTCTTCGGTTTGATAGGACAGTTCGTTGTTGAGATTTTGTGACTCCAATGAATGGTAAGTCTCTTCGGTTTGATGGGACAGTTTGTTGTTGAGAATTTGTGACTCCGATGAATGGCAAGTCTCTTCGGTTTGATGGGACAGTTCGTTGTTGAGAATTTGTGACTCCGATGAATGGTAAGTCTCTTCGGTTTGATGGGACAGTTCGTTGTTGAGATTTTGTGACTCCAATGAATGGTAAGTCTCTTCGGTTTGATGGGACAGTTTGTTGTTAAGAATTTGTGACTCCGATGAATGGTAAGTCTCTTCGGTTTGATGAGACAGTTCGTTGTTGAGAATTTGTGACTCCGATGAATAGTAAGTCTCTTCGGTTTGATGGGACAGTTCGTTCTTGAGATTTTGTGACTCCAATGAATGGTAAGTCTCTTCGGTTTGATGGGACAGTTCGTTGTTGAGAATTTGTAACTCCAATGAATGGTAAGTCTCTTCGGTTTGATGGGACAGTTTGTTGTTGAGAATTTGTGACTCCGATGAATGGTAAGTCTCTTCGGTTTGATGGGACAGTTCGTTGTTGAGAATTTGTGACTCCGATGAATGGTAAGTCTCTTCGGTTTGATGGGACAGTTCGTTGTTGAGATTTTGTGACTCCAATGAATGGTAAGTCTCTTCAGTTTGATGGGACAATACGTTGTTGAGAATTTGTGACTCCAATGAATGGTAAGTCTCTTCGGTTTGATGGGACAGTTTGTTGTTGAGAATTTGTGACTTCGATGAATGGTAAGTCTCTTCGATTTGATGGGCCAGTTCGTTGTTGAGAATTTGTGACTCTGATGAATGGTAAGTCTCTTCGATTTGATGGGACAGTTCGTTGTTGAGATTTTGTGACTCCAATGAATGGTAAGTCTCTTTGGTTTGATGGGACAGTTCGTTGTTGAGAATTTGTGACTCCGATGAATGGTAAGTCTCTTCGGTTTGATGGGACAGTTCGTTGTTGAGAATTTGTGACTCCGATGAATGGTAAGTCTCTTCGGTTAGACGGGACAATTCGTTGTTGAGGTTTTCTACTCCGATGAATGGTTAGTCTCTTCGGTATGCTAGAGATAGTTCATTGTTGAGGTATTGATTTCCCCAGTGGAGTCTTGTTGTGCTAAGACTTCCCTCTTGAGTTATGTCCTTGTTGTGTTATGGTTTATTTCCATATACAGTTATCCCCAGTTTGAATCTTTTCCTCAACTGAGTCCCAGTGGTTGTGCGGTGTGTTCCCCGGCTAGTTGGTGGTCTCCTGTGATTTGTTTCCCTGGTGGAGTTTCATTCTCCTGTTCTTCTTTTTTTTGTTGATCTCCTGTGGCATATTCTCCCCACAGCGGTCTTGTGTCAGCATATCATTTGCATAATCATATCATTTTGTGGTCTCTTAGGGCCAAAAATTGGGTTTATTGTTATATTTAAGTCTCTTCTATCTCGTCGAGACAAAGATGTCAATCTTCTTATCTCCGGATAGAAGAAACTTAAATAGGGGCAGCTGTAATACCCTAATTTTTGCCCCTAAGATCCCACATTTCATTTTGCGTCTCATATCACAAACGAGATCACAATCTTTATTTCTCCTGAGCATCTGTATATTATTCTTATTTGTTTCTGTTTACTGACCTCTAACCAAAATACAAAAAAAAAATTGCTGCAGTTCCTCTCCCTGGGTGTTGTGCAGGTTTGTCAAAGCAAGGGCATGATTTCAGATCAAGTGTGGTTGTTCGTTTCAGTGAGCTATTCCTCAAAGCAGTGACTGTCAAGTTGTTGTGTGGTGATATTCATCAGGTTCATCTGAGTTCATCAATCAAGACTGTGTTCATCTGTGGATTTATTTTCCAAGATAATTGATTCAGATGAATTTTGAAGCGATTCAGAACTTATTCAAATGGTCGTTGCTCAGTTGTGGCTTGTTCAGTGGTAGCTGTGTTTTATCAGAGGCTTGTGGAAATAAGTTTAAGATTGGTTTTGGGCTAAAAATAAAGATTAGTCATCCATGATCCATATCCATTCTCATTTTTTGCTATCCATTTTCTAAACCATTTTTTTTATCCGCTTTTAATCTCTTTTGTCACCTTTTTAATACCTACTTTTTTTTCAATATCCATTTAGAAACCCACTTCCATTATCCATTTTACTTCAAAATCCAATTTAATCCTATATCCAAATAAATCCTTTTTTATTTTTAAACCATTTCCATTATCCATTGTTTCTAAACCAATTATCTATTTTTTATCAAACCCATTTTTCTTATCCAATTTTATTACAAACATTACCAAAAATCACAATTCAAACTTAAGCCCATTTCTTTTTTTTCTTCAGCCCATTAACAAAAAAAAATGAAAAATGAGCAAGCTCTCCCAAACTATCCTCCAGCCGTGAAACATCACAAGCCCAGCCAAGCTTTAACTCAGCCGTGAACAATTTCCACACACACAGAGTACCGAGCCACGCCACGCACAGCCCAGCCGTCTACACCAAACCGTTCAGCCATCACACGCAAGCTCAGCCGTGGCTCCATACCTCAAGCCGTGAACCAAAACCGCAAGCTTCGTACACACCTCACACGGAAAAAATCACCATTCCAAAACGCAAAACAAATCAACCAAAACGCAGTGAACAAAGTGTTAAACGCAGCTAGAAACATCACGCACACTACATCGTTCCAAAACGCACAAAATTACTCAAAACGGCAACCATTTTTTTTCTTCCAATTTCACTCCAATTCCATCTATAAATACAAGCCTCGCCTTCATAATTTTTCAAGCTTTGATAGCCCTCAAACCTCTGCCAAATCACAACTCAAACCATTTTTCTTCACCAATTCAAATATCCAACCGAAATTCCATTTTTCATCTAAAGTTCTCACCACTCCAAACAACAAAGCAACTTGCATAAATCAACAACAACCACACTCATTCAAGGCAAGGAAGAAGAGAGGAAGAATTTAAAGAGTGCTTACTTGATTTTTGAAGGTAGTGAGAATTTTTCCGGCGAAGCTTTCGACACTGTTTCTTTTGATTAGTTCACTGTTGGTTGAAATCGTTTGCATATTCTTGATCTACTCTTCATTCTGATTGTAACCGTGTAAAGATTTTATCCCGTCGCTCCGCCGCTCCGATTTCGGTGAAACTCCATTTTTCTTGGATGTTAATAGTACCGCGTGAGGCTTTGGAGAAGAAGAAGATATTCTTCATTTTCTTTTCTGACCTTTTGTCTTTTTCATTTCCTTTTCTTTGTTTTTTTGTTTTTGGTTCATATTTCTTGTTTTTTTTGGAAAACGATGGGCCTAGCCCATTCATTACACCACCACCATTTTCTAAAACTAACCTCCTTCACTTTTTTCTCTATTTTTCTTAAAAAGTTAGTTCCATTTGGTTTCTATTTTTTTTAGTAAGCTTTTGAAATTAAATTTTACTTTTAAATTCTGTTCTAGAAAAATCTCTTGAAATTGATTTGAATATTTTGTTCTTGTTTTTTATTTTCCTTTTGATATCGGATTTGGATCACATTTTAAGAATTTATTTCTCTTTAAATTCATTAGACTTAGGGTGTAGATGAAGTTGGATAAATGTTCACTAATTCAAATCTACCTTTAAAGTGAATTATTTAATTCACTTTAGGTGCTTTGAGTTAATGATATATTTAGCACTTTAATCCACCAAAATGAGTGAATGAACTTAAAGATGGAATTGTCTTGAATTTGTAATTCAAATTTGGTTTCCTCTTTCTTCTATTTCTTTTTATTTTGATCTATGAAAGTCGAAGTGATCGTGAAATTTCTTTGTTGAATTTCGATCGAGACGAGATCATTTCCATCTTTTCTTTTCGTGTGGCATCGCTTTAGGATAACGATCTCTATATCGTTTATCTCGCGTGCATTAACACATATATCTCATGGCCGGCCTCATTCGTAGGGTAATTGCTCGAACAAATTACTCGGCGTGCGCTTAACATAGACCAAAATTTGTCCCGCCTCAGAATAAATATCAAAAGTAGTTGATTATTTGTCTTATGGTTCACAACTCATGAAACTTGTTGTTAGGAGGCTTTGGTCTTATCAATCCTCTAATAAGTTTCATCAACCTTGACCTAAGTGCAATTATTCAACTGTTATTGATCACTAACACTAACAATTAACCACTAACTTACTAACAATTTTATTATATTAATTTTGTTTATGTTTCCTTCTCGCTCCTTATCTCTTTTATTTCTTTTATGTTTCATTATTATCATTCCATATCATGTTTATGTTTCCGCATTTTTTCCTTTGTCCGTTGGACACATGTTTATGCTTCCGCCTTTTTCTCTTTGTCCACTTGGACCAAAAACATTAATAAAGGATTAAACCATAAAAAACTTAATTCTCCTCATTTTGGACTATTGGTTACCATCCTATGCTTTGGAGTGATCTCTTTATGGACCTCTTTTGAAGTAATATTGGACTTATGGACCTAGAATTAGGACTTCTTATCCCTTTGCTTGGAGTATGGATTGAAGACTTGCCTTTATTTGGCCAATTTGCTTAAGGATGGAATTCTTTTAATATTGCTTTGAAGTGGCTCCATTTTGGTTAGATCCTTCTTTTCCCTAGCTTTTATTTCATGCACTAGGATAGTCACTTCTTCTCCTCCCCATTCTTAAATTTTTAAAATCTTCTCCCTTTTTCAAAATCTTCTTCTTGTTTTCAAACTTAAAACCACTTTCATAATAAAACCTTGACTTTTGTCAAGTGGCTTTTTAAATTTTGTTTTCTTAATAAATGTCAATCCATTTAACTATATTTTGACTATTTCATAAAAATAAAAAAATACAAAACTCATTCAAATTCTTTTGTGCTTTTATGCACCTTTTTCTTTTAAACTTTTCAAAAAAAAGAATTAGACATGAGTCATTTTTTTGATGAGATGTAAAACTCCTAACCATGGTATTTTGTTGAAAGTATGGTCGTTTTCCACTTAGATGTTGAAGTGATTAGTCTTGTTGATGTTAATCCAAGCAAATCCTCCATCTTAATGTGATGCAAATGCCACTTTCCCATACCTTTGGGTAATTAGTTGAGTATTCTCTCTTGAGAATGACAGGTTGTCTTTTTCAAGATAAAATAAACCATAACCAATAATTTTTGTTCTTTGTACCACGAACTACGAGGTTTTGATCCTACATTGCACATCGTGGGTACGTAGGCATGAGGCGATAAGTCTCTCCAAACACAAAAATCTTAAAAAATATTTCTCCTCTCATCTCCTCAATCTCTTTACAAGCAAACCATTTTCAGACCAAAAGCAGTGAATACATCAAAGGGCTCCTCTAGAGTATTATAGATGTATTGGGTGCGTAAAACCTTCCCTTTACATAACCAACCCCTTACCCTTATCTCTTTAGGTTTTGTTCGCTCTTTTTTCCTTTCCTTTATGGATAAAAATAAAAGTGCGGTGGCGACTCTTGCTTATTTTTGAGTTGAGTTAATTAATAGCTTATACTCACAAATTTTACCGCTACACCAAATGATGTTGTAACATCATGATTATTGATGGTTATATTTGGAATATGATTGACACTATGCATGTGGTGTTGGAAGCTCAAGTTTTTTCAGGTGAGGTGATTTGATCGGGAAGGTTTATTTAAGAGCTGTTCTTTCTCTTGAAGAGATTAGATCTCAGTAAAGCTTGTAAGTAATCTGAGAATTCGTGGAGTTTGTGAGAGTGTCAGTGTTCTCTAGGAGTGAGAGTACAGTATGTGAATGTGCTCAGTAATTGTGTGAAGATCTGGTGTTAATCTTCATCTAGAGCATTGGTTATCCATGACAGGGGGAGTACTTGTCTATGGATTTTGCTGCAAATGTGCATATATTGTGAAGCTTGCATGCTTGTGGAGATTGATTGCCTCTTATGAGGATATAATGTCAGTTAACATGCTATGACATTAGGCTGCTGGATGGTGTTTTGGTGTGTGAAGCTATTTGTTTGAATCCTGTGCGCACATGCCTCTGAGGAGGAGTGTGAAGGACAGTTTTGATTGTGTGTGGGAGAATTTATTTTTCTCTGTAGATTTTGGAAATGTCACACTTGTCTTGGTGTATGTTATTAACTCAAAGTAAGAGGAGTTTACTTAGAGTTCAGTGGAAGGCAGTGGGTTTATGCTTAATGATGATTGAAACAGATTGATCTTGTGTTGAAGAGGAGTTAGTTGAAATTGTCAGGAGGTTCTGGCAGAAGGGTGATGAGTTGAAGACTCAAGGAGTTCTATTTTTCTTGAAGATGGATGAGTGCTTATTTCTGGGTACCCACACACTATATGATCATAGGATATCATTTAGTAATTTTGGAGTGGTTCTTGCTGAAGAAGCATCTGTTGAGAAAGATAGGGGGAGAGTAAAGAGTAGAGAAGTGTTATAGTATTTTGTGTGCTATGGTGGTTGGTATCATGCAGTGTTGTAGCATTCTGAAGTAGATGTTCTGTGATGATGTGATGCTCTGTGTTGTTTGGTTTTCTGGTTCTTTGGTTCCTTGGCTTAAAGGGGGAAGCTTGGAGATTATGTTTTGGAATGTGGTGTTTTTCTTAGTGCAACTGGATTCTGTTCATGATGTCAAGACTGATGCCTTAACATCTGTTGACAGAACATTCTGTTCAGAATGTTATGGTTTTTGTCTCCTGAGATCACAAGCTTCTACCTGATTTACGTACTGTTGTGAGGGTTAAGCAGTAGGTGAATGTGTTCAACAGGTGTGTTAAACAGAGGGTGCACTCTTGAAGACATGAAGATGAGACTCATATTCTCCATTCATTTCAGGTGTCCTTCTTGTAAAGGAGTACTGGTTGTCTTAGATAGAGAAAAGCTGATAAGCTTGGCATCATGTGAGTATTGGTACAAGGGATGATTGTGTTCAACTTGTGAGTTGAACAAAGAGTGAGCTCTTGAAGACATGAAGATGCGTCTTATGTTTTCCATTCTTCAAGGTACGAAGAAGCACATGTTATTCTTGATAGGGGGAGAGTGTTACAACTTTGTGCAGCTGAACGTGTGATGTTAAGCGGGAGATTGATAATTCTGCAGCTTTTGGTGTTGGCATTTATTTTGGTAAAACTGACTGTGATTGATATATGTCTAAAAAGATGTTCTGACTTCTGTTTTCTGCTGCTGCATTCTCCTTGTATATGATGTGTTTTGGCCAGAAGAAATTAGGAATTTACATACATGAGGATTAAGTGTGCTGGGAGGTGTTTTGTGTAGTTGTGAACTTTATTGCATATGGAAACAGAATTTTATTCAACGGCTAAAAGCATACAAGATTAGATTTTAGTACATCAAAAGCAACAAACAAAGAGTCTAAAGATTATCCCAACCCCCTGAATCAAGAAAAGTTTTCCAATCTTCGTCCCATTCATCATCAGAAGCTTGAAGTTGCACTAGAGGTTTTTTGATGGCTTTCATCCTTGTCTCTGATGTTTTTCTTGTTCTTGTTGCTCCTGAAGTTGCCCCAGCTGTAGACAATGTTTTGTTCTTCAACTTCTGTGGATCTGGTTTCTTGACCTCTTGCATGTGGTTCTTTCCTGCATCTTTGTTAGACCGACTCATGGTTCTTTCTGTGATGTGCTGTTAGAAGCAAGGAGGCTTGGTTCTTATACTGCATAAAGAGTCCTTGTTTGTATCGCCTGGCCAATCAAAGTGGTCTTTGGTTTGGGAACCTGTTTTTCTTGGGAACTTGTTTTTCTTGGGACCTTGTCAAATTGGATGTCAGAACGTCGTGTTTGGTGCCTTGGTAGGTTAAGAGGTTGTCCAGTTGTGGCTAAAAAGGGGGAGAGTTAGCCTAGGTATTGTCTAGTTGTTTGATGTGATTCTAGTTTGTGCAGCTGTTATGCTATTTTGAGTTTGTTTTCGGTACAGCTGTGGGATGCTGTTGATGCTGGTTGTGTAATGAATGTTAGTAGTTGTTTGGAGTTTGGTGTTTATCCGCTGCAAGTATCTCTGATGTTGGTTGAGATTGTTTTAGCCAAAATTAGCCAAAGGCGGAGATTGTTAGTTGTTGTAATTGGCTACAATTTTGGTAAAACAATGTTGCTGTCATGTGATGGTTAATCAAGATGTTGAAACAAGATGTTCTTGTTTACTGCATTCAACATGTCGGATAAAGATGTCCCATCCTGGATCATAGGCATCGCGTCTGTTATTGGATTAAAAGGAAGATTCTGTTAGTTGTTATTTGTTACTGAATATTCTGTGAATATTTAGTTATCCTATGTGGCGTCCAAAGTAATTGAGTTGAGATTTTGTGCTGGTTTTCATATTTTCACTACTTTCTAAATATGGAGACATATTAGGAAACATTTGATTGAAGACCTATTATATAGCAGGAGGTTCTGCTGATTTGTAGCAGCTTATTTGCTGCGATTTTAAAGGCCCAAATCCAGTTGGGAATAGGTTATATATAGATGCATTGTAACCTAGAATTGTAACTCAACCAAAGATGTAAAAGTTCTACTATTAGGGTTGGTTCCTGTACCACTCGACATGTGAGTTGGACAGTTTGTTAGTGTGATCCTCGAAGCTGTTAAGTAAGAGGAGTATTGTTCTTGGAGGAAGCTTTTAAGTAACTCTAAGTTGTATCGTGGAAGTGTGTCTTCCTTGTTGAATTATTGTATAGGTAAAGAGTCGTTGATGCAGTGGCGGAGTGTTGACTGCTAGACATCATTGCGATGATTGGGAGTGAGAAGGGTTTCTCATATCTAGAGAGGATCTAGGTAGAGGGGTCATTGGGTAGTGATTAAGTGATAATCTGTAAACAGGGAGTTTAGCTTTGAATTGATACTGCTGATAGTGGACTTCATCCCTGGCTTGGTAGCCCCCAGAGTAGGTGTGTTAGACCTAACTGGGTTAACAATTATGTGTGTTCTTATGTTTTTCTGTAGTGATTTTATCTGTTTATACCTTGCCATGCTGTTTTGTTCAGATCAGATGTCCAGACATTCTTTAGGACATCTGTAGTCTGATGTACCAGAATTTCACACGCTGAGACTGCACTCAATCTAGGACTTGAGATTTCTCCTCTGGAAGAATTGCTTGATCGCCTTCGTACTAGGCTCGACCTTTCCAAAACTATGCTGGAAGAATTCAAAGCACCGTTCCGTGTCTGATTTGTATTTCTGTTGATCTATTTTTTTTTTGTTACTCTTCGCTTATTGTAATGGCTATGCCCACTCTTTGTAATGACTTTGCCATTTTGGCACTTTAATACAATGGTGGAAATTTTGTTTTCGTTTGGCACATTACTCTTGTGCAATTTAGATTTCTTGTAGCATGAGTCTATACTGTTTAAGGTTCTTCCCATTTACTCTTAGAATTCATTTGTCCATGTCTAATTCTTCAATTTGTTAGGTGTTATTTAAAAATAATTGAAGTATTCGAAATAGTCCCTCCCAATTTGGGGACCACTTGCCTAGGGCTCGATCTCTCTGATCCACAGGAAAAATGCCCTTTCTTACTCACGGCAAGGAATTCCTCACCCTCTCATTAAAGCTCGTTTTTCATCAAAACCTAATCAGAGTTTCACACTGAAACTCTTATATAGGTGAGCTTAACCTCACATTTTCATGCAATTGTAGTAAGTAACAACACTACAGCAACAACATCAAAAGAGAAGAGGAGACGAGTAGAAGAAAAAGGAATCAGGAGCTGATACCTGAACGTGATTCGGATACTCCAAGAAGGGATCTTCAAGAGGTCGTATTTCTTAACTTTTTATTTCTTCAAGATTGAACTTCGTTGCTTGTTGTATCTGAGTTAGAATATTTGCTCGTCTTTGCTTGATTTGGGTTGATTTTGGGTCGATCTTGAATTAGGGTTAAGTTGGGAATAAGTCCGATTTGAGGTTTTGGTGAGTTTTTTTTGTAGAAAATGACTTCATATTTGAAAAGAGGAAGAAAAATGGAGGGGGTTAGTGTGGACCATTTAGGGTTTTGGGGTGGTTGGCCGGAGATAGACGGCGACGACCACCGCGCGCCCGTCTTCTCCGGCGAGAAGGTTGGCTCTGGTGGGTTTTTGTTTTGCATAGAGAGGTTGCTTATAAGAGAAATATTACATATAAGAAAATAGATGGCTAGCAAAAATACCCATTTGCCCCTCTGCTCCCACAAGCCACCACATAGCAGCTTTGGTCTTGCTCCACGTGGCTCCCTATATGAGCAGCATTTCCAAATGGCTACAATTGTGAAAGATATATAAAATTGAGGGAGTGCCAGCACAGGTGCAGTAGTAATAGCTGCCTTATGTTTCTCAAAAGCCTTTGTAGCTTCTACAGTCCACTTAAAGGCTTCCTTTTGTAACAGGTGAGTGAGAGGGGAAGCTATTGCATCATAGCCTTTAGGGTCTGTTTGGTTCAAATTAGGGGGAGGGGATGAGAGGGATTTTAATGCAGGGAAGGGGAGGGGAGGTGTGGGATTTCTTTAATCAGATAAGTGTTTGGTTCAAAAGAAGGGAGGGGAGGGGAAGAGAGGAATTTTAATTAAAAATGTGTTTGGTTCAGGAGGGGAGGGGAGGGATTTTATTAATAATTTACATTTTTATCCTTATGATCTTATATAAGTGATATGATATTCAAATGTGAAAAATTCATGCATGTTTTTTTTTTGGGATAAAATTTCTAATATTGATTGACTAAAAAATATTTATTTATCCCATAACATTAAAAAATTGAGTACACTTGATTCAGATTATAACTCTCCAACATAAATTAAACTATATGTTGATAACAACGTTTAAATCTTGATGAATCATCTAACAAAACAAATACATAAAATAAATTATTATTAAATATTAATGATTTAAAATGTTTAATAAAATAAATGGTTTAAAATTTGATATAAAAGAAAATATGATATGATTCATAATAAAATTAGAAGAAAAAAACAAATATAACTAAACATAATTTTTTTTTATAAAAAAACAAATAAAAAATATAATGATTATGATTTATATTAAGTAAAAAACTATAAAATAATTTGAAGTTGGAGAATAATTATAATAAATTGATGAAAGCAATCGAAAAAATCACACAAAAGAGAAAAAGTAAAACGAAAAAAACGAATAATTTTCAAATAATAAAATTAAATTGAAGATATTTTAGTAAATATAATAAGTTTTTAATTATCAAAACTCATTAATTCAAGTTTATACCATTAAAATAATGATTTAAGAAATATTTTTCATTGATGTAAATATGAAAAATATATATTATAATAGTAATTTATTGTTTTAAAGTTATAACAAATTATTGTTTTAATATCATATTAAATAATAGTAATTTACTATATCCTTATCATTAATCGAGTAATTTATTGGGTAAATAATGATAATTTTTTTAAGGAATTCTATTTTTTCATATATATAATATATTTCTTATTTTCTATTAAATGTTATTATCTCTAATACTTTTTACGAGCTGTTTTCAAAATTCTCACATTTAAAAATGATGTGGTCTTGCTCCACGTCTGCTGCCACTTATAATTATAACTTGCGACAAAGGTTTCTTCCCAGCAAGTCTACGCATCAGGTAACTATTATTATTGACTAAATTTTATAACTGTATACACACCTTCCCCACAAAGTTAAAAGGTAAAGAAAGAGCAAAGTAAATGAACTAACACGTGGGTAGGGGTGTACGCGGGTTGGGTTGGATCGGATTTGGCCTAACCCATTACCCAACCCGTTCAAACTTCAATGGGTTGGGTTCATCATCCAACCCGTAATTTCATTGTTAAAACCGACCCGAACCGACCCGTTTATTTATGGGTTGGGTTGAGTTGGGTTCGCAGGTTGTGTTTCAAATTAAAAAAAATTATGATTTTTTGTCGATTTAAAAAAATGTAACACAATTCAATACAATCATACTCATTTATAACACTCAAATTCGATGAAACACATCATATAATATCTAATAAAATTCATCAACACGACATAACACTTGATGTTAATATAAAATTTTACAAGTCACGTTATTTCCATTAAATATGTAAGTTAGAAATGATTCAAAAAAATATAAGAAACACATTTAATATTAGAATTACGTAAACTCATTCATCTAGTAATATTATTAGTGGAGAATAATTTTTTAAAAAAATTATGGTTATTAGTGAGATATTAGTTTTATATTTTTATTTAAAATTAAAATAAAAATAATAAAAAATTACTAAAGTCTCATCAATGGGTTTGGTCAATGGCTCTGTGGGTTGCAAACCTCAAACCCGATACCCGACCCAAAACTATACAGGTTGTTATGGGTTGGGTTGGGTATACCCGTAAATGAATGGTTTGGGTAATTTATGGGGTTGGGTTGGTTTGGGTCAATGGGTTCGTGGGTCGACCCACACCCATGAACACCCCTACACGTGGGTGTACACAACAAGTTTTTTGGCTTTAGATATTCATGAGTAAATAAATACAGTAAAATTGTGCTTATAGCTTTGGCTAATTTAATTATTAATTATATTTAATTATTAATTGATTTATGCACCAAATTTTCTTCATTAATTGAAGTTTATACCATTAAAATAATGATTTAAGAAATATTTTTCATTGATGTAAAAAAGAAAAATATATATTATAATAGTTTTTTTAAGTTTACTATTATAGAATATGATATTAAAACAATATTAATTTAAATTTACTATATCCTTATCATTAATTGAGTAATTTATTAGGTAAATAATGATAATTTTTTTAAGGAATTTTTTTATATATATAATATATTTCTTATTTTCTATTAAATGTTATTATGACTAATACTTTTTATGAGCAGTTTTCAAAATTCTCACATTTAAAAAGGAAATAATATATAAGAAAGTCTTAATGGTTTTTTAATCAAATCTTAATGTTTTAATATCATAAATTTTTTTATTGTTTTAATGTCATACCCATTAATATATAAGAATGTTTTAATTTATTGTTTTAAAATTGAATATTTAAAATTGTTTTAATTTACTCATTAATATACTATAATAGTTTTAATTTATTGTCATACTCATTAAAATTGTTTTAATATCATAATATTTAATATATATATATATATATATATATATATATATATATATATATATACATATATATATATATATATATATATACACACACACACATATAAAGAAGTGTAAATAAACATTCAGATTAAGAGAGATAAATATATTAAATAGTAAAAACATTATTAGACAGGATATTGAATTGTCACACATAGGAAAATAATAATAATAATAAGAAATAAATGCTCTATAATTTTGATTGCAAGATAAATATTTATATTAATTAGTAAAAGATTAAGGTTTTAAAATTTTTAATATATACTGTTTATAGAGTTAGAAATTGAATGGATGGATAATCATTTATAATTAATAGGAGATATTGAGTTTCAATTTTTTTTAATATGACACTAATTATAGAGTTTCAAAAGTTTATAACAAAAGAGTTATAAATAATTTTTATTTTTATTAACTAATAAATAACTAAAATTAAATTTATTATTTTGTCCTAAACTTTGAGAGAAAAAAAAAAGTTTTTTTTATAAATTAGGACGGTAGTGTTGTAGGTTAATCAGTACCCGGACGAACACACGGGTACTGATATGAGTATCCCACAAAATAGATATTTATAATAATATTTACATAAAATGTATTTATTTATGTTGATGATATTTATTTATTAAATTAAAAAAATATTTACAAATACTATGATATTATTTGATATTTATAAAACTAAGTCATTGCATAAATATTTTTATAAAAAATATCAAATGATGTCTGCGGGTATTGATTTTTTTTAAATATAAATTATATTTTTTGTATTTATTAATTTTTATTACTTCTAATTTAAAAAAATAAAAACAAATCTGCATAACACGTCAGTACTCGGGCGATCACATGAGTACTGATATGGGTATCGCATGAAATAAATATTTGTAATAATACTTACATAAAATATATTTATTTAAATTAATAATATTTATTTATAAAATTAAAATAATATTTAAAAATACTATGTTATTATTTGATATTTATAAAACTAAATCATTGCGTAAATATTTTTATAATTAATTAAGTAATTTATTGGGTAAATAATGATAATTTTTTTAAGGAATTTTTTTTATGTATATAATATATTTCTTATTTTCTATTAAATGTTATTATGACTAATACTTTTTATGTGCAGTTTTCAAAATTCTCACATTTAAAAAGGAATTAATATATAAGAAAGCCTTAATGGTTTTTTAATCAAATCTTAATGTTTTAATATCATAAATTTTTTTTTGTTTTAATGTCATACTCATTAATATATAAGAATGTTTTAATTTATTGTTTTAAAATTTTTTTAATGTAAATTGAATGGATGGATAATCATTTATAATTAATAGGAGATTTTGAGTTTTAATTTTTGTTAATATGACACTAATTATCGAGTTTCAAAAGTTTATAACTGTCGTACCCTAAATTTTGACCAACTGTCTATTCTTTTTTTTGCTTTTTGTATTGAGGGATTTATTTATTTTAATAGTAGGGGTAGAATAAATTATGATGGCGTTATGAGTTAAATAGGGTTAGATTACTGTTATTTTTATATATAGGGATTAATTAGGGTCATATTAATTTTTAATCGAATTATACTAGGGTCATAGTGGGGTTATTAGAGGATTAATGTTAATATTAATATTATTATTAATATTATCATTGAATTATGATTAAAATACCCGCTAATGTTGTTTTATTTTGAATAAATAAAATTGTACAGTTGGTAGCAAGAGGGGTATAAGGGCTATAAGTGTGAGAGGTTGTGAGTTCGAATCCCACCTTTCTCACTTTTAATGTTTTATTTGTTTTTCCTAAAACCCATCTGTCATCTTTTCTGTCAAGGGCACAAGGAGAAGATTGGATCAAAAACAGAAGAAAATAATAGGAGTCAAGGAATAGGAATTGGTCGCATAAAAAGGGAGAGAGAACTCAAAAGTGAAACATTTTGTTTACCGGGATAGACCTCGATCCCGTAGGTCGGTTTTATTTACTCCCTTACTTTTATATGCATTTTACATATCGATTCTTATTTGATATATTTATTTTATTTAATTAGATTGATAACTTTTATTCTTTTTTTAATCACAGTTGAATCAATTCCTTGATTTAAGTTGTGAAATAAAAAAATATTTTTTATTTAATTTGTTAATTTAGGTTTTTTGTTCTTTTATTGTTTAATTTAAATTCTTAATTTTCATGTGGTGGTAATTAAGTTTTTTTTGTTTATAACTTATGTAAATAAAATTTTATAAAGGATTTAAGTTGTAAAAATTATTTTAAAAAATAAAAAATAAATATGGGATTGGGATAAAAAAATAAAACATTTTGGAATATAAATATTTTTTAGTAATTATTTAGAATGTGGACTTTATTTTGGTTTAATTTTGTTTTTTGTCATATTAATTATTTAACTTTTGATTTAATTTCTTTTTTTTGTGAAAAATTAGAAATTGGTTTTTAAAAGGATGTTTAAGGTTTTTAAGGAATTTACATAAAAGGATAAAGCTCTTGGTCCGAGAGCCTAAATAAAGGATGAGATAAGGGATTTGGATTTAGGAATAGAACTCTTGATATCCGAGAGTATAAACAAAAGGATTAAGGGATAAAGCTCTTGGTCCGAGAGCCTAAATAAGGGATGGGATACGGATTTTGGGATAAAACTCTTCCTCCGAGAGTATAAATAATGGATAAGGGATTTAAGGGATAGAACTCCTCATCTAGGAGTATAAACACTAGATTTAAGGGATAGAACTCTTTATCCAAGAGTATAAGTAGTGGATGGGATTTAGGGATAGGTTTTGGGATTTAGGAATAGGATTAGGGGGTAGGAATAGGGGAGGTGAACTACGGTTACTATGATCCTTCATTTTGAGGGTACGTAGGCATAGGGTTGCAAATCAACCCTAGCGAGTATAATTAGGAAAAAACTTAGGTTTTCTTTTCATTTAGACAAACAAACATACCCTAAGCTCAAAGGTGGATCTCATTGAGTACAATGGAAGTGAAGGGTACCTAACACCTTCCCTTCACTTAAATGACTCCCGAACCGTAGGAATCTCTACCTTAGGATAATGATATTTAGGTTTATCATTATTTTCCTTTAAAAAATATGGTGGCGACTCGAATATTTTTGCCGGCCGCGACAGCTGGCGACTCTGCTGGGGATTCCTTCCTAGCGAGAGTCAATCCTAGCCTTAAGATTTAGGATTTTGTTTATCTTGGATGTTATTTTGGTTTTTTTATTTTTTTATTGTTATTTATTTATTTTTATTTCATATATTTATTTATTTAACATTTTGTTTTTTGTATTATCATGCAAGGGATTGGGACATAAAAAAAAGGGAGTGAAGCTAAAACCCAAAGCTTGGAGGATAACCCTAGAACCTAAAGTGGAACGGAAATGTTTTTGCGGGGGATGCAACGTCCCCTAAAATGCATTGATGCCACACTCAGAGTAGATCATTCCAAAGTCGTCCTCACGAAAGGGTCTGCCCCTCTCGTAGGGGAATGATTTGGATGTGGTCCGTGACTCTGAGAAACTTAACCTACCCCGCACCAATCATGGACCTTATGTATTCAACCCTCAAGGGCTGTTACTAGGCTCCTACCCCAAATGAGACTTATCCCAAAGGATTATCGTAGGAAGGCTTGCTTCTTCTCATGGTAAGACAAGGGTATAGTCTGTACAGTATAGGGTCGTTATGCTGTCCAAACTTTTATGTCCTACATGTGAGGGGATTGGGTAGACAAGCTTTAGATCTAAACCTATTATAGGGAGCCTACCTAGTTAGGGTCATGCTTGCATTTTCAACTTACCCTAACCAAAAAAAAACATTTAACCGAAGAACAAAATGTCCATGTCATCATGCATTTAAAAACCTTTTTTGCATATATCATTTTATGGGGAATTTCTAGATGCGCTGTAGGAATATGGGAAAGATTGATTCAAATAAAAGGGCTACCCTATGCATCAGAATGCTAAGTGCTGATTTACAAAGTATCAAAGGCCTTTAAGACTTAATGTCAAATCTGCTCAAGGGATGGTTATACAAGCATGGAAGGTTCCTCGATCTCTTGGGGACTCCTAGAAAGGTAGAGGCCATAACTACTCTTGCACAATCCTCCTCTACGTGACTTCCCCTTCAAGGATCTTCAACTGGCTCTTACACTATACTTGGATTTACAAGGAGGAAAAAACTTGCAAGGGGCATGAAAAAAAAAAAGAAAAAAGCAACAAAAAAAACATAAAAGGAAAAAGGGTCAAGCCTAAAGACTTAGTTGTTCCCGTTGAGGATCTATTATCTCACCACAAAGAGGATAGGGAAATGCAAGGGTACTTGGAGGAATTTTAAGAAGACAGTGGGGGCATCTATATAGTTTACGTCTTCTTAAGTTCAGGAGCTTCCATTTTGGGATTATTGCTTTGGGTTATTCCCAAGGAATTATTGTTATAAGATTGGAAGGCATTTTGGATTTGGGGATTTGCTAATGGATTTGGAGTTGATATTCTATGTGTGTGGGTTGCAGCCTTTAGATATATTCATCTATAACTACAATGGATTTTGGAATTCCCCCCAAATAAAAATTTTAAAATTATTTAGCATACATCATACATATTCATACGTTCATCACCAACATGCATTCAATATAAAAAAAATCATTTTTTTTCAAACTTCGTCTCAGGCATAACAATCTGACTTCCCGACCTCGCACTCGAGCGTACCAAAGGAAAGTTATGGATCAGATGGAGAAGGATATGGTTACCCTAAGAGGAGAAATGGATACTGTTAAGGAGAATGTGGAAGAAATGAAAAGCCAGATTGATCAACTGACACTTACCGTCCAGAATTTGATAGCCAAAAGAACCAAGTCAAGCCATCAAAGGAAGTTTCCTACTCCTACCTCCCAAGTTGAAGACAATAACCCCCTACTAGGGTTTGTCCATGATTTGGAACGTGAGGAGACTCAAACTACTAAGCACAAAACTGTTGACCAACCTCTCGAGGGAACCGTCTCTCCACCTATTTCCAATGGGGCACCTCGTACTACTTGCAGACCTACTCCACGCGAGAACTACGCATACGAGGGTGAAAATCCGAGACAAGTGGCCCTCGAAAATCAAGGAACCACTATTAAGGAAAGAAGAAGGATTGATGATAAGTACAAAGCACTTGAGGAAAGGCTAAAGGTCGTGGAGGGACTCAATGTTCTTGGAGTGGATGCCTTGGAAATGTGTCTGGTGCCCGATGTGGTCATACCTCCTAAGTTTAAGGCACCTAACTTCGAAATGTATAAAGGAGTTAGTTGTCCCAAAAATCACATCCGGATGTTTTCCCCAAAGATGGGGGCTCATGTAAAAAATGAAAAACTGATGATGTATGTTTTCCAAGACAGCCTTAGTGGGGCATCTTTGGATTGGTACGTACAACTGAAAAGGACTTACATCAAGAACTGGGAGGATCTGGCAAGTGCCTTTATAAGGCAATACCAATATAATGTAGACATGGCCCCTGATTGCATACAATTACAAAACATGTCTCAAAAAGGGAACGAATCTTTCAAGGAGTACGCCCAGAGATGGAGGGAGCTAGCCTCTCGTGTTCAACCTCCATTGCGGGAAAACGAGCTAGTAGATACATTCATGGGAACTCTACAAGGACTATACTATGAAAGGATGATTGGGGCAGTCTCAACGGGATTCACTGACTTGGTTATCATTGGAGAGAGGATTGAGAACGGCTTAAAGACAGGAAAGATTGGGCAGTCATCCTCCGACCAACATAACAATAAGGGGTACCCCGAAAACAACTCAAAGGAAAATGATGTCAGTGTTATAGACCCTGAAGATCCAAATATGGGAGATAATGCGTTACTGGGGCATATTGGGGCAACAGTCAACGCCATGGAAGAGATGGGGGATGAATTCCTTATTAGTAAGGAAGACATGACAAACTGGGGCAAACAATGGGAGTCACCTGAGGAGAAGGATTTGTTTGGGCTGGGTTACAAACCGGCTAATGAAGGATTAGAAGACAATTTCCATGGGTGGGATTTGGAATTGGGGACCATATGGCTGCAATGGAAGGGGGAGAAAGGAATGCCTAATTTCAATAATTGGAGAACCGTTGGGATTTCTGAGATGATTTTTGTTCCGAAGTAATTTACTTTTTCTTAAAATAATATTAAGTCCCTTGCTATGCCCAAGGCAAGTGGACAAAACTTTGTAGGGCCACATTTTAGTTCACTGGATTTATTTCTATCAATAAAATTGCATTTTGTTTTCAATCAAGATCTTTTTCTTTCATTTTCTGTTTATTTAAAATGGCAATATACCTTCTTTCGATATTTTCATTTCTAGTACTTCATTCCAAAAAGAAAAAAAGAAAAAAAAAAGAGAAAAATCTCCGTCTCCATGCAAATTTAAAATTGAACCTATTAAGAATGACACCGCTATAATCTCAAATGACTTCGGATTATCGATTAACCAAGCGTAAGAGGGTGATGGGGACGAGTGTGAGCTTCCCGAAGAGTTAGCCAGACAGTTGAGGCAAGAGGACAAGGAAATACAACCTCACCAGGAACCAGTGGATGTGATCAATCTGGGAACTGAGGAAGATAGGAAAGAGGTCGAAGTCATGCTTCTCCGAATAAGGATATAAAGGAAAGACTGTTCGAGTTATTACAAGGATACTCCGACGTGGTTGCAGGGTCATACCAAGATACGCCAGGACTTGATACAAGCATCGACAAGCCCAAACCACTACTCAAACTAGAATGCACGCCAATCAAAAGCTGAGGAAGACTAGATCAGATATGATCCTCCAGATCAGGGAAGAAGTCAAGAAGCAGTTCGGCTTTTTGTCACAAGGGAACGCCTGTTGGGTTAAAGAACGTAGAAGTAACTTATCAAAGGACTATGGTAATTTGGGGCATAAGGAGATAGAGGTTCATATGGGTGATACGATTACCAAGTCACAAAAGGAAGAAGATCACATAACTAACTTGCAAAGTTGTTGGATCAGTTAAGGAAATTCAAGTTACGACTAAAGCCCACAAGGTGTACTCATGGAATCAAATCTGGAAAAATACTAGGGTGCATGATCAGTCAAAGGGGAATAAAGGACAAAATGAAAGTCGTTCAAGGGATGCCAACTCCAAGGATAAAAAAGGAAGTTCATGTATTTTTGGGGAGATATCTCCCACCTTACAGCTACTTGTGAGCCAATCTTCAAATTACTCAGAAAATGACCAAATCATTGAATGGAATGAAGATTGTCAAAAGGATTTCGATTGGATCAAGGAATATTTGCAAAAGCAACCTATATTGGTGCCACCAGTCCCAAGGAGGCCACTCATAATGTATTTAACAAAATTTGAGAATCCAATGGATTGTGAAACCTTGGACTCCTATGAAGGACCTAGACCTGGATCTCGAGGGAGACTTGTATTTGCATAAGGACAGGGCTATCAATCGGAATTTAGGATCATAAAGGAAGCTAATCTGGATAAGGCAGAATGGGTGCAAACTAGGCTCGATCAACTAACCTCGTCTAAGGGAAACATGTGGTTGTGGGTAGTTATATCCACAGGGAATTAAGAGAGCGTTTGACAAAGAAATTCGTCCTCGCCTACGCGAAGAGGGAGACTTGGGGTTAAGGAAAATATTACCCATCCATAAAGACCACCACGTCAAATGGACCCTACCCTATGAAGGGCCATATGTCGTGAAGGGTGCCTCCTCTGGCGGAGCACTAATATTAACAACCGTGGATGGAGCGGATTTACCACAACCGGTGAACTCCGATTCGGTCAAAAATGCTATGCCTAGAAAAAAAAGGATAAAAGCCCGCTAAGTTGAAAACCCTAAAGGGCGACTTAGGCAAAAATTAGGGCGTCCCGGTGGATTGAAAACTCGAAAGAGCAATCCAGGCAAAAATTAGGGGTTTGGATAAAAATGATACCCGACAAGTCAAAAACCCTAAAGGGCGGCTTAGTCGAAAAAATGGTATATCATCCTGCTGTACTAAGACTCTAGAAAGAGCGGTCCAGGCAAAAGTTAGGGATATCCAAAAGGCATATGACTGAAAACACTCAAGTCACCCCGTAACGGGAATTCAGAAGGAAGCGATCATTCCAGCCGTCATCTTCAGAAGTGAAGTGTCGCGATCTTGGAGTCTTAGGGATAGTAGCTGGTGTTAAGTTTAATAGGGACATGAATAGATTTGTTTTCTTATTGCCATTGTACATTTTTCTGGATTTACGGTAATATCTCCTTATGAGAATTACCCTCCTTACTTATCATTGCCCATTTTCGGGCCAATTCTCAATAAGTTTGTTTTTTTTTAAATATATTTCTTTGCCTCCTAAATCATTCCGCTTGATTACAAGATGTCGATTAATTGTGAAATAATGCATTGAAATATCGGGTATAAATAAAAGCTTTAAAAAAGGAAAATGGATTTTACTTCGATTTTTGGAATCATCAAAGGGATCATATTCGTCCAAAGTCGGATATAGGGTCTATACACTGACAGGAATATACGTTACAATCTAACCAACATGGGAGAGTCTTTAACGGTATGTTACATATCAAACAAGAATCAAGGATATCATGACTTACTACAATTATCAAGGTCTAAAGGGTCAGGGAGTCAGGACGTTATGGAAAGTATTATTTCAGATAAAGACATACATTGCATATCATAAAAGAGGCGTTAGCCCAAATAATGCATCATACATAAGAGGACGCATACATGCACTCATATACCCACTCATGCATACATACATAAGGTTCATAACTACTTTTAGGGGTTTAATCCCCAATTTGGCAACATGGCTTTCATAAGGTATCGTGTTTCTTCAATTATCTAGGGGCTTTTATCTAGGGTTCCATTAAGGGTTTTGTCGAGGGTTTCATTAGGATTTTTCATTAGTTTTTATCAGAGGGATTATATCAAGGGTTTCATTTAAAGGATTTCATTTAAAGGTTTCCTCTAAGGGTTTTATCAAGGGTTTATCGAGGTTTTTTCCTCATGGGATTTTATCAAAGAATTTTTAATTTTTTTTTCATCAAGGGATTTATCAGGGGTTCTACAAAAATTCCTATCCAGGGATTTTTCATCATCTAGGGATTTCATTAAGGGGTTCTATCAAAGGGTTTACATCGAACATTCTACACAGGGATTTACCAAAAGGGGTCTACCAGATTTTTAGGGGTTCTACCAGAATGTTAATAAAGGGTTCACCAATGTATTATCATGGGGGTTCACCAGGGTTTTGCCAAATGGTTTCACTGGGGTCTTATCAAGAAGTTTTCTATTAAGGGATTTTCGCCCAAGGGATTTCGTCGAGGAGTTGTATCAGGGGTTCTACTGGATTTTGTTCAAGGGGTTCCATCTAGGGATTTTCATCCAAAAAGGGTTTTTGTTTAGAATTAAAAAAAAATGGGGGAGGGTTTATTGGATTTGTCATCAAAGGATTCTACCTAGGGGTGTCACTGTTGTGTCAATAGGTTTTATCATAAGGGGTTTCTCGAAAAGGTATTTATCAAGGGGTTCAATCGGGTATTTCGTTAAGGGTTTATTACTAGGGATCTTAGGATAATCAGCGTAGTACCTACCGGACTCTGTGGTCAAAATTAGGGTCCTTCTTATATTTAATCGTCTCCGCAACAAAAGAGGAAGACTCATCAACATCCTCTTTCTAATTCGAAGACGATTAAATAGGGGCATCTGTCGTACCCTAAAATTTGACCAACCGTCTATTCTTTTTTTTTTCTTTTTGTATTGAGGGGTTTTTTTATTTTAATAGCAGGGGTAGAATAAATTATGATGGCGTTATGAGTTAAATAGGGTTAGATTACTGTTATTTTTATATATAGGGATTAATTAGGGTCATATTAATTTTTAATCGAATTATACTAGGGTCATAGTGGGGTTATTAGAGGATTAATGTTAATATTAATATTATCATTGAATTATTATTAAAATACCCGCTAATGTTGTTTTATTTTGAATAAATAAAATGGTACAGTTGGTAGCAAGAGGGGTATAAGGGCTATAAGTGTGAGAGGTTGTGAGTTCGAATCCCACCTTCCTCACTTTTAATGTTTTATTTGTTTTTCCTTTATTACTAACTTTTTTCCTTTTCTTTTAAATCATGAAAAATTATAAAAATAGTTTTTTTTATTATTTTAATATCAATTTTCGTATTTCATTTAATAATTATTTTAAAAAATTGATTTTTTCATTAAAATCATGTTTTTATGAAAAAAATCTCAAAAAAATCATATAAGTTAATGTAAAATCAAATCTTTTTTCTATTTTTCATTATTAGAATATTTATTTTTATTTTTTATTTTTATTTAAATTAACCAAGCCATGAATCTATTCAGATTCATTGGCTTGGGCTTTAAGAAATAGGAAAAATCAGGTTAAATCAAATTGGTCTAAAAATAGATAATCACATTTATTGTTTTAACCTAAATTTTTCCTATAAATAGAACCTTTGTCTCTCCTATTTGAACCACCCACAATTTACATATTCACTATTCAAAAGTTGTTGTTCTCCATACTAAAGAACAACAATACAAAAAACCCTGAAAAACCCATCCGTCATCTTTTCTGTCAAGGGCACAAGGAGAAGATTGGATCAAAAACAGAAGAAAATAATAGGAGTCAAGGAATAGGAATTGGTCGCATAAAAAGGGAGAGAGAACTCAAAAGTGAAACATTTTGTTTACCGGGATAGACCTCGATCCCGTAGGTCGGTTTTATTTACTCCCTTACTTTTATATGCATTTTACATATCGATTCTTATTTGATATATTTATTTGATTTAATGTGGAATGTGTTTGCTAAATCAAAATCATGGGGATCAAAAGGATTCGAACGTGGATTACTTCTGTTGTTTTTTTTTTCAGACGTTGGGACTTTTTTGGCCATTGGGCTTTCACGCCCGATGCTTTTGGCACCCCACCTAGACGACCCTATTGCTTTTTTTAAAGGTTATACACCCCCTGAATTAAACTTAATTTAATTAATTGAATTATTTAACATAATTTAATTTAATTTTTAATTATATTTTAGGGTTAATTAGGAGATTTAGGATTTTGGTTAAATGTAGGGTTTAGGAATTATTTTGGGATTTTGTTTTTTATATTATTATTTTTGGATTTTTATTTTGTGAGACTTATTTTTATTCTTTTTTTAATCACAATTGAATCAATTTCTTGATTTAAGTTGTGAAATAAAAAAAATATTTTTTATTTAATTTGTTAATTTAGGTTTTTTGTTCTTTTATTGTTTAATTTAAGTTCTTAATTTTCATGTGGTGGTAATTAAGTTTTTTTTTGTTTATAACTTATGTAAATAAAATTTTATAAAGGATTTAAGTTGTAAAAATTATTTTTTTTAAAAAAAGGTAAATATGGGATTGGGATAAAAAAATAAAACATTTTGGAATATAAATATTTTTTAGGAATTATTTAGAATGTGGACTTTATTTTGGTTTAATTTTGTTTTTTGTCATATTAATTATTTAACTTTTGATTTAGTTTCTTTTTTTTGTGAAAAATTAAAAATTGGTTTTTAAAAGGATGTTTAAGGTTTTTAAGGAATTTACATAAAGGGATAAAGCTCTTGGTCCGAGAGCCTAAATAAAGGATGGGATAAGGGATTTGGATTTAGGGATAGAACTCTTGATATCCGAGAGTATAAACAAAATGATTAAGGGATAAAGCTCTTGGTCCGAGAGCCTAAATAAGGGATGAGATACGGATTTTGGGATAAAACTCTTCCTCCGAGAGTATAAATAATGGATAAGGGATTTAAGGGATAAAACTCCTCATCTAGGAGTATAAACACTAGATTTAAGGGATAGAACTCTTTATCCAAGAGTATAAATAGTGGATGGGATTTAGGGATAGGTTTTGGGATTTAGGAATAGGATTAGGGGGTAGGAATAGGGGAGGTGAACTACGGTTACTCTGATCCTTCATTTTGAGGGTACGTAGGCATAGGGTTGCAAACCAACCCTAGCGAGTATAATTAGGAAAAAACTTAGGTTTTCTTTTCATTTAGACAAACAAACATACCCTAAGCTCAAAGGTGAATCCCATTGAGTACAAAGGAAGTGAAGGGTGCCTAACACCTTCCCTTCACTTAAATGACTCCCGAACCGTAGGAATCTCTACCTTAGGATAAGGATATTTAGGTTTATCATTATTTTTCTTTAAAAAATATGGTGGTGACTCGAATATTTTTGCCGGCCGCGACAATAACAAAAGAGTTATAAATAATTTTTATTTTTATTAAGTATTAAATAACTAAAATTAAATTTATTATTTTGTGTTAAACTTTGAGAGAAAAAAAAGGTTTTTTTTTATAAATTAGGACGGTAGTGTTGTAGGTTAATCAGTACCCGGGCGAACACACGGGTACTAATATGAGTGTCCCACAAAATAGATATTTGTAATAATATTTACAAAAAATGTATTTCTTTATTAAATTAAAAAAATATTTACAAATACTATGATATTATTTGATATTTATAAAACTAAATCATTGCATAAATATTTTTATAAAAAATATCAAACGATGCCTGCGGGTATTCATTTTTTTAAAATATAAATTATACTTTTTGTATTTATTAATTTTTATTAATTCTAATTAAAAAATTAAAAAACAAATCTGCATAACACATCAGTACTCGGGCGATCGCATGGGTACTAATATGAGTATCGCATGAAATAAATATTTGTAATAATACTTACATAAAATATATTTATTTATATTAATAATATTTATTTATAATATTAAAATAATATTTACAAATACTATGTTATTATTTAATATTTATAAAACTAAATCATTGCGTAAATATTTCTATAAAATATACCAACCAATGTCTGTGGGTATTGATTCTATTTTTTAAAATATAAATTATATTTTTTTATATTTACTGATTTTTATTAATTATATATTTTTTAAAATTTTTAATGGAAACAAATGCGCGTCACCGACGGGTACCCGTGTGAACGCATGGGTATCATATTAATTTTTAGTAAATAAGAAATTTACTAATTTTTATTATATTTTTTTTTTCAAATTTTAAATATAAATAAATATATTCTAAGAACAAATACATTATGAAAACAAATACATTCTAAGAACAAATGCGTGTCACCGACGTGCACCCGTGCGGACGCACGGGTATCATACTAGTTGAGTTGAAGAGAGAAAACATAGAGTCTAAATGAGACTCGTTCCCTCTGTCTCTTTGTTTATTCCAGCACATGCTGGCGTGGGTGGTTGGCGCAATGGGAGGATGACACTTGTCCCTCCCTATGACAAGTGTCATCAATAGGGGCTCCCTCCTCGTAATCCTATATGTGTGTCCTTCATCTTTACTATGCATCCTCATTTTCTCCACCGTCTGATTAAGAGTCAGTCTTTGACTCTCTAAACCCAACACACCAGATTTCTCCATCAGTCAATCAAGGTTGACTAGGGTTCATGGTGAACCCCCTCCCAGCGTGGGCTGTTTAACAATGGGCCTAGGGAAATTCATAAACACCCCCCCCCCCCCCAATTTCTTATCAACATTCCTGGCTCATCCCTTTTTGTTTTGTTTTTTTAGTTTTATATTTCTTTTTAATATTAGAAAATCTAAAAACAATTTATTAACCAATTACTTTTTCTTAAAAAAACCTTAAAATATATTTACCAATTTAATTTTTATTAATTTTATTAAAATTATTTATTTAATATTAACTAATTATTTTATTGATTAGTTTTATTAAATATTTGATTTTAATTTAATTAATTGTATTAATCTAATTTCTCTAATCCTAAAAATTCAAAAATACTTTTCTAATTAATTTCTAAATCCGTCTCCTTTAATTAAATTTCTAATTAATTTTATTAAACTACTTTATTTAATACTAATTAACTTTAGTAGTTAATTTTATTAAATATTTTAGTTTAATTTGATAAATTACTTGATTTTCACCATTTTTCTCTAAAATTCTAAACATGATTAACTTAATTTAGATATTTCCCCTTCTTTAGCTAACTTTAGGAATTTAGGATTTTAGTTATACTAACATGTTTGATTATTTTCTTCCCCACTTTGTTTGGTTTATGATCTTTGTGTGGTGTTTACACTTTTCTCTTATGGATTATTATCATGCCTTGATTATATATATGGCATTCATCATATGCTTGTCCAACCCTTTTCAAACTAATACCTTGGCTTAATGTCAAGCCCTTTTCAAACACCTTGTAAGTCGATTGTTTTCACGATCGCCATCAACCTCACATAGCCTCCTCTTGGGCTTTATACAACGATACTTGTTGCACCTTCTACACTTTTGTTTGCATGCATATGTGTTATTGTCTTACTTTAATTGTGGCTTGATTATTCCCATTTAAGTAAGTGTATCCCTCTCCCATAAGATTAAAATCAACCATTTTTCAAAAGAACAAGAAATCTTGATCCAACGTTAAGCAATTTTCAAAACAAACTCAATTAATCATTAACCAATCCTTAAGCACACTTGATCCACCTATCAAGTCCCTTTACCTCTTGTAAGTCGAGCGTTTTTGCCTCACCATCAACCTTACCTTGAACCATTAGAACCTCTTTACCACTTAGTTCAAACTCTTTCGTACACAAATTCAAACCTCGATTCACATCGAGTATCTTTGCAAATCAAACCAATACATCTAACAATTCTTCAACATTATTTCATAAGAAGGTGATGTGAGGGTGGTCGAGTCTTCGATCCTTCTCCTCAATTGTTTGGGTGCGAGTTCTCTTACTCGTGTGTGGACAATTGACACCTCTAAAACACTTGTAACTCGATAACATTCAAACCCTTTTTTAAAGCACTCATTAAAACACTTAATCCTTATCTAAACACATTTTCACTAAGGGTGAAGTGAGGGTGGTGTAGGCTGCTAATTTCGACGTCTGGATTTTGTTCAAAAAATAAGTTTAAAGATCTGTCAGGATACTTTTTCGACAGGAATATGTTTTTGAAAGAGGTCAGTCGAAGGCCAATATTAATTGGAGAAGCATATTTGGAGATTTTTCTAAGTATTAGAAATATTTCGACGGATTGGTGATGAGGCTACTTTCGACGGATGTTTTGAAATTTGAATTTAGAAGGGAGTTCCGTTTTGAAAAAGGACGCGTGGAATATATTTACTTGACGAATGCATGCAAATTGCCATTTGTCATCATTAAGAGAAATAGTTGTTATTGACAGTTATTTCGATTGTATATAAATAGGGAGTCCTAGCGTTAGATTTTCGTGTGTGTTCAAAATTTGTACAAGTCACTCAAGAAATACTCAAAGTAACCGTGTGAGAAAAAAAAGTAGTTACTGAGAAAATGTACGTTTGAGAAACACCAGTTTTATTCCTTGTATTTTAATGAAATCTTAAGTTATTCATTTACAATTCCTTTTCATTTCCGTACTTTTATTCTTGCAATTTACTTACATTTTGCCATTTCTTTCAAGAACCAAAGTCTTTATTTTTAGTAAAAAAAAAACTAGTTGATGAAAACAATGATGAATCCAATAAACAAAAGGTTTTTTTCACACAAATTGTCAATATTGTTAAAGCACATTGTCCTAGGATTTGTTTGATCGGTCCTGTAAGCAAACTAATTTTTCATAAATTAGGAGATCAGCGGTTGTTTGCAAATTTTCCAAGCAAACAAATTGGCACGCCCAGTGGGACATTGTGCTATTAACATTTGAAAACCTTTATTTTACACTTTACTCGTACAAAATTTTCTTCGTTTTTGTTGCATGAGACTAAGAAGTGGTAAGATAGCCATAAATAACGAAGAAATACCCAGAAGGAGACGAGTACGCAGAATGGCGAATCCAAATCCGCCTAACAATCAGAATTCTACGAATAATGAAGTACCACCCCCTAATCCTTCGACTGGGGGCAATACGGCCTCAATATCAGTATCAGAGGTTATACCATCAACAGCGGGTTAGACACCTGCGCATTCAATTCCCCAGAATGTGCCTAGCTTTTCAACTATGGGACCCCAAATGCCTCAAATGACTCATCCCCCTTCAGGGAATATGTACAGACCTTTTATATCTGGTTTTTCGATGCCTCTAAATCGAGAACAACCATATGGAATGCCAACTTCAGTGATGGCGAGTTTATAAAATGCGTCATCAGTGTTTACGGATCCAACGATGAACGTAACTTCGCCTTTGCAAGGGTCCGGTTCTGGTGTGAACCATATGGGTAGAATTAGCCAGCCTTTAGGAGCGGGATATCAAACTTATATGCCAAATATTACCAATAATTCTGCACAAGTTATTAGGCAACAAATGGATGAGAGTAACCATGATATGGTCCAGATGTTAGCCCAACAGATGGGGGCTATATTTAACCCTTTGATCCAAAACACAACACAAACGAATCAACAATTGGCAGCACAGATGACGCGCATTGCTGATTTCTTTGGTGTCCCCTAACCTCCCCCAAGGGAACAGGTAGTTCAGAACCCAAGGGTAGCCGTCGAAGAAGAACCTACCATAAACCAAAGGCAACCAAACATCCCTCAGGCGGACGTTTTGAACCAAGGAGGGGCAGTCGAACCACCTGGGGTCGAAATCCCTGTTCAACAGGAACCAAGAGTATTGCTAGTAAACCAAAACCAAAATGCTGACAATATTATACAACAAATGCATTGTAATGATATGCCGACAGAGAACAATTTGGCTGTCATGGTCGAAAGGATTATGGCGCGAAATGGGATGAATGTAGGATTACAAAGGCCCAGTTATACCTCCCCTTTGTCGGAATATATTTTGCAGCAAGAATTACCCCATAGATGGAAAGTCCCCAAGTTTACAAAATTTTCAGAGGATACCAGTGAATCGACGGTCGAACATGTGGCACGGTACCTAATTGAAGCAGGTGAGATAACACACAATGAGAATTTGAGAATAAAATATTTCCCTAGTTCCCTAACGAAGAATGCTTTTACTTAATTCACCACGTTGCCCGTGAATTCGATACATACCTGGACCCAGTTGGAGAGATTGTTCCATGAACAATTCTACATGGGACAAACGAAGATAAGTCTGGAAGAATTGGCTAGTGTCAAGAGAAAGTTCTCAGAGCCAATTGATGATTATTTGAATAGGTTTAGATTGCTCAAGACAAGGTGTTTCACACAAGTGCCTGAACATGAGTTAGTCAAAATGGCTGCTGGTGGCCTTGACTATTCAATCAGAAAGAAATTAGATACCCAGTACCTAAGAGACATGGCCCAATTGGCTGATAGGTTAGACAGGTCGAACGATTAACAGCCAAAAAAGCTAGGGCTAATAAAAATAAGAGAGAAAGGGTAACATATGTCGGAGTTTGTGAGGATGATGACGAAGATGAATCATCAAATTTCGACGAACAAGAGGTTGATTTGGCAGAACTAAAACAGGGGCCACCATATGCGTGTAAAGTCTTAACTCCGTCGAATGGGAAAAACCCAGTCGAATCGGAAAAGAATGATAAATTCCCCAAAAGAACTTATACGTTCGACGTCACAAAGTGTGACGAAATATTTGATTTATTAGTCAATGATGGCCAAATGATAATGCCTCCTGGTACTAAAGTGTCTCCTTTAGAACAACAAAAAAAGAGAGGTTTTTGTAAGTACCATAATTTTTTGGATCATAAAACGTCTCAATGTTTCCTTTTCAGGGATCTCGTGCAGAATGCAATCAGAGATGGAAGACTCAAATTCGGCGACAAGTCGAAATCCCAGGCGAAGGTGGATTCAAACTCTTTGCAAGTGGTAGAGGCCCACTATGTTGAGCCATCCTCGGTGAACATGTTCGAGGTTACTGAAGGCTTCGACAACAATGTGAACATGATTGAGGCTACTGATGGCTTCGACAACAACGTGAATATGGTGGAGGTTGCTGAGGATCCCGCCAACAAAGGTGACATGGTCGAAGTTACAACTGACTTTGTAAACCAGGTTGTGATGGTTAAGGTTACTGAAGACCTTGATGCAAAGATCATTGAGAACTACATTGCTGAGGAGGCCACTGAGGGCGTCAACAACTAGACTACTGACGATTTCGTCCAAACCAACAACGGAACTACTGACGGTTTCGTCCAAACTAACAACGAAACTACTGACGGTTTCGTCCAAATCAACAATAAGACCACTGATGGTTTCACCCAGATTAACAAAGGAACTACTGAGAGTTCTTACAAACAAGCTGCTGTTGGTATTCTCCGAAGGACCATGGAGGATCCAAAAGGCAAAGCTGTCAGATTCGCCAGCCCACAGATTACCAGGAGTCCACTCCCAAAGGTGCTAACGAAGAAGATCTCTGAGGACTTCAATCGAATGAAGAAGGAACATGAGGTCAATGAAGGCCTCAATTTGAAGTTGAATAAATTAAGCATAGATATAGAGACACATGCCAATGTAAACATGGTCGAAGTGGCTCAGAGCATGCCAATGCAAGTCGACGAAGAACGTCGACGTGAGGAGTACCATAAAACAGCGTATCCCAAGGAGGAAGAGAATCTGGCAGATTTCATACATAGATCCCAGAGGAAAAGATCTGAGGTAATGCTTTGCCCTCGTTGCAGTGTTGTCTTCGACAAGAAGGCTGCACAAAACTTAGAGGGAGTGGAAAGAGCAAAAAGAAGGGGAAATTGGAGACCTTATGGAGAGAGATTCGACCCTAGAAGAGGGGACCAAAACAGAGAGAGGTTAGGGGGAAGATTCCCTAACACATTCAAACCTACAAATAAAGCGCCAGACGACAGGTGGGTGAATCCAATCCGACAAGCCGAAGGACGAGGAAAATGGAAGGATTTCGAAGTGCAGCGAGGATCTTCCATATCATACAGAAAGGAATTCCAAAAATCGAAAAAGGTGACTTACCCTTCTGAGAATTATAAGGGCAAGAATCCTATGACGAAGTCACAATGGAGAAGGTACCAACGTCGAAAGAAGGCTGAGAAGGAGGCTGCAGGAAAAGACAAGCCAGAAACCAGCAGCAATGTTTAAACTTTGACTCAGAAGGAAGAAGTAAAGGTTGAGAAGCCACCTATTGCTCCAGTACAAGCAGCGTCAAAGGAGGAAGTAACCAAGGATGATGAAATGACAGACGATTTTAACTCAGAGTCAGAGACATCATTCGACGTAACATGTAACGTCGTTTCAGTGCTCCCTATGGAGTATGATCAAATAATGGAAGTCGAAGAGGAAGAGGAAGCTTTGGAGGTCGAAACGGCCAGACATAGGCCCGTTTGCTACTATATCATGAACAATGGATGCATTGAAGAACAAAACACATTTTTCAAAAGGCCAGATGACTCAATGAGGAACCACTTGAAACCCCTATTTATAAAAGGAAAAATGAGTAACATAGGGGTGAATAAAATTTTGGTCGATGGAGGAGTGACTATCAACTTGATGCCGCATTATATGCTTAAGAAAATTGGAAAAGATGATTTCGACACCAAACCTCATAACATGGTGTTGTCGAATTATGAGGGGAAAGTAGGAACCACTATGGGGGTGATACAAGTAGATCTAACTATCGGAACCATCACGAGGCCGACAATGTTTATGGTGATTGCGTCAAAAGCAAATTATAACCTTCTCTTAGGCAGGGAGTGGATACACGGCATTGGTGTCGTCCCTTCGTCAATGCATCAACGAATAACCATTTGGCGCGCAGATGGAATTGTTGAAAATATAGAGGCTGACCAGAGTTACTTTTTGGCTGAAGTAAACCAGGTTGATAGGCGTAGCTTCGACAGGAATCTAGCTCACATAGCTCCTTGCAGTCCAACAACCTTCGACATGACGCCAACTGACAACGCTTTCTGTTCACTATACCTTCATCCAACCCACGGGTTTGAGTGGGATAGAGAAGTAGTTGGCGAAGAAGAATACATTTTTGGAACCTCACACATTCAGCCAACTGGCTGGGGCAGCGAATTTAGTGACAATGAGTGAGTCACTATTTCTCGAAAAGATCGCGGCTTATATAGCCGAGAATAAACTCAAAGCGGCCTTAGAGGCCAAAGTAAAGTACATGGCTGTCGAAGCCAGCAAAATCGAAGCAGATCAACAAGGTTTTGGAAAAGATGTTAATATGGATCCACCGGATAAAGATCTAGGAGATTTGCAAAACCAGAGGCTCGACGTAATTTATGACGATGAGCCATTGGGCTTTGAGAAGGATCCATTAGCAGCAAACATCAAGATGATGGCACAGGATCCACTCGAAGAAATCGACTTGGGATTGGGGGCAGAGAAAATACCAACCTATATCAGTGCGAAAGTGAGCCCTCAACTCAAGGTCGAAATAGTCCAGTTGCTGAAGGAATTCAAGGATTGTTTCGCATGGGACTACAACGACATGCTCGGGCTGGATAGGAGTCTGGTCGAATTAAGGTTGCCAACAAAACCTGGGAGGAAACCTGTTAAGCAAACTCTAAGGAGATTCGCCCTAGAAATCCTCTCAAAGATTAAAGAAGAAGTCGAAAGACTCCTCAAATGCAAGTTCATCCGTCCAACCAGGTATGTCGAATGGATTGCTAACATAGTTCCTATAATAAAGAAAATGGCAAATTAAGGGTATATATTGATTTTCGAGATTTGAATTCTGCTACCCCAAAGGATCAATATCCTATGCCAGTGGCGGAAATGCTCGTCGATTCTGCCGCAGGCCATGAGTACCTCAGTATGCTTGATGGGTACTCTGGTTATATAACCAAATTTTTATTGCTGAGGAGGATGTTCCAAAAACGGCGTTTCGATGCCCTGGAGCCTTAGGCACCTACGAATGGGTGGTAATGCCTTTTGGCTTAAAGAATGCTGGGGCAACGTACCAGCTAGCGATGAATTCGATTTTTCACGATTTCATTGAGGATTTTATGCAGATTTATATTGACGATATTGTTATTAAGTCTGTTTCAGGAAAAAGTCATATAGACCACCTTCGACAGTCCTTTGAACGGATGAGGAAGTTTGGTCTGAAGATGAATCCTCTCAAATGTGTGTTCTGTGTGCAGGCGGGAGACTTCCTAGGCTTTGTGGCCACAAGAAAGGGATCGAAATTAACCAAAACAAGGCCAAGGCAATAATGGAGGCAAAAACGCCATCTACAAAGAAGAAATTGCAGTCTCTACTTAGCAAGATCAACTTTCTCAGAAGGTTCATCTCCAACCTCAGTGGGAAGACGCAAGCCTTTTCCCCTCTACTTCGACTGAAGAAGGAAGACTTCGAATGGGGGCAAGAGCAGCAGAATGCCTTCGACAAGATCAAGGAATACCTGGCGGATCCTCCAATTTTAATGTCACCTTGTAGAAGTAGGAGTATGACGCTGTACATATCTACGTCGGACAAGACATTAGGGAGCATGTTGGCTCAAGAGGATGAGAATGGT
Organism: Lathyrus tuberosus; assembly: GCA_022829125.1. NCBI lineage: Eukaryota > Viridiplantae > Streptophyta > Magnoliopsida > Fabales > Fabaceae > Lathyrus > Lathyrus tuberosus. The sequence goes on along the minus strand of JALAZF010000266.1, from coordinate 268,634 downwards.
GTCGAAAGAGCCATTTACTACCTCAGTAGGGTCTTGAACGATGCGAAAACTATATATAGTGTAATTGAAAAATTGTGTTTATGTTTATACTTTTCATGTATGAAATTGAAGCACTATATAAAACCAGTTGATGTTTACGTTTCTTCTCATTTCGATGTTATCAAATATATGTTATCTAAACCAATCTTGCACAGTCGAATTGGAAAGTGGGCATTAGCATTAACTGAGTATTCTTTGACATATATACCTTTAAAGGCTGTCAAAGGACAAGTGGTGGCTGATTTCATAGTCGACCACGCCATAAATGAAAAGTCTTTGGACTACATAGAAATAGAACCATGGAAGTTGTACTTCGACGGTTCTAGTCATAAAAATGGAACTGGAATAGAAGTGCTAATTATTTCTCCTAACAAAATTCCAAAAAAATTTAAGTACAAAGTCGAAGGCCTATGCTCAAACAATGAGGCAGAATATGAGGCTTTGATAGCAGGACTTTAAATTTTGTTGGAATTGGGGGCAACTCGGGTCGAAATAATGGGCGACTCTGAGTTAGTCATAAAGCAGATAACAAAGGAGTACAAGTGTGTTAAAGAGAATTTAATCATGTACTTTGTAATAGCTAATCGACTCTTAAAAAGATTCGATATGGTTACGATTCGACATATCCCTCAAATAGAAAATCAGGAAGCAAATGATTTAGTGCAGATAGCTTCTGGATACAAAGTGTCGAAGGAGAAGTTGCAGAAAGCCATTGAAGTTAGAGGAAGGGTCGTGTCAGCTAGATTATCCCCATCATATTTGGAGACGATAAAGCTTGGATATGTTGACGAAGACAATTTTGAAATTTTTAACATAGATAATTCAATGATTGGAGATTGGAGGAAGCCTATAATAGATTACCTGTAAAATCCAACAGGACCGGTCGAACGAAAAATCAGGTATCGAGCTTTGAGTTATGTGATTTTGGGGAATGAACTATTTAAGAAAACTCCGGAAGGGATATTACTTAAGTGTTTAGGAGAATATGAGGCATACATAACTTTGTCGAATGTACACAGTAGGGCGTGTGATGCGCATCAAACAGGCCATAAGATGAAGTGGTTATTATTCCGACAAGGAATGTATTGGCCAACTATGTTAAAAGATTGCGTCGAATTCGCGAAAGGATGCCAAGAGTGCCAGATACACGCAGGGATACCACATGTTCCTGTAAGTGAGTTACATTCTATAATAAAGCCTTGGCCCTTTAGAGGTTGGGCTTTGGACTTGATTGGAGAAATTCGGCTGGCCTCTTCAAAAAGCCAGAAGTTTATTTTGATTGGGATCGATTATTTTACAAAATGGATCGAAGCTATACCTTTGGTAAATGTGGATCAAGAAGCAGTAATCGAATTCATTCGAAAGCACATCATTTACAGGTTTGGCATCCCAGAGACAATAACAACGGATCAAGGATCTGTTTTCACTGGTAAAAATATGCAAGCATTCGCGAAGGAAATGGGTTTCAAACTTCTCACATCAACGCCTTACTACGCTCAAGCCAACGGTCAGGTCGAAGCCGCAAACAAGGTTATAATTGGTTTAATAAAGAAACACGTGGGAAAAAAACCAAATAATTGGCACAAAACTTTGTACCAAATTCTATGGGCTTGTCGAACCTCTCCTAAGGAAGCTACAAATGCTACATCCTTTCGACTAACGTATGGCCATGATGCGGTCTTACCGGTCGAGATATACTTGCAGTCAACAAGAGTTCAAAGACATCATGAAATTCCATCAGATGCATATTGGAATATGATGGTAGATGAACTAGTGGATTTATATGAAGAGAGATTAAACGCGTTAGATTTATTGAAAAGGCAAAAGGAAAGAGTGGAGAAATCCTACAATAAAAGAGTAAAAGGTAAAGCCTTTTTTATTGGTGACCTTGTGTGGAAAGTGATTCTTCCTAGGGATCGAAAAGATAGACTTATGGGAAAATGGTCCCCTAAGTGGGAAGGACCTTTTCAAATCACCAACGTGTTTTCCAATGGCGCGTATGAAGTCGAAGAATTAGATAAAGATAAGAGAATACTGAAAATAAATGGGAAGTATTTGAAAAAATATAAACCCATATTGCAGGAAGTTAAAATAGAAATCAAATAATTTTATAAAAGAAATAACTAAATTGGTAAAATTTGCCAAACAAATGGCTTAAATGTCATTACAAAAGAAACACGCCTCAAAGGACCAAGCAACATTACAAAATCAAACAGGGAAAGATTTCTTTAACTTGTCAAACTTGGATCGTTGGATTTGAAGTCGACGCTCGCAGAGGGCCTTGCTGGTCGAAATCTCTTCAATCTCCTTGCCTAACTTCTGGGCCCGTTCAACATGATGCACTCCAACTTCAGTCTCTTTGGCTATTTCATCTTGATTGACTTGTTGGAGTTCTTCTTTGCGTTTCTTGGCCTGAGAAATTTTGCTTTGAAGAGCAGCAATTTGTTTCTCCCATTTGAGGATGTTTTCGTCACAGCTGGCAACCTCTTTTTGATTTTGTTCAGAAGCCTTTTCCAGTTCAGTTACCTTGTTAGTAGAACTTGTAGCAGCATCCCATTCAGCAAGTTGTGTTTCTGACTTGTTCTCAAGCTTTTTCGAGTAGTCTCTAAGACGGTTAAAATCTGTCGCTACGAGGTCAATGAGAGTAGTCAAGTCTATAACAACATCAGTCACTTCAAGGGGAGCCTCCAGGACGTTGATTTGTTTCAAGATCTTTTTCAGGTCGAAGTGGGCAGATGAATCTTTCTCTAGAAGTTGAAACAAATCAATATTGAGGATTCTCTGCCGAATTTGGGCCATCACTTCGTCCATGGATTTTGCGACAGAAATGGTCCCTGAAGTAGTCGAACTACTAGTGGTTGTATCAACAAAGTTATAACGGGTGCTAAGCATGACTTTCAGATATTCCAATGGTCTTTGCACCTTCAGATTCTCAAGTTCTTCATGAGAAAGGCTGGTCGAAGTTGTGTTGGCTGAACCAACTCTTGGATGATCAGCAGGATTTTGCTTGTCGCTTTCTTTCTCCTCGTCAGCAGCAGTCTTTGGAGTGGTTTCCTTTTCGCCTTCACTCCTTTCTCCCTCTTCTTCATCCACTTCGACTTCCCCATCTTTATCTTTGTCAGCATCCTTTAAGTTGATGAGGGAATTATCTTCAGGATCACTTGCTGTTGTGAGTGCTGCATTAGGCATCGCAGTATCTCCACCACCGTCAACTAAGTTATCATCCTCAGGACCAGTTTCTTCTGCAATTACGTCTTGAAGTTTTCTAGAGACGGCGGTGGGCTGATTCACTTCAGTGGCTGACTCCTTAGTCGAATCTTTAGGGGAAGGTTTTGAGGCACTTGTGGGCTTGTAAGTGGGATCGCTGCTAGTCTTTGGAAGAATTTGAACAATAGGATGCCCATGGGTGTCGACAAGGACCTACAAGACAAATAAGTCAGCAAATTTGTCATAAGGGAAAACACCTTTAACATGTCGAATTTGAAAACTTACCTTGGGAATTTCAGTCTTAAGACTGGAACTCTCACTTTCTGCTGAAGCTGTGGTCACTTGCTCGACTTGAGTTTTGCGAGGAGTTATCTCCAATATCCTGGAAGCAGAGGTTTTTTGTTGTTGAGGCTTCGTTGGTTTCTTCTTTTTTCTTGAGGGTTTAACTTGATCAGGAGATTCGTCACCAGATTCAATGACAGAAGTTTCAGGTTCTTTTTCCTTTCTTTTCTTTGGCGTTGAAGGAGGTCTCCGACTTCCCTGAAAAATAGCAAAAGATTTCATTAGTATTTCAGAAAATAATAGTAAATAAGTATTGATCGAAAAACAAGGCAAAATAATACCTTCGCCAAAGGTTTCTGGGTAGTGGTTTTTGGGGCTTCCACGTCCTCTGCAGTTGACGTTTCGACGGCAGCTGACTTCTTGGCAGGAATTTTTGTGGCTAAGAAAAAAGGAAAAAGTTAAATACAGGTCGAAAGATACATATATGTGCAAATGAAAAGAAGTGGTGTCGAGTATCTTCCTATTCCACACCTTCATATATAGGAGTTTCCACGCGAACGTGTTCTATGCTAATATAAAGGTGGCCTTTGAAATTGTCCAAGGTATACTTAGTCGGAACCACTCGCTTAGCACGTTTTTGATATTCCTGGCGAAGAAGTTTCATGGAATCCCCACAAGTGAACCAATCTGGAAATGGAGGACTAAAAGCCACACCAAACTCAGCAGATGGTAGAGGAGGAAATTTTGGTGAATAAAGGTTAAAAGCTATCTCATAGCGTTGTCCTGGTCAAACGTATGAGGGTAGTTTTAACTCATCCAATTTTCTGGTAAATTTTTCTTTCAAAGTAACAACTGCTTCGCTTATGGTTCGACTAAGTTCGTTGGGCCTGTAGGTAGTTACAAAGTATTCCTGGAATGCTTGGATTTCTTGGACGTGTCTTGAAGTACCTTTCTTCGTTTTATCTTGCACAAGGGCGAAATCTCTGGTTAGTTGGATGGTGAAAGAAGGCACGTCGAAAAATTGAGAATCATAGTAAGCCCTCCATCATTCGTCAAACTCTTGAGTACAGAGGAAGCTGGGTTTAAAGGGCACTGGTTGAATTTCGAACAGGTTCGAATACTTTGCCAGTAACCCAGAACACTCATCTTCGGTGTGGGTCATGTTGTAGTGAATTAAAGAGCCTTTCCTTAAGAAGAAGGGTTTTGGTTTTATTTGTATTAACCCAAACTGTCGAGAGACCAGATTGGGTTGGTAGTTAACAAGGGAGACCTTCAGCTTTAAGGGAGCGAGTATGGAAACTAAAAGTCTAGGGGTGAGAAAAGATTCCCAGACATTAAGAAATTCATCTTCTAGAGCTTTCGACTCTAATGGAAGTTTCCTGGTGAGCCACTATGGTCCAATTTTTCTGTCAGCGAAAGGAGCCATGTTGGGAGTGAAGTTATGACGTTTAGCAAACATCATACCATAACTAGTAAAAGTTTGTTGAAGGCTCAGACCTTCATCATTGGATGTTAACTGCGCCAGTCTCGTTCCTTCGACTCTTCTGTCCTTCAGAGCAGTTTCGTCCACAGTTTGCTTGTTGGGTAAGGAAGCTTCAAAGGTGGCATTAAGCCACAGTTGTAAGAGCCAAAATGGTCCTGACAGCAGTAGACTCCCTTTGTCCTTTATATTCTTCAGGAAAGTAACCCCTTCGCCAAGAGATTCGTATAGATTCGCCAAAATCATCTCACTGAGGCACAATTGATGTCCAACATGAAGCTGATTTGCTATGGTAATATAACGTTTCGCCACTTCAAGGGATCTAGAGCAGAAAACACATCTCGACTGCCAGAGGACTAAGAAGGTTACATGCTCTTGATCAGAGATTTCTTTAGTTTCTTTGTCATGGTAATTGGCAATATAGGCTGTGAAGGTGGCCTTATTGGTGTCGAAGCCTATGGAGTCGTTAGACAGTAGGGTAGGATCATAATCTACTCCTAGTAGGCTAAGGCCAGTTATGGCAGCTACGTCGAAAAGAGTGGGGGTGATAATTCCACAAGGAAGGTGGAAATTGTTATAAGTACTGTCCCAAAAGTAAAGGGAAGCTAACAACATAGAGGGACATTATCCTGGTCCTACTTTCGACAACTGGATGAGGTCGAAAATACCCATAGATTTCCAAGTATCAGCTTTGACTGCCTCTATTTTCTTTAGCCAAGCCAGATAATCAGATGGGTCTTTCGATAAAGGACGAGACCTAAAAATTCTAAAGTTGTTCATGTATTCTAAGTTTATGACTTCCTCAGAGGGAGATCCTTGGCCATTGACTTTGGATTTTTCGTCTATGATTTTCTCCTTATCAGTTCTAGGCCTAACCCCGTTAGCTATGGGTTTGTAACGGTGGTAAGCTAGAAATAATTCTCTTACTTTTACAGGATCTAAAGATAAATCAGGTAAAGGTCCTAGTATTGCGTGAGATTTACCAGAAATTAAAATAGGAATTAGTACCTGGGACTGGTAAATACGTCGTTTCTCCTCTTCATTTGGAGGCTCTGGTACATACTGTTGGTTCCCCACCACCTTTGGCCCAAGGATCTTGTGGACAGGTGGTAAGTTTTTGGATTTTTTGGAATCTTTACTTGTGATTTGGGGAGCAGCGGAAGATGCCATGGTTGATTGCAGAAGAAAATACAGAGGAAATGAAGAAGATGAAGTTGAAGAAAGTTCGTGCTTAAAGAAAAGGAGAGTGAAAAGTGAAAAAAGAAGTTTTTTCAACTTATTTATAGGAAGAAAAGAGACTGAAGCGGTTGAGATTCAGAATTTCTTTCCATTTAATGGAAAGATAGTGGAAAAAGTATGGGACACGTGGCCGTTATGAGTGGATGGTTCAGGCGGTGGCAATTAAATTTTTGACCCAAGATCTGCTAGGGACTAGGGTAGTGATGATGAAAAATCTTAAAACGTGGACTGAAGAGACGTTTTAGGTAAAGTGCAATGATGACTCTGACGTTACAAATGTCTAGTCATGTGAACAGTCATACGTCGAATTATTGAAGGCGTCGAATTTTATTGGCAAAAAATGTTTTTCTCCCTTTGTCGAAAATGCATTTTCTGGGGGGCAATTTGTAGGCTGCTAATTTCGACGCCTGGATTTTGTTCAGAAATAAGTTTAAAGATCTGCCAGGATACTTTTTCGACAGGAATATGTTTTTGAAAGAGGTTAGTCGAAGGCCAACATTAATTGGAGAAGCTTATTTGAAGATTTTTCTAAGTATTAGAAATGTTTCGACGGATTGGTGATGAGGCTACTTTCGACAGATGTTTTGAAATTTGAATTTAGGAGGGAGTTCCGTTTTGAAAAAGGACGCGTGGAATATCTTTACTTGACGAATGCATGCAGATTGCCATTTGTCATCATTAGGAGAAATAGCTGTTATTGACAGTTATTTCGATCGTATATAAATAGGGAGTCCTAGCATTGGATTTCCGTGTGTGTTCAAAATTTGTACAAGTCACTCAAGAATTACTCAAAGTAACCGTGTGAGAGAAAAAAGTGGTTACTGGGAAAATGTACGTTTGAGAAACACCAGTTTTATTCCTTGCATTTTAATGAAATCTTAAGTTATTCATTTACAATTCCTTTTCATTTTCGTACTTTTATTCTTGCAATTTACTTACATTTCGCCATTTCTTTCAAGAACCAAAGTCTTTATTTTTAGTAAAAAAAAACTAGTTGATGAAAACAATGATGAATCCAATAAACAAAAGGTTTTTCACACAAATTGTCAAGATTGTTAAAGCACATTGTCCTAAGATTTGTTTGATCGGTCCTGTAAGCAGACTAATTTTTCATAAATTAGGAGATCAGCGGTTGTTTGCAAATTTTTCAAGCAAACAGTTGCCAATTGCTGATAACTCTGATTCGTATTTTGAATCAATGGGTTAAATATTGTACCCATATGTTGTGTTAAAGTGTTTACCATATCATAGTTACTCTCGTCTATCTGTTGCCTTATTGCCATGACATAATTTGTTGTCAATGCCGACATCGCTTGGTAGCCAAATCTCATTCCCATATGGGGTAACATATTTCTACCATGGTTGCTTATGGCTGAACCAGATGCCATAATGGTTGAAAACATATTTGCAGCATTATCTACAAATGTTGAAGGGTTATTCTGTAAACTTGCCATAACTGTTGTTAGCATTCCAAAGGGTTGTTTACGCCCTGGAATTGGCATTGTGAAATTTATGGAAAAATGCCTAAAATCCGTTGCCATAACTGGTCTAAGAGTCACTGGATGACTCTGGGGAATTGGGGACAAAACCGTCCCCTTAGGCGGAATCGTTGATGCCACCATGGTGGATGACATCGCCGTCACACTAGTGGTTGAAGGAATAAGTTCAGTAACCATTGCAAAAACCGTTCTTGTCCCAACACTGTTAGAAGGTTAGTCTCTGTTATTATTTATAGGATTCACCATTTTCTAATGTATCTTCTAACAAGTTTCCTCACTTCTCTCTTTGTTATTTTACCGCACCTTAATCTCATGCATACTCGTACACAAAATGAAAATTTGAAGAAAACACACATAACAAATTATGAATTTAACACGAATACGTAAAAAAACACACAAACTGGTCCCACTGGGCGTGCCAATTTGTTTACTTTGAAATTCGGTAAACAAATACAAGTTTCTATTAATACTTAAGGGATCAAACTCGAAAATCTCTCGGACATGTTTGTGTGTGTATTACTTGTGAAAATCATAAAACTTGTCGAAGTTAAAGTAAACTTCTTAAAAATGTTTTGAAATGATTGCTTGTTGTGCTTAGTTGTGAATAAGGAAAATATTCAGAAAGCAAAAGGCTGAAATTAAAATGAAGAAAAGACTGTTGAAGTCGAAAGACAAAAATGCAGGGAAGGAAAAAAGGGTTGAAATTAAAGTGCGAGTAATGTAAATTGGCAAGAAAAGTAAAGGAAATAAAAAGACTTTAATGCATAAAAAGACGTTTAAAGTAAAACAGTTGGAAATGTATAAAAGGGTGGAACACATACATACATCTTTCCTCACTCGTTTCTCACAATGCATGTACTTTGAGTATTACAAAAATGTGTACAATTGCGGACCCCGTACAAAATGAACCTAAGTATCCTTATATACTACTATAAAATAACTGTCTAAGAATGATAGATCACTCCCATGGTGACACGTCCTAAGTTCATATAACGGTTTTCCCCGACACGTTCCCACGTTTTCTAAGTAACCGTCGACGCTGGCGTAGTTCCCGCCTTGTGATACCATTTAAATATCTTAACTGCTTTGCTGGGTGCCAAGAACTAGCTATCTCCGTCGAGGCCTTCGACGTCGACCATGTCAAGCTAGCATGCTCCATCGGATTCTCCATTGTAGTAGCATCCAAGTCAACATTGTTTCAATTATAGTGATGGACTCCACGTTTGGTAGCTGATTCGATATTACTTCCAATGTAGTAATGAACTTCACCTTAGCAAACACAACATATTATTCAATTTCACTAAGTCCCTAAGTTCCTCACCGCCTCTTTCAACCTTGCCACCTTCGACCAATATTACCTTATGTGACCTCTGACCTTGAGTTATATTGACCTTGTTGACTTACTCTATTTGGGCCTTCCACGTGGCGTATTTATGGCTATTCCCATGAGCACTTACCATTTATAGCCAAGTCGAAAATACAGTGTAACACCAGTTGGAGTGCTTCTTTTGTCAAAATTAATAGTTTTTGACAAAATTTAACAGAAATGACTAATGTGATTAACATAACATAATTTGAGAGATCTAAAACGAACATTTATTAAATAAAAAACGAAAGTGAAATTAAGAGACTTAAACCAATTTTCAATTAAAATTTAATAAAAAATAAATTAAAAAACTTGTAAATATTCACTATTTAACATGTTATTTAGAGAAAATAACAAAGTAATCTCCATCACCACCAAAATAAAATAAAGAAAAGAAAAAGGTCAAAGCCCTCGTAGCACCCCACGGAAAGAACCCTCTTCTCCTATTTTCTTACACTTTTTTTTTTCTCTGTCAAAGTTGCAAAATTTTCTTTCCAGGTATGCCCTCAAAACTTTCCCTTTCTAAATCTTCAATATCCATTAAATTTCCCATTATTTTTTATATATTTTTTTGCAAAAAATCCATTTTGTTCTGTTCTGCGAAAATTGTCTCAATCAAAAACCCTAGTTTTGTTTGTGCTTCAATATCCCTAATTTTCAACTATACAATTTGCTAAACGTGCTGTTCCGAAGCTAGGGAATAGCAAAATAGTGATCTGAATTTCTTCTCCGAAAAAAAACCCTAGCTTTTGGATCGCGCGTAGGAGCTCGAATTCCGAAACTTTTTTTTTGTTGCATTAGATTTGGTTTTGTAGATTCTTGAAATTGCTTGGATTTGGTGATAAAATTGAGATCTTTCAGCGATTCAGCTGGTGGGTTGGCTCTTTAACTTTTGCCCCTTTCATTTTGCTGCCATTTTAGCTCCATTAGGGAAGATTAGTTACAAATGACATCATTTCTATTACAATGTATCATGTATTACTTGAAGATACGATTTTGGTTACTCTAAAATGATTGCCACAAACCTTCAAGTGGCATTTCATATAGTTGTAGCTGTTTTTTTTATCTTTCTTTGTGGGTTATCGTTGAACTTCGTCGTGTGATGACATTTTAATTCTAATGGAATGTTTCCGTTTGCAATGGTGAAATTCTGTTTCAATGTCTATAGTTTTATTCACTTGTATAATTGGTGGGATCATGTTTGTGTTAGTTGATAGGGAAAGATGCATTTGTATTAAAGTGGATTCAGCGCGGGCAAGAGTTTGGGATCTCATTTTCTTTTATTTCCCACTTTTCAGAATAGTTTTTATTCATTGTATTTCAAGTAAACTATTTAGACTAGAGTATATTTTTTATTTTATTTGTTAGAACATGGTCATTGCCTCTGAGTTGCACTCTTCTGATGCAAACTTGGTGTTTCTTGATAGTTCTCTTAGGGTGATTTCATTGGAAATTTTATTTATAGATTGCCACTCTTTCTGTGATGCAGGTCAGAATAGTAGCGCTCTACATTTCACGTTGGGGCCCACAAATTGGGTCTCAAGATCAAGGTATATAGTTTTTGGGGCATTAGGATATCTGTACTTTTTTTTAAGAAGCTGAGGGCAGTTCAATGAGGCATAGATTTGGCAAGTTGGTTGTTTGCTGTAATTATTATATTTTATGTGCCTTTTTTTAATTCCCTCTGCTACAGCTTTTCATTGTATTTTTAGCTTCTTATTTTCCTTGGTTGGAAATGGCACAGATGATATTTTCAATGAAGCAGTTCAGCTAGCACTGCTGCTTGTAGTGGCTTGATGCTGAGGGCAGTATGCCGGTTATAGTTGGGGGGAAATGCAAAGGTATCATGCTGGCAGCTGCACTAGTGCAGTTAATAACAGTTCAATTGGTGGGCCATCGGCTAGGGACCTTGGAAGACTTGATTCATCTTCCTTGCCAACTAACTTTCCTGTAAGTTCAAGGTAAGATAATTTCTACTGACCCCGTCCTTTTAGAATCTTATTAAATTTTGATTGTGCCCGTTCATCGTGCTATAATGCACTGCCTATTATGAATTGTTGTGGTTGTGAATTGTGATACAGCTTCTCATGCTTCTGCGTCAGCTATTAACTTGCAATAGTGATTGATTTTCTTTACTTGATGTCATTCTGAACCTTGAAAGCTACTACAAAGATGATTCATTTTTCTCGAGTAATCATAATACTGTATTATTCTGTTCAAGTATCTATTACTGGATGAAACATTGTATATTTCTTCAATTATGTTGGTTCTGTATAATGGTTAAGTATCAAATCTATTTTCTTCTTCGGTTCTGTTATTTTTCAACAGTGCCTTAGTTTTTTAACTAGACATTGTTCACTATAATTTGTAGGAATAGTTCAAGTATTTATCCTCCCAGATTTGTTGATTAATAAGTGAAGAAAATGGGAGCACACATGGGATTTTCCTTCTTGAAATTCAATGCTTTATTATGCTGAATTTAATAAATTTTTCTGGCTGAATTAATTATCTTATGTCATAGAGATCTCTCTGAAGCATCTATATTTTTTTTTTTTTCATTTTAAAATTGAAAGTACTGTCTGAAATCGTGTTTTGACTTGAAAGTTAGGGGTAATGCTAATAGTCACATGATTTCCATATAAAATCAGACAATGGTAGCATTAGGGGTGTCAAAACGGGCCGCCCCGCCCCGCCCCGTCAAAAGTCCGCCAAAAAAAAGAGCGGGGCGGGCATGCACGCCAGGTGAAATGGCCATGAAATTCAAGCCCACCCTGCCAAGGTGGCGGGTTGGCGGGCGGCGGGCCGGCCCGCCTTCTTTTTTTTATAATTTTTCCCATTTTTTAAAATAAATTAAAATGCTTTGTTTTTTTACATTTCAATAAGAAAACATCAAGAAACATTTAGGTATCAAACCAACATTTAGATATACAAGTACAAATACAATACAACCATCAATAAGTTTTAACTTCCAGCCAACCAAAATAAATATCAAGTTCAACCTTCAAGCAACCATGAACTTTACCATCAAGCAACCAAAGTTTAAGTTCAACCAACCAAAATCATAATAAGTATTAAGTACTACACCAAAGTTTAAGTTAAACAAACCAAAACCATAATAATATTAATATTGCCTAACAAAACAAGAGTGAAGCATTCTAAAATTTAAATCCTAATCTAAGTAGTTATTTTTTATTTTCTTTTAACGGGCTGGCGGGCCAATCCCGCCCCATTTTGTATTTCGCCCGCGGGGTTTTTTGCTTTGGCGGGGCGGGCGAAATGGGTAGGCGGGCCCAAAATTCATGCCCAACCCGCCATTTTTTGGCGGGTGGCGGGCCGCCCCGACGGGCCCCGGCCCGTTTTGCCACCCCTAGGTAGCATGTTTGCAGGAGTTTTCATGTATGCATATATATATATAGTGTTATATTATTTGTTTATTCTATCATTTCAATAAACAAAAACCTTTTATTTTTTTAATTATTACCACTCTTTGTTTTTTCTTTTTGGTGAAACCACTTTTTGTTAATGTTGCTATTAACCCAAAGTATCATAGCTTCAAAATTGTGTTAAAGATGAAGGATGAAGCCCATTATTTGGGGTTGGGTGTTTTTTTTTCTTCTTTTCTTAAAACTATTTTTTTAATGATCTAAAATATAGTAGAGATTTTAAAACTGTTACTCATTTTTATAAATTATTTAATCGCCCAAACCCTGATGCTGTAACATAGGTTTGTGAAATTTTTATATCATGAATAAGGAAGTTAAATTTCGAGTTAACCATCAGTTAGTAAAATTTGTGGTCTCACTTTATGTTAACGTTGCATTTCAAATATTCCTTTAGTGTAATATAGAAAATTTGTATCAGCTGTTTCAGTTTTGAAGAGTTCGTTTAATTTGGCACTGTGTAATAAAATAGTCTGTGTGCGAGTACTATATTGTTATGCTGAATCAATTATCTGATGCTGTTAATCACTTTCGACACAATGGTTTTTGTGATTTCAGGCGACAACCACCACCACCACCACCGCCACCATTTAACCTGTACAAGTTGAAGTGTGATAAAGAGCCCCTGAACTCTAGGTAGTTCATCCATGTAAACTTTTGTTAGTTCACACAAACAATAGTCATCCTCTAAAATTTTCTGGAGTAAATTTTATGTATACTGTTAATGTCAAAGATTTGCTGATACACTGGTGGGATGCCATTGTTTGTTGGCATTTTCTTTTATATCTTGTTATTCTACATTATTAAGATGGTCATGATACGAACTCTGCAGTATTTACTTTTGCTATATTTCCTTATTATTATCATGTAGTTGTATAAGTTTTAAGTATAGATATTTCCATCTAATCTCAGGCTTGGGCCTCCAGACTTTAACCCTCAAACACCAAATTGCCCTGAGGAGACTCTCACCAAAGAATATTTGCAATCTGGATATAGAGACACAGTTGAGGGGCTTGAGGTACATTATTAAATTTTGTTTGTGTTTATATCAAATAGATGATGTAAAATGGCAATACAGCATTTATTCAATTATTCATTTTTGGTCTGGCCTGTTTTTGAGTATGTTGAAATTGTGCTCTCCGCATTTGTATATTCTTGATTGGTTTTCTTAGACGACTCATTAAAAATCAATCAGTTATTCCTTAAGAGCTGACTGTTAGCTGTTTATATCATGTTATTACTTCATGTCTTCAGGAAGCAAGAGAAATATTGTTGACCCAGATTCCTCATTTTAACAAGACAACTGTCCTTAATTGCAAAGAGGTGACTCGACTGTCTCTGTGAGAGATTTATGCTCTGTTTCCCCCCTATAATTATGCCGTGAATTTAGTGCAAATTCTCTACATATGGTTTTTGTATTCATTGCATGTCTTTGTAGGTTAACTGTGTCTTTCATCTTCTCTTCAGGCCATTAGAAAACGATTAAGGGCCATCAATGAATCTCGCGTTCAGAAGCGGAAGGTGATGACTGATTATTTTTATTTTCATTGTTGAACATTACGTCTGCCTCTAAGATATGCACAACTTTATGTTTTATTTGTATTTCGAGATTAGAGGGGGCTTCCTGTGCTATTTTGTTATTAAGGTATTTCACCAACATGATAGTGCTTATTTTGACAGGCTGGTCAAGTCTATGGAGTGGCTCTTTCAGAATCACAACTTTCAAAACCCGGTGTTTTCCCTGAACAAAGGCCGTGTTCTGAAGACTTCCGGAAGAAATGGATTGAGGTATTAATTCTGCTTTATTCTTTCTGCAACTTTCCATATACATTACTGTCCTTATTATTTGTTTGTCAGAATATTATGATGATTGGTTTATATTTTGTTGTCTAGGTTATTCATGTTAAATCCTTGAATACTTTCTTAAATCTTACAACAGTGCTCACGATCTTGGTTATTTTTCCGCTACTATTATTTTTATAATCTCAAATTGTTTTTACAGGGTTTATCTCAACCGCACAAGCGACTACGTTCTTTGGCCGATCTTGTTCCTCAATGTAGAAGAAAATCAGTTTTGGAGATTCTTATTAGGAATAATGTTCCTTTGCCGAGGGCAACCTGGTTTGTAAAGGTTACTTACCTCAATTTGGTAAGCATGCAAAATGTAATATAATATACCTAAATGCGCTCCTTTATAATATTTGAAGGTAAATTTTGTTTGAATTTGCAGGTTCGTCCTGGTTTTGCCGGTGTTCCTTCTGGGACTAATGACAAAACACAACTGTCTTGTTCTGAGCTTTGGACCAAAGATATTATTGAGTACTTGCAAACTCTTCTGGATGATTTTTTCTCAAAAAATACTTCTCATTCAACTCTTCATAATCGAGATCGATCACCCCAAATGCCATATACGGCGTCACTTAAGCACAGAAGTAACCGGTTATCACCTGTTTCTAATGGTGAGGAACCATCTTTACATTTTAGATGGCGGTTTGTTGTTCGGCTTCTGCAGTGGCATCATGCTGAAGGACTGCTTCTTCCTTCTCTGATCATTGACTGGGTTTTACATCAACTACAGGTAATTGCATAAAACTAGTTTTATGTGCTCATAAAACTAAAACTGATTGTCGTATGTATTGTCCTGATTCAATTCCTCCAGACTTCAGGTTTTGATTTTTCAATATTCGGCTTCTTTCAGGAAAAGCAATTGCTTGAGATTTGGCAGCTGCTTTTGCCTATTGTATATGGATTTTTAGAAATTGTTGTTCTGTCTCAAACATATGTACGCACTCTTGCTGGCTTAGCTCTTCGTATTATTCGTGATCCTGCTCCAGGTGGGTCAGATCTAGTAGATAATTCTCGGAGGGCATATACAACTTCTGCTCTTGTTGAGATGCTTCGATATTTAATAGTTGCAGTTCCAGAAACTTTTGTTGCTTTGGATTGCTTCCCTTTGCCATCCTCTGTACTTTCACATGCAATTAATGATGGCAATTTTGTACCAAAAGCAATTGAAGCTGCAGAAAAGATG
The DNA here is from genome assembly GCA_022829125.1 of Lathyrus tuberosus. Lineage (NCBI taxonomy): Eukaryota > Viridiplantae > Streptophyta > Magnoliopsida > Fabales > Fabaceae > Lathyrus > Lathyrus tuberosus. The sequence goes on along the minus strand of JALAZF010000266.1, from coordinate 253,051 downwards.
AAAAATAGTTCAGAAGATGTTGTGTGTATGTTTAAAAGTAAAGGCCTTGATGCACGATATGAATCTCTGGCATTTGACCGTGTTATTTCCTGCATACAAAAACATGCAGAAAATCTCACAAAGGCTGTAAGCCCAGGCTGTCCAGAGCATTGTCTCGCTAAAGCTGCACAAGCCTTGGATAAATCTCTTGTACTTGGTGATATACATGGAGCATACAAATTTCTTTTCGAAGAACTATATGATAGACCTACATCTGACGGTTGGGCTGCAAAAGTTAGCCCTTGCTTAAAGTTATCCTTGAAGTGGTTTGTGGATATAAATACATCACTTATTTATTCAGTGTTTTTCCTTTGTGAATGGGCAACATGTGATTTTAGGAATTTTCGGACTGCTCCTCCTTGTGAAATAAAGCTGACGGGGAAGAAAGATATTTCCCAGGTGCATATAGCAGTTAGACTTTTAAAGATGAAGCTGAGGAATATGCATACTTTAACAAGACAAAAGAGTGAAGTCACTAATCATGGAGTCAGTTATTTAGCAAAATGTTCTGGCCAGCAAAATAATTGTAATAATGGGTCCGAAAAAAAATCTAGCTCAAAAAGTATGAATCAGAGTATCTGTTCAGTTGCATTTGAAAGTCCGGGTCCTCTACATGATATCATAGTTTGCTGGATTGATCAGCATGTGGTGCATAAAGGAGAAGGCCTCAAGCGCTTGCATATCTTTGTAGTGGAACTCATTCGTGCAGGCATCTTTAACCCTTTGGCTTATGTGCGTCAGCTGATAGTGAGTGGGATCATGGATACAAGTGGAGATATGGTTGATCTAGAGAGACAAAAGAGACATTCTCGAATCTTGAAGCAGCTTCCTGGAAACTTCATTCGTCATGCTTTAGAAGAATCAGGGATTATTGAAGGACCACTGCTTATTGAAGCCTTACATGTTTACTTGAACGAGCGGCGCCTCATACTTCGTGGTTCCTTTAATGAGAATCATGACAATGTCGACAGTGCCAATCATTCTTCTGTCAATCAAAAACATTGTACAATTTCAACAAAAGATGAGTCTTCTACAGTATCAATCAATCAGCTTCCTTCAAACAAAATATCTTATAAAGTAAAGAAGGATGACACTAGTGTTGAAGACCTGAAGACAGCCATATCAGTATTGCTACAGCTGCCAAACAGTTTATCTAATACGAGCACTACTGGATTGGGTGAATCTCAAAGCAGTGTCAAAAGACCTATTGAGTTTCGCAGCAAGATTGATCTCATGGATGCTACACCTGGATGTGAAGAATGTAAAAGAGCAAAGAAACAAAAATTAAGTGAGGAAAGAAGTTCATTTGTTCAAGCTCAGTTTCCAGTTTTTCCCCATGATGAAGATACATGGTGGGTGAAAAGGGGGCTAAAATCTTCAGAGCCTCTCAAAGTTGAGCAACCACTTAAGACAACTAAGCAGGTTACTAAGAGTCGGCAAAAGACTGTTCGTAAAACCCAAAGTCTTGCTCAACTGGCTGCTTCTAGAATCGAAGGTAGCCAAGGGGCATCAACAAGTCATATGTGTGAAAATAAGGTAAATTGCCCTCACCATAGAAATGCTATGGATGGAGATACGACAAAGTCTGTTGATGGAATCAGAACTGGTCAATGTGAGGATATTGTTTCAACAGGAAAAGCACTAAAACGCCTTCGATTTGTTGATAAAAAGGAAATAACAGTTTGGCTGATGACTTCAATTAGGCAGCTTGTTGGAGACACTGAAAAAAGTATTGGTAAAGTTGGTCAGTTTGGCAGACCTACAACCACTGTGGATGATAAAAGTTCAATAAGGTGGAAACTTGGGGAAGATGAACTTTCTGCTATACTTTATCTGATGGATGTCTCAGATGATTTGGTACCAGCTATCAAATTCCTCCTATGGCTACTGCCAAAGGTTTTAAGTAGCCCAGGTTCTACAATTCATAGTGGAAGAAATATTTTAATGTTGCCAAGGAATGTGGATAACCAAGTTTGTAATGTTGGGGAGGCTTTTCTGCTCTCATCACTGAGAAGGTTTGTACTCAACTTTGTTTATGTAGATTTATTTGCAGTCTCGGCCAAAATTTGCTATTTTGTTTCTTTGATGAGTTTATGTGCCCTTCCTCTTACTTTCCATTCTAATCAATTGGAGTTTGCTTCTTGGCCTCCCAACTGCGTTGCAAAGGTACGGGTACTGGTACGGAATACTGTCATTTTTAAAAAAACTAAGGTAGTACGCGAGTATAGGTTCATATGTACTCTGATTTCTCTCAGCAGAAGATGAAGAACTTGGATTGGATTGAAGTTTCAATGCAATGGATTGAAGTTTAGGGATTTGAGATCCATAAGTTATCCATCATTCCTTTGGTTTCAAGATCCACCGATCTTGCAACGGATCAAATTGGCCAAACTATACATCAGCACTTGAAAAGCCCATTAAAAAAAGCCTAAAACTATACCATTAAAAGAAGAAAAAAAATTGAATTCGCGTACCCAATATGTACCTGCTGAAGTACCGACTTAAAAAACAATAAATAAAAAATAGGTACGGTGTCGGTATGTACCATACGAGTACCGTACGCGTACCGGTACCCGGTACGTACCCGGTACCGGTACTTCGCCTAAAGTGGAGTACTCATGCTTCACAGCCTCCCAACTACTGAGGCTTGCCCAATTAGAAATCCCTGGTCTAATGGTTGATAACATGAATCATTTTGTCTTGTTATAACGTATAAGGGCTGGTTGCTAGTTTGTGGTTTCATAAATGCAGGGTTGACATTAAGTTTGTCATACTTTGTATGAGCTCCCAAGTTATTTCCCTATTTTCTTTTTATAATCTTTCATAACTGAAAAAGTGCTTGACAAGCATTCTTTACTCTTCATTTTTGTGCTATTGTTTAATAGTTGTTTTTAATGGATTTTTGAATTTGTTCAACTTGTCTGTCTAACATTGTAATTTGATGCAGGTATGAGAACATTCTTGCTACAGAAGATCTTATTCCTGAAGCTCTGTCATCTGTAATGCATCGGGCTGCAGCTATTATAACATCTAGCGGTCGGGTTTCAGGTTCAGGTGCCCTTGCTTTTGCCCGATATTTGCTGAAAAAATATAGCAATGTGGTCAGTGTCATTGAGTGGGAGAAAAATTTCAAAACCACATTTGATAAGAGACTTGCTTCTGCTCTCGAGTCTGGAGGACGATTAGTTGATGGAGAGTTTGGGCTTCCCCTTGGTGTTCCTGCAGGAGTTGAGGACCCTGATGATTATTTCCGTCAAAAGATAAGTGGTGGTCGGTTACTGTCCAGGGTAGGTTCAGGCATGAGAGATGTTGTACAGCGTAATGTGGAAGATGCATTTCACTGTCTTTTTGGAAAAGACAGAAAGCTTTTTGCTGCTGGAACACCAAAAGGTCCTTCGTTAGAAAAATGGGATAATGGATATCAAATTGCTCAACAAATAGTTATTAGCCTGATGGATTGCATTAGGCAGACTGGTGGTGCTGCTCAAGAAGGAGATCCCTCTTTGGTCACTTCTGCTGTTTCTGCCATTGTTGGCAGTGTTGGTCCATCTTTAGCAAAATTGCCTGATTTTTCCGCTGGCAATAATCATCCAAATATATCACTGGCAACAAGTTCATTGAACTATGCTAAATGCATTCTGCGAATGCATATTACATGTTTGTGTTTGCTTAAGGAAGCCTTGGGAGAACGTCAGAGCCGTGTATTTGATATTGCTCTTGCAACAGAGGCTTCTAATGCTCTTGCTGGAGTTTTTGCTCCAAGTAAAGCATCTAGAAACCAGTTTCAAATGTCACCTGAAACCTATGATACTAGTGCAACTACGCCAAATGATGTAAATAGCTCCAGTAAAATCGTGCTCGCCCGAACTACAAAAATTGCTGCTTCTGTTTCTGCACTTATTGTTGGTGCAATTATATACGGTGTTACCAGCCTGGAGAGAATGGTAACCATTCTCAGGTTAAAGGAGGGCCTGGATGTAGTTCAATACGTACGAAGCTCGAGATCCAATTCAAATGGAAATGCACGTTCAGTCGGGGCTATTAAAGTGGACAGTTCAGTTGAAGTACATCTCCATTGGTTTAGATTGCTTGTTGGAAACTGCAGAACCATCTGTGAAGGCTTAGTTGTGGATCTCTTGAGTGAACCATCCATTGTAGCTCTTTCCAGAATGCAGCGTATGCTGCCTCTAAGTTTGGTTTTTCCGCCTGCATATTCAATATTTGCCTTTGTTATGTGGCGGCCTTTCATTATGAACGCTAATGTAGCCATCCGCGAAGAGACAAGTCAACTTTGTCAGACTCTAACAATGGCCATAAATGATGCATTAAAACATTTGCCTTTTCGAGATGTATGTTTAAGAGATTCTCAGGGTCTTTATGATCAAATGGCTGCAGATACGAGTGATTTGGAATTTGCAACCTTGCTAGAGTTGAATGGCTCTGATATGCGTTTAAATTCCACTGCATTCGTTCCACTTCGTGCTAGGCTTTTTTTAGATGCCATGGTTGATTGTAAGATGCCGGAGTCTATTTATACAAAGGATGGTGGAAGCCGGATTTCTGGGCATGGTGAATCTAAAATTCATTTTACTGACAGTGAGTCTAAGCTTCAGGAAAAGCTTGTAGATGTTTTAGAGGCTCTGCAACCCGCCAAATTCCACTGGCAATGGGTTGAACTCAGGCTGCTTTTGAATGAACTGGCTCTCATTGAAAAACTGCAGATACACGATATGTCATTGGCTAATGCTATAAAGTTGTCTTCACCGAGTTCTGAGAAGACTGCTGCTTCTGAGAATGAGAACAATTTCATTCAAATAATTCTCACAAGGTTACTTGTTAGACCTGATGCTGCACCTCTTTTCTCGGAGTTGATTCATCTTTTTGGGAAGTGGCTGGAGGATTCTATGTTGTTGCAGGCTAAATGGTTCCTTGGAGGTCAAGATGTCCTCTTTGGTCGAAAGACCATTAGGCAACGACTAATTAACATTGCAGAGACCAAAGGATTATCCATTAAGCCTCAGTTTTCAAAGCCCTGGGGTTCGTTTAGCCCATGTACTGATCTAATAACTACGAAGAGGGATAAAAGGAAAGTTGATTCTCTGTGGCTTGAAGAAGGAGAAGTTGGTGAAGGAGTGGATGTGAAAATGCCCCTAAAAGGGTTCTCTCAAGTGTTTGACTCGGAAAGCTCAGCCATTAAGCAGCTACATGGGACTGAGAGGGCTTTTCTTGAATTAATTCTTCCATGCATAGATCAAAGCTCCGATGAATCTCGTTATTCGTTCGCAAGTGATTTGATCAAACAATTAAGTTATATTGAGCAACAAATAGCTGCGGTTACTCGCGGTCCAGGCAAGCCAGGAGCAAGTATGCCTGTGACTGAAAGTCCGGCAAATAAAGTAAATGCCCGCAAAACTATAAAAGGTGGTAGCCCTGGATTAGCGAGGCGACTAACATCTTCAACAGATTCTTCTCCACCTTCTCCTGCAGCTCTACGAGCTTCAATGTCACTGCGTATCCAGTTAATCATGAGATTCCTTCCTATTCTTTACACAGACGGGTAATTACAACAATTTTTCTATTCTTCAAATGGCTTTGCTAGGCCTTCTCTTAATATTTTCTTCTTCCTGTAATGTTGCTGCATTAAAGTTATCTATTTCATCTGGATAAATAGTATGTTTTTTCTTGGAGCATGTGTTGATGATGATAATTGATAACTCATTACTTTGTTATTTATTTCAGAATTATTTCATGAATAAATTTTGGTGCTGTAAATTGACTAACTTCTGGCCACATTACCTTATCCAATTTAGGCTGTAGATACAGTTTAACTAGATGCAATTTTGCAGGGAGCCCTCTGTGCGGAACATGAGACACACACTTGCCTCTGTAATTCTTCGACTACTTGGTAGTCGAATTGTGTTTGAGGATGCAAACGTTTTGGTTAATGCCACACACTCTACTCTGTCAAAAGGGGATGTGGAGTCGCCTTCAGAAGTTGCTTGTGCTGCTTTTGTAGATTCTTCTGTTGAGGGCCTTTTTGATCGATTGTTGTTGATTTTGCATGGTTTGTTGAGTAGTAATCCCCCAAGTTGGCTTAGGTTGAAACCTGTTTCAAAGGCAACTAATGAACCGACACGAAAGGTTTCTGGATTTGATCGAGAGTTGTTGGAGACTTTGCAGGTTTGGTTTTCTCGCCTATAAATGTCTAGCTTCTAGTTTCTGTGATTGATTCATATAGCTACCAAGTTTGATCTTTCATCAAACATTTTATCCTTGTTTAATATGAATTTTTCTTGTTCATATAACTTCTAGATGGGAGCATACTGGCTATTTGATTTTTGTTTTTTATTCCTTCTTTTTGATCGTCTATTGTCTAATGCAGAATCACTTAGACTCCATGCAACTGCCAGACTCTATCCGGTGGCGTATCCAAGCGGCAATGCCCATGTTCCCTCTCACTCCGCGGTGCTCTTTCTCTTGCCAGCCACCATCTGTTCCGAATTCTTCCATTGTATCTCTTCAACCCAGCATTAAAAGTTCTGGGTTTAACTCCAGCAGTTTGGCTACACCTCAGAGGAGCCCAGTTCCACTATCAAGAACTGCAGCATCAGGGAAATCAAAACAACAAGACAATGATTTCGAATTTGACCCTTGGACGCTTTTAGAGGATGGTGCTGGATCTTGCCCTTCTGCAAGTAATGTTGGAGGTGGCGACTGTGTTAATCTTCGTGCCGCCAGCTGGCTTAAAGGGGCTGTAAGGGTGAGAAGGACCGACCTTACTTATGTTGGTGCTGTGGACGAGGATAGTTGATTAACAAGATTTTTGATTGGTTTTGGAGTATTCAAAGCAAACCCCTCAGCAGGTGTTTTTGTTGTTTCATAATCTATTTTTGATGCATGATTGGCCAAAGCAGGCGTAAAAGATGTCTTTTTGTGCTCGCCCTTGTGTTGAACTTGTAAGAAAGTTGAGGAGACATCATTTTGAGTAACAGGTGAAAGAAATGGGTTCTTTGGCGAAGGAAAGTGAATGCGATGTTGTCACTATTCCAACCTATGCTGGTCCTGGCCTTGTTAACTAACCTGTTGATACACTCCCTCTCAATATGGACTTGTGCATTTCCTTGCACAGTTCAAGGGTCTGTTGTATATATAGGATGACTTGTTTCAATTTTCAATTTTATTGAGTAAAATATCTCAAGTGATTTATAGCTGTTTCTTTCTCATTCATGTCTTAATGTGTGAGCTGTATTTAGGAGGTCACATGCACACATGAAGGCACCTAACCAATTTTTCTATTTTTGTATATTCACATTTATCAAAATTATACATGCTTCATAAAGAGTAATCATTTACTTGAAAAGCAACATTCAATCATTTACTTGCAAGTCCATAGAGAACTTCATAAAGAGTAATCTCAGCTCCAATACATACTGGCACATCATAAGCTGTATTATATAATCATTCAATTATATAGCCCTTTTTATTGATTTGATGACCGATGAGTTAGCATAAATACACACTGGCACATCACAAGCTACATTATATAATCATTCAATTATTGATGTGATGGTGTGTAATTTGGAAGTAACTTTGGTTCATCAAAATGGATCTAGAATAAAATTTAAGTTATGCTTTGAAAGTTTTAGTTTTAACACCCAAAATAAAATAACTTTGAAGTTCAGAAAATGTAACTCTTGGAAGTTATGCTTTGAATTTCAACTGAATGTTGAAACTTTTTTCTATATATTGTTGACAAGTAAGCTTGACACACATGCAAGTGAATATCTCTCCACACACTAGATACTGTCTACATAAGAAGCATTGTTATGATGGAGTTGTAAAACACAGTTGTGGTTTCTAGACTTCTCGATTCGTCATAGTCTTATCTACGTAAAGAACATCTTCAATCCATGCAACAATGTTGAATGCTAGGCCTTCTAAAACTCTTGAATAGCTTTCTAGAATCGCTTTTCCCACATCCTGCAAAATATAATTGTTTTCTCAGTTCATGTTTCTCTTAAAATGAGGATTGAACATCTATCAGAGCAAATATGTCTTAGTCTTGTGCTATTTTTCAATGTTTGACATCAGATATGACAGCATATATGTCGAAACCGAAACTTACCCGATTGTATTGGATCTTGCATGTATCCAAAGAAGTTTGTGAAAGTTCAGGATATCTTTGCTTGAGGCAAAACAACAAAGCTTCAGCTCTATCAGCTAAACTAAAGTTTTTGTCTTCCAAATCCGTTTCATCCATGAGTTCTTTTACTTCTTTCCATGACGACTTTGAATGGCTAAGACAAGCTTTACGTCTCCATGTATACATCGATGATTCAACCCTGTCTGCTAGATCAAGTGCTTCATGTTCAGAGCTTATTTTCAGACCGTCAAGAAGGCGATCAGGTGAGAACATGTCTGCGGTATACATATAGTTGTATATTGTGTCCCCTAGACTCCCTCTTCCACTCTGAAGAAATTAATGTTTGAAAAAAGAGAAAAATAAGTAAGATTAAATTTCACATATTTTATAAAATATGTACTAGTAGCATGAAAACTGTTCTTCTCATGCATTAACTTTATTATCAGTCTCAAATTTTTAACTAACTTCAAGGTTGTAAACAATATGATTAATGCGTTTCATCGAAGTTGCATGCTACTAGTACCTTATACGAAGTTATATCGTCCCGATTTCTACAAGACTCGGCTGCTATTATTGGCTTCCATAAAAAGCTTATCAAATTTGATGATAAATTCCAAGACATTTGCCTTATAGGGTCACATTTAAAGGAATCATCAATCACTTGGCAATAGAATTTCAGCTGGAAAAAAGAAATGCAGACTTATTCTGAGATTTCAACAGAAAATTTCAGACCAAAACTTTCAGAAACAAGAGAGATCTTCAAGTTCCAACAAAGAGGACTAACTAACCTTTGGAAGATCGTCTATATATGTTTCTGGAATATCTATTTCTGCGAGAATATTGCTATTTATCGCCATTGCAGCTTTGTGAATTTGATTAGCACAGTCCCTTTTCTCCGCAAGATGCTTCCTTGACTTCTCCGAGAGGCCGCCGGGGAGAACACAAGGAACTGGTAACCACCATTTCTCGTCTTTCCTTGGAACAATCTTTCGAAATGAGGCTGCGCGCAAACGAGGTGAAGTTGCTGATATATTCTCTGCATACCAGAACTCAGTATCCTCAAAAGATTCCAATATTTCCTGCAAACAAAGTTTTCGTGCTTATCAGCCACACGAACTTGATGAAAAACCGAATTCTTACATGCAAGAGTTGCGGTGTTTCTTACTATAAGCATTGTGTCAAGCTTCTGCAGTGCCGGGAGGTTTATATAGATATCCGACCTTGGTCTGCTTTTCATCATCTGATAGAGAACGCGATATCAAATATAAAGTTAGTTATTATTAAGCTCGACCGGCTCGAGCTAAGCATTGAAAAAATTGTTTGACATAAAAGATCAGGGTTCAAACCGGACGAACATAATAACAATTGATATACTAGTCGGCAAACGAATCTCACCTCCACAATTGTGCCATCTTCTAAATATTGTGCAGTCGGGGCGAATTCTTGTATGTAATCACACACGGATAAAAGAACCTTCATTTCTCTTTTCCACATGGCTTTCTTCTCGGGATTCAGCGGCTCCAACTTTAAACTCTGTCCGAATACCGTTGCTGTAGAAATTCAAATTCAAACAAGTTCAGTTACAAATCATTCAACAAATTAATAGCATTTCGATTGTTTATCGCGTTATGATATGGATAATGTTATAAGCATAAAGGAATTACCATAGAGATTGGTTATGGCATTTGAGATTGTAACTGCTGTGCTAACACCTTTTCCTCCACCAGACATGTCTTCTCCGAGCAGAAGCTTCGCGAATCTTTCCTTCATCATTTCAACTTCACCTGATTAATGTAAACAAAACTAAGTTCATTATTTTCTACGTAGAATCGCGACGCGAAATCACATATTCAAAACTTCAAAATTAACTACGCAAACAAACCTGAATCCAAAAGATCACTGTCATCAAGTTTATTATCGACCGAAGACTTGCGCAACTTCATTCCTAGCCTAGAGAGACCAGGTTTAACATCCCTCCACCGAGAAGGCGAAGGCGAAGGAATAGGCGAAGGTTCACTGGCATAGCTGCTATCGTCTACACAGTCAGAGAAATTCGAATTTGATGCATCCGAACTTGTCCAAACGCGGCAGTATCCGAAAGAATCACCACTCAACCGCGCATCAGAATTTTCACCAAAGTTGAATGATTTCTCCATCTTAGTTCAAGAATACGCAATCAATGAATCTTCTCAACACCTACACATATATAAACAAACATGAAGGGTTGAATTTTCTCAGCTTAAACTATATTCAATTCTAATTGAAATCAAACCATAGATATAGAAAACAAAAGGCACAAAAAAGGAGATTAAAAAGAAAAAGCAGAAAATTTGAATGTTCTAGCTTGTACAAAACAAAAAAGCAAAAGCTCTTAAAACAATGTTGCTTCTTCTAAAACTATGAAAAACGCAGTAAAGGGTTGTGAAGTATGAAACAAAAAAGCAAAAATACGACAACTTTCTGATGTTGAAATTGAAACCAACTGAAATTCAAAACATAAAAAACAAACTGTTGTAAAAAAAGCAGCAACGGTCCCAAACATCTTTATTCTAATGTTGTTACTTTTTCATGTGTTAGATTTGAATTTGAAGTTTAAACATTAACTAGTTAACAACGTTTGAAACTGTTCCCTCCTAACTTTACCTTCTTCAGTGAAGAATCTGAATATCCATGCAAAAGAAAGAGGGTTTGAAGTTTGAACAAAACCAAACAAAAGAATGTGGATTTTCATGCTGCTAGAATAACAATGTGATTAATCATATAGTTTTATTATTAAATATATAGAAGAAATATCAAGTTGTAGAAATGGCCAAATTATTGTGTAGATTCAAAGGCATGCAAGGTGTGCATTAATTGAAAATGGAGATAACATGTGACAGTGAGAATCTTTGTTCAGACTTAAAAACAAAGATTTATTATAATTACTATGCAAAATTAAAAACACATACAAATAAAATACTTTTTTTTTTTTTTAAAATTTAACAAAAAAAAAAACATGTGTTTTGAATTTGAAGGTATAGTAATTGAAAGTGAAAAGTCGTTTTCACTATATTTGATCACAAGTACAACCCACCAACCAAAGAGAGAATTAAAACGTTGTACCATGATATTTGCTTAGATTTTTTTTAATTAGTTGGTATTATAACGTCCAATTGAGTATTCAAAAGTTTTATGTTCAAATGTTTCATTGAATATTAGTGTTCTGGACCGGGCAGGGCTTCATGCCCTTAAGGATCAAACCCAATCTATTATAGTTGGCGAACAAGTCCGATAGGCACAAATAGCCGTTGGGCACAATATAGCCGTTGGGTACGTCCCTCCCACTCGCTTGTCAGTTCACGCGACCAACTACCTCCCCGGATCTTGTGGGGATAGTTGGACCAAGTCAGAGGGCCACGCGCTGTGTCCTCTACTTGGCAGTCTCTCATTTGCCGAGCAGGCATCCTACTCGCGAGGAGAGATCTTGGCCCCGCGCTGGGGGGTATATTATAAATACCCTCTCACTTGAGAGGGTCAGGTATCTAATCTCTTACATTCTTACTTTGTACTTGCTTTTCTCCTCTTGTCCAAACTCTCACTTTGGCATCGGAGTACCTTGTAGGTACGCCCCCTCCATTCTCCTCTCCTACGAGCATCAACTCCTGCCCTACACGAAGGCCGCGACGATCTCCTTCTGGTCCTCTCCGATCAGTGGCGCCGTCTGTGAGAAATCCCAGCTTCGCCGTCTTTAACCAAGATTCTCTCTTGCACAACAAAGACCAAACCTTCATCCTTTCAAATCTCAGATCGACATGGCTTTCATCAAGAACGATGTTCACCAAGACTTTGTGGCCTCTGCGGCCAACAACAACGACCATGCTTTCGTCGGGCATATCCCGCAGGAAAGTGACCGAAGAGACGGAAGACCTGCTTCCCCGAAACCCGACGAACCAAAGCCACGAGCACCAGCTGTGGAGCTCACATTCGAGCCCATCCCGGTTCCCCAGGATGCTGATCCGAGCACCGCAGCACTCATCACATCTCTTAACAACTCGAACCTCTTAATCCTCCAGCAGAGGGAGAAGATTAATGCTCTCGAGCATATCCTTCAGGAACGCCTTGCTTCAGAAAAACTGACGAGTCTTTCCCCGCGTCCACGAACTCCCTCGAAGCGAAGACGCGACAGCCTCTCCCAGGAGAGAAAACATTCAAGATCGAGGAACCCTACACCCGATCTAGCACGACGACGCCATCAGTCTCCCCCACGGAGATCCAGGCACTCCCCGGTATCCAAGAGGTCTCGACACTCGGATAAGTACGAGCACCGACACACCCGCGGACGTTCTCCTCGCCGAAGTCGAAGTCGCGGTCACAGCCGTTCCCTTTCGCTCTCTCCTAGTTCCAGCAGTGACGATGACGTTCACGGCCCGTTCACAAGAGACATCCCGGACACTCGAATCCCCCGCGGATTGGAGAAACCACCCACGTTGACAACCTATGACGGGACGTCTGATCCCCGCGAGCATATCGAAAATATAGAAGCTATGCTCCAATATCACGGTGTCTCCGGGGCTATCAGATGCAAAATGTTCCCCATCACCTTGAGAAAGGGAGCAATGACATGGTTTAAACGACTTCCTCGCGGATCCATCTCTTCATGGAGAGAGTTAAAGAGCCAGTTTGTCTGCCATTTCACAGCTTCCCAACGACATCCTAAGTCGGAGGCTACATTGGAGGCCATTATACAAGGCAGAGATGAATCCCTGCGGGCATACATTGAAAGATTTAACAAAGAAGCGGTGGAAGTCCGAACAACGGATCACACGAAAAAGTACCTCCTCGAAAAGGGACTCCGGCCCAAAAGCGATTTTTTTAAGGCAGTGGGGATCGAAGCTCCCCGGACACTGACGAAACTCCTTCACAAAGCTGAGGACTACATCCGTTACGAGGAAAAAGAAGCTGCATTCCATGCCCGGGACTTAAGAGATCGCGAAGCACCCCGGGCATCAAAAAAAGACGAGCCAAAATCATCCCGACAAGGGAAAGAGAAAAGCCGCGACGAGCGTCCTCGCGAAAGCAAAGGGCCAGCTGGCCGGTTTACGGAGTACACCATGCTCACGACCTCGCGCGAGCGCATTCTCTCCGAATGCATCAACACAGAATTTAAACAAGGGGGTCTAAACCGACCACATCCAAAGGGAACGTCGACAAAAGCAAATACTGTCGTTTCCACCGTAGTCACGGCCACGTGACAGAAGATTGCGTGCATCTTAAGGACGCAATAGAGATCCTCATCAAAGAGGGTCACCTAAAGCAGTACGTGAAGAAGGGAGAGTCCTCCCGACGAGACACATCCGATTCGAAGAAAGAGGTAGAATCAGCCCAATCCAGTCCTCCCCCGCAGGTCGCAATGGCCATCAGCCGACCAGAGGACTTCTTCGTTCCTGACCACCTCGACACGACTTCCCAAGTATTCATACACAACACCTGGGAATCCTTTCCTACGGCCATGGTCATCTCATGTGGGGGGTACCATGAGCTTACAATAGGGTCCATCAAACGAAAGTTTGAGCAGCTGATAGACAGTAGCCCCGATCAGTTGTCCGCGATCGGAAAAAGTAAAGGGCGTTCGCAGCCGATCACGTTTTACCGAGAAGAACTGCCAGGGGGATCCCCAAATTCCCATATCCCTCTGCTGATCAAGGTAAAATTGTCCTCTACCGATGTTCGGAGAATCCTGGTCGACCAGGGCAGTTCCGTGGACATCATGTATACCAACTTGTTCCGCGCATTGAAACTGAATAAGTCCAACCTCTCACCATACGTGGGATCGGACCTCCAAGGATTCAACGGGGGCAACAACCCGACCTTGGGGTTACGTGGAGATACCAGTCACTTTTGGCGAGGAAGAGGCATCTCGGACAATCAAAACGCAGTTCTTAGTCATTGATTGCCCGTCACTTTATCAGTACATCCTCGGCAGGCCAGCTCTTGCAGAACTCATTACTGTGCCCTCTATGGTCTACCTCAAACTCAAGTACTATACTGAGAAAAGGCACGTCGCAACTCTGCATGGCGACATCGAGGCTACTCGCAGATGCTTTGAGGCCACAACAAAAGGGCAGAACTAGATCGCGACGACGGCAAAATCAGCAAAGCGCCCAAGAGAGGATGAGGTTCCAGCTGAAGGTGGCCAGCCAGACAAAAAGCCCACGCTTCCCGTGCATATCATCGACCTCGACAGTAGGCTTCTTGAAGAGGGTAAAGAGGATCATGACGAAGACAAGCAGTCAGGAGCAACAAGCTCCCCGACTTCTGCACTTTTGCGACCAGTCCCAGATGGGGAATTCGAGATCATCACCTTCAGCAATAACCCCAACAGGGGAGTGAAGATAGGTGCTGGTCTCCCAGAAGAGATCAAGAAGGAGCTGAAGAAATGTCTTGACGACAACGTCGATCTGTTCACCTGGAGTGCGGCGGATATGCCCGACCTTGATCCAGAAACTGCATGTCACCACTTGACAATCGATCCAGTTGCTTGCGCCATTGCCCAACGAAGAAGAAAGCAATCCGAGGAAAAGGCACAAGCTGCCGAGAAACTAGTACAAGACCTCTTAGAGGCAAAATTTATTTCCGAGGCCAGGTATACGACCTGGCTCTCAAACATTGTACTTGTAAAGAAAAGTAATGGAAAATGGCGCATGTGCATTGATTACACTGATCTCAATCGGGCTTGCCCGAAAGACGCTTATCCGCTACCGAGCATAGATAAACTCGTAGATAATTCCGCAGGTTTCAAGCTCTTGTCCTTCATGGACGCTTATTCGGGATACAACCAAATCCCAATGGCAGACGAGGACAAGAGGTATACGGCGTTTATGACCTCCTCGGGGAACTATTACTACAACGTAATGCCCTTTGGACTATAGAATGCCGGGGCCACGTACCAGCGCATGATGAATAAAGTCTTCCGATCAGAAATCGGGGACATGCTCGAAGTATATATGGATGATATGATCGTGAAATCCCAAGAGGAATCCGACCATACCACCCACTTACAAAAGGTGTTTGACCAAGCTCGAAAAGTGTAAAATGCGTTTCAATCCAGAAAAATGCACCTTTGGTGTATGAGCAGGGCGATTCCTCGGGTTTTACCTCACTAAAAGAGGAATAGAAGCAAACCCAGATAAATGCCGAGCACTCGTGGAGTTCCCCACTCCACGGTCGAAGAAGGCGATACAATCCCTCAACGGGATACTCGCGTCCCTTGCTCGCTTCGTGAGCAAATCCGCCCAGCACGCTCTGCCCTTCTTCAAATTACTCAGGAAGAAAGCCAATTTCGAGTGGACGGACGAATGCGAGCGGGCCCTTGCCCATTTCAAACAAGCTTTGTCCGAGCCACCAGTATTGTCCCGACCAGACCGCGGGGAAACCATATACCTGTACCTCTCCGTGGCCAACGAAGCAGTAAGTGCAGCACTTATTCGCGAGGCGACTGACGGGCAGAAACCCATCTATTTCACCAGCAAAGCCCTGCAGGGACCCGAAGTCAGGTACACACAAATAGAACGAGTGGCCCTTGCTCTCATAGTTGTCGCGAGGAGACTCAGATATTACTTCCTGGCGCACACTATCGTCGTTAGAACCGACCAGCCTATTAGGCAGCTGTTAAGCCGACCAAATATGGCGGGCAGGATGCTAAAATGGTCCCTTGAATTGTCCGAGTTCGACATTCACTACGAGGGGAGGAAAGCCCTCAAGGCACAGGTCCTGGCCGACTTCGTAGCAGAAATGACTCCGGAACTATCCCCTCCAGGAGGGACGCGGAAGTGGATCATTTAGATGGATGGCGCATCAAGCCCCTCAGGAAGCGGAGCAGGAATTATCCTCGAGAACGAGGAAGGGACCCTGATCGAAGTATCCCTGGTCCTGTCCTTCAAAACATCCAACAATCAAGCCGAGTATGAAGCCTTCCTCGCAGGATTACGATTGGCCAAAGACGTTGGCGCGAAAGAAATAAAAATTTACACTGATTCCCAGCTCGTAGCGTCCCAAGTACGGGGAGAATTCCAAGCAAAGAATGACCAACTAGCCGAATATTTGGCAATGGTGAAAGAAAAAATAGCGGAGTTTAAAGCATGGGAAGTTTAGCACGTCCCGCGCGAGCAAAACACCCGAGCAGACATCCTCTTTAAACTAGCCAGCACCAGGAAAAAAGGTGGGAACAAATCCATCATACAAGAAATGCTGGCCCGCCCGAGCATTGTAAAACCCGACCTGCTAGATGTTAATGTCATCGGAGATCCCCTTTGTTGGATGACCCCTGTGTACAATTATCTCACCAAGGGGGAACTCCTCGAGGACAGTAAGGAGGCCAGCGTAACTAAACGACGAGCCTGTTCATACGTACTGGTCGAGGATAAATTATATCGACGAGGATTTTCCATCCCCTTGTTGAAATGTGTCGATGAGGCCCAGGTCCCCGAAATCTTACAAGAGATTCACGAGGGCATCAACGCACAACACTTAGGGGGAAGATCCTTGGTCCGGAAAGCTTTGCGAGCAGGATATTACTGGCCAACCATGCAACACGGCGCCAAAGAGCACGTACAAAAGTGTGACCGTTGCCAACGCCACGGGGACATGCACTTAGCACCCCCAATGAGTTGAAGACTCTCTCCTCGCCGTGGCCCTTCGCCTGGTGGGGGATGGATATTCTAGGCCCCTTTACAATGGGATCTTATCAAAACAAATTCCTAATCGTGGCCGTCTATTATTTTACAAAATGGATTGAAGCCGAAGCGCTCGCCAAGAACACAGCCTTCAACATACTGCGTTTCTACAAAAGGAACGTCCTCGCAAGATTTGGTGTACCTCAGGCCCTTGTGACCGACAACGGAACCCAATTCATGGACAAAAACTTCCAAGATTTCGTCGCCAAACTAGGGACAAAACAACATTTCACCTCCGTCGAGCACCCCCAGACTAACGGGCAAGCGGATGCCGCGAACAGGGTGATCCTCCGCGGGCTAAAACGAAGGCTAGGCGAGGCCAAGAAAATACGGGTCGAGGAGCTCCACAGCATCCTTTGGGCGTATAGAAAGACACCACACTCCACCACCGGGGAAACTCCCTTCCGACTAGCGTATGGAACAGAGGCGGTAATACCGGTGGAGATAAGGGAACCCTCCAGAAGGACAGAAGCTCCCCTCGACGAAGAAATGAACGACGATGCTCTACGCGAGGAGCTCGACCTGGTCGAAGAAATAAGATCAGGAGCTGCGCTCCGCGAGGCCACATTAAAACAACAGATAACGTTGCGACATGACGCTAGGGTCATAAAACGTGACTTCCCCGTGGGCAGTCTGGTCCTGCGTAGAAACCAGAAGGATTCGCGCGAAGGGAAACTGACAGTAAACTGGGAAGGACCTTATAGGGTCAAGTCCAAAACGGGCACAGGAGCATATTACTTGGAAACATTGGACGAAAAACCACTTGCTCGACCATGGAATGCTGAAAAACTCAAGCAGTATTACAACTAAGTCCTTAACCACAAGGCTAGACAAATTGCCGACGTAATCACCCAAAATGGGGAGATTTGCGCGACCATCGTATCATGCCCTGGTGAAGCATGACACGCATTACAACGCCGACCAGCTCTGCTCATTGTACGAGCAGATCCTGTGCACAACGGGGATACCTCGACCGAGCTCCGCCGTTGCCGCACCATTCAGGCAGGACACCCAGCTCGCGATGGGAATAGTCAAAGCCTATGAGATTAGTACCTCAAACGAAGTCCTAGCCTTATCATGGGCAAAACCACTTTTCCCTCCTCGGTAGGTTTCACAACTCGCCGAGCACGCACATATGAATAAACAGAGCAAACGTTCAAGATAAAACATTTTTACACAAAATCCAAGTATATTAAACACCGGTCATAACCGGGTAATGTTATAAGTACAAAAGGGGCAGCACCCATATAAAATGGTAAGGGCACGCAGGCCCACAAAACATGTTAAAAAACAACCAAGTCCTAAACTTCGCTTCCATCCTTGGGAGGAACAACCTGACCATTAATAACCCTGTTGAATAGACCCATTCCGTCGGTCAGAAGCTGCACGTCCGAGTTAAGGGCTTTCATCTGCTCTGAAGCAGCATTGAAACCGAACTCAGCCGCCTTCAATTTATCCTCGCCAAGGATCCAAATCCTTCCGATCAGCTCAGCTCTGGTCCTCAGGGATTTCTCATCATCATTCTCACCCTCGACGGCTGCTGACAAACCAGTTCAGCTATTCTGGCCTGCAAGCGTGTCTTCTCCTCGTCGGCCGCGGTCATCTGCAACTTCAGTTGGGTAACTTCCTGCTGAAGCAATACTTTAGCCTCCTCGTGGCCTTCGAATTGCTTCAGATCATTGTACAGCTTATTGTTATCAACTTCCAACTCGACAATTCTCACCTTGGCCGTGCGAAGGTTAACACGAGAAGCCGCCTCATCGTCCCCTAGGGCAAGAGCCGCTTCGAGCACCCTGAACATGCCCGCAATGTCCTGGCAGAGTTGTTTCCTCCTCGCCTGAGGATTGGCGCTCACAATGGCTTCGACTTCAAAATCCTGAACGACAATTGAGTTCCCTTCATTAAACATATTTCCACGCGAATAACACGGGGGAAAAACATACTGGTCGGCGCCAGAACCTCCCAGGCCAGCGGCCGCAGAAGTCCATGCGACATCTCTCTTCCTCTTATGGGTGGTATCCGGGATCAGCGGCGTCGAGGCTCTATCCGGGACAGGGGTAAGACCAGCTGCAAAATTTTCCAGAACAGTCTGCTTAGGCACCCCGACCTTGGCACCTGCGGTCGACTTCTTGTGAACTTTCGCCGCTTAAGATCTTATCAGGCGTTCCCTCATGTCTGCCATCATACCTGCGAACACACAAAACAAGTCAGAACTTAGAAATTCGAACAAATAAAAACAAACAGCGGACCATACCAAGTAATTGGACCGCATCATCATCATTATCGCATTCGAGGAGAGCTTTGATGTTAATATATCTAGCTGCTTGGACGGGCTCCCCATCATCCCCGATCAGCTTATTCCTGTCCCGATCAACTACGAAGTCCGGGGAAAAACTCTCCACATAAGCATGGGAGTAAACCCATTCCAGAGGAAACATGGATACAACTCCATCCACCTCCCGACCATCAACCGTCACCTTTTCGATAGTCGAGATAGATCTTTTTGCCTCCTCGGAAATAGTCTTCACGATTAGAAACCTATCTTTGAAGTGGCGAATCGAGTCAGAGTACGGCCAGAATAGCCTGCTCTGCTGTTTGAACGAAACCCAACTTTGTTTCCTTCCCGTGGTACTCCTTTGAAGTTGGAAGAGACAGAAGAAGAGATCCACGGTCGCCCCGACATTGAGATGATGGCAGACTAATTCAAATGCTCGGATGAAGACCAGAGCATTAGGGTGAAGCTGCGATGGGCACAACGCCAAATGGGTGAAGAGAGCCACTTGAAAATCAGTGAACGGGAGACGCATCTTGGCCTCCGTAAAAGCAAACTCGTACATTGGGAAACGCAATCCCGGATACCCAGAGCAAATTCTATCATTCTCCCCGGGACGAAATGCTTTCCATTGCCGAGGAGCTTCCCCTACCCGGTTCTCCAACAGAGAGAACTCTCGAATCTCCTCTTCGGTGAAAGTCGATCGGAACGACATAGGTTCGTGCGCTATCCAGCCCAGGTCCCCCTCTGCGACCTTGATGTTGGAATAATCGGCGGGAAATCCGGCTCCTCTTGTGTCTCTTGAAGGTCGGGCACAACTTCATCCCGAGGATCAGCCATTTTCACCTGAAAAGCACAGGAAGATAAGTGAATTCGACATCTAAGATCAAATCTGTAACACCCCATTTCTACCCATTAATTATATTAAAATCAGAGTGTAAATTTTTTGACATAAAACGGGATATCACATTTTAAACTTTAAAATCAACCACATAATATTTAATCATGAAAGATACATAACGATTTCAGGGAAACATAAACCAACAATAAACTTCAACTTTATTCAACTTTAAATAAATGCAACGCAGCGGATTCATTAACAACTTAGTAGCATCTTTATTCAATATAAAACAACTTCAAATTTAACAACAAAGTATTTTTCAGCAATTTCATTAAAATTCAGCATGTAGACTAATAAATAAAAGACACGCGTCATCCCCCCGAGTGCTACGTATCAGAGCGACAAACACCGACATCGAACTAAGGTAACCGGCTACTCCTCTTGATTACCTGCACGTTCCCAACATAGAGACAACATTCAAACAGAAGGGGTGAGTTACCAAAAATTATAAACGGAGTATGATAAATAATACATAGGCAAGAATCATACAAGTAATCACCACTTCACATCAACAACCAACAATTAAAAATCAACAACAACTTAAGAAAATACAACTTTAATGCGACTCGACAATGTTATGCATGTGGCACCATCGGAGTAAAACTCCCAACTTAATATTGTCAGTTTATCGAGGCATCAAGGTATAAGCCTTCAACTTTCAACTTTCAACATATGCCAATCCAGGCCAACGTGGTGTGAGCAACGCTCCGACACAAAATGCAATGTATGTTTTATGACATGCACAACTCATCAACATAAACAACTCAACAACTTCCACAACACAATCAACTTAAACAACATAGCAACTTTTACGACATAAACAACTTATATCAACGTTGGCTTATCAAGCCTACAACTTACAATTCGTCCGTAAACCGGAACAATGTTACAACTCAGCTGTACCTGAAATTCGACTTTTTCAACATAATTTCAACGAAATAATTCAACAAAAGTCACCTACTAAATTACCCGACTTACCCCGGAAATTTTCGTTAAATTCCGGACAACTAAGTTTTCCGCCTAAACCGACTAAAACTGTACTATTTTTAACTTCTGTTATTTAATACCAGTTTATTACAAAATTCTACTTTCTGTTACGATTTCCATTAAAATCAATTCCAAGCTCCTGTCATGAATTGTTAGTAATCCTGTTTTTGTCAAAAGTCCAGTTTCTGCTACTTAGTCTATTTTCTGTCAAGTTACCACTGCTACTTAATTAGATGTCTGCCAAAACTTGAGCATGAGCTTTTCAAGTAATACATAATACAATATACACGCAAACACAACAAACAATATCAGATTATACAAAATTATGTATTACTTTATGACACAACATTTACAATACACCATATATTATATTTTAAAAAGTGACAACACTAATTATCACATTACACACAGAATTAACACATACTCACAGCAATTATATACTATGTGAAAGCACACGCCAAATAATATAATAATCACATGATAGAATAATGTTACTACATATACAAGTAATACATAATACAATATACACGCAAACACAACAAACAATATCAGATTATACAAAATTATGTATTACTTTATGACACAACATTTACAATACACCATATATTATATTTTAAAAAGTGACAACACTAATTATCACATTACACACAGAATTAACACATACTCACAGCAATTATATACTATGTGAAAGCACACGCCAAATAATATAATAATCACATGATAGAATAATGTTACTACATATACAAATAATAAAAATGTAATAGTAATATTATCATTTATTACAGTACAATAAGCAACACAGATTCATATAACTGATGGCACTCACATACAACATAAACAACTTCAATTTATGAAACAACCTATTAAATGAATGAATCCAAAGCAAGGATGATGGCTGGCGCCACACATCACTTGTGGTGGCCGGGCCCACATGCTTCTCTTCACCAACTAAGTGGCTTGCGCCACATATATTTTCTTTTGTTCTGGGCCACCCCTTTGTGAGGGATGGGTGGCCTGCGCCACCCGTGCATTTGCACAGGTCATCTAACCCAACTAAATTTTTTCCAGAAAAATGTAATCTCCCTGCAACATTCATAAATCGTCCAGCAACAAATTTTCACAGTGCCGAATTTTCAATCCAGTTTATTATCAATTTCCGGTTCATAAAATAAATCACAAGAAGATGTTACAGAACAACAATTTTCACACAAAAGCCACAACAACTCATCAACATAAATCAACACCAAATAGTAGAGAAACCCTATAATTCCCAATCCCACATATTAATTCATCCTAACCCGGTTATAATAATCGAACCCACCCTTACCTTGGATTGAAGGCAGCTCGACAATCGACCGGGTTCCGGAAATTCGACACCGGTAGCAACTTCTCTCACGTTCTTCCTTTTTCCTCTAACTGATACTCCAACCTCACCAATCTTTTCTATTTCTCTTGTTTTATTAAAATAATAATATTCAATTATAATATCTAATGGGCCTAAACATACACCCCCTAATTTACTAATTCCGACACGAATCCAA
Organism: Lathyrus tuberosus; assembly: GCA_022829125.1. Taxonomy (NCBI): domain Eukaryota; kingdom Viridiplantae; phylum Streptophyta; class Magnoliopsida; order Fabales; family Fabaceae; genus Lathyrus; species Lathyrus tuberosus. Next base: position 230,457 of record JALAZF010000266.1, on the reverse strand, counting down.
GCTCACTTAACCGAACACACTCCAACTACGATAATATTACTACTAATATTATTCCGCGACTATAATATTATTTCTAATATTATTTCTACGACTTACCAACTTAAAAATTCTGACTTAACAACTTAATTCATCGCCACACCAAAATCAACCGAATAATTCACAACAATTAATTAAATATTCAATTAAATAAATAATTAAATATTTGGGTGTTACAACTCTCCCCCACTTAGAATATTTTCGTCCTCGAAAATTTACCTGATTCAAACAGCTCGGGATAGGAGTCTCGCATCTTGCTCTCCAATTCCCACGTCATGCTTTCTCCAGTAGCTCTCAACCAGACAACTTTCACCAACGTGATCTCTTTCCCTCGCAAAGTCTTCATTTCACGATCCGCGATTCTCACAGGCTTCGTCTCCTCCGTGAGATTATCCTGTACTTGCACATCATCCATATTAACCACATGAGACGGATCTAGAATGTATTTCCGAAGCTGCGACACATGAAACACATCATGCAGATTCGAAAGATTTGGCGGTAACGCCATTCGGTAAGCAACTTTCCTAACTCTGTCCAAAATCTGATACGGACCAATAAAACGGGGAGTGAGCTTCTTAGACTTCAAAGCTCTCCCAACACCAGTCACAGGCGTGACTCTCAAAAACACATGATCATCCGCTTGGAATTCCAAATCCTTCTTCCGCTTGTCATGGTAACTTTTCTGTCTACTTTGAGAAGCTTTCATCTTCTCTCGAATCAACTTCACTTTCTCAGTAGTTTCTCGAACTAATTCCGGTCCAAGTACTACACTTTCACCATATTCATGCCAACACAACGGAGTTCTACACCTCCGACCATACAGCGCTTCAAAAGGTGCCATTCCGATACTAGAATGGTGACTATTATTATAAGTGAACTCGATCAATGGAAGATAAGTATCCCACGAACCTCCCTGCTCAAGAACATAAGCTCTCAACAAATCCTCCAACGATTAAATAGTTCTCTCAGTTTGACCATCTGTTTGAGGATGATACGCCGAACTCAACCTCAGCTTAGAACCCAACGCTTCTTGTAGGCTCTTCCAAAACTCCGACGTAAACCTCAGATCTCTATCCGACACAATACACAAAGGAACACCATGCAACTTCACAATCACTCGGATATAAATCTCTGCCAATTTCGCAATTGGATATGTGATGTTAATAGGTATAAAATGAGCCGACTTCGTAAGCCTATCAACAATCACCCAGATCTAATCATGTCCTCTTGCAGTAATAGGCAGCCCTGTCACAAAGTCCATAGAAATGCTATCCCATTTCCATTCTGGAATCTCTAGCGGTTGCATCAACCTAGCAGGTTTCTGATGCTCCACTTTTGACTTCTGACATGTCAAACATGCATATACAAATCGTGCCACATCTTCTTTCATTCCGGACCACCAAAATATCTTCTTCAAGTCTTGATACATTTTAGTAGCTCCCGGATGAATACTCAGATTACTTCTATGACCCTCTTCAAGAATCTTCTTTTTCATATCTGCATCATCTGGTATACAAATTCGATCATGCAGTCTCAACACACCTCGTGCATCAATCTTAAAGTCACTCTTGTCCGATTGACCACAATCATTCATGATGTCCACTAGTTTCACATCCAGCTTCTGAGCCTCTCGAATACTGTCCAGAAAATCATTGTTAATCTTCAACATACCCAGCATAACACTCTGCGGTGTCACTTCGCATACCAAACTCATATCTCGAAACTGCTCAATTAATTCCAATTCCTTAATCATCATTGCTGACATATGCAAGGTCTTTCGGCTTAAAGCATCAACCACTACATTAGCTTTGCCCGGATGATAATTCAAACCGAAATCATAATCTTTCAGCAATTCTAACCACCTTCGTTGTCTCATATTCAACTCCTTCTGATCAAACAAATACTTTAAGCTCTTATGATCACTATAAACTTTAAATCTAGAGCCATAGAGATAATGCCTCCAAATCTTCAGCACAAAAACCACTGCAGCAAGTTCCAAATCATGCGTAGGATAATTCCTTTCATGAGTTCTCAACTGTCGATACGCATAAGCAATTACTTTATTATTCTGCATAAGCACACCTCCTAAACCCATCAACGAAGCATCATAATAAGCCACAAACGGTTCTCCTGGATTCGGTAACGTCAAAACCGGAGCCGACGTCAACCTCTTCTTCAATTCTGTAAAACTTTCTTCGTACTGAACATCCCACACAAAAGCTTTACTTTTACAAGTCAATCTAGTTAACGGAAGTACCAACTTAGAAAACCCTTCAATAAACCTTCTATAATAACCAGCTAGTCCCAGAAAATTTCTAATCTCAGTAGCCGACCTTGGAGTTTTCCATTGCAACACATCATCTACTTTAGAAGGATCCACGGTAATACCACTACCTGAAATCACATGACCCAGAAAACTAACTTCTTTCAACCAGAACTCGCACTTAGACAGCTTCGCATACAACTTCTTGTCTTTCAAAACTTCCAACACTGTTCTCAAATGTTCCTTATGCTCTTCTTCTGACTTAGAATAAATCAGAATATCATCAATGAATACAACCACAAAACGATCCAGATAAGTATGAAAAATGCGGTTCATGTATTCCATGAATACTCCCGGTGCATTAGTAACACCGAAAGGCATCACTGAATACTCATAATGTCCATACCGTGTTCTGAACGCTGTCTTCTGAATATCCTCATCTTTCACTTTAATCTGATGATAGCCCGATCTCAAATCAATCTTGCTAAACACACGAGCACCCACCAACTGATCCATCAAATCATCTATTCTCAGAAGTGGATACTTGTTCTTGATTGTTACTTTATTCAGCTGTCTATAATCAACACAAAGTCTCATACTTCCATCTTTCTTCTTTACTAATAACACTGGAGCTCCCCACGACGATACACTTGGTCTTATAAACTTCTTCTCAAGTAACTCTTCCAACTGCTTCTTTAATTCAGACAACTCGGATGCCGACATTCTGTATGGTGCCATCGAAACAGGTCTAGTACCAGGTACAAGATCAATTGCAAATTCAACCTCTCTCTCTGGCGGCACATCAGGAATTTCATCAGGGAAAACTTCAGGAAATTCATTCACCACTTGCAATTCTTCAATCTTTGCTTTGCTCTCAATAGACAACGTTGCCATCAACGAAAACATCTGAGCTTCTTCTTTCATCAATTGCTGTAACTCTCTGAAAGACAACAACCCAACTCCTTCCTCTTCAGGAGTAGAAAACCTCACCGACTTACGATAACAATTTATGTGAACATAGTTATACTCTAACCAGTTCATACCTAGGATTACATCCATTCCGGTCAGCGGCAAACAAACCAAATCAACATAAAAGTCTTTATCGAAGATCGATAAAGGACACCTTAAACACACAAGAGAAGTAGTCACCGATCCCTTAGCCGGAGTCTCGACGACCATTTCTCCATTCATAGTAGATAACTTACGACCCAATCTTTGAACACAATCAGCAAAAACAAAACAATGTGTAGTACCAGTATCAATAATAGTAATTAAAGGAGTACTATTAATGAAACATGTACCTCTGATAAGTCTGTCCTCATTAGCTGTCTGAGTTTCTGCTAACGCGAACACTTTTCCGGTCTGAGCTTTCTTTGGCTTTGGACACTGGTTACCAATATGTCCCTCTTCACCACAATTAAAACAAATCATCTCCTTGTGCTTGCAATTAGATATTGCATGTCCAATCTTACCACATCGGAAACACCTCTTCGCCTCAGCAGTACAACAATACTCTTATGACCAGATTTTCCACACTTGAAACAAGTTATGCCAGCAGGAGCATCTCCCCTACTAGTCTTCTTGCCCTCAGTCGCTCTCTGTTTACCTTTTCCAGCTGGAGCATCATAAGGCTTACCACGGTTCTGTTGTTACTTACCTCTTCTATCACTAACGATCTTGTAGTGAGCATTATTGTCCTCTTCATAAATTCTGCAACTATCGACCAAATCAGAAAAGACACGAATCTTCTGATACCCAATAGCTTTCTTGATCTCAGAGCGCAAACCACTTTCAAACTTAATGCATTTAGAAAACTCAGCATCATCACCGGTATAGTACGGATAAAACTTAGCCAGCTCAACAAACTTCACAGCATAATCAGTAACCGACATGGTTCCTTGCTTCAGCTCAAGAAACTCAATCTGCTTCTTACCACGGACATCCTCTGGATAATACTTCCTCAGAAATTCCCTTCGGAACACATCCCAAGTGATAACTTCACCTGTAGTCTCCAACCTCTGACGAGTCTCTAGCCACCAGTCATCAGCTTCGACTGCTAGCATATGAGTCCCATAACGAACCTTCTGCGCTGAGTGCAGTCCATCACACGGAAGATCCTCTCAATCTCTTTCAACCAATCCAATGCTCCATCAGGATCATACTTGCCCTTGAAGGTAGGCGGATTCTCCCTCTGAAAAGTCGACAGACTACGAGATCCATCATTCTCGCCAGCGTTCGGTAAATTTTGCACAGCCTGAGCCATTGCTTGCATTGCGGCAGCCATTGCAGCATCGTTCCTTCCAGCCATCTCAACTTATCCCTACAACACAAACAAAAGTTAGAACCAAATAACAATACTCGATTATTTAACAACTACGACTCGACACTTGGCCGGACGGACCGACCTGCGCTGATGCCACTAATGTAACACCCCATTTCTACCCAGTAATTATATTAAAATCAGAGTGTAAAATTTTCGACATAAAACGGGATATCACATTTTAAACTTTAAAATCAACCACATAATATTTAATCATGAAAAATACATAACGATTTCAGGGAAACATAAACCAACAATAAACTTCAACTTTATTCAACTTTAAACAAATGCAACGCAGCGGATTCATTAACAACTTAGTAGCATCTTTATTCAATATAAAACAACTTCAAATTTAACAACAAAGTATTTTTCAGCAATTTCATTAAAATTCAGCATGTAGACTAATAAATAAAAGACACGCGTCATCCCCCCGAGTGCTACGTATCAGAGCGACAAACACCGACATTGAACTAAGGTAATCGGCTACTCCTCTTGATTACCTGCACGTTGCCAACATAGAGACAACATTCAAACAGAAGGGGTGAGTTACCGAAAATTATAAACGGAGTATGATAAATAATACATAGGCAAGAATCATACAAGTAATCACCACTTCACATCAATAACCAACAATTAAAAATCAACAACAACTTAAGAAAATGCAACTTTAATGCGACTCGACAATGTTATGCATGTGGTACCATCGGAGTAAAACTCCCAACTTAATATTGCCAGTTTATCGAGGCATCAAGGCATAAGCCTTCAACTTTCAACTTTCAACATATGCCAATCCAGGCCAACGTGGTGTGAGCAACGCTCCGACACAAAATGCAATGTATGTTTTATGACATGCACAACTCATCAGCATAAACAACTCAACAGCTTCCACAACACAATCAACTTAAACAACATAGCAACTTTTACGACATAAACAACTTATATCAACGTTGGCTTATCAAGCCTACAACTTACAATTCGTCTGTAAACCGGAACAATGTTACAACTCAGCTGTACCTAAAATTCGACTTTTTCAACATAATTTCAACGAAATAATTCAACAAAAGTCACCTACTAAATTACCCGACTTACCCCGAAAATTTTCGTTAAATTCTGGACAACTAAGTTTTCCGCCTAACCGGCTAAACCGACTAAAACTGTACTATTTTTAACTTCTGTTATTTAATACCAGTTTATTACAAAATTCTACTTTCTGTTACGATTTCCATTAAAATTAATTCCAAGCTCCTGTCACGAATTGTTAGTAATCCTGTTTCTGTCAAAAATCCAATTTCTGCTACTTAGTCTATTTTCTGTCAAGTTACCACTGCTACTTAATTAGATGTCTGCCAAAACTTGAGCATGAGCTTTTCAAGTAATACATAATAGAATATACACGCAAACACAACAAACAATATCATATTATACAAAATTATGTATTACTTTATGACACAACATTTACAATACACCATATATTATATTTTAAAAAGTGACTACACTAATTATCACATTACACACAGAATTAACACATACTCACAACAATTATATACTATGTGAAAGCACACGCCAAATAATATAATAATCACATGATAGAATAATTTTACTACATATACAAATGATAAAAATGTAATAGCAATATTATCATTTATTACAGTACAATAAGCAACACAGATTCATATAACTGATGGCACTCACATACAACATAAACAACTTCAATTTATGAAACAACCTATTAAATGAATTAATCCAAAGCAAGGATGATGGTTGGCGCCACACATCACTTGTGGTGGTCGGGCCCACATGCTTCTCTTCACCAACTAAGTGGCTTGCGCCACATATATTTTCTTTTGTTCTGGGTGGCCTGCGCCACCCGTGCATTTGCACAGTGTCATCTAACCCAACTAAAATTTTTCCAGAAAAATGTAATCTCCCTGCAACATTCATAAATCGTCCAGCAACAAATTTCCACAGTGCCGAATTTTCAATCCAGTTTATTATCAATTTCTGGTTCATAAAATAAATCACAAAATGATGTTACAGAACAACAATTTTCACACAAAAGCCACAGCAACTCATCAACATAAATCAACACCAAATAGTAGAGAAACCCTATAATTCCCAATCCCACATATTAATTCATCCTAACCCGGTTATAATAATCGAACCCACCCTTACCTTGGATTGAAGGCAGCTCGACAATCGATCGGGTTCCGGAAATTCGACACCGGTAGCAACTTCTCTCACGTTCTTCCCTTTTCCTCTAACTGATACTCCAACCTCACCAATCTTTTCTATTTCTCATGTTTTATTAAAATAATAATATTCAATTATAATATCTAATGGGCCTAAACATACACCCCCTAATTTACTAATTCCGACACGAATCCAAGCCCACTTAACCGAACACACTCCAACTACGATAATATTACTACTAATATTATTCCGCGACTATAATATTATTTCTACGACTTACCAACTTAAAAATTCCGACTTAATGACTTAATTCATCGCCACACCAAAATCAACTGAATAATTCACAATAATTAATTAAATATTCAATTAAATATTTGGGCATTACAAAATCCACCATTCCACCACTAATCAAGTGAAAGGGCGAGGATGAAGCCGAGGACAACCTCGAGCCCGTTCTAACTCATTTTTCTAACGACCAGCGGGGCAAGTCCCCGTGACTTAATATAGCAAGGATCAAAACGAGGACACAGGCTCGTCGCGTCCTAAAATCACGACAAGGAACTGAACATGCCTAGTGCCCGACTGCAAACCTAAACTATACGCCTAACCAGAATCTACAAAGATCTACATCAAAACATTCTCTACAATTATCCTAGAAATCTTCATGTTCTTCATGGATTTTCCAGAAACTCATATGTTCATCAAAGAACACATGAAGTTCAACCGGAAAATTCATGAACCCACCGGAGAATCCATGAACAACATCCAGAAAACTCGAAGGTTCATAAAAAATACGGAAAAGGAAGAACAAACTTACAGGAAGAAGAAGAAGTTGACGGAGAAGAGAAGGATCAACGGTGGCGAAGAGGAACTCTGGCGGGAGGACTAGTTGCAGAGCAAATAAGAGCAAGGAGTGAGAACTTGTGAGAATGTGAAAATAAAATCTTCCTCCACCTTTTATAACCATTTGATCGTGGGGGATCGTGAAGGTCATCATAGCCTACGCGGCCCTAGGACTGACAAAAGCCATGCATGCTCACCACGTGTCACAAAAACTCTTCGCCTGGCTTATTACAAAAAATACACCAAGTCCTTGGCTCCCACACGAGCAAATCTCCTCGTAAAAAATGAACGCATTAGTGCAGGGCTGCTTGGCGAAAAACGCCAATTTCTGCGAGTACGTAACGAATCTTGGCCGACACTCAGCATAATCATCTAACGACCACATCTGGTCGGGACACGAATGGGACACTCCACGTGAGCAAACACGTCCTCGACAGTACGGCCGTAGTCACAGCTGTCTTAAGTCATTACTCTCCAGCAGAGCAACGACTTGGGGGGCTCCTATTCTGGACCGGGTAGGGCTTCCTGCCCTTAAGGATCAGGCCCAATCCATTATAGTTGGCGCCCAATAGGCACAATATAGCCGTTGGGCACAATATAGCCGTTGGGCACGTCCCCCCACTCGCTTGTCAGTTCACGCGACCAACTACCTCCTCGGATCTTGCGGGGATAGTTGTACCAAGTCAGAGGACCACGCGCTGTGTCCTCCACTTGGCAGTCTCTCATTCGCCGAGCAGGCATCCTACTCGCGAGGAGAGATCTTGGCCCCGCGCTAGGGGTATATTATAAATACCCTCTCACTTGAGAGGGTCAGGTATCTAATCTCTTACATTCTTACTTTGTACTTGCTTTTCTCCTCTTGTCCAAACTCTCACTTTGGCATCGGAGTACCTTGTAAGTACGCCCCCCCCATTCTCCTCTCCTACGAGCATTAACTCCTGCCCTACACGAAGGCCGCGACGATCTCCTTCTGGTCCTCTCCGATCAATTAGGAACAGGGTCGTCTTAAATTTTTGGAGGCTCTGTGTAGGTTTACCATGATTTAATTATTGAAAAATAAATTGAGGCTCTATTTTGTCATGTTTTAAACATGAAAAATATTTCATGAGGTCCTTTTTTGGGCACACTTTAACCGTGATAAGTTTTAGGTCCTGTGCAGTAGGTCGCCTTGTACACCCTTAAAGACGACTCTGTTAATGAAGTGTGAAATGATCGAGGAAGCAAGAGTTTAATAATAATAATAAAATGTCGATGAGCTGATCTTTGCATGAGATACACAACAATTTCATCATTCATGCAATTTGTTTTTCTTTCACAATATAGAAATCATTTGAAAATATCTTTTAAATATTTAGTTCTTTTATGAAAAACATGATTGACCGTAACGTGTAATGAATTTTGATTATCACAGTACAATATAAATTTTGATGCAGTTAATTTGAAAATCTTAGAATCTTGATGCAGTTGATTTGGAAATCTTAGAAAAGGTCGAGAAGCCACTTCAACTCACATTACAAATACCTAACACTCAACTTTAGATAAAAATTTGAGATTGTGAGTTTTTTTTTCTGTCCTCCATGAAATTAGTGATTTATTTAGGAAGAAATATTATCTTGAAATTGAGCTTCTTGTGTTTAAGTATCCTTCTCAATCAACATTAGAATATCTATTCAATTGGATGGTTGAGTCTCTTGAAAACATAATGCCTCAACCTGAACATGATTTGAGGTATTTCAAAACTCTAGTAGTTGCATTGGTGTTTGCCATGAGAGGAGATGACAAAAATTAACTGAGTTATTGTGTTCATAATGTTATACTAGGTCTTGTTGCATTCAAGTATAACAATATGCCAACTAACCTCATGTAAGAAGGGATATCATGGTACGGTCTACTTGAGTCTTGGTGCAACTTTAAAGATGGATCATGAGGTGTTGATAAGTGGCGGAGCCAGGACCCTAGTTCAGGGGGTGCAGACCATTTTAAAACAAGGAGATAACTTGCTCAGACATATCTTACTTCTTCTTCCCCACTTTGAAGAAGTATAATTCCATCATATTTTTAGATAGGCTAACCACTGTGCAGACTTCCTTGCGAAGCTGGGTATGTCCAGTTCCTTTGAAGTTTTCTGGTGTAATGAGTATCCTCCTGTGTGAAGCGATTATCAGTTTAAATTGGTCTAGGAAGCTGGTTGCCTAGTTTTGTTATGTGTTTGGGCCTAATACCCTCCCATTGTAAATAAAAAATTAGTGATATTATATATCAATTTTAATATTAACTAATTTTACATGAATAAATAGAGAACGATAAAAAAATCAACTAAAAAATGTAGAAACTAAAAAAAAAGGTATATTTGTTTGATAAATTAAACCTTTTTATCCACTATACAATTTATAACTTATTAAAACAAAAAAAAATAGTATACTTGTTTGATAAAAAATAAAGTATATAATATTTCTCACATATTTATTATTTACACTCATGGTGGCTTGTCTATTCACGTCGACAAAGAATATACTTATTTTTAATTTTTATATTATTATAATAGTAATAAATGTCACAAGCATAATGAACAAGTTGGTCAGTTTCCGTAAAAAGTAAATAATAAAATGGTTTGTCAGCATACAAGCATGCATATGTGTAAAAGTCTCATTACATGAACCAAACATGGGTGCAAGAGTCATAATATGAGGGGGTGCAAAATGCAAATAATTAGAATTATAGGTAGCAAAATTTAAGATCCAGGGGGTGCAAGTGAACCCCCTCAATGAAGGGTGGCTCCGCCCCTGGTGTTGATACAAGTTTAGAGTTGATTAATCCCGATTCATCAAATAAATCAAGAACATGTTTTCATTGCCACAATGAAGTTCTCGTCTTTGAAAGTGCTACTTCGATTTCAAAAAATACTCTTTTTTTTGTTATACAAGAGGGCTGAGGCCCAAACAAAAAGAAACTACATTATAACTATTCTAGCAGAACAACTACTAACCAAATGCGCTAAATACACATAGTGTAACTCTTGTGGACAAACATCATAAATGACAAGACTACCGTTATGACTCACTCTGAATCTTGTCAGTGCATTCGCACAATTATTTGTTTCTCTAAATTATTTTACTCGAATCTCCCCAGCCAGAGTAATTAATGATTTTATTCTCCGTATCAATCCTCGACCTTTTGCTATCTTATGATTATCACTCGTATGAGCTGTGTGAATTTCTTTTGTTATCAATTTGCACTTCCACTTTCTTGTAACCTGTTCTGGGTCAGCCAAAGGTCCAGATAGCTAGGCCCAATTTACCTGAGGTCCACTCCACATGACCTGTAACGCCCCAATTTTGATTATTCCATTATTCTTGAGTCTTTTAATTTAATTGGATGATAAATTATTTTATTTGTTAAATTGGTGTGTTAAATGTTATTTTACCGTTTTCGAGAGTTTTCGGGGAAATTAGAATGGAGGGTATTTTAGTCTTTTCTCAATTAATTATAAGTTAGAAATTTTGTGGAATTAGAATTGTGTGAGAAAAAAATGAATTAAATTGATTTAGTGGAAAATGAGAGAAAAGAAATAGAAAAGAAAGAAGATAGAAAGAAAAAGGAGAGAAAGAAAGAAGAGGAAGAGAAAAGAAGAGGAAAGGAGGAAAAACTTAGAAATTCATCAAGATCAATCAATTAGCAAGCTTGGAATCCGGGTAAGGGTGTGAAACATTGTTATCTTATCAATGTATATGATTATGTATGAATTGCTGTTGTTGTTGATGAATTTTGTGAGTTTTAAGGTATAACCCATTTTTGAGAAATTGATTAGAAATTGACTCAAATGTATTAAAACTTATGTTGATTGTGTTCATAGTTGTTTATACATGATTGGTATGTATTGTTATACATCAAATTGGCATTTTTCTGAGTATTAGGTGAAGATTTGGATGATTGAGGAGTGGAAAACGCAGAACTTCGTTCTGCAGAATTTTTCTGGGTATGCTCTGGCCATACGCGTAAGGGGCATGTCCATACGCGTATGAGCCAAGGCAATACGCGTATCATTGGCTTATTTTTGGGCCAATACGCGTATGAATATTGGCATTACGCGTAACAGGGGCGAGCCATGGGCCAATACGCGTATGGGTTTTGGAACGAGGAATTTGTGAAGGAAATGGGTTCTGTCCGTACGCGTATGGACATGGGTGATACGCGTATGGACAGGAGGAATGTAAAAATGGGATTTTTCAAAATGTCGTTTTCGGTTTCGTCCGTAACTTTTGTTCCGAGTATCCGATTTTTACATTCTTGGTGTCGTTGGAAAGGTATTGAGCTGTACTTTCTTATTATGATGTTTTGAAAATCGTTAGCTGATTTAATTATGTCGGAAAGTCAGGAATAGTGCTATTTAGCGACTTTTACCGTTTTGACTGTGTGTTTGAATGAGAGTCATACAATAGTGCATCGATGTGAATGTATATAGATTGTATGTGATTGTATGAGATGAATGCATGAATATATTGTGAATATGTATGCATTTCAAGAATGTCTTTGGAGTCATTTTGCATGTGAAGCATCATGATGTGCATTCTTGTGTTGTGCGATTCTAATGAGAATCCGTCGTAACGTCGTGTGCCCATGTGGGGTGTGAGCGATGATTACGAATGATTGTGTGCCCATGTGGGGTGTGAGCAATCGGATCATGTGCCCGTGTGGGGTGTGAGCGATCGGGTCGTGTGCCCATGTGGGGTGTGAGCGATCCATAAACATTGTGTGCCCATGTGGGGTGTGAGCAATGGGTGAACATCGTAGGCCCGACGGGGAGTTACTTCGGTAACGAGCGATGGTTCCAGCAGAGTTCCTGAGTGAACTAGTGATGACTGAGTCGGTACCGCATTGCATTTGCATAGAGTCGTGAGTCGGTCTCTATGATTTGCATTTATCATCTTTATAATGATGTGTTGTTGAATGAACATAATTGTGTATGTTTATACGGAATAATTGAGAGATGCGAAAGTGTGCATGATGAATATACTTGTTATATATATATATACATTGTGATGTATATAGATGAAAGTGTGATGAATTGTGGTGAGAATGTGTAACATGTGTATTTTTATGTTAAGATATATATAATTGTATGCATTGTTATTATGATAATATTTCTCACCCTTCTGCTGTTTTATGATGCTCTATGAGGCATTGCAGAGTAGGTATGCTGGAGGTCTTTTTGTGAAGCGTGTCTTCATTCTTGTGGTCGGTTGGCTCTGATATGTAGCACCGGGTAGCTAGGATGTATATTATTCTTTTGTGATACATTTGCATATGTATCTTGCTGATGAATTTGTGTATAAACATTATGTAGCTAGTGATTCATACTGGATGATGTACATATGTGTTGTTCTTCAATATTTTAGATGTTTCCACTTTTATTCTAAATATTGAGATGTGGGTGTAAGGACAAAGTTCCTCTGTGGCAAGTTACCCCACTGTTGCATATCAATAGAATGAGCAGGTGTTGTATGTATTAATTGCGTGTATGATGTGACATGCCTCTTTTATACTATTTTTTAATCGTACTCTGGCGAATTTTTATATTTTTTTATATATGTGCCTAAATGATTTATGTGATTATTTGGGGGTATAGAATGGGGGTGTTACATCAAGTGGTATCAGAGCCAGAGTTGAGTCAGTTGTGTCTGTCTTGTTGTTGTGTTGGTTGAACTGTCGTTTAACCTTGTTGTCATTTTTGGGAATAATCAGAAGATGGCTGGTAGAAACGACAATGCGATGGCTGCTGCTTTGGAAGTAATGGCTAGGGCGGTGCAAGGTGCACCTAACGTGAATGCTAATGACGAGTTCAGGAAGAATCAACCACCGGTTTTCAAAGGAAGATTTGATCCCGATGGAGCTCAATTGTGGTTGAAGGAGATTGAAAGAATCTTCAGAGTTATGGGCTGTGCGGAGGAGAATAAGGTGAGGCTTGGGTCTCACATGCTGAAGGAAGAAGCCGACGATTGGTGGGTCGGTATGCGTGAAGTTCTTGAGGTGGATGATGAAGAGGTAACTTGGAATTTATTTCGTACTGAATTTTTGAGGAAGTATTACCCTGAGAGTGTGAAGGGAAAGAAGGAGATGGAGTTTCTTGAACTGAAACAAGGTAGTATGTCTGTGGTGGACTATACTGCTAAATTTGTGGAGTTGGTTCAATTCCATCCTCATTATGCTGCGATTACTGCTGAGTTCTCAAAGTGTATTAAATATGAGAATGGTTTACGTCCTGAGATCAAACAAGCTGTGGGATATCAAAGGATAAGGAGGTTTGCGGATTTGACGGAATGTTGTAGAATCTTCGAAGAAGATAGTAAGGCTCGTTCTACACATTACAAAAGTTTGAATGAGAGGAAGGGGAAGCAACAAGCTAGAAGTGGACCTTATGTGACACCCGTTGATAAGGGTAAGCATAGGGGAAGCTTTGATAGGAGGTCTGGAGGAGGAGGTTCCGGTGTTGTTAGGTGTTACAAATGTGGTGATATAGGTCATAAATCTTTTGAGTGTGGGAAGCCTGTAGCGAAATGTTCTAATTGTGGTGGTCTTGGGCATGCTGCTACAGATTGTAGAAGAAATATGGTGAAGTGCTATAATTGTGGAGAAGTGGGTCACATTAGTACTAAGTGTACTAAGCCGAAACAAGCTCAAGCGGGCGGAAAGGTGTTTGCATTGGCGGGGACTCAAACTACAAATGCGGACCGTTTGATTAAAGGTACATGCTTTATTAATAGTACACCTTTAGTTGCTGTTATTGATACGGGAGCGACTCATTCGTTTATTTCGTCTGAGTGCGCGAAGCGTTTGAATCTTGCGTTAACTGTGATGGGTGCTGAAATGGTTATTGAGACTCCTGCTTCAGGGTCGGTAATTACATCTTTGGTGTGTATGAGTTGTCCTTTGACCATGTATGGTAAAGACTTTGTTATGGATTTAGCATGTTTGCCGTTGGAGGGATTGGACGTAATCTTGGGTATGAACTGGTTACAATTTAACCGAGTTCATATAGATTGCTATCACAAGTTAGTAAGGTTTCCTTCTTTGGAAGATGATGAATTTGAGAGTTTCCTATCCACTAAAGAGTTGAAGAAACTTTTAGCGGACGAAGCTCAATTGTTTGGTTTGTTTGCATCATTGTCGGTGGAGAGCAAAGTTGAGCTTGATGTGTTCCCAGTGGTGTGCAAATTTCCAGAAGTGTTTCCGGAAGATATTACGGATGTACCGCCGGAAAGAGAAGTTGAATTTTCTATTGATCTAGTTCCGGGTACTAGACCGATTTCGATGGCGCCGTATCGTATGTCGGCATCGGAATTGGTAGAATTGAAAAAGCAATTGAATGACTTGTTGGACAAGAAATTTGTAAGGCCAAGTGTTTCTCCTTGGGGTGCTCCGGTATTGTTGGTAAAGAAGAAGGACGGGAGTATGCGGTTATGCATTGATTATCGACAGTTGAACAAGGTGACAATTAAGAACAAGTATCCGCTTCCAAGGATCGATGATTTGATGGACCAATTGGTTGGTGCGAATGTTTTTAGCAAGATTGATTTGAGATCAGGATACCACCAGATTCGTGTGAAAGGAGAGGATATTCAAAAGACGGCATTTAGGACACGGTATGGTCATTACGAATACTCCGTGATGCCATTCGGGGTTTCTAACGCGCCGGGTGTGTTTATGGAATACATGAATCGTATTTTTCATGAACAGTTGGATCGTTTTGTGGTTGTGTTCATCGATGATATTTTGATTTACTCTAAGTCTCAAGAGGAGCATGAAGAGCATTTGAGAATTGTGTTGCAAATTTTGAAAGAGAAACAATTGTATGCTAAGTTGTCGAAGTGTGAATTTGGGTTGTCGGAAGTAAGTTTCCTTGGACATGTTATTTCCGGTAGTGGTATTAGTGTTGATCCATCCAAGATAGATGCGGTGATGCAATGGGAGGCTCCTAGGTCGGTTACGGAGATTCGAAGCTTTTTAGGCTTGGCGGGTTATTATCGGAGGTTTATTGAGGGATTTTCGAAATTGGCACTTCCTTTAACGCAATTGACTTGTAAAGGAAAGGCTTTCATTTGGGATATTCATTGTGAAGAGAGTTTCAATGAGTTAAAGAGAAGGTTGACAACGACTCCGATCTTGATTTTGCCTAATCCTAATGAACCATTTGTTGTGTATTGTGATGCTTCATTGACAGGTTTAGGTGGTGTTTTGATGCAAGATGGAAAAGTTGTGGCCTATGCTTCTAGACAATTGAGAGTGCATGAAAAGAATTATCCTACACATGACTTGGAGTTAGCGGCGGTGGTGTTTGTTTTGAAAATATGGAGGCATTATCTTTATGGTGCGAGATTTGAAGTTTTTAGTGATCACAAAAGCTTAAGATATTTATTTGATCAGAAAGAATTGAACATGAGACAAAGGAGGTGGCTAGAACTTTTGAAGGATTATGATTTTGGTTTGAATTACCATCCGGGTAAGGCAAACGTGGTGGCCGATGCCTTAAGTCGGAGGTTGTTACATATGTCCGCATTGATGATGGAAGAATGGGAACTTTTGGAAGATTTCAGAGATTTGAGTTTGGTTTGTGAAATGACGCCGAGGAGTGTGCGACTTGGTATGTTACATGTTACGAATGATTTTCTTGCAACGGTTAGTGAAAAGTAAAAGTTGGACTTGAAATTCGTTGATTTGATGTTGAATGAGAATGAGGATTTCAAGGTTGATAATTATGGAGTTTTGAGATACCGTGGTCGTATTTGTATTCCCGACGACGCGGAGTTGAAAAAGATGATTCTAGAGGAAGGACACCGAAGTAATTTGAGTATTCATCCGGGTGCGAATAAGATGTATCAAGATTTGAAGAAGATCTTTTGGTGGTCCGGTTTGAAGAGGGATGTGGCTCGATTTGTGTATGCATGCTTAACTTGTCAAAAGTCTAAGGTGGAACATCAAAAACCAAGTGGATTTATGCAACCGTTGGATATTCCGGAATGGAAATGGGATAGTATATCGATGGATTTTGTTACGGGATTGCCAAATACGCAAAGAGGTCATAATGCTATTTGGGTAATTGTTGATAGGCTTACTAAATCTGCTCACTTTATTCCAATTGATATTAGTTATCCTTTGGAGAAGTTAGCCGAGATTTATGTTCTTGTGGTTGTGAAGTTACATGGAGTTCCTAAGAGTATTGTATCGGATAGAGATCCAAGGTTTACATCGAGGTTTTGGGAGAGTTTACAAAAGGCTTTGGGTTCTAAGCTAAGATTGAGTTCGGCTTATCATCCGCAAACGGACGGTCAAACCGAGAGGACGATTCAATCGTTGGAGGATTTATTGCGTGCTTGTGTACTCGAGCAAGGTGGTGCTTGGGATGGTTATTTGGCGTTGATTGAATTCACTTACAATAACAGTTTTCATTCGAGTATAGGTATGGCACCATTTGAGGCTTTGTATGGCCGGAGATGTCGAACACCTTTGTGTTGGCATGAAACCGGCGAGAGGACGATAGTTGGACCGGAAATGGTACAACAAACAACGGAGAAAGTGAAGTTTATTCGGGAGAAGATGAAAGCTTCTCAAAGTAGACAAAAGAGCTATCATGACAAGAGAAGGAAGGATCTTGAGTTTCAAGAAGGTGACCATGTGTTTTTGAGAGTTACACCAGTTACTGGTGTGGGTCGTGCTTTGAAGTCGAAGAAGTTGACTTCTCGTTTTATTGGTCCGTATCAGATTACTTCACGAGTTGGTGTTGTGGCTTACCGTGTGGCGTTGCCTCCGAACCTTTCGAATTTGCATGACGTATTCCATGTTTCGCAACTTCGGAAATATGTTCCGGATCCGTCACATGTTATTCCTATGGACGAGGTTGAAGTGAGAGATAACCTTACGGTGGAAGCTTTACCGGTTAGGATTTTGGACCGCGAAGTTAAGAAACTAAGGGGCAAGGATCTTGCGCTTGTGAAAGTAGCGTGGGGAGGCGCTGCGGAAGGCAATATGACGTGGGAACTAGAGAGTGGGATGCGAGAGTCGTATCCAGAGTTATTTGAATCAGGTATTATTTTCGAGGACGAAAATTTCTAAGTGGGGGAGAGTTGTAACGCCCCAATTTTGATTATTCCATTATTCTTGAGTCTTTTAATTTAATTGGATGATAAATTATTTTATTTGTTAAATTGGTGTGTTAAATGTTATTTTACCGTTTTCGAGAGTTTTCGGGGAAATTAGAATGGAGGGTATTTTAGTCTTTTCTCAATTAATTATAAGTTAGAAATTTTGTGGAATTAGAATTGTGTGAGAAAAAAATGAATTAAATTGATTTAGTGGAAAATGAGAGAAAAGAAATAGAAAAGAAAGAAGATAGAAAGAAAAAGGAGAGAAAGAAAGAAGAGGAAGAGAAAAGAAGAGGAAAGGAGGAAAAACTTAGAAATTCATCAAGATCAATCAATTAGCAAGCTTGGAATCCGGGTAAGGGTGTGAAACATTGTTATCTTATCAATGTATATGATTATGTATGAATTGCTGTTGTTGTTGATGAATTTTGTGAGTTTTAAGGTATAACCCATTTTTGAGAAATTGATTAGAAATTGACTCAAATGTATTAAAACTTATGTTGATTGTGTTCATAGTTGTTTATACATGATTGGTATGTATTGTTATACATCAAATTGGCATTTTTCTGAGTATTAGGTGAAGATTTGGATGATTGAGGAGTGGAAAACGCAGAACTTCGTTCTGCAGAATTTTTCTGGGTATGCTCTGGCCATACGCGTAAGGGGCATGTCCATACGCGTATGAGCCAAGGCAATACGCGTATCATTGGCTTATTTTTGGGCCAATACGCGTATGAATATTGGCATTACGCGTAACAGGGGCGAGCCATGGGCCAATACGCGTATGGGTTTTGGAACGAGGAATTTGTGAAGGAAATGGGTTCTGTCCGTACGCGTATGGACATGGGTGATACGCGTATGGACAGGAGGAATGTAAAAATGGGATTTTTCAAAATGTCGTTTTCGGTTTCGTCCGTAACTTTTGTTCCGAGTATCCGATTTTTACATTCTTGGTGTCGTTGGAAAGGTATTGAGCTGTACTTTCTTATTATGATGTTTTGAAAATCGTTAGCCGATTTAATTATGTCGGAAAGTCAGGAATAGTGCTATTTAGCGACTTTTACCGTTTTGACTGTGTGTTTGAATGAGAGTCATACAATAGTGCATCGATGTGAATGTATATAGATTGTATGTGATTGTATGAGATGAATGCATGAATATATTGTGAATATGTATGCATTTCAAGAATGTCTTTGGAGTCATTTTGCATGTGAAGCATCATGATGTGCATTCTTGTGTTGTGCGATTCTAATGAGAATCCGTCGTAACGTCGTGTGCCCATGTGGGGTGTGAGCGATGATTACGAATGATTGTGTGCCCATGTGGGGTGTGAGCAATCGGATCGTGTGCCCGTGTGGGGTGTGAGCGATCGGGTCGTGTGCCCATGTGGGGTGTGAGCGATCCATAAACATTGTGTGCCCATGTGGGGTGTGAGCAATGGGTGAACATCGTAGGCCCGACGGGGAGTTACTTCGGTAACGAGCGATGGTTCCAGCAGAGTTCCTGAGTGAACTAGTGATGACTGAGTCGGTACCGCATTGCATTTGCATAGAGTCGTGAGTCGGTCTCTATGATTTGCATTTATCATCTTTATAATGATGTGTTGTTGAATGAACATAATTGTGTATGTTTATACGGAATAATTGAGAGATGCGAAAGTGTGCATGATGAATATACTTGTTATATATATATATACATTGTGATGTATATAGATGAAAGTGTGATGAATTGTGGTGAGAATGTGTAACATGTGTATTTTTATGTTAAGATATATATAATTGTATGCATTGTTATTATGATAATATTTCTCACCCTTCTGCTGTTTTATGATGCTCTATGAGGCATTGCAGAGTAGGTATGCTGGAGGTCTTTTTGTGAAGCGTGTCTTCATTCTTGTGGTCGGTTGGCTCTGATATGTAGCACCGGGTAGCTAGGATGTATATTATTCTTTTGTGATACATTTGCATATGTATCTTGCTGATGAATTTGTGTATAAACATTATGTAGCTAGTGATTCATACTGGATGATGTACATATGTGTTGTTCTTCAATATTTTAGATGTTTCCGCTTTTATTCTAAATATTGAGATGTGGGTGTAAGGACAAAGTTCCTCTGTGGCAAGTTACCCCACTGTTGCATATCAATAGAATGAGCAGGTGTTGTATGTATTAATTGCGTGTATGATGTGACATGCCTCTTTTATACAATGTTTTAATCGTACTCTGGCGAATTTTTATATTTTTTTATATATGTGCCTAAATGATTTATGTGATTATTTGGGGGTATAGAATGGGGGTGTTACATGACCCAAGGTATAAAAATTGCTTCACACAAAAATCAAGGAACATTCTCTGATATCTACTATTAACTACACTAATCTTGAATCTTGAACTGACTTAGGCATTAGAGTGCCAACCTTGCAAGTCCTCCACACGCCGCCATACTGGATATCAACACCACTGGTTAAAGATCACTAGTTCACGAATTGCATCCAATTATGGTTCCAGGATGAAACACTAGCGCCGCCAGTAGGAATTGACTTTTGATTCCCACATTTTCCATGATTTCGTATTCACTTTTCAATTCACCAGTTCACAATCTTTGCATATAATCGAATCAAGAGAAATCAAAATTGAATGTGAAAGTTCGTCGTGTTTGATCCAATCGATCATCATTTTAACTTCGATTTGTCAAGTTCCAGACCTCTAGTTCTCGCAAAAAATCCACAAAGTAAGATTAGCGAAGAATCTTGGTTCAAAATCTAGATCTATGCCTGAACTGCCAGAGAATGGGAGTAATTGTCTTCAAGATCATACAGAAAGTTCTTGATAAGCCTTCTGATCTCGCATTACTTTAATTATCCATTGTTAGCTTGATACTTATTGTGATGACTTCGAAGATACAACGAGTTCATAGCTACTGTAGGTGCAAATCTGTTACTGGAACACCTTTTCAAAGTAGCGAAGAATCTCCAAATGATGAACAAAGTTCACCTTAGGACATATCTTGTAGATTTTGAGGAAACTCGTATTGAGACTAAAGCTATATAGTCGCGACAAGGTGAAACAAACTTCTAGCATAAAATTATTGGTACTTGAAAAAATAATGACCGTGGATGGTGCTACGCACCACCATGGCGCAAAATGTTGAGCATTACGACTATGATACACCTTCTCCTCGTCACTTAGATCCTGAAGCACAATTACTTTTAATGGTCATTTCATGGTAAGATTCCTCTCCTATATGACTGTGGATCGCTGCATTAAGAAATAAAGATGCCGAACTACCCGACAACCACAACAATTTCCACCGATGCCAAAGTTCATATGAGATAACTCATAAGCAACATCCTCCAAACATAAATTTACGGTCCGACGCGACCAAGCTACCAGATATCCATGGTCGGGCATGTATGATAACATCAATTCATTTGATAAGCATAAGAAAACGAGACCTCAAATCTCGGTAGCGGGGAAACAAAGTCTCACAAAGGACATCTCTGATCGTCAGATATATTTAATTCATAGCTCCGGGTCACCGTTCAATAATAAGGTTATCAAGAGAAGGAAGTGAGTCAAACTTCATTCGTGAGAGTCGGGAGACGGGTCTCTCAAGGAATCTCACCTTCGTCTGACTATACTCATGGCTCTAGTAGAGTCTGACCATATTCCAGAAGACAAAATCTTGTGTCTCCTTTAAGCAGACCGTCAGTCACACCTTAATTGATTGAGGTGAGTATCCGCACCAAAGTAATAGGGGAGCGTGAGGGTTTTCGTCCTGTCAGTCAAAAGGTAGTGCTTCATATGAAAAGACAATTTTGCGGCTCCAAAATATCAGCGGTAGTCATCAAGCTACATCCTCAACGAGGCCGACCATCCCATTGTGCCCGTCGGTTACAAATACCCAGAGGCATTCGAAGTGGACCATCACCTCGTCGGGCAGATGAAGATAAGGCTGACATCACTAACGCAACAACCAACTAAAGAGAATAATATATAATAGAGGACACCATATCCTTACTTTTGCTTTTATTAGTTAGATACAATGTAAAGTTGCTGCACAATTTCAATAATTGATATCCTAATCGTAAAATATTGTAATCACAAAATATTGTGTGTCCCGTGCAAGATGGCGTGAGTCAGTCTCTTAAGACACGCTTCACGTCTAAGGAGCACTCTTCTCAACATAGTTGGCGTACCCCCATCGAATCTATCCAATCCAAGGGCATTAGGAGGTGGAGCCTGGAGACGTCCACCTAAATTCGGGTCATACCTCGGGGCAGGGACAAGAATCATATCCTTGGTCGGGGAAGAGTCATATGTGATGTGGAGCATAACACAAAGATGATACCATATATTACCAAATCAGACCCCACCATAGGGAAAACATAAACACTAATACATCGAATGCTAACTACAACATATAAATATACACTGGTTTAGTGATTGCTAACTGCAACAAACAAATACACATTAAATTAGTATACGCTCATCACAGCGAAGACACATATCAACCAAACATGATAGAAAACAACATTTAATACGCTAAACCACAAATTACAAGAGGACACTGTCAAGCAAGTTTGAAGGGAGCTTAAAGTGCTACAATGCAACAAAGCATTTTTTCTTCTCCTGAAGGCAAGTCATAAGGGTTCTCACACCCAAAGTAGAATACACTTTGCAGCCGTAGTAGCCCTGACTCTGAGCTAACTGGTGAACACCAATAAATTCCCCTTTGATGAAAAAACTTTACATTACAAGGATTACAAGCAAAACCCAATGCTATAACAACTCACAATCAACCAAAGGTTCATCATAACAACAAATAAAGGGAGCCAAATACAAGACTCAAAGTTAAATAATGCGTAAACCATTAAGGTAAAAATATTTTTATAAATATTAATTATCATTACACCCATGGCATAGCGCCTGAGAAACATTACATGAAATAAGAAAATAATAAAGGTAAGAAGAGGAGCGGTCACGCTGAAGCAGCCAAAGACGCAATAACATGATCACCCTCGAGACCAGCTTGGAAGGGGTTTAGCTCATCAACAGGAATTAGAGCAGTATGAAAGAATCTTCTCGCTTGTTCCACAATTTGATCGCAGACCCCATATACGACTTGCATATTCCATTGAAGGGAATCATGAAGCATCACCTTCAAATCGACAACCTCATCTTCAAGAGTCTTTTGGGCATGGACATGAACCTTGACCTCTCGTTGAAGAGTTTTCCGGTCCTCCTCCGCATAGCGGGTTATTTCAATAACAACGTTGGAGGCATCCTGATGCTGTTTCTCATCCACTGCGAGAGCAATCTCTAACTCAGTTACTCGATCAACAAGGGTAGAGGGAGAACTATAGGTTTTCACGTCGTCTTGCAATGAGTTAGCAAGCCTAGCTTTCTCCTGCAGTTCAACCAACTCCTTCTGAAAAACGAAGCACCTTTGCTCCATAGCTTCACACTTCACCTTTCAAGTGTACCTTTCTTTGGAGGGATTGCTAGCAGCAAAGATATTTCCTCTACCAACAACCACCATAGAGAACAGAGAAGAGGCTTAATACATGTTACAGGTGATCTCAGACACAATCTCCATATTCTCCTCCTCATAGAGGTTTTGGACAAAGGACATGTCATCCATCAATACAAAAATAGTGACTTTCTCATGGGTACGATCAAGTCGGGAAGATAAAATAGCATGGATCCGCAGGAAGGGAGTCATCGTCTCTATAACATCATCCTCGAATAGACGGGTCCGTTTGGGAGTGCCTTCTTCTAGGGAAGAATCTAAATTACCATTTTGATCATTCTTTGTTAAAAATGGGGACGGGGGAAAATCTGCCACAATTAAGATGGTTACCCTGTCAACAAGCTAATTGACCCTGGGAGCAGTGTAAAAGGTTTCAGTGGCTGAGATAGGAGTAATGGTTGGAGCAGAAGCAACAGTCGTCAAGGAGGAGTGGGAAACATATCCTGGATGCCTTGGGCATTGGCAAGGTTGTAGAACATTTGCAACTTATCCAGGTTATCTGCAAAATAGAATCACACATGTATAAAAAGACTATATAGACTCCTTCCTCACCAAAAATATCTTTCATCTCCTCCCGGTCATCCATACTCAAGATGATTAAGTGTCAATATGTCTCTTCCTCACCTTGAAAGAAGGTACCTCGCAGGGGCCAAACCCTTCTTTATAACCCAACCTTTGAAATTAGGAGTGCAAGTCTTTCTTCATCGCTACCTCGTTGAAGGAAAGAAAACTTTGTTTGGTACTATAGAAAAGGGCTTCCTGACAGAAATGAGATGAAGACTAATACTTCAAGAATGTGCCCTTATAGAAACAAGAAGAATAAGTAAGGGGTAGCAAAAGGTGAGATCAACATCTGGCGTAACGAGCTTCACCTGTAAGAAACGTCCTAGTAAATCGTCCCCGTTCTGTATATAATAATCGAACCAAGGGCCGCCCGTGTTGAAGCAAATCAGCCCATGGTCATGGTAGTCATTTTGAGAAGTACGAACCAAGTAAAATAAGTTGAAAAATAACTTAAGTGAAGGCTTCCAAGACTTATGCTCAGCATTTAGCTGGAATACCCTCATATAAGCCCAGTACCCTGAGTGAAGCTGGGAAGGTGCTACCTTTAAATGCTTAAGGACGTTCACTTCAAAGTCAAAGAAAGGAAGCCAAAGTTTTATCCTTGTGAAAATGCATTAATAAAGTTAGATCATGCAATCATCAAAGGAGCTGCATATCATCTTCCCCGACCCACTTGAATATCCGACTAATATTAAAGGTTGTCGACCATGATGCCAACGACATTTATTGCTACTTTCGTATTCAAAATGGATGGGGTACCTACAACCTCTACATCCACCCTACCATACTTCACTGCATCAGTCGGATCCACTAACGTCACATCTCTCCGGGCCAGGTAGTTAATTTTAGAATGTTCGCCGAGTGTAATCCAAGACATTACATCAGATTTACTCTAAACCTCCAAGTGGGTTTTCACCTCAGCGTCGCTGGGTTCACAATTATTGATTATGAGGAATAATTTAATGAAATCGTCAATGCATTCCCTCATTCTCTTGATAGCTTGTGCTTCCTCCTTAAACAAAATGGGAGGGGTATATGGACTTAAATATGACTCCCTGCCCCCCATCATCTGTCAAAAGAGCTTCAAATTAGTCGAAGGAAGAAACTCTTTTCTCCAAGTGAAATTCTGGTAGTAGATCTCCGATGTCCCGGGAGATGTCGAGATAGATGTTTCAACATCAGCCAAGACATATACTTCTGAGCATAAGAGCAGACTGAATAAAACATAACAGAAAGATAAATAACACCAAGATATGATGACCCAGTTTGGTGAACAACAACACCTACATTTGGGGGCTACCAAGCCAGGAATGAATTCACTATCAATAGTATTAATATAGAGCTAAACAACCCCCGATTTACAACTCCTCACTTAATCCCTACCCAGTGCAACTTCTACCTAGAAATCACCATCTTGATAAGAGAAACCAATCTCAATTCCTAAATCACCTCAGTGATATCTAACATTTACAACCTCCGGCAACTGCATCAAACTGTTCAATTGAAAGACTCCCCTTCCAATACAATATTCAGTCAAGACTCTTGACTAACAATCATACTTGAATTTGCTTAATAGCTTCATCCAAGAACAATATATAATTCATTACCTACAGGTTTCTGAATCTGTAAATCTATGTCTACCACAATGTATTAAACTGATACAAAGGGTGACTTACAACACAAGAAAGTACACGACTATCAAAACCCTAAAGCCTTATAATTAATTTATAAGAATTAGTACATTGCTTTAGGTCATGGTCTTCCTTTTATAACCTTCAGCAGTCCATGGGCTTCGAAATCTCTATCAAATCTTTCCTTGATCCACGCTCTGATTGCACCTTAAATCTTGGAACAGGTATGCAACAAACCTGCGACATTAGACCAAGATGTCGAGTCCTCAAGATAGGACATCTTGTCTAACATGTTTTCTTATAGCAGATTTCTTCATGTTAGAACATCTTGTTCAACACCATGTTTTACTAAAATTAAGTCAAATCTTTAGAGCCTTCATTCTCCCCCTTTTGACAAATTTTGGCTAAAACATCTTTTGCACAATAAACCCAGGAAGACACAGAGAGAAGGAGTAGAAAGTCCTGAAGTCATTTTAGCCAGCCTGTGACGACTCCTGGAAGCTTTCATTCTTCCTGTCCAGCTGTATGGATGGTTTACACGGCGCACACCACCTATTGTATGTTGTGTACCCTTTGACATGGTGTACATGAGGAATAAGATACACTAGACTCCCCCTCAAAACCAATCCTAATTTACCACCCTCCGTTATCCAAACCAGGTCTTAGAGGAACAGACTGTAGTTCTAGACAACTCAGAACACAAGACACAAGTGTGTTCATAACTCAGATCATAAGATACAAAAAGAAGACTCGGAAAAGAAACTGAGACACAGATAGGATGTTAGGACATCCTATCCAACATCCTTGCAAAATAACTACAAGAATGAACTTAACCCACAAAAAGAGATCAGTCATGTGTTGTAAGGAACACCACACAACTGATATGGACACAAAACCTCCCCCCCCTTTTTAGCCAAAAATTGGCAAACATAACCAACACAGTTCAAGACCTAAATGGTACTTACCCAAACCCGAACAAAAGCCACGAAGACATGACATAGCAAAAGAAACACAACCTGAGACAAAAGAAGCAGCGACCCCTTTTAAATATCCAAGCAGTTTCTCTAGGAATTAACGGTCCATAGAAGTTACCGAAGAACAATTCAATGAAGATATAAATTAAGGTAGATAACTTCAACATAAATGACTGTGCACCGCCCAAAACACATTTGACTGTTTCAACTTTAGGGAGAACTGTCGAAGGAATGCGCATGTACCAAGACACATGTTTTACACGCCTTCTCTTAAGCACGTTCTCCATTGTCTAAGGAACACCGTCCAAATCTACTTGGATATAACCACAAGTCCTAAACAATGTCCTGACATCTAGTTAGACTTTGTTTAGTCTCTTTTATAGCCTCTGAGACATGGTAAAAGATTCTTCAAATAATCCCAGTCTGCTCCTTTCAACCAGGGGCTGACCAAGATGTTAAGACATTATGTCCAACATCTCCCAACAAGGACTCTCACGAACCTTAACTCATTCTGCAGAGAAAAATAAATTCTCCCAGACAATATCCAGTCTTATTTCTCAGGTCTCTTCTAAGAATTAAGAACATAGTTAATATAAGTCAATAGCCTTAACATATCTAACTCTCTAGCAGAACTAACAAAGCCACAAAATCAACACACCACGATGTTAAGACATCTTGCCTGACATCACATCCTCACACGAATCACATGAGCATCTTCATGCTCATAAGTGAGAAAAATACCAGGACCACACTCCTTGTATCATAACCAAAGAACTTTGGATTGAGACCAACCAACACTATTGATCACTCTCCCCCTGAACGCATCCATACACTGTACAAATCCCTCTTGAATTTTACAGCCATAAATAACCTTGTTCTTGAGAATAAATTAATTCTGAAATGTTGACATCCATAAATTCTCTTAACTCCTTGGTTAGCCAAAATGTCACTCACAATTCGAAGACATCAGACCCCTTCTCCATAAGAAGAATGATACAACATCAGCCTGCTTTGTATCTTAATATTCAGCCTAATACAATCTTAACTAGTGATACTTCCATCAAAACCTATCACCAGAATCCACACAGTCTTGACCAGTAGCTCTACACCATACTAAACCATGAATAGATATAGCTCCAAGACTGAAAGTCAACCTCAGTCAACCTCCAAGAATAACCAAAACCAGGAATGATGTTCCAACATAATTTAGAACATCAGTCTCAATCATAGAAGACATGACTTTGATTCTTGAACCACTAAACACTGAACTTACCATTCTCATACTTCCATTTGCAAGGAACACATAAGAATCACAACAAGTCACAACTGTAGTAGATTATAAACTATCACAGAAGGCAGAATAACATAGAGAGAAATAAACTCTCACGAGCCTCATGAAGCTTCAACCTAGAAGCACAAAGTTCAGACATCCTATTCTAAGCAGACTTCTCAGCAAGGTCTGCTTCTCCTTTGCCCTTTAGTCTTCTATCCTTCAAAACTACACCTTGCACAGTCCACTACAAGACACAATACATCAGTACTAGCAATGCCTAATGTTTCAACAGGTAAAGACATCATAACCCTAGAGAAACAGGCTTGTGCAGGTAGTTTCTTGAGCCATACTCAATTACCACCTTCCTCCACAAGTGACCAATCAGAATACCTTCCACCATGTCCTTCATCATGAGGGAACATAGTTGAAACTTCAAGTACTAACATCCCCTTACCCTAGACAGAACTCTAGAACACTCATATCCAACTTCTTAGATGAGACTCCATGAAGAAGATATAAAAACTCCAAATCAGCAACTCCCTTAAGCTTTTAGCTATTGCATAATCCAAAGAGGTTGAGATTGACTTTGGAGACAACCTTATAGTTGGAGAGCAACCACTCCTAAGGAGACCAGCCAATACGAGATGATGCAGCTCCAATGCTCACAAAAGACTACAACATGATCATCTTAATGTTCAATCCAATGTCAGAACATTTGATCACTGACTTGACTAGCCAACTGATGAAATTACACATGTCTGAAACAGTGTTGAAGATTCAACCCTTAGACTTCCAGATAATATCCCACCTTTAATGGTCTTTCCACCATAACAGAACAAGAGTTACATGTTCTCATAGACTTGATCATGAAATCAAGTTTGAGTAAACAACCTCCATCTTGAACATAAGAAAGAAAACCAACAACCAGTCCTTTTCAGGATAACTCATGGGAAAGAATAAATACCCTGATGACAACCTCCTTCATGCATAATTCTCCAAGGGAATCATCCACACAAGATTAGATTCCACGCCAGAACCAAACCAAATAGACACAACTATCTGCACGATCATTCAGATTCAGCTTTGAAAGACCAGAAAAGTCTCCAAGAATAAAACATCCAGCACAACCTAGGAAGAGATATTCAAAACATAAATCTTCCAAAGAATACCATCTTCAGACAAACCGGTAACATCCTTGGATAAATATAATCACTTCCCAAGGCAAAGATCCAATATCTGGTTTGACATTGATCATCATTTACTTCAGTTCCAGCAGATCTAACAGGAGATCCTCAAGCAAGGACAATCTCTTATAGGATCGGAAGCAAAAGTAAATTGCTCTAGGCTCTTTTCAATGATATGACATTTTCATGTCACACTTCAAGTATCCTTGAAGCATCCACTTGACCATCTACTCTTTTGACTCTATTTAATAGGCACATTTAAATGTGCCTTTATGAGTGGACTTGAGAGACAACTCAAGTATCTTTGGCAACTTTAAACATGACATAAAGTGTTTATCAAGACGAATGGATACACAAGACCTCAACTTAACCTTTTTCCTCCTATTGCCCTTCATGTTACTTGATTGAAACTATCTCCCAAGCAACATAGAAAGATCTTTCAGAGGACTCCAGATCACAGTGCTACTTCCTGTCTTTTCTCCTAGCTAGAGGTGACAAGAACAACTATAGAAACTGATACCAACTTCAACATGCACCAGGTAAGATGTCAAAACATCTTAAAAGACACCATGCGTAACAATAACATCATCATCAGCAGCAACAGTAGAATCTTCACAAGGCATCAGTCAACCATCAGTAGTTGTTTGTCTGGAATAACCTATTCTACAACACCCATGACTAGCCTGATCATGTAACCTCCTACCTTATTCAAAGACCAGAAAGTATCTTCCCTAGAACTCATCCAGAAACAGACCAGGATGCTTGCTTTGATACCAATTGAAATTCTGGTAGCAGATCTCAGATGTCCTGAGAGATGCCGAGACATTGATCTCTGCTTCTCTGAACAAGGCAAAAAAACAAGAACATTCACAAACTGTAGGTTAAAAAACAATGTCATGATAGATGTTTCAACATCAGTCAATACATATACTTTTGAGCATAAGAGCAGACTGAATAGAACATAACAAGATATGATGGCCCAGTTTGGTGAACAACAACACCTACATCTGGGGGCTTCCAAACCAGGAATGAATTCACTATCAGTAGTATTAATATAGAGCTAAACAACCCCCAGTTTACAACTCCTCACTTAATCCCTACCCAGTGCAACTTCTACCTAGAAATCACCATATAGATAAGAGAAACCCATCTCAATTCCTAAATCACCTCAGTGATATCTAACATTTACAACCTCTGGCAACTGCATAAAACTGTTCAATTGAAAGACTCCCCTTTCAATACAATATTCAGTCAAGACTCTTGACTTACAATCATACTTGAATTTGCTTAATAGCTTCATCCAAGAACAATATACAATTCATTACCTATAGGTTTATGAATCTATAAATCTATGTCTACCACAATGTATTAAACTTATACAAAGGGTGACTTACAACACAAGAAAGTACACGACTCTGTCCATGGGCTTCGAAATCTCTGTCCAATCTTTCCTTGATCCACGTTCTGATTGCACCT
Source organism: Lathyrus tuberosus (assembly GCA_022829125.1). Taxonomy (NCBI): domain Eukaryota; kingdom Viridiplantae; phylum Streptophyta; class Magnoliopsida; order Fabales; family Fabaceae; genus Lathyrus; species Lathyrus tuberosus. The sequence goes on along the minus strand of JALAZF010000266.1, from coordinate 200,034 downwards.
TAAATCTTGGAACAGGTCTGCAACAAACCTACTATATCAGACCAAGATGTCGAGTCCTCAAGATAGGACATCTTGTCTGACATGTTTTCTTATAGCAAATTTCTTCATGTTAGAACATCTTGTTCAACACCATGTTTTACCAAAATTTAGTCAAATATTTAGAGCCTTCACCAAGGATATCCCAGATGTCCTTTCTGAGTCAGAATTGTTAGATAAAGGTATACATTTTGTGTCTATGGGACAAGAAGAGGGAGACGAGAATTAAGGGACACCCTCATTCTCGCAATAGAAGAAGTATCGCTCTTAAAATCAGTCCCTCGATTAATTATAATATTATTTATCCTAACTAGAAAACATATATTGTTGAAGATAAAGTTTGAGTTTAGGGGTATACCAGGTTATGTGAGATGGGTGAAGTAAATTAAATGAATAAAGGAAGTGATTCTGATCAAGGAACTGCAATCGTTTTGATTAGTTCTCTCAGGAAGGAAGATGTGAAGGTGTTTGAAAAGGAAGCAAATATGAACGAGCTTGAATACCAAGGATTATGAAAAGTTTTTCAACGCTTAACTCCTCTCTCTTTATAGAAGAGGATGATTGAATGATCCAAATTTACAAAGGAAAGAAGTGTGGAATCAACGAGTGGATTTCACCTTGGAAATACATGCAAAATTGAAGATACCCGAGTGCACTATAAGCCGTACCATGCCCTAACCTGTCGCGTAAGCCCACATGTCAAAAGGAAGTAGTGAAATGTTTCAATGATGGAAAGAAATTTAATGCGCTTGTTCCCCACTACTTTTTCAACTGACTCAAAATGTTTCAGTTTTAGCTCACATCAGACAACATCCTTGAAGGCTGGACAAAATCATCAAAGAGTTCCCCACCTCTCTCAGTGCCTGACAAAGTCATGGGGACAACTATTTTAGGACGACCAAAGTCCCATATAACTGAGGTTCAATTCATCTCATATCCACTCCACTTAACCTAAGGTATAAAAGTTGGTTCACACAAAAAATAAGGTACATTCTCTGATCTCCACTTTTAACTACACTCATGTTAAATCTTGAAATGACTTGGGAGTTGAAGTGCTAACTGTGCAGGTCCACCCGCGATGCCGTACCAAAGATCAATACCACCGGTTCAAGATCTTCAGTTTACCAACTGCATCTAATTCAGGTTCCAGGACGCAATATAACCTTTCCTGGTAATTTGAACTAGACTTTCATAGACTCCTCACAGTTTCGCTATGATAACGAAACACTTTCTAATATGCTTCGAGTAGCCTCATAACAATGTGCCATATTTATCCTGAATGACTCCTCCACACCCGTCCGACCTTCTGATTTCACTGATTCATCTATATTGAGACTAACCCACTCGTCTTTTGGAGGCCTCCATTTGACTTGTTGAATGGATAGTTGTCTTTGCACTAAAATAAATTATTTTTAAAGTAATTTTTTAATTAATTACGAAATTTTAATATCACATTTTACCTCCCTCTTATGTTTGGAGTCAATTGTTCAATAAATTTCTAATCCAATCTTAACATATTTCAATTATAACCACTTTTGACCAATAAATCAAAATATTTGTGTGGTATGGTAGCGTTGATAAAAAATGATTGTAATAGTTGACATAAGTTATGTACTCCTACCGAGGAGGGTGGCCTTGGGCATACTTTTTTAAGTGATATTAACGAGGTTACTGCCCTTTAGCTTTGGGGTCCGTTTGTTTTAGGTTTAAAAACATAGGGTTTTTTATTTTATTTTTAAATATGATTTTTATGAAAATGTTTTTCAAAATAATTATTTTTTTCAAATTCGTTTTTTATAAATTGAAAGATTAATTTTGACATCTTATAACATAAACATATATTATTTAATATCAAGACATAATTAAAATCGCAATATTTTCAAAATTATTTTTATGAAAAACTATCTGAATAACTTCAAAACTAAGTGATTTTTTTTTTTTAATTTTGATATTCAATTTTTTTTCAATAAGATGATGAAATACCTAAAATAATATTTTAATAACAAATATTCAAACCAAATTTTCATTTGAATTTTTTTCAGTCGATGAACAATATTAGTAGTCATTAATATAATCAAGATTATATAAAAGGAGCAGGCAAACGGACAAAAAGCTACACCGCTACCCCTTTTTGGATGACAAAACAAATCCTCTTAAAAACTACATTCATTGTCCTAGGAGACACAACATTATTAAGCATTAACCTTTGCACTATGTAAAAGATCAACTGCTTCTGATGCCAGATAACAAAAAGTGTCAAAGGCAAATGGTATAAAAACATGTTGATTGTCGGAACATATTTTCTCATGCTTGGCCACTTTACTTGAAGCAGCTTTGAGAGATGCATGTTCCACAGTAAGACCTTCATTCCTCAGTCCCACCAATGGGGAAACCTCAGTCAAGTTTACACATGCATGTTTTCTTCTTACCCACCTGTATATGAGAACATCAGCTGAACCAAGTGTCGATCTACCCTCTTGTGGGTCAGTCGAGAAATTCATAGGTGCTTCTTTCTTCAAAGGTAGACCTACTTTTGGTACTTGTATCGAATTTTTTATTAATAATAAAAGGCATTTCTTTATTATGTTTGTTTTTTCAAGATAATAAAGTCCCTAGAATAGCTAGTTCGTTTAATGAAATATTAAGTATGACTTAATCATGAGATCCCATTAAACTTAAGGACACTATTCTTAAAGTATCTGTAGTCGAGCTTTGATGTGAAATAGGATAATCTTAAAGAATTAAGACTATTATGTAGATAGACCGATGATCACATCTCATGGATCATGGATAAGGAGTTATCAAGTCTTTACATAGGTATGAATATTAGGAGTAATATTTATACTAGATTGACCCGCTATGAGAGTACTACATATAATGTTATGCAAAGTGTCATAAGTTACTCTCATGGCGATAATGGTGTATACCAACCTGCGACCTAAACCCACTATGGACCTTAGATGTAGAGACAACTACTTTATTGCTGATCTAACATTGTCCGTAACTGGTTGACCATAAAGGTAGTTGATGGGTACTCCACAAAGCATGTTGAGGGACATGAGTGACCTAGGTGGAATTTGCCCATCCTGCATAACAGGATAAATGTCTAAGGGTCCAATATTGAATTTGACAAGGATGACATGGTATATGCCCTGTGTTTAATATATACACTAGGGAAAAAGGGTAATTATACACACAAGTACTATCACAAAAGATTTTGTCAGCTCACATGACATTTTCATGACATGGATAGCAGTGATGTGTTGCTAGATACTGCTCAATGTTTATTATGTTAAATACAGGATTTAATATAATTGCCAACGCCGCAAAAACCTACAGGGTCACACACATAAGAACAGGTTGATAAGAGGTAGAGTAAATAAGGAACACTGTAACTCCCCAAATTTATTAGAATATTTGTTTAATTTATTAAATATAATATTTGTGAATTTCGGTGAATTTTAGTGGTTTGTGTTGACGTTGGCATTTTGGTGGAGTTTTGGTTATTTATCTAAATAATAGTATATAATATGAATATATTACTATTATTATTAATTTAAATAATATTAGAGGAATTAAGGGTAAGATGGACTTTTAAGGAGGATTAGTGAGGGTATTATTGGGAAAGCCCGTTTTAGGAGCCCAAGGGTTTAACAAAAAAGAATTGGGAGGAATAGGATTCATTTGGCTAGATCGTGAAAATAAGGAGAAAGGTGCAGAGCTCTGAGGAAAAAGGGAAAGACGGGGATTCGAGAAGGTTTCCGAAGACTCAATAGAGAAATCTCTGAATCGATAATCTAAGGTATGGGGAGTATTACCTTTCATTGTTTTCAATATAGAGATTCGATGTATTTTAAAGTGGATTTTGAGGTTTTGGGGGGTTTTTTAAGGGTTTATGAGTTATTGATGATTTAGGGGTATTTCTGAGGATCGATGATGGATTATTAAGAGTTGAATTGATTCGGGTAAAAATAAGCCTTCGAGGCTAAACCTTTTTGATGATATGTGGGATCTTGTATGAGAAAGGGATTTATGGGGTTTATGAGAATCTTGAGGGTTTGTGAAGGTTTAGGTAATTTTGAGTTAGGATAGTGGAATTAATCGACCTAAATGTCATAGATTTTATGCCTTTGACTGCCATGATGCCTTGGGAAATGTTTTGGGGATGTTTTGGGTGAACTGAGGTTGAAATCGTAAGGTGTTTGGGTCTGTTATGCTACTGATGGGTAGCAGCGATTTCCTGAAATCGCGAGTTCGCAAAGCGAACTATTCCTTCGCAAGGCGAACACTCGCCCCAGGCTCGCAAAGCGAGCAGCGCAGTGAATGCGCGATGATTTTGTTGGTGAATACTGGATGAATTTTGAAGTGTGATTTCTAGCTCGCAAAGCGAATGAGGGCGGCGAGCGAGAGACAGAATGGGAACTCTTTGGTTTTTGTGTGGGATTTTGGGGTTCGCGGGATGCTCGCAAAGCGAACAACCTAAAATTCTGGTATGACAGATCCCAGATGTCCTACAGGATGTCGAGACATCTGGTCTAATAGAAACAGCGAGGCAATTATAGAAGACCCAGATGTTATATGACATGTTGAGACATCTGGTCTGTTACAGATAACATGGCAAGGTATAAACAATAACAGTACTGAAAAGCATAAACAACACACAAGAATTGTTTACCCAGTTCGGTCTAACAACCTACATCTGGGGGCATACCAAGCCAGGAAGGAAGTCCACTATTAGCAGTATCAATTCGAAGTTAAACTCCCCCGTTTACAACTTCTCACTTAATAACTACCCAATGACCCTTCTACCTAAGTCCCCCCTAGATATGAGACTCCATCTCACTTCCAATCATCGCAATGATGTCTAGCAGTCAACACCTTAGCCACTACATCAACAACTTGATTTCCAATAACTCTTCAATCACAGAAAAGTAGAAGACACACTTCAAAGAAACACAATCATCATTACTTAAAAGCTCATAGATGATTGACACATACAACTCAACTAAACATTCCAACTCTAAGTACAAAACAGTACCAAAGTGGCTCACAATTTCACACAAACCCTAATGATCTACATCTTGGACCCGTGCTTATTCTAGGTTACAAGCATTCTATTTATAACTTTTTCCCAACTGGATTTGGTCTTCTAATCACAGCATATCAGCTACTACAAATCTACAAAAGATTCTCCTACAAAATAGGTCTTCAATCAAATCCTTCCTAATTTATCTCCATAATTAGAAAGTCATTACTCTTCAATATTCTTCTTGATTCTGACTTGAATCTTCCAGACCTATAAAACAGTGCCACATAGGATAACATAATATTCCCAGAAACATTCCTCACAGGGTTTGGGCATTAGCAAATCTTAGATTTGATTCACAATTAAAAACAGATTTAAACTTCAAATATTTTTGCCCTAAAAATAGCAACAAAATATACTCCACAAAGTAACAGAAAACGGTTGCTTCAGAATAAATCTGCTCCATGAATTTCGCATGCAATCACTCAACAAAAACGCACAAGTTGCAAATAACACGCAACCAATAAAATATAACATTCTTAACAGAATATTCTGTCAACAGATGTTAAGACATCAGTCTTGACATCATGCACACTCTCCTGCAACACTCAGATAAACCACCTACAGAATGTTAGAAACACATGTTAAGACATCAAGCATGACATCTTGATGCAACACTCTGTTTTACCAAAATTGCTGCCAATTTCAAAACTAACATAACCCAACGAACAGGTTCGCACAACGAACTTTGCAGCGAACACCTGCTGTTCGTGAAAATTGTTTCATGATGCTGTGCTGTCTTGATGTTTTGATGCTGTGATTTTTCTGATGATTTACCATGATGTTATTGATGATCATGTGATGATGATTTCGTGATGTTTTGATGAAATATTTGACTATATGAATTACCGTGATGTATATTGATGATTATGAGCTGTTTATATATGATGTTTGATGGTTAAGTGATGATATGAATTACCATGAGTGTATTGATGATTATGAGTTGTTTATACCTGATGTTTGATGATTAAATACTGATGTGAATTACCATGAGTTATATTAATGATTATAAGATGATGATGATGATGTTTTGATGAATAAATGACGATATGACGAATATGAGATTTTGATGAATGATGATGCACGTAATGACTTTATTGATGATGATGATTATTACATTGTGCATCATTCATTCATAGCATTTCAGTGATGATGTTAGACTTCGGTCTATTGTGGCTTCCATCCCATTGTGTGGATGTGAAGTGGTTTATGACGTGCTCCGGTTCTTGTGTGGAACCGATCCTAATGACGGGGATCTTTGGAGGGTGATAGCCTAAGTGTCCATCGATTGTGCCGATTGGTACCACATGCATGAGTCTTGTTGTGCATTGCATTTATTTGGCATTATTGATGTGAGTTTATGATGTTGTGACTGTTGATCCTGTTGATGTCTCTGATGATGTTATTTATGATTATGACACCATTTTATACATATCTTGTTTTTATATTGATTATAATGAATTGTGATTACTCACCCTACCTGTTTGAATGTTGCCTCCACGTGGGTAACGTACAAGTGATCAGGATTATCCGTGGATGCTTTCGAGGAACTTTTGAAGTTTATTTGCATTTTGGTCGATGTTGAGGGTCTTACTCTGATAGTGTAACATCGGGTTGGGTTGTTGAGTCGAACTATGTTGCGTTTTTATTTGGATGTTATTTTGTTGTTATTTGATGACTATGGTTTTATTTTAAAAAACCTTTTGTGGGATTTTATGGTTATGGTGGTTCTGCTGCCTTTGAAGGCTTTTGAGTTATTTTGAGGAAAACTCATTGTTTACGAAGCAATTTTGTTGATTTGAATTTATTGAGTAATGTGCACCCTTTTGAGGTGATTCTGATTTTTACACTGATATTTTGTTTAATCTGTTGCGATAATTGTGGGGTAGAAATGGGTGTTACATTAGTGGTATCATAGCAAGTCGGTCCGTCCGGCCAGGCTGTCTAATGTTGTCTAGTCCTTAGTGTGTGACATGTGTGTGAAAACACTGTCAATGCTTGTTTTGTTTTCCATTTGCAGGTTGGGAATGAAACAAGTGGGGGAGAAGATGGTGCTTCTCTAAGATGCTTCAAGTGTGAAGCGATGGCTAAGAGTGGTGTTGGATGCTACAATAGTTTCATAAGATAGTTTGTACTGCCTCATGATAGTCAGTTGTTATTGACAAATTGAGGAACTGATCACCCTTAATCTCTTGTTGATAATAGACGGGATCGTGTTGGATGGTATGGACGTGTCTTGCGAGCTTAAGTGGTGTGCGCAGTGAATTGTTTGGAGTTAAGCCAAGTGCTTACAGATGGTTTTGATGAGTCGATGTAGGATGATGCTGATGTTTAAGTTGAGGGTAACTTGGAGTATTAGTGAAGGTGGAGAAGTGGGTGTTTTTCCTGGTGTGTGTGAAATTTTAGAAGTGTTTCCTGATGACGTAAGTGATTGGCCTCCAGAGCGTGAGGTAGAGGTTGTGGCGGATTTAATACCAGGTATGAGTCCGGTGTCAATGGCTCCTTACCAGATGTTTGCATATGAGTTGGGAGAATTGAAGAAACAACTGGAAGAGTTGCTTGGGATGAAGTTGTTCGACTGAGTGTTTCTCTGTGGGGTGCTCCTGTGCTGTCGGTGAAGAAGAAAGATGATAGATGATTGAATAAAGTGACGATCAAGGATATGTATCCACTTTCGAGAATTGATGATTTGAGGGATCAATTGGTGGGCGCTTGTGTTTTAGCAAGATTGATTTAAGGTCTGGTTATCATCAGATTCGTGTTAAGCCTGATGACATTCCGAAGACAGCTTTTCGGACGAGGTATGGTGAATATGAGTATACTGCAATGTTGTTTGGTGTATCTAAAGCACCTGGTGTTCATGGAGTATATGAATCGGATTTTTCATGAGTATTTAGACAAGTCTGTGGCGGGTTTTATTGACGATGTTCTGAGATGCTCAAAACCTGAAGAAGAGCATGATGAGCATTTGAGGACTATGTTGTAAGTGTTGAAAGAGAAGGAGTTGTATGTGAAACTGTCGAAGGGTGAGTTTTGGTTGAAAGAAGTGAGTTTCCTTGGCCATATGATTTTAAGTGGCGGAATTGTTGTTGATCCTTCTAAGATTGATGTTGTATTGCAGTGGGAGACTCTGAAGTCCGCTACTGAGCTCTAAAGTTTTCTGGGATTGACGGGTTATTACCGCAAGTTTATCGAAGGCTTTTCTAAGTTGGCATTACCTTTGACTCAGTTAACTCGAAAGGGTCAAGCTTTTATGTGGGATGTAGCTTGCTAAGAGAGTTTTGTGGAATTGAAGAAGAGGTTAACTACCGCTCCAGTGTTGATTTTGCCTTATCCGAGCGAATCTTTTGTGGTGTATTGTGATGCGTCAAAGATGTGTCTTGGTGGAGTATTGATGCATAATGGATAAGTTGTTGCCTTTGCTTCGAGACAATTGCGAGTTCATGAGAGGAATTATCCTACCCATGACTTGGAGTTGGCCGCTGTGGTGTTTGTGTTGAAGATTTGGAGACATTACCTGTTTGGCTCTAATTTTGAAGTGTTCAGCGATCATAAGAGTCTGAAGTACTTATTTGATCAGAAAGAATTGAATATGAGGTAGAGAAGGTGGTTAGAGTTATTGAAGGATTCCGATTTTGATTTGAGCTATCATCCGGCAAAGCAATTGCAGTAGCTGATGTATTGAGCAGGAAGTCATTGCATATGTCGATGCTTATGGTGAAAGAATCAGAATTAATTGAGCAATTTTGATACTTGAGTTTGGTGTATGAAGAGACTCCTGACAGTGTGAAGTTGGGAATGTTGAAGTTGACTAGTGGCATTCTGGAAGAGATCAGAGTGGGACAACAAGCGAACTTGAAGTTAGTTGACCAGTTGATTTTGAGCAACCAAGGTAACGGAGGTGAATTCTGGATCGACGAGGATGGTGTGACGAGGTTTTGAGATAGAGTGTGTGTTCCAGATGTTCCAGGAATTAAGAAGAGCATTCTTGAGGAAGGACATCGAAGTAGATTGAGTATTCATCCCGGTGCTACGAAGATGTACCAGAATTTGAAGAAGATGTTTTGGTGGTCAGGTATGAAGGAGGATATTGCGGAGTTTGTTTATGCGTGCTTGACTTATCAAAAGTCAAAGATTGAGCATCATAAGCCTTTAGGTATGATGCAACCGTTGAATATTCCAGAAGGGGGATGGGATAGTATTTCCATGGATTTTGTGTCGGGATTGGCGAAGGCTAAGAGAGGGAATGATTCTATTTGGGTGATTGTGGATAGATTAACTAAATCGGCTCATTTTTTGCCGAGGAAGATTAATCATTCTATGCAGAAGTTAGCCGAGATGTATATTGAGGAAATTGTGAAGTTGCATGGGATACCTTCGAGTATTGTGTCGGATAGAGATCTGAGATCTACATCAAGGTTCTGGAAGAGCATGCAAGAGGCTTTGGGTACTAAGTTGAGGATGAGTTTTGCCTATCATCCGCAGACGGACGGTCAGACAGAAAGGACTACCCAATCCTTAGAGGATTTACTGAGAGCTTGTGTGTTGGATCATGGAGGATCTTGAGATAGCAATTTACCGTTGATTGAGTTCACGTACAATAATAGTTTTCATGGTAGTACCGAAATGGTGCCCTATGAAGCTTTGTATGGGAGAAGGTGTAGGACTCCTTTGTGTTGGTATGAGTCGGGCGAGAGTGTTGTACTCGGAACTGGGATTATTCAAGAGGCGACCGAGAAGATTAAGATGATCCAAGAGAGGATGAGAGCATCACAGAGTCGCCAGAAGAGCTATCATGATAAGAGGAGGAAGACACTTAAATTCCAAGAGGGAGATCACGTGTTTTTTAGGGTGACGCCAGTGACTGGGGTGGGTCGAGCATTGAAGTCTAGGAAGCTCACTCCACATTTTGTTGGTCCATATCAAATCTCGCAGAGGATAAGAGAGGTAGCCTATCAAGTCATTTTACCGCCGTCACTTGCGAATTTGCATGACGTGTTCCATGTGTCTCAGTTGAGGAAGTACATTTCGGATTCGTCGCATGTGATTCAGATAGATGATGTACAAGTGAGGGAAAACCTAACAGTGGAAGCTTTACCTGTGCGAATCGACGGTCGAGAGATGAAGCAACTGCGGGGTAAAGACATAACTTTGGTGAAGGTGTTATGGGGCGGATCAACTGGCGAAAGTTGGACTTGGGAATGTAAAGATCAGATGAGGTAGTCGTATCCGACTCTATTTCTTTGAGGTAATTTTTGAGGGCGAAAATTCTTTAAGTGAGGGAGAGTTGTAACACCCCAAATTTATTAGAATATTTATTTAATTTATTAAATATAATATTTGTGAATTTTGGTGGTTTGTGTTGACGTTGGCATTTTGGTGGAGTTTTGGTTATTTATCTAAATAATAGTATATAATATGAATATATTAGTATTATTATTAATTTAAATAATATTAGAGGAATTAAGGGTAAGATGGACTTTTGAGGAGGATTAGTGAGGGTGTTATTGGGAAAACCCATTTTAGGAGCCCAAGGGTTTAACAAAAAAGAATTGGGAGGAATAGGATTCATTTGGCTAGATCGTGAAAATAAGGAGAAAGGTGCAGAGCTCTGAGGAAAAAGGAAAAGGCGAGGATTCGAGAAGGTTTCCGAAGACTCAATAGAGAAAGCTCTGAATCGACAATCTAAGGTATGGGGAGTATTACCTTTCATTGTTTTTAATATAGAGATTCGATTTATTTTAAAGTGGATTTTGAGGTTTTTGGGGTTTTTGAAGGGTTTATGAGTTATTGATGATTTAGGGGTATTTCTGAGGATCGATGATGGATTATTAAGGGTTGAATTGATTAGAGTAAAGATAAGCCTTCGAGGCTAGACCTTTTTGATGATATATGGGATCTTGTATGAGAAAGGGATTTATGGGTTTTATGAGAATCTTGAGGGTTTGTGAAGGTTTAGGTAATTTTGAGTTAGAATAGTGGAATTAATCGATCTAAATGTTGTAGGTTTTATGCCTTTGATTGCCATGATGCCTTGGGAAATGTTTTGGGGATGTTTTGGGTGAACTGAGGTTGAAATCGTAAGGTGTTTGGGTCTGTTATGCTACTGATGCGTAGCAGCGATTTCCTGAAATCGCGAGTTCGCAAAGCTAACAATTCCTTCGCAAGGCGAACACTCGCCCCAGGCTCATAAAACGAGCAGCGTAGCGAATGCGCGATGATTTTGTTGGTGAATACTGGATGAATTCTGAAGTGTGATTTCTAGCTCACAAAGTGCATGTCCCAGCGAGTGAATTCGCAAAGCGAATGAGGGTAGCGAGCGAGAGACATAATGGGAACTCTCTGGTTTTTGTGCGGGATTTTGGGGTTCACAGGATTCTCGCAAAGCGAACAACCTAGTGAACAGGTAAGCACGACAAACTCTGCAGCGAACGCCTGCTGTAACACCCCAATTCCTATCACAGATAAATAATACATAATTAAATCAGAGTGAATAAAATTTTTTTCCGACAGAAATAAGGATGCCACATTTGAGAAAGACATAATCCACCTGCTCATAACTTTGATACATAACACAAAATGGAATAAATAATAACAGGAAAATTTTTCCAACAAAAGGAAAGTTCAACTATGGAATAAAGCGGAACGATCCATAATTGACTCATTTTACAAAATAAGTTGTTTCATAACGTCAAAATATACATACAAGTTATCAAAATATATACATTCACAGATATAAACATAAATAACAAAAGCGTTTCCCCGACTCCTGTGTTACGTATCAGAGCAGACACCAAAGATCTAAGCAAAAGGAAGATCTAACTCTTCCACTCGCTTTCGCGCCTCTACAGCGGCTAATCTGCACTATGCCATAAAAAGCATATTCCAGCAGAAGGGTGAGAAATAACAACTAAATCAAGATTGCATAATAATATGTAAACATACAATTCACATATATTATTCCACTCACCCACACACCACATGCTAACACATATAGCATACAAAGATATCATATATTCATATACACAACTTATGATATATATCTGTACTCCCCAAGAAGCCCAGACACGAGAAACAACAAAGGGTGCGAACTACATTCAATATTTAACGGTGTAAAATACATTTTTAGGAGTAGTAATCAAGCAATCACACATAATGTGCACACATTCACGAAACACTTGTCACTTCCATTTATAATTCAACAAAGACATAATAATGCAACGTGACTCAATGACACAATGCAAGTGGTGCCACCCATTATAGTTCATTCAATCGAACCTGATTCCCAGTGGAATCCGGATAAATCACATACACTCCCACTCAGCAGTGATTTATCTCCTGGCCACCACACACCCTGGTTCATTCAATCGAACCCGATTCCCACTAGAATCTAGATAAATCACATACACTCCCACTGCGTAATGATTTATCTCCATACGACTCCACACTGGAGTCCGAACAATACTAGGCACCCATCATGGATTCCCACTTAGCTGTCTCCACCAGACACATCATGAAATGCACGACACAAATGATGCACAAAAACATAGGTATAATAACAACTATACCTCTTCACGATCCCCTTGATCACACGTGAGATACATACTCACCGTAATACACAATAGTATTACCTTACCTGTTCAATCAATTCAACATAACACATACATAACAAGAATTATGCACAAAATATATGTATAATAATCAGTTATATATTTACACGATCCTCCTGATCACACGTGAGATACATCCTCACCGTAATACTTACTAGTGTTACCATAAGGCCCCAAACAACCACAACCATTATCACCTGCACAAAAATACAATTCACTAGGATTCACGCCACAAAGGCCACCCACAACAACATCAATACGATATCATACGTTGAAAATTCATTTATTCAATACCTTTATGCCACAAGGACATCATTCGATAACCACATTCGATATCAAGACTCAACGTCATATAAATATCCTAAAAGCTCCACATTATATAACAATAGCACAACACACGGTAAAACACCAACCGCATGCCTCTTTACGCGATAAAAATTTGACAACACAACACTTTTACAAAACCACAACTTAAATAATCATCTAGTGTCCTCCAAACCATTTTTAATAGAAAGAATACTTCACTAGCTTTCCAACAATTCGAGCGGCGGCCAAAACGAACTTACAGTTCGAAAGTTATGAATTTTTGTAAATAATCTTTTTCTAAGATCCAGGTCGCGTTAAGCAGGCCCCACCCGCGCTAAGCGCGCTACACGCTTCCTGGAAGAGGAGAAATTCCTTCAGACCACGCTAAGCGGGCCTACCGCACTAAGCGCGCTCTGCGTTATGCAGAAAAATATCCCTTTTGACAGCAACTTCCAAACCCCAAATTCACCCTCAAAACCATATCCAAACGTGTGAAAACATACAAATAAGCATTTCCAACTAATTCCTAACCTCACCCGACTATACTACGCGATTTATACCGACTTTCAACTGTGAAAACATCGGTTCCACTCAATTTACCATTAATGCCCTAAATCTCTAATTCTCTATAACTCAATACAAAATTCCTCAAATCTTACCAACAAGCATTTTCGATTAGACCCAAACATCACTCGACTATTCTACGTGATCTATTGCGCCTTTGAACCGTTAGAACATCGATTCCCACACATTTTACCATTTCCATCAAATGTTAAAACCCTAACATTTTCAACCAAAATTAAACCAAGCAAACACATACATATACATATACAATCGAAATATAATCGAAACTTCTCACCCTTACCCGATTAATCGAAGATCAAGCTTTGATTTGATCGATTTCTCTTCTTCCCCTTCTTCTCTCTTTCTCTTCTTTTTCTTCTTTCTCTTCTTTTTCTTCTTTTTATAACAAAATGTCCACTTTTATAAAAATATATAATCCCTCAAAAGACTATTTTACCCTTTTGCTCAAATATCTCCCAAACGCTCTCAAAATGCGATAAAACATAAACAGCGATGCCAAATGTATCAGGAATTAAAAGTTAATAATAAAATATTATCAATTGCAATTATTTTATCTATCTGAGAAATTATCCAATTAACAGGTAAAACTCATTTAATTTACACAATTCACAAAATTCACATAAATGAAATAAATAAATACGATTAACCAAATCGGGGCGTTACAACTCTCCCCCACTTAGACATTTTCGTCCTCGAAAATATAACTGAGACGAACAACTCCGGACACGACTCTCGCATCCGACTAGCCAACTATCATGCCAACACTAGGCACACCACGAATAACACAACTGACCAACCACCTTGCTAACCGCAACAACAACAACGACAAGATGCAATGCCCATACAATGCACTTGACGACTAACTCACGACTCAAAATATACCCAAGTTACGAACACATAGGTCCACTCTAGAACCAGAACACAACAAGATTGTTACCCTCACCATAGGTAACACTCCTCTAATTCCCCACATAGGAGTTATCTACTCGCACTCGAACCATCACGATGGAAACGAGGCAACAACAAAAACAAGAACATAAAGTTCCACAACACAACATCGTTTCAACAACCTTTACATAACCATAATACCAACATCCTTGTCACACAACATTAATACAACAATGCCATGATTCACCAATCGAACATATAACCAAAACATCCATCTACATAGTAGCCCATGAATAACACTTCCATTCTGAAACATCCAATGGTCTCATCATCCCTACATGTTTTCAATGTTCAACCTATGAACTCTTACAAGTCACGCACGCATATACGAAATGTGCCACATCACGCTTTCGATGCGCACTCTGATTACCCGCAACAATCAAATCTACCAATTACATATCCAACTTCTGACTCTCTCTAATGTTCACCAGAAAAATCATAGTTCCTTTCTAACATACCCAACCTCACACTCTATTGTGTTATCTCACGCACCAGACACAAGTCTCTAAACTGCTCAAATAATTCTAATCCTCTGACCATCAAAACAGACATGTGTAAAAACTTTTGACTTAACTCATCAGGTACGACATTAACTTCACCAATAGGATAATTCCAGCTAAAGTCATAACTCATTAGGAATTCCAACCATCCTCGTTGTCTCATACCCTATTATTTCCGACCAAACAGGTACCCAATATTCTTGTGATTACTAACACTTCGGACTCAAAACCATAAAAATAATACCTCCAGATTCTCAACACAAAAGTAACCGCAGTCATCTTGAAATCGTGAATCCTCTATTGTCGTAAAGCATAAGCCACGAATTTACCATTTTGCATTAACACACTGACTAAACTCATCATAGACGCACCCCAACACCTCACAAACGGTTTATTAGGATCACGCAGAATCAAAACTGGAGCCGTAGACAAATCCTACTTTAGCCCTCTCGACTTCCTCACAATGAACATCCAAAGCAAACGACTTACCCTTTGCAAGTCAACTGAAGTAACGAAAATTCTAACTTGGAAAAGCCTTCCATAACCTCCGGTAATAACCAACTAAAGTCTAAAAAGTTTCTAATCACCTTAACCGACTTCAGATCCTCTCATTGTAGAACTACATCTACTCCCGATGGATCCATAACAATACCATCATCAGAAATAACGTATCCAAGAAAACTAACCTTTTTCAACCAAAATTCTCAGTTGAATAACTTAGCATAAAAATTCCTTTCTTTTCAACACTTGTAACTCGATTCTCAAACACCCTACATACTCTCCTTCTGATTTCATAATAGATCAGAATATCCCTAAGGTGCATTATTAACACCGAACAACATCACTGCACATTGTAATGCCCAACCAAATTCCAAAAGATATAAATCCTTAAAGTTTTTGCAAAATCTTTCACTGGGTAACCGGTTACTCTGCTACAGAATTGAATAAAACCTGTCGTTATGACATAAAACCAAACCAAACCTCATCCAAACTTGTCCAGACTCACATACAAGCTTAACCGAGTAAATAACAACCTATTTCGATGATAACAAACCTAACCAGTCACATGAAATCGATCAAGCCTCAACTCACAAAATTCACCACTCTTATCAAACGTTCCAAACACTTGTAATTTCAATCAAACTCAACCAATCATCCATCCTTTTTGTTACTAACAATACTAGAGCTCTCTAAGGTGACACATCTGGAAATCACGCATAACTGGTAGCCCTTCACTGTGGCTTTCCTGTCAATTCCAGAACACTATTACCACAAACATAACAAACATCTTAGTCTCATCTCCTAAGAGTTTTTCTCCTTACTTAGCAGATATAGCCTCAACCATTCACCTTCGTCCAATTTAAGTTCACTCTCTACTCTCTAAGGAGCAACCATCAATAATACCCGATTGTTCTCCCTCAGAGACATCTCGACTTGACCAACATACCAAAGCCTCTAATCCTCCCCATCTTCCAATATAAGAATCTTCATGGACTCATCAAAATAACCGTAATCATTTTCTTAATTCCAAACAATTCATTGCACCCACTATCAAAGCCAGAAAGACACGTCTATTCCATCCAACATAATTTCGTCTACTATTAACAATAGATTAAGGGTGATCAGTTCCTCAATTTGTCAATAGACAGCCAACAATCATGATGGGGCACATACCATCTTTACCAGACCATAATAGCATTTCTTGCATCCTGGGCATAAACTACCTAAGGCACAAATCTTTAGTCGACATAAACCTTACCTCCGCATTCCCCCTGGAATCGGGCACAACACTGTCCAAACAACACTTATATTCTTGCAAACAACGACACACTAAGCCAACGCTCCACAACTAAAGCAACTTGGAGAAGCACCAGCTTCTCCCCCACTTATCTCATTCTCAATCCTGAAGACGAAAGATTAACGGACCAGAAATCACTGACAGTGTTTCACACACATATCACGTACTAAGGAACAAACAACATCGACAGTATTCAACTGTCATACCACACCGACTCAACAACTTGGCCGGACAGACCTAACTGCTCTGATACCAATTGTAACACCCCAATTCCTATCGCGGATAAATAATACATAATTAAATCAGAGTGAATAAAATTTTTTTCCGGCTGAAATAAGGATGCCACATTTGAGAAAGACATAATCCACCTGCTCATAACTTTGATACATAACACAGAATGGAATAA
Source organism: Lathyrus tuberosus (assembly GCA_022829125.1). Lineage (NCBI taxonomy): Eukaryota > Viridiplantae > Streptophyta > Magnoliopsida > Fabales > Fabaceae > Lathyrus > Lathyrus tuberosus. Next base: position 182,759 of record JALAZF010000266.1, on the reverse strand, counting down.
ATAATAACAGGAAACTTTTTCCAACAAAAGGAAAGTTCAATTATGGAATAAAGAGGAACGATCCATAATTGACTCGTTTTACAAAATAAGTTATTTCATAACGTCAAAATATACATACAAGTTATCAAAATATATACATTCACATATATAAACATAAATAACAATAACGTTTCCCCCGACTCCCGTGTTACGTATCAGAGCAGACACCAAAGATCTAAGCAAAAGGAAGATCTAACTCTTCCACTCGCCTCCGCACCTCTACAGCGGCTAATCTGCACTATGCCATAAAAAGCATATTCCAGCAGAAGGGTGAGAAATAACAACTAAATCAAGATTGCATAATAATATGTAAACATACAATTCACATATATTATTCCACTCACCCACACACCACATGCTAACACATATAGCATACAAAGATATCATATATTCATATACACAAGTTATGATATATATCTGTACTCCTCAAGAAGCCCAGACACGAGAAACAACAAAGGGTGCGAACTATATTTAATAATTAACGGTGTAAAATACATTTTTAGGAGTAGTAATCAAGCAATCACACATAATACGCACACATTCACGACACACTTGTCACTTCCATTTATAATTCAACAAAGACATAATAATGCAATGTGACTCAATGACACAATGCAAGTGGTGCCACCCATTATGGTTCATTCAATCGAACCCGATTCCCACTAGAATCCAGATAAATCACATACACTCCCATTGAGCAGTGATTTATCTCCTGGACACCACACACCCTGGTTCATTCAATCGAACCCAATTGCCACTAGAATCCGAATAAATCACATACACTCCCACTGAGCAATGATTTATCTCCATACAACTCCACACTGGAGTCCGGACAATACTAGGCACCCATCATGGATTCCCACCTAGCTGTCTCCACCAGACACATCATGAAATGCACGACACAAATGATGCATAAAAACATAGGTATAATAACAACTATACCTCTTCATGATCCCCTTGATGACACATGAGATACATACTCACCGTAATACACAATAGTATCACCTTACCTGTCCAATCAATTCAACATAACACATACATAACAAGAATTATGCACAAAACATATGTATAACAATCAGTTATACATTACACGATCCTCCTGATCACACGTGAGATACATCCTCACCGTAATACTTACTAGTGTTACCATAAGGCCCCAAACAACCACAACCATTATCACCTGCACAAAAATACAATTCACTAGGATTCACGCCACAAAGGCCACCCACAGCAACATCAATACGATATCATACGTTGAAAATTCATTTATTCAATACTTTTATGCCATAAGGCCATCATTCGATAACCACATTCGATATCAAGACTCAACGTCATATAAATATCCTAAAAGCTCCACATTATATAACAATAGCACAACACACGGTAAAACACCAACCGCACGCCTTTTTACGCGATAAAAATCTGACAACACAACAATTTTACAAAACCACGACTTAAATAATCATCTAATTTCCTCCAAACCATTTTTAATAGAAAGAATATTTCACTAGCTTTCCAACGCTTCGAACGGCGGCCAAAACAGACTTACGGTTTGAAAGTTATGAATTTTTGTAAATAATCTTTTTCTTAGATCCAGGTCGCGCTAAGCGGGCCCCACCCACGCTAAGCGCGCTACGCGCTGTCTGGAAGAGGCGAAATTCCTTCAGACTGCGCTAAGCGGGCCTACCGCGCTAAGCGCATTCTGCGTTATGCAGAAAAATATCCCTTTTGACAGCAACTTCCAAACCCTAAATTCACCCTCAAAACCATATCCAAACGTGTGAAAACATACAGATAAGCATTTCAAACTAATTCCTAACCTCACCCGACTATACTACGCGATTTATACCGAGTTTCAACCTTGAAAACATCGGTTCCACTCAATTTACCATTAATGCCCTAAATCTCTAATTCTTTATAACTCAATACAAAACTCCTCAAATCTTACCAACAAGCATTTCTGATTAGACCCAAACATCACTCGACTATTCTACGTGATCTATTGCGTCTTTGAACCGTTTGAACATCGATTCCCACACATTTTACCATTTCCATCAAATGTTAAAACCCTAACATTTTCAACCAAAATCAAACCAAGCAAACATATACATATACATATACAATCGAAATATAATCGAAACTTCTCACTCTTACCCGATTAATCGAAGATCAAGATTTGATTTGATCGATTCCTCTTCTTCCCCTTCTTCTCTCTTCTCTTATTTTTCTTCTTTTTCTTCTTTTTCTTCTTTTAATAACAAAATATCCACTTTTATAAAAATATCTAACCCCTCAAAAAACTATTTTACCCTTTTGCTCAAATATCTCCCAAACGCTCTCAAAATGCGATAAAACATAAACAGCGATGCCAAATATATCAGGAATTAAAAGTTAATAATAAAATATTATCAATTGCAATTATTTTATCTATCTGAGAAATTATCTAATTAACAGGTAAAACTCATTTAATTTACACAATTCACAAAATTCACATAAAATAAATAAATACGATTAACCAAATCGGGGCGTTACACCTGCTGTTCGCGAAAATTGTTTCATGATGCTGTGCTGTCTTGATGTTTTGATGTTGTGATTTTTATGATGATTTACCATGATGTTATTGATGATCTTGTGATGATGATTTCGTGATGTTTTGATGAAATATTTGATGATATGAATTACCGTGATGTATATTGATGATTATGAGCTGTTTATATATGATGTTTGATGGTTAAGTGATGATATGAATTACCATGAGTGTATTGATGATTATGAGTTGTTTATACCTGATGTTTGATGATTAAATACTGATGTGAATTACCATGAGCTATATTGATGATTATAAGATGATGATGATGATGTTTTGATGAATAAATGACGATATCACGACTATAAGATTTTGATGAATGATGATGCACGTAATGACTTTATTGATGATGATGATTATGACGTTGTGCATCATGCATTCATAGCATTTCAGTGATGATGTTAGACTTCGGTCTATTGTGGCTTCCATCCCATTGTGTGGATGTGAAGTGGTTTATGACGTGCTCCGGTTCTTGTGTGGAACCGATCCTAATGACGGGGATCTTTGGAGGGTGATTGCCTAAGTGTCCATCGATTGTGACGATTGGTACCACATGCATGAGTCTTGTTTTGCATTGCATTTATGTGGCATTATTGATGCGAGTTTATGATGTTGTGACTGTTGATCCTGTTGACGACTCTGATGATGTTGTTTATGATTATGACGCCATTTTATACATATAATGAATTGTGATTACTCACCCTGCCTGTTTGAATGTTGCCTCCACGTGGGTAACATGCAGGTGATCAGGATTAGTCGGATGCTTTCGAGGAACTTTTCAAGTTTATTTGCATTTTGGTCGATGTAGAGGGTCTTGCTCTGATAGTGTAACATCGGGTTGGTTCGTTGAGTCGAACCATGTTGAGTTTTTATTTGGCTGTTATTTTGTTGTTATTTGATGACAATGGTTTTATTTTAAAAACCCTTTTGTGGGATTTTGTGGTTATGGTGGTTCTGCTGCCTTTGAAGGCTTTTGAGTTATTTTGAGGAAAACCCGTTGTTTACGGAGCAATTTTGTTAATTTGAATTTATTGAGTAATGTGCACCCTTTTGAGGTGATTCTGATTTTTACTCTGATATTTTGTTTAATCTGCTGCGATAACTGTGGGGTAGAAATGGGTGTTACAAACACCATAAGGTACGATGCATTTAAGTAAATGTAAAACACCATAAGGTACGATGCACTTAAGTAGAATACATAATGTGGTAAGGTACCACGCGCTTAGCTGATATAATACACCATAAGATATGGTGCGCATACACTTAATTGGGTTATTTTAGCTTATATCCCACACAAGTGGTTCGATAAATAAAACCCTAGTGCAGAAGCATACACTCTTGATGAAAATTCATACTGTGAAACTCTAGCCGTATTTTTCCTTCTCTCTCTCTCTCACTCACTCACTCACTCACTCACTCAAAGCCTTCAATCGTAGCAGTTAGCACTGAGACTGAAGGAATCTGTTCGTAGGACTGAGTAAAGGCATTGTTCATCATACATCGCTCGTGATCAATCCTTCGATTCAGAATCAAAGGTTTTATCGCCACAAGAGGTGATTGTTCTATCACTGATCATGTCCATTCGTAACGATCACTAAAGAGAAATTTTTTATTTTATGCTGCATTTTGGATCGCATATTTCCCTTTAGTTTACACATGCATGTTTTCTTCTTACCCACCTGTATACCAGAACATCAGCTGAACTAAGTATCGATCTACTTTCTTGTGGGTCAGTCGAGAAACTCATAGGTACTTCTTTCTTCAAAGATAGACCAACACGCCTAAATATATCGAATAAGACATCCCTAACAAAGTCATGACGGCATTAGAATCCTAGTAGCTCTTTACAATGAATGACGTGTTCTCCAAAAGTATCCAAGCATACCTTGCGACAAATAGGGCAAACCTCATCAACAAAAAATAAGGGGATCATATCCCGATATTTAAGGATGTTACGATACTCTACCAGAGACATATGTTGGCATAGACCATCAATAGGGTTAGTAAGGAAAAAATCTTGAGCATGTGTTGCTTGCAAACAAACAAAAACTATTTCCTGTCTTGTGCCCATTTTAAAATTTGGGTTAAATATGTATAAGGTCCCTACAAATATCTCAACTTTCAGGTTTGGTCCCTCCAAAATTTTCCTTAAAACAATGGCCCTCTGAAAGTTTTCCGTCCCTAACTTTAGTCCCTCCCGTTAGTTTCCACTAGCGGTGCCTTATGTGGCATGCCATGTGAAAATTTTTTGATGACGTGGCTTATATGTGGCAATGCCAACATGACAAAAAATGCTGACATGTATGCCACGTGTTAGTTGTTTCAATTTTAATTTTTTTTTATATTAATATCATATTTAAAACCAGAAATAGTAGCTAATCTGCAGCTACTTCCTAGCTAATTCCTAGCTAATCCGTGGCTAATTTAAACACATTATTCTAATAATTAATAGCTAATTTCTAGGTAATTTAATGTCACAACTCTAATTGTTAACAACTGATTCCAACTCTAACCGTTACTTCATAGATGATTTGTGCAGATTGGGTGGCTGTTTTAGCCTTTTCACTTGCCATCATAGGACTGCAAGTCGTACAAATACCATCTCGCTCCTGAACTGCACAATAAAGAGGAAACCAAAACACCAAAAATAAAGAGGTCCTAGGTTGTTTTAGCCTTCATAAATGTATTTTATGCTTGTTCAGTAGTTCCATACTGTAGTTGGAATGTATTGCCATAGATAATCCTTGGAAAGTTTGAATCTGGAGTACCTAGTAACTATTTTTATCTTTATTGTTAGGGAAAAAAGGCTTGAACTTCGACACTAGTGCTTGTTCTTCATAAAGGAAACTTGTTATTTAAAAATGAATTAGCTTTAATGCTTGATCGTTGTTGCCTAATTCAACAAGCTTTTCTTACTTTTGAGAAAACATTATGTACAAGAATTTGGCTAATGGTTGAGAATTGAGATGCTTATCTCAACCCATCCTTTTACTTTCACTTGCTTTTTGTCTTATGCGCGGATTGATACATGTTTCTGCCTCTCCATACTGCAATCATTCTATTTTGTTACCTGTATTCTTATTTCGGAATGTCTTCTTTGCAGTAAAAGTAAGGAAAGGCATCTTCTAGAGCATCAAAGTCATCTATTAATGCAAGTTCAGTTCCTTCTCAAAGTTCAAGTGTAACTGCAAACAATACTGAGGATGACTTTGATGATTTTGATCCTAGAGGAACATCTAATAGTAAGTATTCTGAACACAGTCTTCAACATTGTAGTTATTGATTCAATTCATTTAAGAGAAGGATTAAGTTAGTTATTAAAGTCGAGTTTAAATTACCATGGTGGTCATTTTACTATTTTATGTGTGGTGCACTTGCAACTTTCATACACAAACTTTCTCAACTCAATGTTTTTTCTGTAGGTTTTACAACCCCAGGGCCACTAGAAAATAAAAATAATGAAAAATAAAATTTTGTAATTGACTAGTTTTTACCTTTTAAATTGTAAATATTTTTTTCAACAAGGTACGCCATTGGCAGATACTGAAGTTGCATAAATTTTCACACGAGCGTATTAATTGCAGGTAAGAACAATTATTCAGCTTATTAAACTGTGATCATAAATTATTAATACTAGAGAATAACAAGTTTGGACGTTTGTTTAGATGACTCGTAAAACCACAAGAGAGAGTAGACTAAATGGAGGGTGGTAGATAGTTTAGTAATTGAAGATAAAGGATAGACCATGGAAAATTTTAGCCCGAAACCATTGAGAGATTTAGAGTTAAATGATCTATCATTGGAATTAATTCATGACAAGAATATGTGTTGTTGTTGGATTCATGTGGCCAAAACCACCTGGTGTGGTCGGGAAAAAACTTTGGTTTTGACTTTGGTAATTTTTGAAAGAATTATGGATTTACCTGCTTAACTTATTTCTTCACATTTTCATTCACAATGCTTAAATTCCATTTTTGTGTATCTTATTGATTGCATGGACATGAAGAAGTGGATCTTTTTTCTTCACAACCAGCCATTTCTTCAGCTACACCAACAGTTGACTTGTTTTCCATTCCTGCACCGGCTGTGCAGCCTGACAGCACGTCGGAAAACTCTGCTCCTGTGAATAACAACACTTTTGATCCCTTTGCTTCTGTTCCACTTAATAATTTTGATGGATCTGATCTTTTTGGCGATTTTACTTCTCAATCTGATACTGAATCTTCACAACCCTCCGCTAATGCTATCACCGATGGTAATTCAAATTGTATGTTTAAATTAGCTAGAGATTAGCTATAAATTAGCTACAAATTATTAAAATGATATATTTAAATTAGCTAGAGATTAGCTAGGAAGTAGCTGCAGATTATCTACCATTTTTGGGTTTAAATATGATATTAATATATAAAAAATTAAAATTGAAACAACTGACACGTGACATACATGTCAGCATTTTTTGCCCGTTGGCATTGCCACATATAAGCCACGTCATAAAAAAAAATTTACATGACATGCCACATAAGCCACCGTTAGTGGAAACTAACGGAAGAGACTAAAGTTAGAGACGAAAAACTTTCAGAGGATCATTGTTTGAAGGAAAATTTTGGAGGGACCAAACCTAAAAGTTGGGATATTTGTAGGGACCTTATACATATTTAACCCTTAAAATTTTATTAAAAAATTCTTTGTAATTTTTTTTAACAAAAATATGAAACACTATAAAAATTATTTTAGAAAATGTTAAAACAAATGAGGCTTTATTAGAATCTAATTATCTCTAATTTTTAACGAGTCTTTCTTCGTTAGCTTAAAGTGTTAAGTCTTTGCACATACATTGGCTTGTTGGCAATGACGATCACGTAAATTTTTAGTATGATAAATTGAACAAGTAATTTATGAATTACATTTTCAGTATATTTGAGAAAAGACATCATTTGTTAAATGTTAAAATAAACAATTTTATTAAATATTATAATTAGTTTATCTTTTTTTTAAATAGTCTAGTGACTGAACTTCACTCTTTAAAGGTGAATAAATGAAATATCACGAATTTGAACCTGCATTCATGCATCCGATATCCATGCACAGTTACTAGTTGAACTAACTTCAATGAAGAAATTTACTCATTTGTGAACAATATATATTGAGAATAAATTTATTTTGTTTCACTGAATTTATTTGCATTTTAGATTATTTTAATATGAATAGATTAGGTTTCACATAATTTAAATTTTGTTGATGTTGTTTACTTTAACAGATTATTTTTTTCTTTGTTTTTGGTGTTTGTTCTGAACTCTCTTTCTTTCTTTTTTTGGTTTTATCCATTGAACTTTTCTAACAAAGTTTGTAATGAGATGGATTTTGATGACCAAATTTGTCAAATTCAAATTTTTACATCACCTCATTTTATTTAGATTGAATTGGATGGTAAACTCATACAAGTTTACATCATAATAGATATTATTAAAGTAATTATATATATGACTCATATACTTATATTTAATGACTATGCTAATGACTTTTGATTATTCAGGCTTAGTTTTAACTTAGGAAGTGTTTGTGTATCCTTTATCTTTTTATTTAAAAATATTTATAGAGCGTTGCGAATGATAAGTGATGATCAAGAGGTGCCAACAAATATTTCAAGAATCAGACCGACTAACTCAACCAGTTGTATCGGGAGCCATGCTAAATTTGATCTGATCATCCTTACGAAATTTCTTATGGGCCAAAACCGATGAAAAACAAGATGGAAGCGTGCTAAACTGTTTGAACTAATGAACCGAAACCGATTTTGTGAAACCATCGGGTTCAAAGAAATACATGGAATTGAACAATTTCTATATTTTTTTTTTGAAAATCTTAATGTCAACATCCAAACTTAAAATACCCCCATTCACAAAAAAGAACCATTGTTTCATCTACAACCACACAAACTTCTAAGTTCTATCACGATGTCATAATTTTTTTTCTTTCAATGACACTTCATCATCATTATCATGTTGTCACTTTCAATCATAGGCACACCGTCCATTTTTCATCTGACCTAAACACACTATTGTCATCTTCATTTACCTAAATATTGGTTACTATCGTCCAACTGTATCTTTCTTTTCGTTGATCAATGTGACTTGTCGCCATCGTTCAACTCACATTCGCTTGATGTTTTGTTGCTTTAAGTTTGTTATGAATTTTTCAAATATTTACTTCATTAAATTGTGAACATATGATTATGCACGACTTATCTATGAAATTAGCTAAACTTTATAGAAGATTCGACAATAAATCTAACCGATTGAACTAATTAAACTTTAAATCGAATGTCTTGTTAATTTAACTTTTTCAACCCAATTTTTAAAACATTGATGCCAACACTCTCAAGATGTTTGGTTTGTTAGGAATAAGGATGCAAAGTTATGATTATAGGGATGGTAATAGGCCAGACCGACCTACATGGGCCTATAGCCTGACCTATTTAATTAAAATGGCAAGACTTATGTTTCGTTTGAATGAGTTCTAGTTAAAAAAAACTATTTTGTAAATCCATTAGAAATTCTGTTCCTTAAGGGACAGATGTTCGCCCAAATGTCTGAGACAACATTCCCAACTTGTTAAACTAGATTTAACAAACCATGACAACAATAATGAATCAAAAGAAAAATAGTAAAGAACACACAAGGATTGTTAACTCCATTTAGTTCAGATAACACTTACGTCTAAGGGTCACTCTACCCAAGAAAGGAAATCCATTCTTTAATAGAATTAGTACAAAGTGTCTTAGAGGAACAAGTTCCTTGCTCAATGCTCCTCTTCTTAATTCTACCCCCAGTGTATTTCTATTTAAGACTCCCCTTAAATATGAGAACCCCCTCTCACTTTCTTTCGATCATCAAACCTAATCATCAACAACAATAATCAGAATGATCAATGTTGAATTTACAACTCAACTAAATAAACCAACTACTATACCTTATGATATGAATATATAAATAATGTGGTCTACATGAAACACAAACAAAAGATTCAATTAAACTCTAGCACAAAGATATTCAATCCTAGCGCAAACCCTCAAATGCGAGGAATAAGTCTCCTTAAATAGCAATACAATTTTGGGCTTTTCTCCTTTGGATGTTAACTGTGATCTCATCCAAAATAGTAGCAAATATTATTGGATTTGATTTATTCCATAAAAATCTTCAACAAAAGATGTGATTTATTTTTAATTCAAATTCAAATTTAAATATCCATTTAAATTGATTTGATCTTCAAACAACTGTCAAACAAATCACGTCACACATTTCTAAAAGATAGTAACAAATCTTGTTGCACAATTGCTGTAGAAATATGCCCCAAAACAGCAACAACCTTGTCCTGCAAACATGGGCCACATGTTAGGACATCTTTTCCCACATATGTCCTTTCTTCATAAAAGCATCTTGATTACTCCATGTTGTTTTGCATTATCTACCAAATCCAAAAGGAAAAAACATCTCCCCCTTTGACAAGTTTTGGCAAAACAACATAACACAACTGAGTAACATAAGCAATCCATACTCAGAACAAACATCAACATCAGTAGAAATCATAGGCGCAACAGAAAATAATAGTATATCAGAAGTAAAGTAGTTGATTGTACACGCAACAATGCTCCATAATAGTCAGTCATGCAATCATTCATGATCAGTTAGTCATGCATGCACACGCACAATTAATAGTCATGTCAGGATCAACAAATACTACTAACACACGCATATCAACTCGGACATGGGTCAGATGCCACGCCAGATGCTCCAACATGTGAGCACATAACATTCAGATCTCAACAAGTACTAATCACACATTCATCAGCTATTTAGTACACAGGCATCAGCTAGTTAATACATAGTCATCAGCGTATATCATATCAATAGAACTTATACACCACAAAGTCAGTAATCACTAGTCACACCACTCCACTACACGTCATTATCCCCCCCCCCCCCCCTTTGCCACAATTTGGAAAAGCAATTAGCACCGTCAGCTCAGTTAGAGTTAGTGCACATGTTAGGTAACACAAATGTCAGTATGCTAGCAAATACACACAACGGGTCAGGAGTAGACAAACCAAACATTATGAGAACAAATGTTGAACCAAATGGCAGAACATCTGGACTTATTGGCAAAAAAAAATAAAATTCAAATGAGTACAACCTAAGTAGCACAAGACAAGGTTATTATAGAATAAAAAAGATAAGCCTAAACACATAATGACCAAAAACTTAAAAATATATTCAGTTTGTTGACATCAGTCTTTAGAGTTGGATTCTTCTTCTTCTTTTTCACATAAGGATTCTAAGTTGCCAGTTTAGACTTGGTTCCAATTTGATAAATCAACTTGGCCAAAGTTGGAGTGATGCTTGAATTGTGATTAGCGAGTCCTAATTTGTTGCACCTATCCTGTTCAGAACATCATACTTCACACTAAATTTGCCACAAGACATTAACCCTTTGTTGGGCCATTTTTTCACTTGTCCAACATTGATTTCCTTGGCAATCTTGTCCAATGAGAGTACTTTAACATATTCAACTCACTTGTTTCTTCCTAGATAAACATCAATAATGAAGGGTGAAAACTTCACACAATTCCCTCTAACATAAACCATCTTATACTCTTGACTTCCTTCAACACCGCAATCAGGTGACATGTTCAAAACAAACTCCTTTACCAGCTTTTCAATGCAGGGTTCTATATCTGTGACAATTTTCATTAATCCAGCATCCTTCAACAGATTTATGATTTCTTTCCGCTAAAGGAAATTTTTGCTCAAATCTCTTTCACAAGAAATATTTCTTTGATAAACAAGCTTCCACTTCTGAACACTTGTTTCAAAATGAAATGATATGTTATCAAGTGGAGCAACAACAAAATTCAATGGAATCTTTTTACGATTAACCTTTCTTCTGACGGTGGACACAACATATTTAACATTTGCTTCAACATTAATCTCAAAGTCACTTGAATGAACAAGCTTTCTCTTTAGAGACTTTTTCTTAACAGATTTCCCTTCAACATTTCTTCTCTTACTCACAGGAGACCTTTAAAGAGTTATCTTCTTCACAATTTCAGAGCTCTTCAAGGAGGTTTTAAGAGGAACATTTTTCTCCTTCTCTTTCACTCATTCAGTCATAGACTTAGTTATAACAATAGGTTATTCATCTGATTAAGTCATTTCATCTACGCTCACCATTTCTCTAGTTTTTACTTAATTGTCTTTGTCTTGAGGCTATGACACGTTATCAATAATCTTATGCATGATATGAGCAATGGGAATATCATCATCATCATCCATGACTTCTTCATTTGTTTCATCTTGACCCTTATGTTCTTCAAATCAAGGATCCTCATTCCTCGCTTTTTTCATTTGACTCATGATTATCATTCAGATTAGAGCCAACAACAGAAGTATCGATGGCTTGATTGACTTGACCATTCTTACTTTGAACTCTAGCCTTTATAATTTGATTGTTCTTATTGAGGATATGATCAGAAGAGTCTTTAGAGGATACGTAGTTACCATTAAAAACATCATCAAGAAGCTTATCAATGACGGGTCTATCGACAGGGTGACCATTAACCATGACAAGATTGACACTAGGATTTGTTTTAACATGTGGTTCATTAGTGGATTCAGGTGGTTCACCAACTGGTACAAAAGTAGTTTTAGCCTGTGGGCAACCAGATGTTGGAACAAATGCTTCAACATTTGGTTCAACATATTGATTAACATGTAAATAAACATTTGGTTCCATATTTGGTCCCTTGAACATGGTTTCAGCATGATTTATGTTTTTCCTACTAGGATTAGAATCAACTTCAATATCAATAATCATAGTTTCAAAAGGTCACGAACATGCACAGAGGTACTAACCTTCTCATAATCTTTCTTCTTTGTCTTCTTCTTCTTGATGGCAACATTCTTTGTTTTATCCGTTGAAATATCAAGTAAAACAATCATCTTCAAAGGTTTTAGGCCTAGAAACATTATAGGTTCGTCATCATTGTCGATGGAATTAGAACCCCTAGATTTCTTTGAAGTTCTTTCATTGCCCATTTTAACTCCAAGCATCTTGACTCTATATGAACTTGTAATATGCTTGGGTTCAACGAATTTAACATCAGTTGTCTTTTGGCTAATTTTGAAACTGGTTTGAGAAAGATGAAAGGAAATAGACGTGCTAGCATAATAAAGATTGGGAGTTAGGATACTCTTGCATGTTAGGAATGAGTGACTATGAGAGAAATTTTAATTTGAAGAGATTTATTTTATTTTATGTGTTGCAATGATCACAGGAGAGAGAAACTTTCCTTTTAGACTTGCATGCCTCCCTCAAATTAATTTCCACAAGATTTCACACATGAAAATACCAATTAAACCCCTTAGTAATTCACACTTAACATTTTCTAAGGTCTTGGTACAAATATCTCTTAGAAACTTTACTTGTATGTCAAGAAAGTAGGCGAAACTTCCTTTAAGACTCATCTTATTTTCAGACTAAAAATGTTGAATATAATGTTCCAACATCTTGTTTGATATACCAAAGAAAAAGTCATAAAGGAATTTTCCTTTATTATTCTTAACATGTAGAGTGTCATTTCTTCCACCCATAATTTTCAGTTGAGTGGGTTCCATGAGATTCATAGGAAGTAACTTCAGACCTTTAGAGGATATGGGATGATGAAGCATCTTGTGGGATAATTTGCTTATTTGGCACACTCCACATATTTTTCCTTCTTTGATCATGAACTTTGGCAAATCCTCTTCAGATATGTTATCCTCCATGCTCTTTGATGGGGGCTGATAGATTCACATATGAAAAATTTCTTTGGATCTTAAAACTTACATTAACACCTCTTGATCCTTGTTAGAGACATTACATTCAGACTTGTTGTAGTTGACATTCAGACCTTGATCACATAGTGGACTTATGTTAATCAAGTTAGTAGTTAATCCTTCTACCAATGACACCCCATTAAGACAAGGAAAACCCAGACTAACCATTTTGGTTATGCCCTTGATTGTTCCTCTAGATCCATCTCCGAAGGTGACATAAGTGTTAGAGTAGGGCTTCAACTCTTCAAGATAACTCTTTTCACCAGTCATGTGCCTTGAACACCTAATATCAAAATACCAATCTTCTCTTGATGAAACTCTAAGAGAGGTATGAGCAATGAGATAAGTAACAATTCCTTGGGTTTCCACTCCTTCATTACATGATTTTTCTTCCCTTTCTTTCCTTTGGACCTTGGCTGAATATAAGTTTGAGGATATCCATACAATATGTATAAAAAAGGTCTTATATGGGCATATCTTCCAAAGTTGTGACAACTCCACAATGCTTTCTTGTTGCCTTTGTTCTGAGGGTACATATGTTGAGCAAGATGCTTAGACATGTGGTCCTTCATTAGAAACTCAACTTTCTTTTCAGGAGCAACAAACTTTTTAAAAGGGATTTTGACTTTGTTGTTCATGGAACTGTAGTCAATCTTGTAGCATTCTTCTCCTTAATCTCCAAGATCTCATCTAACATATCAGAACCATTGTTCAGCATATATACATATTTTGTCATATTGTTAAGTTTAGAATTTAACAATGTGACTTCCTCTTCCAAATCTGCAATGGTTGAGCCAAGCTTCTCCTTTTCCTTGAGTAGATCACTTATGGTCTTCTTTTGTTTCTCTTCTTTTATTTCTCTTCTCTCAAGCAATATTCCTTCCACTCAGTGAGTATCTCTTTATAAATTTTAACTAGCTCTTCTACTGAGATATCTTCCTCAATAGACTTATTACAAGAGTCGTATTTTCTAGTGAAGGCCATCACCTTATTAGCTATTTCTCCTTCACTTTCATCATCAGAATCAGACCAAGTGATTGAAAATCCCTTTTTCTATTTCTTTAGAAATGTAGGACATTCAGCTTTGATGTGGAAAAACCCTTCACATTCATGACATTGAACTCCTTTGCCTTAGTTAGGTTTGTATTCATATTTGCTCTTGCTCTAAGAACTGATGTTAGACCCCCTTTCTTTGACATTTGTCCTCCATTTTCTATCCAGCCTTCAAGAAACTTGTACTCTATTTGGATTCAAGAAACTTCACAGATTTATATAAACAATAGATATGCACATGGTTGAACTCCAACCATTTCATTCCCAGAATAACACCGAGTTGACTTAAAGGCAAACAAACTAAGTCAATCCCAAGATCTCTTTCATAAATTGTTAAAGGAGAATTCAAACACACCAACGAAGTAGTCACTGAACCATTAGCTGGGGAATCAATGATCGTGCTACCCTTCATAGCAGACACTTTCAAATTCAATTTTTTCACACACTCAATAGATATAAACAAATGTGTCGCACCCGTATTAATAATATTAATAATAATAATCAAAGGAATATTATTAATATAACATGTACCTCGAATCAAATTATCATATATAGTAGTATCCACTCCACTCAAAGCAAAAACTTCCCCTTCCGACTGAGGCCTTTTAGGTTTCTCACGCTGAGTACTTATATGACCATGCTCTCCATAATTATTGCAAGTTAGATTATTACTCCTACATTCAGTAGCTCGGTGACCTGGCTTCCCACACTTGAAGCAATTCACACTCGTGCTCTTGCACTCAGAAATACAATATTCAAACTCACCACATTGGAAACATATCTCAGAAGTAGGATTCCCTCCCCCACTTTTCTCTTTCTCACCTGCAACCTTCTGCTTCCATTTGTCAGTTGGAGCACTATACGGTTTCCCATGATTCTAATTTTTTTCTTTCTTCTCACTAATACTCATATAGCAAGCAGATCAGGCTCTACTATCCTCATCACATATTTTGCACTTATTTACCAGCATAGAAAACTGGCAGATCTCTTGAGACACTTCGATCCCTCAACATCCGCACTATTATAATGTGGACAAAACTTCACCAACTCCTCAAACTTAGCAGCATACTTAACAAATGTCGAATTCCATTGTTTAAGCTCAAGGAACTCGACCTTTTTCTTACTTTGCATGTCCTTTAGAATGTACTAATCTAGAAAATTATTCTTGAACACGGCCCAAGTAATCTCAGCACCCACAACCTCTAGTCTCTGATGCACATTATCCCACAAGCCTTCGGTCTCCTCTAACAACATATGAGTACTGAACAACACTTTCTATTCCTCAGTACAAACTATCACTCAAAAAATCTTCTCAATCTCTGTGAGCCATGTCTGAGCACCCTCTAGATTATATCATCCATTAAAGGTTGGCATATTGTTTTGCTGAAACTTTCCCAATCCATGGAGGTCATTGCCAACCTGATTCTGCTGACTCTGCAACGCCTTAGCCTTCACCTCCAAAGCATCAACAATAGGTCAATTGTTTCTTCCTCCAACCATATCTCTGCATACCAGCAAACAACTATTAGAAGAAACAATACATCGACAATGTTCATACACAAGTCACATACTGGGGAACGACATGACAAAAACCTGGTCAGATGGACCGACCTGCTCTGACACCACTATGTAACACCCTTAAACCACACACTTGAAATTATAAGTAATAAAGAAATTGTAAACAAATAATTCACATAGGGTGCCACACAATCTCCGCAAACAATCTGCTCTACAACATTTATTAATATAAAACATTTAATTGAAAACATCTGTCATCATATGCTCGCCTTTACTTTGCCTCATCGTAGTGGAATTAATCATTAAAAATAATTACTAAATCAAATAAGTTCAAACATAAATTTTATATAAAATTCAACTCAATCAAGGCAATATGCATTCAACATCAAAGCAACTCAAAACCAAGAGTTATAACAATAAATCTTTCAACAACAACGCATAATAAAAATAAGACATAACATTCGCCCGCCCAGTGTTACAGATTAGAGTAACGATAATCTAATAACACATAAAACTGGAAAAGAATAATAGCCTTAACGCCATCATTCAAATCTAAAGCAGATACTCATCTACCTCCTTGTATGTACCCCAAGGAGGAGAATAAAACACCACAATAAACAAAGGTGCAAGAATAAGCTCAAAATATATAATGTTGCAAAATAATGTAAGGGCATACTAAAAGCAAACAATTAACTTTCATACATTCAAATTACATATATTATTACAAAAATTACTCAACAACACCTAAAATAACTTATATGCACAACCTTTATGTAATACAATGCAACAACAACTCAACTCATGCATGTGGTACCAACCCAACAAAAGGTTCTTAATACGAACTGGGTCCCAACATCTAAACCCTGAGCCCTAACATTTGAGCTCCAATCCATAACATCTGAGCTTGGGACAAATCACTGGTCCCAACATCTAAACCCATGACAAGCCACTTTCACAACAACAACAACAATAACATATGATGCATGTACAATATAATGCACCACCACAACAACTCAACAACAAATTTATAGTTCCATATCTAACTCTAAATATCAGCATCAAAGTAATCCCCACAGTTGGACTACTTACCATTATATGATCATCACATAATGATCTCATCATCAACACAATACGACACTATTAGATTAATCAAACAATTCAATTAATAAACAAATATTCATCAAAATACACCAAACAATAGCCAAACATAGACCACATGACAAAACGACATCAAAAACCTAGCCTAACAACATAAAACACATCCACTGACACGATGACGAGTAGTGCGTCACCAGGGTGACGCCCGTAATCACCCTTTTCCCTCAACCGTTACTCTTGTGATGACCGATAAGGCTCTACGCTTGCCTGGGGAGCATGAAGGTCCCTTTGTTAGACAACTAATGCTCGTCAGCATCTCAAAGCACATAGTGACCAAGTTGTCACACATGTGACGCCCGACACTCTGTTAATAGGTAACAACTTTAAGCCTTGATAATAATGATTTTCTCCCAAACCCTTGTTCTCCCCTTTGCTCTCACTTTGCCTCCTTTTCCAAAAGAATATGTACCAATTACGCTTAGGTCTTTCTAATCCCTTTTAATAAAAAACCTAACTTAATCTTCCAAAAATTGCACTTTGGCCCCAACTTATTACAATTCTCACCACCTTATTTTCCTCATAACTTCTATTTTTCACCCAAAACCTCTATTTTATATTTAATCTTAATTATTTAATCATCTAATTATTTAATTATATAACTAACATTTTCTACCAAATCCAACATAACATAAACAAGCCAACACACCAAATTATCAATCCAATGCATACAGAGTTCATTTAATTAAATAAATAAAGCATAAGTTAAATTAAATAAATAATTTAAATAAAACAAGGTGTTACAATCTCTACTTCCTCAGAAAATTTCTCCCTGACCGATCCAAATTCGCGGACTATGGACACAGGTCACAATTGTCCGCACAACAAGGATTGTCTCTCTGACCATCCGAATCCACAAATTTTGGTCACGGTTCACGGACTTTACCCTAGCATGGAATACTTTTTTTCTTGGCCATCTAAATCCACAAAATTATTGACACGGGTCATAGTAACCACCAAATAATCATTCATCTTCTCGGTTATTGCTATATATGAGTCTCGAACTCGGGATACACACGAATAAGGGTTATTCCTGAATACACGATTGGTTCATTAATTAACACCTAATTAATATAATAAAACACAATGTAATCATATCAAAATCACCATAGGTTGAAATCACAGATACCATGTGATTATATCACAATCACAATCATAATATTACAATGTGTTTCCATACAAGCTAGTTAAATTGCAACTATGATATCATTTTCCACCCATGCCTTTTGTAACACCCTAAAACCCCCGCGTGAAAATAATACAATTATTAGAGTAAAATTCAAGGAAAAATTCAGCGTTTAGGATGTTACTCCCAACATACATATGCCCAAGTAAATGACATGTAACACATACTTATTATTATTAAAAAAATTTCTCAACAAGCAGCGGAAAACTTCTTCAAATCGACAATTAAAACTTGGTATGTTTAAACCATATGTTCATCAACAATTAAAACAAAATATCATAACTATAACGAAAATAAAACATAAAGCGTTCCATATCCCCAATGTTACACATCAGAGCAGACGCTGACTCAAAACATAAAGTGAAGGACTCAATCTTCACTAACCGCAACTCCACACTATTCTTGATTATCTGCACGTTACCCACGTGGAGGCAATATTCAAACAGAAGGGGTGAGATTCCTAAATCAACAAAAGAAATGCATAATATGAATATAAAAGCATATATCATTATACAATTCACCATATCATCACAACATCAACACACTTACAACTTCCCACACAAGCAGACAATCATATAATCAACAACACAACATAACACAATGCAATGCAATGAGACTCACAACTCGACTCAATGCATGTGGTACCAATTCAATCCCTTTTTCATGATCATAATTCTCGTCGGAATTTCTATATGTGTTGCTCACACCCCACATAGGAACACGAACACCCGTAATCACTCACACCCCACATGGGCACATGATTACCTCAACAACAACAACAACACGATTCCATTTCAAGGAATCCGGATAAGGCGCTCACACCCCACATGGGCACACGACTTATCATACAACTCATGCAACATGATGTGCATCAACGACAACATACGACAACGACCAATGCATATGACTATCATACAGCCAATAAATCGCACCACAACTATCCAACACAGAGTATATATCTGCCAAAACATGCAACACTTGCAATCTACAGCTAAAACACATATTCACACAACCGAACTCAACATTTCAACATTCAATACATCACGACGCACACAGAAATATAACTAACACGTCGAATAGTTGGAATTCTGGTATTGAAAATAGTTTTAATAGAAAGTACACGCAACCAGCTTTCCAACGATCCGAACGGCGACTGGAATGGACCTACGGATCAAAAGATATAAATTTTTAAAGTTTTAGAAAATTTTGTTCGTTCCAGTGGCAGTTAACACTGTATCTGCTCGCCTGAGGTTCGCCCAGCGAGACGCCAGCGAATTCCCCTCCGCCCGACGAAACTCCCCATTCGCCCCGTGAAGCCGAAGCGAAAGTCCTCCCCCATACAAATTCCAGTAGCACCTAATTTCTACCCTTCACTCGCCTCTCAACTTCGCCCTGCGACCTCCAAGCGAGGTCGCTTCGCCCGGCGGAACAGGTCCTTCGCCCGACAAATTTCTACGAACTACAACTCTGCAGTTGCATTCTCTGCATAACTTAGATCCCAAAATTCTTACAGTTTCAACAACACACAGTCCAGAATGCACATAATTACATGGTTATCACACAACAACAACACTTGCAACACAAAATCACAATTCAACCAATCAATTTATAAAATTTACATATTATTAGTATTACCGACCCGCAAAACCTCAACTTCGCACCGAAACAACCAACACAGCGAGAGAAACACATAAATATGAACCTAATGATTTATCTACCGTTATACATACATTATTTATCCCTCAAGTGATCAAAGAACCTCACCCTTACCTTAGATGAAGATTCTTCCAATGTTTTCTAAGCCCTAGCTCTGTTCCTCTCTTTCGTTCCTCTTTTCTCCAGAATACGATCGTTCCCAAAGTGATTCTCTCTTTTCCCAATTTTCTTCTTTTTCCTACTATAACCCTTAGACCCCTAATATGCTTTTCCTTCTTTACCCTTACTAATCTTCATGAATGGACCACCTTGCCCTTACTATTTCTCTACTCCTATTATCCAATTTTCAAATAGATAAAATAATTAAACTGATTATTTTAAATCTAAATAATTCTAACTAATTTATTTAAATTAATAATCATCTAATTATTATTTCCCATATAATATTATTCCAATAAATAATTACTAACTAACCACACCTCTCATCTCTACACAATTGGCCACACACCCCCAATACCTAATTCTCTATAATTCTAAGGTCACTATCCCATACTATGGGAAATCCAAACGTAACCTAACACACATAATCACACACATACACACAACATCATATAATTTTAATTACGAAAAATAAATAAAATAAATCGGGGCGTTACAACTCTCCCCCACTTAGAATATTTTTCGTCCTCGAAAATTTACCTCATACGAATAACTCCGGATACAAATCTCGCATCCTGCTCTTTAACTCCCAAGTCATATTTCCACCAGCCGCGCCTCCCCACACTACCTTCACAAGAGTGATCTCTTTACCTCTTAATTGCTTCACTTCCCGGTCTTCAATTCATATTGGTAAAGCCTCAACCGTAAGGTTATTCCTTACCTCCACTTCATCCATCGGAATCACGTGTGACGGATCCAGAATATACTTCCGAAGCTGTGACACATGGAACACATCATGCAAGTTCGACAAATTGGGTGGCAGCGCCACTCTGTAGGCAACAGGTCTAACTCTTGCAGAAATCTGATATGGACCAATAAACTGAGGAGTAAGTTTCCTCGACTTCAATGCACGTCCAACACCGGTCACTGGGGTGACTCTCAAGAACACATGGTCTCCTTCTTGAAACTCAAGATCTTTCCTCCTCTTATCATGGTAGCTCTTCTGCTTACTCTGCGAATCTTTCATCTTTTCCCGAATCAACTTCACCTTTTCAGTAGTCTGCTGAACAATCTTAGGTCCAAGTACTACACTCTCACCAGATTCATGCCAACACAACAGCGTGCGACACCTCCGACCATACAAAGCTTCAAAAGGTGCCATTCCATAACTGGAATGATAATTGTTATTATAAGTGAATTCAATCAATGACAAGTGGTTATCCCAAGCACCTCCCTGTTCCATCACACAAGCCCTCAACAAATCCTCCAAAGATTGTATAGTTCTCTTCGTCTGTCCATCCGTCTATGGGTGATAAGCCGAACTCAATCTCAGTTTCGGTCCCAAAGCTTCTTGCAAACTCTCCCAAAATCTGGAAGTGAATCTTTGATCTCTATCCGACACAATACTCAATGAAACTCCATGTAACTTCACAATCACCTGAATATAAATCTCCGCCAGCCTCTGTAAAGGAAAATTGATATTAATCGGAATAAAATACGTCGACTTCGTCAGTCTATCCACCACTACCCAAATGGCATCATGCCCTCTTGGAGTATTAGGCAACCCTGTCACAAAATCCATAAAAATGTTGTCCCACTTCCACTTTGGAATATCTAACAGCTGCATCTAACCATCAGGTTTCTTATGTTCTACCTTCGCCTTCTGGAAAGTCAAACAAGCATATACAAACTTAGCCACATCACGCTTCAATCCAGGCCTCCAAAATATCTTCTTCAAGTCTTGATACATCATTGTAACTCCTGGATGGATACTCAAGCTACTCCTGTGACTTTCTTCTAGAATCATTCTTTTCAACTTAGAATCATCAGGAATACAAATTCTATCACAGAACCTTAACACACCTTGTTAATCCACTCTGAATTCGTTACTTTCTGTCTGTTCATTTCCAATCATCAAATCCACCAGTTTCACATCCAACTTGTGACCCTCACTGATACTATTAAGAAATTCATTGTTAATCTTCAGCATACCCAATATCACACTATGCGGTGTCTGTTCGTAAACTAAACTCATATCTCTGAACTGCTTAATCAATTCCAAATCTTTATCCATCATATCAGACATATGAAAGGTCTTCCGACTTAAAGCATCAGCCATGACATTAGCTTTACCGGGATGATAATTCAAACCGAAATCATAATCCTTTAGAATTCTAACCACCTTCTTTGTCTAATATTCAACTCCTTCTGATCAAACAGATACCTCAAGCTCTTATGATCACTATACACTTCAAATCTGGAACCATAAAGATAGTGCCTCCAAATTTTCAATACGAACACCACTGCAGCTAATTCCAAATCATGAGTTGGATAATTCCTCTCATGGACCCTTAACTGTCGTGAAGCATAAGCCACAACCTTACCATCCTGGATTAACACACCTCCTAAACCCATCAAAGAAGCGTCGCAATACACTGTAAACGGTTCATTTGGTTTGGGTAGAATCAAAACTGGAGCTGTAGTCAATCTCTTCTTCAGCTCAATGAAACTCTTTTCGCAGTGAACATCCCACACAAACTCTTTACCTTTGCAAGTCAACTGAGTCAACGAAAATGCCAACTTCGAAAAGCCTTCAATAAACCTACGGTAATAACCAGCCAAGCCTAAAAAGCTTATAGTCTCAGTTACCGACTTCAGAGCCTCCCACTGTAGAACTGCATCCACCTTGGATGGATCCACGGCAATACCATCACTGGAAATAACATGACCAAGAAAACTTACCTCTCTAAACCAGAATTCGCACTTAGACAACTTAGCATAGAGCTTCTTTTCTTTTAACACTTGCAGCACGATCTGCAAATGCTCAACATGTTCCTCTTCTGACTTATAATATATTAGAATGTCGTCAATAAAGACAACCACAAATTGATCTAAGTAAGCATGAAAAAATCGATTCATATACTCCATAAATACACCAGGTGCATTAGTAACCCCGAACGACATCACTACATACTCATAATGTTCATATCAGGTCCTGAAAGCCGTCTTCTGAATATCTTCATCCTTTACTCGTATCTGATGATAACCCGGCCTCAAGTAAATCTTACTAAACACACGGACCCCAACTAACTGATCCATCAAGTCATCTATTCTTGGAAGCGGATACTTGTTCTTAATCGTCACTTTATTTAATTATCTGTAGTCGATACATAACCTCATACTGCCATCCTTTTTCTTCACCAACAACACTAGAGCTCCCCAAGGCGACACACTTGGTCTCACAAATTTCTTCTCCAACAACTCTTCCAGTTGCTTCTTCAACTCTGTTAATTCTTAGGCTGACATCCTATATGGTGCCATAGAAATAGGTCTGGTACCAAGGACAAGATCAATAGTAAACTCCATTTCTCTCTCTGCCGGTACATCAGCAATATCATCCGGAAACACTTCTGGAAATTCACGCACTACTTGCAATTCATTAATCACCGACTCACTCTCCACTGACAAGGATGAAAACAATGCAAGCACTTGAGCTTCTTCCTCTAAGAGCTCTTTCAACTCTCAAGAAGATAGAAAACCATCTCCTTTCTCTTCCTCAGGAGCAAGAAATAGCACCGACTTGTTAAAACAGTTAATGTGAACATGATTGAACTCCAACCAGTTCATACCCAAGATCACATCAAGATTTCCCAACGGCAAGGAAATAAGATCCAAACCAAAGTCCTTATTAAAGATTGATAGTGGACAATTCAAACAAACTAGGGAAGTGGTCACTGATCCCTTTGCAGGAGTTTCGACAACCATCTCTCCCTTCATAGGAGAAACGACAAGGCTTAACCTTCTCACACAATCAGCAGCAATAAATTAATGAGTAGCACCAGTATCAATAATAGTAATCAAAGGTGTATTATTAATGTAACATATACCTCTGATAAGTCTGTCATCACTGGAAGTCTGAGTCCCTGTCAAAGCGAACACATTTCCTCAAGTTGAAGCTTGCTTTGGCTTCTGGCAACGAGTACTAATGTGACCCTGTTCTCCACAGTTATAACAAGTCACCACATTAACTTTACAGTCTGCAATTAGATGTCCTGCTTGTCCACACTTGAAGCATTTCTTCACATCACTCGTGCACTCATTGACACGATGACCTAGCTCACCACACCTGTAACACTTAAGAGGAGAAGAGGCACCTCCCCCACTCAGTTTCTTGCCATCAGCGTGTTTCTGTTTACCTTTCTCAGTTGGAGCTGCATAAGGCTTCCCACGGTTCATCGGGTGTTTTCCCCTTCTCTCGGCCAACCCTTTATAGTGAGCCGATCGAGCCTTGCTCTCTTCCTCAAAGATTCTACAACAATCCACCAAATCTGGAAACCTCCTGATCTGCTGATAACCATTCACTTATTTGATCATTGGCCTTAATCCATTCTCAAACTTGACACATTTTGAGAACTCAGCAGTCGCCGCACTGTAGTGAGGGTAAAACTTAGCCAGATCTGAGAATTTGGCAGCATACTCCGTAACCTTCATGTTACCCTGCTTCAATTCCAGAAACTCAATCTCTTTCTTTCCTCGGACATCTTCAGGAAAATATTTCCTCAAAAACTCCCTACTGAACACAACCCAAGTGATTACCTCTCCTGTTGCTCCCAATAATTGGCTAGTGCTAACCCACCAATAATCAGCCTCTTCAGCCAGCATGTGAGTACCTAACCGCACCTTTTGTGCTTCAGGACATTCCATAACCCGGAAGATTCTCTCGATCTCCTTGAGCCAAGCCTGCGCCTTATCCAGATCATATCTTCCCTTGAAGGTAGGCGTTATATTCTTCCGAAACTCGTAATTCTCACCAGCATGAGGAGGGTTCTGTACCGCCTGAGCAACAGCCTGCAAAGCAGCAGCAATAGCAACATCATTCCTTCCAGCCATTCTAAATCTGTTACACACCAACTACAAAACACAATGGTTAAGGAACCGACATCGACACTAATCAACTGTTACACGACAACGACTCGACAACTTGGCCGGACAGACCGACCTGCTCTGATACCACTTTGTAACACCCTAAATTTCCCACGTCAAATAAAACAATAATCAGAGTAAAATTCTAATTTAAAATTTAGCAATCAGGATGTTACTACCAACATGCACCTGCTCAGATAATTAACATGTAACACATAAATATTAATATTAAAATCCTTCTCAATAGGCAGCGAAAACTTCACTGAATTCTACAATTAAAACATAACATGTTTAAAACACGTGTTCATCATTAATTAAAGCAAACATCATATGGTACAAAAAATAAAACATAACGTTCCATAATCCCTAGTGTTACATATCAGAGCAGACGCTATCTCAAAACATAAAGTGAAGGACTCCGTCTTTACTAACCGCAACTCCGCACTACTCTTGATTATCTGCACATTACCCACGTAGAGGCAACATTCAAACAGAAGGGGTGAGATTCTCAATCAACACAAGAAATACATAATATAGATATAAAAGCATTTAATCAATTACACAATTCACCCTATCATTACTATATCAACGAAATCACACTTTTCCACATAAGCAGACAATCGTACAATCCACCATACAACATAACATAATGCAATGCAATGAGACCCACAATTCGACTCAATGCATGTGGTACCAATTCAATCCCTTTTTCATGATCATAATTCCCGTCGAAATTTCCATATAAGTCGCTCACACCCCCACACAGACACACGACACACGTAATCGCTCACACCCCACATGGGTACATGATTACCTCAATAACAACAACACGATTCTATTTTAAAGAATCCGGATAAGATGCTCACACCCCACATGGGCACACGGCTTATCACACAACTTTATGCAACATGAATATGCATTCAACGACGACATACAACAGCGACTAATGCATATGACTAACATACAGTTAACACATCATACTACAATTGTCCAACACACAACATATACCTGCCAAACATGCAGCAACTGAAATCCACTGCTACAACACGCAGTCACACAACCGAATATAACATTTCGGCGTTCAACACATCTCAACCTACATGGAATACAATTAACACATCGAATAGTTAGAATTCTGGTATTGCCATTAATTTTAACAGAAAGTACATGAAACCAACTTTCCAACGATTCGAACGGTGACTGAAACGGACTTACGAATCAAAAGGTATGAACTTTTGAAGTTTAAGAAAATTATGTCCGTAACAGCAGAAATCAAATTGTCATGCTCGCTCAAAGTTCACCCAGTGAACTGTCCTTCGCTAGGAGTTCGCCTAGCGAAGTCGCCAGTGAAACACCTTCTCCATACAAAATCCAAAGGCTTACATATTTGTCTCTCCCTTCGCCTCTACATTCGCCTTGCGAACTTCGTTCGCCAGAAGTTCGCCCAACGAACCTGGGGAAAACCTCCCCATACCTCATTCCTGTATCCCATTCCATTTCTCTTCTTTCGCTTCTCAATTCGCCCAGCGAACTACCAGCAAACCCTTCGCCCATCGAACTTCTATTTCTCACAGCGAACTGTGCGAATCAGCAACCCAGCAGTTGCGATTCTGCACGATTCTGACCCTAAGCCTTCTCCGATTTCAACAGCAAACAACACGAAAGTACACATAGAATCCACAATTTTTACAAAATCAATTAGAGTCACATAAACCACAATTTAATCGGTCAATTTACACCAATTACATGTTATTATGAACATCAACACGCAACCAACAACAACCAAACAATTAGAGATGCATATAGATGAATCTAACGAATTACCCACCCTCATACATACATTATTCATCCCTTAAGTGATCGAAGAACCCCACCCTTACTTTATTGACGATTCTTCGAAGGTTCTCTAAGCCCTAGCTCTGCTCCTCTCTTCCGTTCCTTTTTTCTAAAAAAAAATGCGATCGTTCCAAACTGATTCTCCCTTTTCCCAATTTTCTCTTTTCCTACTATAACCCTTAGACCCCTAATATGGCTTTCCATCCTTACCCTTAATAACCCTCTTGAATAGTCCACTTTGTCTTCCTTATTTCTCTACTCATATAATATTATTGTTATATTATTATTATTATTTAGTCTAACCATTAAAATAATAGCAACAATAATAAAACTAGATATTTATTTAAATAATAATCTCATATTATTTAATTAAATAAATAATAACTAATTCACATAATTAGTATACTCCTCCCACCACCACGTTCTACACTTTTGGTCACCCACCCCCAATACCTTATACTCCATAATTCTAAGGTCACTACCCTCCACTAGGGGTACCCAAAATATCACAAAATACGCATAGTCACATAATTATACATATCAACACATTAAAATAATTACAAATAATGATTAAAATAAATCGGGGCGTTACAACCCTCCTCCACTTAAAATATTTTTGTCCTAAAAAATTTACCTCATACGAATAACTCCGGATACGACTCTCGCATCCTACTCTCTAATTCCCAAGTCATATTTCCACCGACAGCGCCTCCCCACACTACCTTCACCAGAGTGATCTCTTTACCTCTCAATTGCTTTACCTCGCGGTCTTCAATCCGTATTAGTAAGGCCTCAACTGTAAGGTTATCCCTTACTTCTACATCATCCATCGGAATCATATGTGATGGATCCGGAACATACTTCTGAAGCTGTGACACATGGAACACATCGTGCAAATTCGACAATTTGGGTGGCAATGCCACTCTATAGGAAACAGGTCCAGCTCTTGCGGAAATCTAAGATGGACCAATAAACCGAGGAGTAAGCTTCCTCGACTTCAACGCACGTCCAACACCGGTCACCAGAGTGACTCTAAAAAACACGTGGTCTCCCTCTTGGAACTTAAGATCTTTCCTCCTCTTATCATGGTAACTCTTCTACCTACTATACGAAGCTTTCATCCTTTCCCGAATCAGCTTCACCTTTTCAGTAGTCTGCTGAATAATCTCAGGTCCAAGTACTACACTCTCACCAGATTCATGCCAACACATAGGCGTCCGACACCTCCGACCATACAAAGCTTCAAAAGGTGCCATCTCAATACTGGAATGATAACTGTTATTATAAGTGAACTCAATCAACGACAAATGGCTATCACAAGCACCTCCCTGTTCAAGCACACAAGCCCTCAACAAATCCTCCAAGGATTGTATAGTCCTCTCTGTCTGTCCATCCGTCTACGGGTGATAAACTGAGCTCAATCTCAGTTTCAATCCTAAAGCTTCTTGCAAACTCTCCCAAAATATAGAAGTGAAACTTGGATCTCTATCCAACACAATACTCAACGGAACTCCATGCAACTTCACAATCACCTGAATATAAATCTCTGCTAGCCTCTGCAAAGGAAAACTGATATTGATCGGAATGAAATGTGCTGATTTCGTCAGTCTATCCAGTACTACCCAAATGGAATCATGTCCTCTCGGCGTATTAGGCAATCCAGTCACAAAATCCATAGAAATGTTGTCCCACTTCCATTCAGGAATACCTAACAGTTGCATTAAACCAGCAGGTTTCTGATGTTCCACCTTCGCCTTCTGACAAGTCAAACAAGCGTATACAAACTTAGCCACATAATGTTTCAATCCAGGCCACCAAAATATCTTCTTCATGTCTTGATATGTCTTTGTAGCTCCTGGATGGATACTCAAGCTACTCCTATGACTTTCTTCTTGAATCATTCTTTTTAACTCAGAATCATCAGGAATACAAATCCTATCACGGAACCTCAACATACCTTGTTCGTCCACTCTAAAGTCGCTACCTTCTGCCTGCTCATCTCCAATCATCAAATCCACCAGTTTCACATCCAACTTCTGACCCTCTCTGATACTATTAAGAAATTCATTGTTGATCTTCAATATGCCTAAATTCACACTATGCGGTGTCTACTCGCAAACTAGACTCATATCTCTGAACTGTTCAATCAATTCCATTTCTTTAACCATCATAGCAGACATATGCAAAGGCTTCCGACTCAGAGCATCAGCCACAACATTAGCTTTATCGTGATGATAGTTCAAACCAAAATCACAATCCTTTAAGAATTCTAACCACCTCCTTTGCCCCATGTTCAACTCCTTCTGATCAAACAGATACCTCAAGCTCTTATGATCACTATACACTTCAAATCTCGAACCATAAAGATAT
The DNA here is from genome assembly GCA_022829125.1 of Lathyrus tuberosus. Classification (NCBI taxonomy): domain Eukaryota; kingdom Viridiplantae; phylum Streptophyta; class Magnoliopsida; order Fabales; family Fabaceae; genus Lathyrus; species Lathyrus tuberosus. Next base: position 153,406 of record JALAZF010000266.1, on the reverse strand, counting down.
TGCCTCCAAATTTTCAATACGAACATCACTACAGCTAATTCCAAATCATGAGTCAGATAGTTCCTCCCATGGACCCTTAACTGTCGTGAAGCATAAGCCATAACCTTTCCATCATGCAGTAATACACGTACTAAACCCATCAACAAAGTGTCGCAATACACCACAAACGGTTCATTTGGTTAGAGTAGAATCAAAACTGGAGTTGTAGTCAATATCTTCTTCAACTCAATGAAACTCTTCTCACAGTGGACATCCCACACAAACGCTTTAACTTTGTAAGTCAACTGAGTCAACGGAAGTGCCAACTTTGAAAAGCCTTTAATAAACCTACGATAATAACCAGCCAAGCCCAAAAAGCTTCTAATCTCAGTTACCGACTTCGGAGCCTCCCACTATAGAACTGCATCCACCTTGGATGGATCCACAATAATACCATCACTAGAAATAACATGACCAAGAAAACTTTCCTCTCTCAACCAGAATTCACACTTAGACAACTTAGCATAGAGCTTTTTTTCTTTTAACACTTGCAGCACGATCCGCAAATGCTCAGCATGTTCCTCTCCTGACTTAGAATAGATTAGAATGTCATCAATAAAGACAACCATAAATTGATCCAAGTAAGCATGAAAAATTCGATTCATATACTCCATGAATACACCAGGTGCATTAGTAACCCCGAACGACATCACTACATACTCATAATGTCCATATTAAGTCCTGAAAGTCGTCTTCTGAATATCTTTATCCTTTACTCGTATCTGATGATAACCCGACCTCAAGTCAATCTTGCTAAACACATGGGCCCCAACTAACTGGTCCATCAAGTCATCTATTCTTGGAAGCGGATACTTGTTTTTAATCGTCACTTTATTCAGTTGTTTGTAGTCGATACATAACCTCATACTGCCATCCTTTTTCTTCACCAACAACATCGGAGCTCCCCAAGGCGACACACTTAGTCTCAGAAATTTCTTCTCCAATAACTCTTCCAGTCGCTTCATCAACTCTGTTAATTCTGAGGCTGACATCCTGTATGGTGCCATAGAAGTAGGTGTGGTACTAGGGACAAGATCAATAGTAAACTCCACTTCTCTCTAGCGGTACATCAGCAATATCATCTGGAAACACTTCTGGAAATTCATGCACTACTTACAATTCATTAGTCACTGACTCAGTCTCCACTGACAGGGATGCAAACAATGCAAGCATTTGAGCTTCTTCCTCTAAGAGCTCTTTCAACTCTCAGGCAGATAGAAAACCATAGTCTTCCTCTTCCTCTGGAGCAAGAAATCGCACCGACTTGTTAACACAGTTAATGTGAACATGATTGAACTCCAACCAGTTCATACCCAATATCACATCAAGATTTCCCAACAGTAACTAAATAAGATCCACACCAAAGTCCTTATCAAAGATTAATAGTGGACAATTCAAACAAACTAGGGAAGTGGTCACTGATCCCTTTGCAGGAGTTTCGACAACCATCTCTCTTTTCATAGGAGAAACGACAAGGCTTAGCCTTCTTACATAATCAACAACAATAAAAGAATGAGTAGTACCTGTCGCTCCCAGGATTTTCATCCAGGTACAAACGCGAGAGTGGCGCAGAAAAACAGAGTCGCCAGCCGTGTAAATTTATCCCAAGAGAGGGAAAGGGAACACCGCATAAACCTTAGGAAGGGGGAAAGGAATGGTCATCGCAACCATAACCTGGGTTCGGGAGTCGGTTACGCGAGGGGTAGGTGCTAGCACCCCACGCGTCCATCGTACTCGATGGGATCCACGCTTGTTGGCTAATCTAAGGGTGAGTTATCCTATCATCTATGGCTGTACTAAGACGGGAGAGGGGAAGACAAAGACCGACTCGGTAGGACGTCGACGTCCTAGGCCTACGTACCCCCCTTGTGCAATGGGGAATTCAGAGTCAACGTAGTTCGGACCAAGTTCTTTTTGTGTTTTTTATGAGCGACGTTAAGTTCGCGTCTGGCAGTTAGGGTCGATGCCTGTTTGCGACTCAGACGGAAGGTAACGTGCCCTTTTTGAAAATAGCCTTTAAGTTTGAATATCCCGAAGGACAAAAAGGTTTGAAGTTGGTTTGTGTTTTTTAGGACAGAAGTGGCTTAAGTTAGTTCCTAAGTTGCATTGCACCAAAGTCTAGGGCACAGGGGCGAATACTTAACGCATCGTCCCAAGACAGGACGCTCGCTAAGCACTCTAGAGAGATGAGAGGAAGCCCCTCATTTCTCATTCCCTACGCTTAAGGCTCGTGCGCAATACACCTTATTATTATTAAGTGTTTTAAAGAAATTTGAGATGAGAAGAGAGAAGACACAAGGGTAACTCTAAGGGAGACTATGAATCCTAAAGTGATCATGCATGGGTGACCTACGGTTAGTGAGGTTTGAAGACAACCTAAATCCTAAAGGATGAAGAGAGGAGAGAAAGAAAGGATAAGAGTGGCCATGGATACTTATCCATACCCTTGAAGAACTTACCTTAGTCCCTGCATAAAAGATTAGTACAGAATAGACATAAGTAATATCAAAGCAAATGAAAATCAAGCAATGGCAAACAATAATGATAATAATCCAAACATGAACTCATAAGTTAGAGAAACAACCCCAAAGCAAATGGCACAAGTGCCTTTTCAAACAGATAATCATACAAGGTCAAAGATGCGCCTGCAAGAAAATCTCAAGTGAAAACAAATCAGATAATTAGAAAAATGACTCCTAAAATTCCCAAATTAAACAATAAGGTTCCTCAACCAGAGGCAAACAACATATCAAAAATCCCTGCAAAAAATCAAGATATTAGTCATTCAAATAATTAGGCAGAGTTCAGGTGGGAATTAGGGCTCAGTGTGCCAAAGCGAAGGACCTAAATGCAATATGAAATAAATTTAAAAATGAAAGAAAAATATTTTTATGCAATTTAGGATGTTAGTGAACAAATGCAAAAAGAACGGATCAAAAATATTTTACGGATGCAGAGAAATAAAATGAAGAAATTTATGTATGCATGAGATGTGTAATGCAAAAAGAAAATAGACTAAACAATTAATTTAAATGATAAAAATAATATAAAAATAAAAAGTAAAATTTTTAAAAATTTATAAATTAATAAAGATGATGTATGAATTTTGTGGGAATTTTTAAAGGCAAGATGGTATTTTTAAAATCAAAATATGAAAAGCAAATAATTAAAACAAAATATCTAAATTAGATGCGAATGGGGGGTGTGGAACGTAAAGAAAATGGATTGGAAAAGGACATGGGCTGTAGACGGGGGTGTCAATAGGATGCCCAACGTCTAAATCCATCAGAAAAATAAAAAATAAAAAAGGAGAGGTACATGTGTGGACTTGGTCAATGGTTGACTCCATACTTAACACAAGATCAATCCAACGCGCTATGCTAAGTCAACCAATCCAATCATTATGCAAGATCTGTGGCCCAGATTCAAAACACACCGTACTTACCAAACGCACTCAACCACGTAACCTGTCAGCCCACTATACTCCCCCATGTGCCTGGCACATGCTGTCATTTATTTGTTGTCACAATCCTAGCCGTATGATTAGTCAATATAATAAAAATACGCATGATGGATGGCTATGACTAGAGGGCTCACCACAATTAGCATGGAAACACACACACACACGATCGTTAAATGAAAATCAGAAAAAAAATTAAAGAACACACACGTGGACCGCTGATGACCGCACATGAAAGAATCGGACGACTGGGAGATTGTCTTCTTCGTTGAAGCTTTCACCGGCCGGAAATTCCCCAGGTCGCCGGAGCCCTAGCTCCGGCCGCCACCCACGGTGCCTGCAATTCCAAAACCTGCCCAGAATTTTCGTACAGATACACTATTTTGACCAGAAAAACGTGAGGATCTCAAATATGTCGTAAAAAATTGCAAATAATCAACGCATAATAAAAAACAATGAGAAATATGTTAGGGCATCAAACTTTAAATCAACATAGCAAGCAATATACACATCCATATTAAAAACCAATTATATCAGCATGATCAGCAGACATCACACTTCAATATAGACATAAAAAAAAAGAGTTTTAGGAGCAGAAAAAATTCATCAACCTGAGATGGTACAGCTCCAATCCTTGCTTTTGGCTGCAAATTGTAGTTGAGTTGTGTTCTAGAGATCTCCAAGAAAAGTTTTGTGGAAGAAAATTGAAGAAACTCTTTGTAATTCGTGAGATCCAAGGAAAGAAAGCTTTAGGGTACAAGTTGTTGTTCTCCAAAATATCACGTGTAACTAACTCTAACCAGTGCATGGATGGGTTTATAAAGACTAGGGTTTGCCTCTGAATATGAATTGGGCTTGGGTAATAACTTGTTTAATGATTTTTGAATTATTTTGGAATTTTGCATTATGTGGAATATACCTCTCTTCATGCATGTTCACTTAAAAATTCCATGATGGATCACTTGCATTTGGATTGATAATTACACCCCTATGGAACTTGGGCCTTGAAAATAATTGGTTCATGAGCTTTAAATAATTTGGGAGTTTTGAATAATGGGGAATAAATGAAGAACAAACCATGGAATTGCTTCATTCTTGGGCCCAAAATAATCCTCAAGGAATGTCTTTTAATATTGGAAAGTGGCATGACACAATGGAATTGGTTATAGGTCATTATGCCCAAAGTTGTGAAAATGGCACCATGAAAAACCCTAAAAACCACTTTGCCTTCTTTTGACCATAAGTTGAGTTTCACAAATGATATGGAGACCCACTAGTACTTGTTGGAAAGAGGAGAAAAAGATCTTCAACTTTCATGTTGGAGAAAAATTCATTTGAGGTTTTCTTGCTGATGAAAAGTCAAGTTGAATGCAGTGCAGGAACTTGCCCAAAAAGGAAACTTTTCATTATAGGTCACTTTCCAAATTTAGAAACTTTGCACCAACTCCTGATTCCTGACAAATATGTATGAAACTTGACCCCGTAGACCATATGAGGATATGAGATCTTAAAATCCCTGAAGAGAACCTCAAAATTTCACAGTTGACTTTTCTCCTTTCACTGTTGACTTTTCCCCAAATTCAACTGATTTTCAATCCATTGGCTAATTGAACTTCTCCTGAACCAAGCGGATGAACAATCTTCCACCCCTAGGTATTTAGGGACCCAAGGAATACCATGGAATTAAGTCTTGCCCAAAAAATCAGAAATAAACTGACTTTATAGCAAACCCTAGTTTTAGTACCCTCAATCTAGGAGGAAATAACACAGTCTCCAAATCCAAATTCCTCTGAATATGATGTGTATCCTCTCCAACAAAGATAAGATATGCCATTTGATGATGATAAAAAACCCAAGGAGCTTGCCTATTGAAGCAATAAACCCAAGAATCTCAAAACCCTAATCTATGCACTGGTTAGGAGAGGATGATCCACTTGAGATCCCTTGCAACCTGTGAACTCTTGATGAGGTAGTAGACCAGATAGGACTTTACCCTGACCCCATGCTAATGATATGCATACATGATAATGCAAAAATGAAATGAAACATAAGTCAGTTAGTACTAAAGTAAGGAAGACAAATTTTGGGGTGCAACAGCTGCCCCTATTCAATCAACTTGGTCCTGAGGGTATGATAGCGACGGCTTTCAGACAATCAGGATGCACGGAGATTGAATACCTAAGAACCCGGAAATTTGCAATCCTCCACTGAAGAATTAGTCATAAATGCTGCTATGCTGAGTATAAAACGAAACAAACTTCCCCAACTGACGAAGTAAATCTTCAAAAGGTTGCTATCTCTGCTGATAAAGAGATACTAGCAAGATGAATGTCGTCCCTGCTGATAAAAGGGTAACTGACGAGAGAACTATCCGAAAGATTGCTATCTCTGCTGACAAAGAGAAACTAGCAATACCAATGCCTTCCCTGCTGATAAAGGGAATTGACGAAGAAACTATCCGAAATATTGTTATCCCTGCTGATAAAGAGAAACTAGCAAGATGAATGCCATCCCTGCTGATAAAGAGATTTAGCAAAATAAACTGCCATCCCTGCTGATAAAGGGAAACAGACGAAAGAAAATCTCCAAAAGATTGCTATCTCTGCTGATAAAGAGAAACTAGCAAAATGCCATCCCTGCTGATAAAGGGAATTGACGAAGAAACTATCCGAAATATCACTATCTCTGCTGATAAAGAGAAACTAGCAAAATGCCATCCCTGCTGATAAAGGGAAACTGACGAAGAACTATCCAAAAGATCGTTATCTCTACTGATAAAGAGAAACTATCAAACTGATGCCATCCCTGCTGATAAAGGGAAACTAGCAAAATGATGCTATCCCTGCTGATAAAGGGAAACTAGCAAAATAAATGCCATCCCTGCTGCTAAAGGGAAACTGACGAAGAACTATCTAAAAGATCGCTATCTCTACTGATAAAGAGAAACTAGCAAACTGATGCCATCCCTGCTGATAAAGGGAAATTGACAAAAGAAAATCTTCAAAAGCTTGCTATCTCTGCTGATAAAGAGAAACTAGCAAAATGCCATCCGTGCTGATAAAGGGAAACTAACGATAGAAAATCTCCAAAAGATTGCTATCTCTGCTGATAAAGAGAAACTAGCAAAATAAATGTCATCCCTGCTGATAAAGGGAAACTGACGAACGAAATCTCCAAAAGATTGCTATCCCTGCTGATAAAGATAAACTAGCAAAATAAATGCCATCCCTGCTGATAAAGGGAAACTGACGAACGAAATCTCCAAAAGATTGTTATCCCTGCTAATAAAGAGAAACTAGCAAAATAAATGCCATCCCTGCTGATAAAGGGAAACTGACGAAAAGATTATCTTCAAAAGATTGCTATCTCTGCTGATAAAGAGAAACTAGCAAAATAAATGCCACCCCTACTGACGGACGAAAATCTTCAAAGGATTGCTATCTCTGCTGATAAAGAGAAACTAGTAATACCAATGGCGACTTCACTGGGGATAACGTGGAACAAAACTTCTGGTAAGAATGGGATTTCACAAAAGAGAAAGGCCAGACAAACTTCTAACGGACCCATGATCCACAGATAAGATGACTCCGCTGGGGAAAGGAGAAGTCTAAATAAAAGACTCTGCCGGGGAGCACAAGTATGAGGAACGCATCCCTCCAAAATCTCCTGAGTTATGCCATCTCTGCTGAGAAAGAGAACTGGCAAGGAAAGTATCAAACCTGGCTTATGCTTCGAATGCAAATGTTTAAATTTTGCCGTAATGCTCCACACGAAGTGGAAATGCTACGCGTTTGAGGATGCAATGCAAATGCTTATGATATACAAAGAGGGTCTCTCCAGCAAAATAAATGCTGGAGAGAAGAGACCAATTCAGCCGGGGATGACAAAATAAATTGTCCTCTGAATCTAGGAACTCTGCTGAGAAGTGTCCTACTGACCGACTCCTTGGATCAACAACTTCTGCTGGGGATGAAAAAACTACCGGGGACCCCACCTGTCTGAGGGTAACATCCAACCTGAGATTTCTCCTCTGCTGGGGGAGTTGAGAATGAACGCCGATAACAGAACCGAAAGTCCATTACTGAAGATTGCTAATATCCAATTGGGCTCAGGACCTGCTGGGGAAAACAATCCATGATACCATCCTGCTTGGGGATACTGCTGAACTTAGCCTGCTGATGGGGATAATGACTTTACTCTCACCTTGCTGGGGATTAGAATATAACGTTGTTGGTGAAAGTACAATTCCTGGCTGGATGGGGGAAGTGAGCACCATGAGTCTGTGGGGAAATAACGTCTTGATCCAGAGGAAATACTTTCCAAGTCTCCTGCTGTGGAGGGTCTGTTCTGCTGAGGAAAGTTTGTCCTGCTGGGGAAGGAGCAATCTCAACGCTAGGGAGAGCCAACTGCTGGGGATGTATAATCTGTTGGCCTGCAACCTGACTTGTCTTTGCGGCTCTTTGAACTTTTCATCTCAAGAGGATTTTACAAAAGATCGGGCGTTCGCACTGCCCCAAGGTCTTCAAACTCTTGGAGAGATTTATCATATCTCGACATAACTGCCCCAGTCTTCATAATCCATGACGTACATTACCTCGAAGGGGGTCGTAATGACTTGATAATACTCTGCTTTAGCATCTTGAACCTTGAGGAGGTGTTTTCAATTAACCATTTTCAGGAGTGGACGATCTCCCACGCTCTAGAGGTGGCCTGCCCCAATATTAGCTTTGAAGTGACTTTGCCCTATATCTCAGAATGAATGCCCCAGAATAACTTAATTTCGGAGAGATTTCTCGACGTGACTGCCCCAGATTGGCTACATCTTAACACGACTTATTGGGGAGAGCCCACTCTGCACTGAGTCTCTTGACAGCCTGCCCCTTGATATGATTGTCTTTCAGAATTTTCAAGCATCTCAACTTGGTAGGATCCAGCTTCTTGACTGACGTTCACTGTGTAAGCTGCCATTGATGTTTAGGCACATGTATGCAAACAGAACAAGTTATTTATGAGAATGATAATCCTAATGCAACATTCATGTTAACCTTGAAGTTTTTAAAAATACGTCACAAAGCCTTGTGAACGAATCACTTGCTGGGATGCGACCTTGATTTTTGAATGGCAAAAACAATGCGCACATGCAATACCAACAAATCTTATTAGCACAACTCATAGGAGTCAGGAACGCTATCCTGTTGAAGTACGTTTTCGGACTGAACCCTGTTTCAATTAGGACTTTTAAGGGTTGTAACGTGGTCTGGTTCACGGTTTCAGAAAAAGGATTTATGGCTCAAAATTTATCAGTGCCCACCCACTCTTCGTGATGTTCTCCAGTCCTATGTTCAGTTAATCTGACCCAAATGCTCATCTCTCAGAAGGTTTATGATCTTTAAGGAACCTACGCCACTAATGGTTTGACACCTAAAGAGTCTTTGGAGTGACAGTCATCCCTTTTGTGTTTGTAATCACACGAATTTGTTCTTATCGGGGATTTTCTTTCGCAACGCTTTTTCGTTTTTTCTTTCTTTTGCTTTTTTGATCCCTAATTTTTGCCTGGACTGACTCTTTTGAGTTTTTTCGATTTTGAAGTCCAACGGGATGCCCTAACTTTTGCCTAAGTCGCTTCGACTTAGCGGGCTTTTTTCTTTATTTTTATATTCTCCTTTGAACAAAGCGTGTGACACTGGTTGTCTTACTTGCTTGACAGGGTTGTGACTGCCTCACTCCTTAGTTGTTGATGGATGACCATCGTGGTTCTGCATCTCTTGTTGGTGGGATAGAAGGTAATGGTTCCTCGGATACACACTCTCCTTGAAATTTGGACGCTTGGTCAAACTAACTGACGCCTACCCTGCCTCTGGGTTAAGTATGAGGACTCTTTCGTATGAAGGAAACTCCTACTCCAAGGCTCGAAGGGGTTAACGAGGGTTTATCTCCCTTATATCTCCAGTGTTTAGGGGTTTGAAACAATGCCTGTACATCCTCAACAGGGTTCTATCCTTGAACATACAACTAGAGATTTGCGTTTTAGTCTCATCATCCTCCCTCAAGAGTTCTAAACAAAGAAAATTGGTATTGCAGTGCATAAAAACATTTAAGAGTGAATACGAATGGATTACTTCAAGGAAAACATACCCATTGCATTAATATCACCATAAAAAAAAAAAACAAGTCTTGCATACATACGATGCTTTAACAAGAAATGGAAAAGAAACTACAAATGAAAATGCAGTAAAGAAGATGAAGATTGCCATTGCTGAGGAAACTTGATTCTTGTCAGGACGTACTTGCCGACTGAGACGACCCTTGAAATCTTCAAGCAGATGAGAGGTCGACATGCACAACCAAGTCTCCTTCTGGAAATGATATATACCTTTTGTCAATTTGTAATACCCCTTCGTTGATCATTCTCTGAATACCTGCTTTCAATGAATCACAACTGCCTGGCTGCAACACACATTCTACACAGCCTTCATCACAACTGGGAAATACCCCTCCCTTCAACAGTCTTTCCTTCACCACACCCAAGGGAGTTTGGACTTCGTTCACATCTGAAATCAAACTCAAGTCTTCACAGTCTTCAATAACAGCATTAATCTTCGGCCCACCGTGATTCGGCATCGGGTTCTGATTCACATTTGGAACATCATTGGAGAAATTGATGGCTTTGGAATCTACCAAATCTTGAACCTTATGCTTAAAAGCTTTACAGTTCTCAGTATGGTGTCCGGGTGCCCCAAAATGAAATTCACAGTGGGCGTTGGCGTCATAGCCGGGAGGTGGATTACCAGTAGGTGGAGCCAATGTTCTTGTCTGAATTAGCTGCAGTTTCAACAAGTGCTGGAATAATTTAGAGTAAGACATAGGTGGAGTGTCAAAATGCCTATCCCGCTTATTCTGAGGCTGTGATCGGTAAGGACTATGATTTTGTTGTTGAGCCGCCGCTGGCTGCTGAGGTGCTGCTGGGATGGTTACAGAAGCCACCTGCTGATTGTAGTTCTGACGAGGTCCATCTCTACCACGATATGATGACACAGAGTTTGTATCTCCCTCTTTCTTCTTATAACCACTGGCATAAGGCTTCTTACTTCCTCCAGATGAGGACCCATCACTGCCCGATATCTTTCCCGCCTTAATTCCGCTTTCTACCATCTCTCCTACCAAGATCAAATCAGCGAACTTTCCAGACATACATGGTATCAATTTTTCAAAGTAATGACCCTGCAAGGTGGCCATAAACATAGTTATCATCTCTCATTCCAACATGGGAGGCTGAACCCTCGCTGCCAGTTCATGCCACCTCTGGGCGTACTCCTTGAAACTCTCATTGTTCGTCTGTGACAGATTCTGCAGCTGTGTTCTGTTAGGAGCCATTTCAGTGTTATATTGGTAATGTCTGATAAATTCCCCTGCCAGATCTCTCCAACTACGCACATCCTTCCTTTCCAGTTGCATGTACCACTCCAGGGATGCCCCAGATAGGTTATCCTGGAAGCAATGCATCATCAGCTTTTCATTCTTCGCATATGCAGCCATCTTGCTTGCATATGCCCTGACGTGGGTCCTCGGACAAGTCATACCATTATACTTCTCGAAAGTGGGAGTCTGAAACTTATGCAGAATAACAACGCCTGGAACCAGTCCCAAATCCTCTATATCCATTCCCACGGAATCCTGATTCACAACACCCCTCAACTGTTCCTCAAGCAACCGGATCCTCTGATCATGGTCAATCTGGGGACCAGCATCCCCACCTGGCAAAGAAAAGGCATCATCCTGAACATCATCATACTGACGACCCTGAACTGCGCTAGCACCAGTACCACCTCCCCCAGCATTTTCAGCTCTGCCCGGAGGAATCACAACACCAGAAATAGGAACACCTCCGCCAGTAGGACCATTCTGACCATCATCAGTAACACCAGTCTGAAGTCCTCCATGAAGGACACCATCATTATCAACCCTCGCGATCAGTGGCTGAACAAGAGTTCTCAACTGTTCTTGTCCCTGAGCAACCCCTTGCATTAATTCCATGAATTGGTTCATACGAGTCCGCATCTCAATGATCTCATTCTGTAGCTGATCCATGAGTCTCTTCCGATTCTGCTTAGTAAGATACCGGTGAATATGCTGATCTGCAACTCTGCAAACCTGCAAACGCCCATCCCCTCTCACATGTGGGTACTGGGATGTTCAATATCCCAGGCTCTCAGGTCGAGAAATGATGATACGTTCACCATTTCTGGTTTGGCATCATCATCAATCGAGGAGACCTCAACTGATTCTCCAAAGCGGAAGGTCCTCAGCTTTGGCACTGAGGTCAAGAAACAATAGTACATTCATCCCTCGGGGTACAGTACTAAAGTCAATCGAGGAGTGCCTCCACTGTTTCTCTTCAAAACGTAGGGGTCGTCCTATGCGAGTTCCAAAGCGGGCCCTCGGGTGCGAATGGGTTTGCCACAGGATGTGGTCTGCCACTGTCACCACTAAAGAGGGATGTTTCCACTAAGGTCCTCAATGATCGGTCACCAGAGTCGACAGCTCTATAGATCAACACCCCAACATGCGCAAGACACACACGTTAGAATGCATCCCAAGATAGCCTCGTCTGGTTGTGAATTTCGTGAACACACAAACGTACCAAGCGGGCACGTAGGTCCCACTACTTTCCACTCTAGTCCTAGGGTATTCTCAAGCCTTGGTATTGGGCTTAGCTCTTGGTCCCACCCAACCTGCAAAACAAGAACAGTCAGCACAACACAGCAGTATGACAGTAATAAAAATGAAATGCAATGCAGAAAATGCGGGTAACAATAAAATACAACAAATAAAGCAGAACAAAACAAAAACACCCAAAGAGAACAAAGACAAGCAAACGCTAGGACTGAATCGCTTAGGGATGGACCAGCATAGGTCAACCAGAGTCCCCGGCAGAGTCGCCAGCTGTCGCTCCCAGGATTTTCATCCAGGTACAAACGCGAGAGTGGCACGGAAAAACAGAGTCGCCAGCCGTGCAAATTTATCCCAAGAGAGGGAAAGGGAACACCGCATAAACCTTAGGAAGGGAGAAAGGAATGGTCATCGAAACCATAACTTGGGTTCGGGAGTCGGTTACGCGAGGGGAAGATGCTAGCACCCCACGCGTCCATCGTACTCGATGGGATCCACGCTTGTTGTCTAATCTAAGGGTGAGTTATCCTATCATCTATGGTTGTACTAAGACGGGAGAGGGGAAGACAAAGACCGACTCAGTAGGACGTCGACGTCCTAGGCCTACGTACCTCCCTTGTGCAATGGGGAATTCAGAGTCAATGTAGTTCGGACCAAGTTCTTTTTGTGTTTTTTATGAGCGACGTTAAGTTCGCGTCCGGCAGTTAGGGTCGATGCCTGTTTGCGACTCAGACGGAAGGTAACGTGCCCTTTTTGAAAATAGCCTTTAAGTTTGAAGATCCCGAAGGACAAAAAGGTTTGAAGTTGGTTTGTGTTTTTTAGGACAGGAGTGGCTTAAGTTAGTTCCTAAGTTGCATTGCACCAAAGTCTAGGGCACGGGGGCGAATACTTAACGTATCATCCCAAGACAGGACGCTCGCTAAGCACTCTAGAGAGATGAGAGGAAGCCCCTCATTTCTCATTCCTTACGCTTAAGGCTCGTGCGCAATACACCTTATTATTATTAAGTGTTTTAAAGAAATTTGAGATGAGAAGAGAGAAGACACAAGGGTAACTCTAAGGGAGACTATGAATCCTAAAGTGATCATGCATGGGTGACCTACGGTTAGTGAGGTTTGAAGATAACCTAAATCCTAAAGGAGGAAGAGAGGAGAGAAAGAAAGGATAAGAGTGGCCATGGATACTTATCCATACCCTTGAAGAACTTACCTTAGTCCCTACATAAAAGATTAGTACAGAATAGACATAAGTAATATCAAAGCAAATGAAAATCAAGCAATGGCAAACAATAATGATAATAATCCAAACATGAACTCATAAGTTAGAGAAACAACCCCAAAGCAAATGGCACAAGTGCCTTTTCAAACAGATAATCATACAAGGTCAAAGATGCGCCTGCAAGAAAATCTCAAGTGAAAACAAATCAGATAATTAGAAAAATGACTCCTAAAATTCCCAAATTAAACATTAAGGTTCCTCAACCAGAGGCAAACAACATATCAAAAATCCCTGCAAAAAATCAAGATATTAGTCATTCAAATAATTAGGCAGAGTTCAGGTGGGAATTAGGGCTCAGTGTGCCAAAGCGAAGGACCTAAATGCAATATGAAATAAATTTAAAAATGAAAGAAAAATATTTTTATGCAATTTAGGATGTTAGTGAACAAATTCAAAAAGAACGGATCAAAAATATTTTACGGATGCAGAGAAATAAAATGAAGAAATTTATGTATGCATGAGATGTGTAATGCAAAAAGAAAATAGACTAAACAATTAATTTAAATGATAAAAATAAAAAATAAAATTTTTAAAAATTTATAAATTAATAAATATGATGTATGAATTTTGTGGGAATTTTTAAATGCAAGATGGTATTTCTAAAATCAAAATATGAAAAGCAAATAATTAAAACAAAATATCTAAATTAGATGCGCGTGGGGGGTGTGGAACGTAAAGAAAATGTATTGGAAAAGGACATGGGCTGTAGACGGGGGTGTCAATAGGAGGCCCAACGTCTAAATCCATCAGAAAAATAAAAAATAAAAAAAGAGAGGTACATGTGTGGACTTGGTCAATGGTTGACTCCATACTTACCACAAGATCAATCCAACGCGCTATGCTAAGTCAACCAATCCAATCATTATGCAAGATCTGTGGCCCAGATTCAAAACACACCGTACTTACCAAACGCACTCATCCACGTAACCTGTCAGCCCACTATACTCCCCCATGTGCCTGGCACATGCTGTCATTTATTTGTTGTCACAATCCTAGCCGTATGATTAGTCAATATAATAAAAATACGCATGATGGATGGCTATGACTATAGGGCTCACCACAATTAGCATGGAAACACACACACACGATCGTTAAATGAAAATCAGAAAAAAAAAATAAAAGAACACACACGTGGACTGTAACACCCCCTTTCTATACCCCCAAATAATCACATAATCATTTAGGCACATAGTAAAAATTTTGTCAGAGTATAATTATAAACATGATATAAAAGAGGTATGTCACATCAATTATGAAATTAAAACATACAACACCTGCTCATCACATTGATATGCAACAGTGGGGTAACTTTGCAACAGAGGAACTTTGTCCTTACACCCACATCTCAAATGTTTAGAATAAAAGCGGAAAATCTAAACATTGAATAACAACAAACATATATACATATATACATATATACATATATACATGAATCATCAACTATTCTCCACCAACATCATACATGTTTACATAAACACTCATCAGCAAGATACATATACACATGTATCACAAAAGAATCACAACCATCCTAGCTACCCGGTGCTACATATCAGAGCCGACCGACCAAAAGAATGAAGACACGCTCCACCAAAAAGACCACCAGCACACCTACTCTGCAATGCCTCATAGAGCATTATAAAACAGCAGAAGGGTGAGAAATATTATCATAATAACAATGTATATAATTATATATATAAACATAAAAATACACATATTCCACATTCTCACCACAATCCATCACAATTTCCTCCATATACATCACAATATATTTCTACATATCAACCAAGCATATTCATCATGCATACTTTCACAATCCCCAATCATTCCACATAAACATACACAATTATGGTTACTCAACAACACATCATTATAAAGATGGTAAATGCAAATCATAGAGACCGACTCACGACTCTATGCAAATGCAATGCGGTACCGACTCAATCATCTCAAGTTCACTCAGGAACTTCTGCTGGAACCATCGCTCGTTACCAAAGTAACTCCCCGTCGGGCCTACGATGTTCACCCATTGCTCATACCCCACATGGGCACACAATGTTTATGGATCGCTCACACCCCACCTGGGCACACGACCCGATCGCTCACACCCCACACGCGGGCACACGATCCGATTGCTCACACCTCACCTAGGCACACAATTCGATTGCTCACACCTCACCTAGGCACACAATCCGCTTGTAACCATCGCTCACACCTCACATAGGCACACGATGTTACCACGGATTCTCATTAGAATCGCTCAACACAAGAATGTATTTCATGATGCCTCACATGCAAAATGACACAAAACATTCTTGAAATGCATACATATTCACAATATATTCATGCATTCATCTCATACAATCACATACAATCTATATACATTCACATCAATGCACTATTGTATGATTCACGTTCAAATACACCATCAAAACGGTAAAAGTCGCTAAATAGCACTATTCCTGACTTTCCGACATAATAAAATCGGCCAACCATTTCCACACCATCATAATCATAAAGTACAGCTCAATAGCTTTCCAACGATATAAAGAACGCCTAAATCGGAGTTACGGTTCGAAAATTATGAATTTAAAAAAAAAAAGAAATTATTTTTCAAAAACAGAACAACCGCCCGGCGAAGCATGCTCACCGCCCGGCGAAGCACAGGAGACACCAAATCCCCAAATTAATTCAAAGAGGCAGAAGCTTGGCACCTCTGCGCCTCTCGAACCGCCCGGCGAAAAGGACGCATCGCCCGGCGCTCAGGACCTTTCGCCCGGCGCTCAGCACCAGAAGCAGAAAAATTTTGCTGCGTGAACACTGTTCCACACCTCTAATTTTTCCCATTTTCTTCCCCAAATCATTTCCAACAGCAAAATAATTACTAGCAGTGGTTCATACACACATATAGATCATACGACACAATTTATATCGATTTCTATCCGCGAAAACATCGATTTCTACCATTTTCTACACAAATGGGTTTAGTTCCAAAACTCATGAAAATCAGCAAAATCAACAATACAATCATACATAATCACATACATTGCTAAGATAACAAGATTTCACACCCTTACCCGGATTCCAAACTTGCTCTGTGATTGATCTTGATGAATTTCTAAGTTTTCCTCTTTTCCTCTTCTTTTCTCTTCCTCTTCTTTCTTTTTCTTCTTCTTTTCTCTAATTCCCTTTTCTTACTATTTTTCCTTTCTATCTCTTTTCATTCTATTTCTTTCTTTTCTATTTCTTTCTCTCATTTTCCAAACAATCAATTAATTCATTTTTCTCACCAATTCTAATTCCACTAAATTTCTAATTTATCATTAATTGAGAAAAGTCTAAAATACTTTCCATTCTAATTTCCCCGAAAACTCTCAAAACGGTAAAATAACATTTAACACACCAAATTCACAATTAAAATAATTTATCATCCAATTAAAATAAAAGACTCCACATAATTGGGAAATAATCAAAATCGGGGCGTTACATGGACCGCTGATGACCGTACGATGAAAGAATCGGACGGCTGAGAGATTGTCTTCTTCGTTGAAGCTTTCACCGGCCGGAAATTCCCCAGGTCGCCGGAGCCCTAGCTCCGGCCGCCACCCACGGTGCCTGCAATTCCAAAACCTGCCCATAATTTTTGTACGGATACACTATTTTGACCAGAAAAACGTGAGGATCTCAAATATGTCGTCGAAAATTGCAAATAATCAATGCATAATAAAAAACAATGAGAAATATGTTAGGGCATCAAACTTTAAATCAACATAGCAAGCAATATACACATCCATATTAAAAACCAATTATATCAGCATGATTAGCAGATATCATACTTCAATATAGACATAAAAAAAGAGAGTTTTAGGAGCACGAAAAATTCATCAACCTGAGATGGTACAACTCCAATCCTTGTTTTTGGCTACAAATTGTGGTTGAGTTGTGTTCTAGAGATCTCCAAGAGAAGTTTTGTGGAAGAAACTTGAAGAAACTCTTTGTAATTTGTGAGATCCAAGGAAAGAAAGCTTTAGGGTACAAGTTGTTGTTCTCAAAAATATCACGTGTAACTAACTCTAACCAGTGCATGGATGGGTTTATAAAGACTAAGGTTTGCCTTTGAATATGAATTGGGCTTGGGTAATTACTTGTTTAATGATTTTTTAATTATTTTGGAATTTTGCATTATGTGGAATATACCTCTCTTCATGCATGTTCACTTAAAAATTCCATGATGGATCACTTGCATTTGGATTGATAATTACACCCCTATGGAACTTGGGCCTTGAAAATAACTGGTTCATGGGCTTTAAATAATTTGGGAGTTTTGAATAATGGGGAATAAATGAAGAACAAACCATGGAATTGCTTCATTCTTGGTCCCAAAATAATCCTCAAGGAATGTCTTTTAATATTGGAAAGTGGCATGACACAATGGAATTGGTTATAGGTCATTATGCCCAAAGTTGTGAAAATGGCACCATGAAAAACCCTAAAAACCACTTTGCCTTCTTTTGACCATAAGTTGAGTTTCATAAATGATATGGAGACCTACTAGTACTTGTTGGAAAGAGGAGAAAAAGATATTCAACTTTCATGTTGGAGAAAAATTCATTTGAGGCTTTCTTGCTAATGAAAAGTCAAGTTGAATGCAGTGCAGGAACTTGCCCAAAAAGGAAACTTTTCATTATAGGTCACTTTCCAAATTTAGAAACTTTGCACCAACTCCTGATTCCTGACAAATATGTATGAAACTTGACCCCGTAGACCATATGAGGATATGAGATCTTAAAATCCCTGAAGAGAACCTTAAAATTTCACAGTTGACTTTTCTCCTTTCACTGTTGACTTTTCCCCAAATTCAACTGATTTTCAATCCATTGGCTAATTGAACTTCTCCTGAACCAAGCTGATGGACAATCTTCCAACCCTAGGTATTTAGGGACCCAAGGAATACCATGGAATCAAGTCTTGCCCAAAAAATCAGAAATAAACTGACTTTATAGCAAACCCTAGTTTTAGTACCATCAGTCTAGGAGGAAATAACACAGTCTCCAAATCCAAATTCCTCTGAATATGATGTGTATCCTCTCCAACAAAGATAAGATATGCCATTTAATGATGATAAAAAACCCAAGGAGCTTACCTATTGAAGCAATAAACCCAAGAATCTCAAAACCCTAATCTATGCACTGGTTAGGAGAGGATGATCCACTTGAGATCCCTTGCAACCTGTGAACTCTTGATGAGGTAGTAGACCAGATAGGACTTTACCCTGACCCCATGCTAATGATATGCAACAGTACCAGTATCAATAATAGCAATCAAAGGTGTATTATTAATGTAACATATACCTCTGATCAGTCTGTCATCACTGGAAGTATGAGTCCCTGTCAAAGCGAACACTTTTCCTCCAGTTGAAGCTTGGTTTGGCTTCTGGCAACGAGTACTAATATGACCCTGTTCTCCACAGTTGTAACAAGTCACCACATTAACTTTTCAGTCCGCAATCAGATGTCCTGCTTGTCCACACTTGAAGCATTTCTTCACACCACTCGTGCACTCACTGACACGATTACCTAACTCACCACACCTATAACACTTAAGAGGAGCAGGGGCACCTCCCCCACTTGGCTTCTTGCAATCAGCGTGTTTCTGTTTACCTTTCTCAGCTGGATCTGCATAAGGCTTCCCACGGTTCATCAGTTGTTTTCCCATCCTCTCGGCTAACCCTTTATAGTGAGTCGATCGAGCATTGCTATCTTCCTCAAAGATCCTACAAAAATCCACCAAATCTGGAAACCTCCTGATCCGCTGATAACCAATCGCCTGTTTGATCTCTGGCCTTAACCCATTCTCAAACTTGACACATTTCGAGAACTCAGCAGTCGCCGCACTGTAGGTGAGGGTAAAACTTAGGCAGATCTGAGAATTTGGCAGCATACTCCATAACCGTCATGTTACCCTGCTTCAATTCCAGAAATTCAATCTCATTCTTTCCTCGGACATCTTCAGGAAAATATTTCCTCAAGAACTCCCTACTGAACATAGCCCAAGGGATTACCTCTCCTGTTGCTCCCAACAATTGACGAGTGTTAACCCACCAATCATCTGCCTCCTCAGCCAGCATGTGAGTACCTAACCGCACCTTCTGTGCTTCAGGACATTCCATAACCTGGAAGATTCTCTCGATCTCCTTGAGCCAAGCTTGTGCCCCATCCAGATCATATCTTCCCTTGAAGGTAGGTGGTCTATTCTTCCAAAACTCGCCATTCTCACCAGCATGAGGCGGGTTCTGTACCGCCTGAGCAACAGCCTGCAAAGCAACAGCGATAGCAGCATCTTTCCTTCCAGCCATTCTAAATCTGTTACACACCAACAATATAACACAATGGTTAAGGAATCGACATCAACAGTAATCAACTGTCACACGACAACGACTCGACAACTTGGCCGGACAGACCAACCTGCTCTGATACCACTTTGTAACACCCTAAATTCCCCATGTCAAATAAAACAATTATCAGAGTAAAATTATAATTTAAAATGTAGCAATCAGGATGTTACAACCAACATGCACCTGCTCAGATAATTAACATGTAACACATAAATATTGATATTAAAATCCTTCTCAATAGGCAGCGAAAACCTCACCGAATTCTACAATTAAAACATAACATGTTTAAAACACGTGTTCATCATCAATTAAAGAAAACATCATACGGTACATAAAATAAGACATAGCGTTCCATAATCCCCAGTGTTACATATCAGAGCAGACGCTAACTCGAAACATAAAGGGAAGTACTCCGTCTTCGCTAACCGCAACTCCGCACTACTCTTGATTATCTGCACGTTACCCACGTAGAGGCAACATTCAAACAGAAGGGGTGAGATTCTCAATCAACAAAAGAAATGCATAATATAGATATAAAAGCATTTAATCAATTACACAATTCACCCTATCATTAATATATCAACGAAATCATACTTTTCCACATAAGCAGACAATCGTACAATCCACTATACAACACAACATAATGCAATGCAATAAGACCCACAATTCGACTCAATGCATGTGGTACCAATTCGATCCCTTTTTCATGACTACAATTCCCGCCAGAATTTCCATATAAGTCGCTCACACCCCACACGGGCACACGACACACGTAATCACTATCACCCTACATGGGCACACGATTACCTCAACAACAACAACACGATTCTATTTTAAAGAATGCGGATAAGACACTCACACCCCACATGGGCACACGGCTTATCACACAACTTTATGCAACATTAATATGCATTCAACGACGACATACAATAGAGACTAATGCATATGACTAACATACAATTAACACATCACACTATAACTGTCCAACACACAGCATATACCCGCCAAACATGCAACAACTGAAATCCATAACTACCACACGCAATCACACAACCGAATACAACATTTCAGCATTCAACACATCTCAACCTACACAGAATACAATTAACGCGTCGAATAATTGGAATTATGGTATTGCGATTAATTTTAACAACGATACGAACGGTGACTGAAACGGACTTACGGATCAAAAGGTATGAATTTTTAAAGTTTAAGAAAATTCTATCTGTAACAGTAGAAATCGAACTGTCATGCTCGCTCAAAGTTCGCCCAGCGAACTGTCCTTCGCTAGGAGTTCGCCTAGTGAAGTCGCCAGCGAAACACCTTCTCCATACAAAATCCAGAGGTTTACATATTTGCCTCTCCCTTCGCCTCTACATTCGCCCAGCGAACTTCATTCGCCAGGAGTTCGCCCATTGAACCTGGGGCAAACCTCCCCACACCTCATTATAGTATCCCATTCCCTTTCTCTTTTTTCGCTTCTCAGTTCACCCAGTGAACTTCCAGCGAACCCTTCGCCCAGCGAACTTCTATTCGCACGACGAACTGCGCGAATCAGAAACCCAGTAGTTGCGATTCTGCACGATTCAAACCCTAAGCCTTCTCCGATTTCAACAGCAAACAAGGCGAAAATACACATAGAATCCACCATTTTTACACAATCAATTAGAACTACATAAACCACAATTTAATCGGTTAATTTACACCAATTACATGTTATTACGAACATCAACACGCCACCAACAACAACCAAACAATTAGAGATGCATAGAGATGAATCTAACGAATTACCCACCCTCATACATATATTATTCATCCCTTAAGTGATCGAAGAACCCCACCCTTACCTTATTGACGATTCTTCAAAGGTTCTCTAAGCCCTAGCTCTGCTCCTCTCTTCCGTTCCTCTTTTCTATAAAAAATGCGATAGTTCCAAATTGATTCTCCCTTTTCCCAATTTTCTCTTTTCCTACTATAACCCTTAGACCCCTAATATGGGTTTCCTTCCTTACCCTTACTAACCCTCTTGAATAGTCTACTTTGTCCTCCTTATTTCTCTACTCATATAATATTATTATTATTATATTATTATTATTATTATTATTATTGTTGTTGTTGCGGTGAGAATAGGATAACAAGCTATTATATTAACTTGCATCACAGTTCTTAAATGTTCACCACCGTCTTTGATTTATCCAAAGGAAAGGTTCAAAAGCGAAAAAACCTAGAGATCTAAGGTTCGGGGGTTGGTTACGCCTAGGGAAGGTATTAGTATCCTAAACGTCTGTAGTACTCTACAGGAACCTTTTATTAGTACCTTATGTTATCTATTACTCGCTTGCTAAGGTGCTATGCTAAAGGTTGAAACCCTAGGGGTTAGTATCTAAGTATACTCGACAAGGTATCGCATCTTGTGCCTATGTATCCCAAGGGGAACGGAATCAGAGTAATGCGTAGTTCTGAGAAGAGGAACTTCTTGACGTGGTCAAGGTTCCAAGGGGAGGTAATGTCTTGGGCGAGACATCACATAGAGTGCGGCGACTCTAAAGTTGTAGGTGGTTGTAGAGGGGTAGGCTTGTAAATGTTCAAGGCAGAGCATTTACTTGGAGTGCGGCGACTCCGATCCTAAGGCTAAGATTCCTAGTGTCTACAGCGAGACGTGGAGTACGGCGACTCTGAATCCTAAGGCCAATGGTTCTAAAGTTAGTCCTATGACTTTGAGTCAATATTGGGTGACCTTTCCTTTGGAATGTCGAGGGGGCGATTAACTTAGATTAGTTGTGCGCACTAGCAAAGGTGAGCTAGTATAGTGCATGGTGACCAAAGGTTGATGGCGATGCCTAAAGGCGGTCGACTTACATAGGTTGAAGATGGGCTCGACGTTGGATCGAGGATTTTTTATATTTTTGAAAGGGTTTTGAAACAAAGACATGCACATACATTAAGCACAATAGTAAGCAAATAAATGCATAAAAATGCATGATATCAATCACAAAGTAACACATAGCATGCGATTCACTCAGGCGCGCGAAGAAGGATTCTAAAGGGAACGATTTAAGAAAAGAGTTGTTAATACGGAAAAAGATGATTTAAGGTTTATTGATAAAAGGTCATTTTTATTTTAGAATCATGTTTAAAGGTTATTTTTAATAGGGCTAAAGATTTCTTAATTAATTTAGAAAAGATTTTATTTTAGTATTAAAGTTATTAAAAGAAAAAAAAGTTATTAAGAGTTTTTTATTATTAAAAAAAGTTTAATTTTTTTGTTTTAATGAAATAGTTTTTATTATGACAGATTTACTAAAAAGGTTTTTCTTTTCTTTTTAGTAGTTATATATTAAAAAAAAATGTGAAGTTATATTTTTATAAAAATAATTCTAATTGTTTTTAATTATAAAAAAAGATTTTGATCATAAAAATAAAGGTTTAAAAGAAAAGGAAACGGAGGGATCAAGTGTGACACGGGGAAGAGGGTCTATCGCAGACCCCCAGATCCCAAACGTCTGATGTGCGTGCGTTATAATCAAAATGATGTAAGGTGAGGGTGCATGGTAGGGACTACGTGTGTGTATGTGTACTAGATCATGTGTTAAAAACAAAGAACAAGAGAAGGTGCTCTCTCATTCAGACTCTCGTTCTCTCATCTTTTCTCTGAAAAATAAAAATTAGGGTTTGTTGAAACCCCTTCCATGCGCTGCCGCTCTCTCTCTCATTTTCTCTCTCGAATTAAACAAGATCAACAAGAAAACCCCACCCCATACAACCCATACCCCGATTTCATTATGATTGATAGTTACAAATACAGGATGCAATGATTCAAAAGAGAAAAAAGGAAAGGCAAAGGTGGTCGGTGACAGTGGCGACGTCGTCGTTAACGATCCGGGAAGATCTCCTTTCTCTTTTTACCTCTTTGTACGATTTGTTGCCTTCGTGTTGCCTTAGTTTTCTGGATTTGGGACGATGATGAATAGTGGATTTTTGAATCTTTGTTTTTTTTTAATGGGTTATGGAATTGGTGATTCTGGTTGCTACGTCTTACTGTGATCTTTGATTTTTGTGTGATGGTGGATTAGAGTTTTATGCGTGGTCTCTGATTTTTTGTGGCCGTCCCCTTTCTGATGAGAATACGTCCCCTTATATAGAGATGGCCAATGATGATTTTATTTGGAAATTTTTTAATGCTGTATTGAAGTCAATATCTCAATCCTTGCTGATTTGATTCTGTATGATATTGTGACGGTTTGATTTGGTTTGCATGATTTGGAAAGTTTTGTTGTGGTCTGATTTGAAAATATGATTTTACTCCCTCCCTTGAAAACATTGATTTGTCTTATACGATTTGGTTTTTAATTGGAAAGTTTGGAAATGTGCTATTTTGGATGCGATCTCTTGGTTTTCTGTTTAATCCATTTGGGAAAGAAAATATTGTTGGTAGTATCTTTGTGATATTCCCCTGTTGAACGTGTTTTGAATCCTTGATTATGTCCATACTTCTTTGATTCCAATGATTATGATGACTGATTTCCTTAGTGTGAATGGGTTTGGAAAGTTGTTAGCTGGCGATATCCTTTGATGTTGCCCATCAATCCTTAATTGAAAATGATGAATACGTTCTGATTCTAAAAAAAATCTAAGGCCTACTAGAAAAATTAAAGGTTGATGTTGGGATATATTTGGAATGTTTGAAATGGTTTCAATGGTGTGATTATGTTATCTGGTTTTGGAAGATCCGGAATATGTCTGAAACATGTTGTGGATACGTTTAATGGTTGTTTTGGATATGATATTTTTGTCCTGGTTTTTCTTTTCAGAGCATTGATTATGTTTGAGAATGGTTTTTGGAAAGTTTCAAATCTTTGTTCCCTTGTTTTTTTGTATTGAAAGCTCTAACTTCAGTTGGATTTTGATTTCAGATGCCAACACGGTTCCTCAACGCTTTTCCAACCAACAACATCAATATTGAGCAAGAAAAGTTTTTATAGTTGAATTCAATGGCTTCAAACCCTTGAACATGTGCATTGCAACGTGTAGCAGTCGAGAGTCTCATGCCTTATAGAGTTCTCTTCCTGACGTGGTAGGTTCACCTGTGATTGTTCCCTCAATGCCTACCTGTTCTTCTTTCAGTGGATTCTTCAATTCACAGCTACCACCCTTGGATGCGTACTGTAATGCATCTTGGATGTTACAGTGGATTCTGAATGGCTCTCAATAGATCCGTGCATCCTCTATTCTTTCTATTTCAAAATTTCTTGCTTGGCAACTAGTATTACGTCCTGCTGCAACCATTTTTGAAGAGAACTTGCAGCAGTATGGCGAAAATAGGACTGTAGCCTATTGTTCTCTTATGGCCACTTGTATTTGTAAGCTACGTAATGTAACTAGCTAGTACTGGAACAAAACTTCGTTGGATAATAGTGGAGTTTGGCGTACTTGAATTTATTTTAAACTTTGAATTTGCAAAAAGAATACTAGTATACTTGGAGTCTCGTGAAATCAATCAGTGTCTTAGGATTAATTGAGAAAATTCATGTAATCACAGGGGAGTTTTTGGAGGAGCTTGATGTGACCCTTGTGTTGAGAAAAAATTCACCGTTGTTGCATTTCTCTGTGGATTCAAATGTGACAGTGTATACGCGTAGCCGTACGAAAATATATGGCTACCGAGATGTATTTCCTTTGAGGATTCGATCCAATACTTTTATCCATGACTTCTAGACTTCTCTTTCTTAGTTTCAAAAGATCATAATGAATCAAACTCATAAATGAAATCCAAGTTGAACTTGATCTTTGGAGTTTTTGCCTTTTTTTTGTTTTGAATTCCTTGTAAAAGATCTTCCAATCATGTACCGCTTTAACGAGATAACAAATTTAAGAGTCCAAACATGATGTGAACCATATAAATACTTTCACATGAATCACCTTTTCTCAAAATTGTGGATTTGAAATTAAGAGGCAAATGTAGCATATCTTAATGCTTGCAATATAGACTTGAGATCCTTGAATCTTCACTAACTAAGTGAAACTCTTCGGCCCAAAACACAAGCCTCAGATACTTAACGATATCCTTCAATTTAATCTCGAATCAATCACGTTCTTCTTGGCGAGTTCATAGAAACATCTTGACTTACTGAAAACCTGAGCTTGTATTGATTGAAGGGCTATAAGAAGGAGAGCATATCCTCCCACCGAAAATCCACAGAACTTACAAGTGACCAGAATCACAAAGGGCGCACACACAACCTTCCTGCACTTTGAACTCTTGCAATATCACCTGATTTACAACGGAAACAAACAAACAAACCCTAATAAAATGGTTAGTTATGCATGGATGATTGACCTAATGTGATATGCAAACGGATCAAGGAATCTAAGGATAAAATTTGGGGTATGACAGTTGCCCCTATTTAAATATCTTCATCGAATGACATGAACGATGAAAATCTTCATTAGGTCATGGTGAAAGATATTTTAATACAGATAACCGAAATTTTTTCCCTTAGATGCAATGACATGCAATGCTATGGACAAAAACTATACCTAATGCCATGAACTCTAGCATGATGAATATGATGGGATGATAAATGCAAAATTCAGACGACAACGAAAACAAACACAGAGCGAAAGACGAACATAATGAGTAACAAACTCACTGGGGACGACTGGACACACCGGGGAAAAGAAAACAACACTGGGGAAACCAGAACGACGACCCAACAGGTTCAAGCGTGACCAGTTGATATCTAAGATACAAAAGATAAGGCAGGATCCACACGGCGGTAGGATCATGCAAACAAAAATGATGGAGTTTTCAATAAGAAATAACATCCAACGCCTGGAAATTCCTTAAAATGAAGAGATCAAACGGGATCTTCGGGAACCATCGAGAAAAAGAACAGGGTTATTAAAACTCTCCTGTATGCCACGTAAATGGACTTCGTGGGGAAAACGCCCTGTGACTTATCGTTGCACGGGACTTACACACCACCAATAACAGATATGGAGCACGGCGACCCGAAACAAAAAAAAAACATGGAGCACGGCGACTCGAAACAAAAAATAACATGGAGCTCGGCGACTCGAAACAACAAAAAACATGGAGCACGGCGACTCGAAACAAAAAAACATGGAGCACGGCGACTCGAAACAAAAAACATGGAGCACGGCGACTCGAAACAAAAAACATGGAGCACGGCGACTCGAAACAAAAAATAACATGGAGCACGGCGACTCGAAACAAAAAAACATGGAGCACGGCGACTCGAAACAAAAAAACATGGAGCACGGTGACTCGAAACAAAAAATAACAAAGAGCACGGCGACTCGAAACAAAAAACATGGAGCACGGCGACTCGAAACAAAAAATAACAAAGAGCACGGTGACTCGAAAAAAAAAACATGGAGCACAACGACTCGAAACAAAAAACATGGAGCACGACGACTCGAAACAAAAAATAACATGGAGCACGGTGACTCGAAAGAAAAAACAACATGGAGCACGGCGACTTGAAACAAAAACAACATGGCGAGGCAAAATAAAAAAAAATAGAGCACAACGACTCAAAATGTACAAAGTGTAGGTGCACGCTTAAACTTTGCTAGGCGCCCTGAAGGCAAGAAGTAAATTCCCAGGGACCAAAATTCAATCTAGGATCAAGCTAGAAAGAAACGGTCAAACAAGACCTGCCATTGAGAAATGAACCCAAACGGCGGTTTTATCTTATCCAAGCACGAAAAAAGATAACTGAAATAACCATCATCCACGAGGGTTGAACTCTGTGGGGAAACTTAGCAAGAGATAACACTTTCTGCCTAAGGCTGACTACTCTATTTGGAGAGATCGAACAAACCCAAACTATGGCGCAAACACAACCAAAGATAAAGCATAAAAGACAAACGGAGAGCAAACACTCACGGATGAGATGTATATGATGTTATGCCATGCTTATGCTAATGCTGACAAAATAGACAAACAAGACAATCTCGATGAGAAAGCCCGTCCATCCTCTGTGCGAGAGATACATCTGTCAAGTTTGCATAGAAATCCAAAGGTGGAACAAAAAGTCAAACTTCAAAGTTGCTCAATCTTTTCTGGGGAAATAGTAATCCACTTGGGGATACGAACATCGTGAATTCACTTAGGGGACCGTCAAGATGAATCTGATTATTCTGATGAGAAAGATCCACTGGGAACGGATCAAACTTGTGTTCGGAGCGTTTGATGGGGATAAAATAAATATACGTTGCTAACCGAAATAAGCTGAAGTGAGAAATGTAGTAATAGAAGCCACGGGGATAAAATAAATATCCACCGCTTCTTCGGGGAAGCTTGAACCCATACTGTAGTTGCAGACGTCAAGGTCTAGTTTTCAGTGGGGATGAAATAAACATCCACTGTCGAGGAAAATTGAAATCTGAGAAAACATTGCGGAGTGAAATAAACACTCACTTCATCGGGGAAGGTTGAGGCCGAGGAGATTCACTGGGGATCCTTAAGTAAACCAGATGCTGAAATTTTATACTGATCTTGTCATAATTGCTTGAAATAATTATTCACTGGGAATCGTCGTGACTTCCTAGAGTAAAAACTTGTCGGGGATTTTCATTTCCTTAGAAATTCTTCGGGATTTTTAAGTGAAGAGATGCTGCGAAGTTAATGTAGCTCTGTCTTGCAAGGTAGTCGCTAGGGGTGTTCGCGGTCCGGTTTGGATCGGTTTTTAGACAATAAACCATCTGATCCAAAGATATATAGAGCATGCGGTTTGGTTCGGTTTTTGGATGATAAAAAGAAAAAACTAATCCAATCCGATCCAATTTATTCGGTTTACTTCGGTTCGGTTGATTCAGTTTTATTCGGTTTTTAAATCAATAGCATTTTGTTGAATTATCCATCCTAAATTTTAATTTGTTGAATTATCCATCATGACATTTGATATAAAAATTAAACAAAAGATAATTTATAAATTCGTTACAACCTTTTAAATTAAAAAGAAAAAATCATCATGTAGTAAGTTTTAACATAGACGTACATCAAAATTTTATCAAATAATATATCATTTAGTCATGATGGAGTATTTTTTTTAAGAGTATTTTATCAAATAATATATCATTTAATCAATTGATTAGTTTTAACATAAAGGAACTGCAGAATTTTATCAAACAATATGTAGTAAGTACTAAGTACAACATATTGTTCAAATAGCATATTGTTCAAATAGTAAGTACTAAGTACATCAATGTAGTAAGTACTAAGTACAGCAAAAATAAAAGTCTGCTAGTCTGCTAATTTCAATTTTATCAAATAGCATAATTTTACTCAAATAGTAGAATTTTATTTATCAATGTAGTAAGTATAAAAGTCTACTAGTCTGCTAGAAATAAAAGTACAGCAGAATTTTATCAATTTTATCAATGCTAGTCTACTAATCTGCTACTTGAATATTAAAAGTTTTATCAATGTAGTAAGTACAACAGAATTTTAATATCAATGTAGTAACTCCAGCATAATTTCAACATAACAGTTTTAAAAGAATTCAATAGAATTTCATAGGCAGAATTCAACATAATTTCAAAAGAAACAGAATTGCATCAGAAACGGAAACAACAACATAAGTTTTCAACAAAAACAACAACATAAGTTTCAACAGAAACAAAATTGCATCAAAAGCAAGTAATATCAGCTAATCAGAATTCTTCACAATTCTTCAGCATAAGTATCACGTTTCCTACAAGAGTCCAGCAGCTAATCAGAATCTATATCAGATACACCTTCATTCAATTGTGGGATTGGAGCAAGTTCTACAAAAACAAAGATAAATATTAACCAATATGAAAGAATGACAACAACAAAAATAATGCAAGTTAAGTAAATTACCTAATTCCATATTTTCTAAATCATTCACAAGCTCTTAAATATTTATGTTAAAGTTTAAATATCCTAGTCTGCTTACATAAACTAATTAGAACAAGTCTGCTTACATAAACTAGTATCATCCCATAAAATTCTGCTGTACATAAAATTCTGCTAACAAATTAGAACAAGTCTGCTACTACTTAAGTTTAAATATTTATGTTAAAGTTTGCTACTACTTATTTAAAACTTTTACATAAAATTCGGTTGTACATAAAATTTACAAGTAGCATCAAACTAGTATCACCCCACAAACTGTATCGAATATATAGAAATATCCGACGAAGAAACCGAAATATTGGCACCAAACGAATATTGGCACAGATTAATTACATTAAGTAAAAATTCAAGTAGCAACCGACAAAAAATCCGAAACATTCAAGTAGCATCAAAAGAATATTGGCACAGATTAACAGCATTAAGTAAAAATTCAAGTAGCATCCGACGAAGAATCTGAAACATTCATGTAGCATCAAACGAATATTGGCACAGATTAACAACATTAAGTAAAAGTGAAAGTGAAAATAATTTTTGAGCAGCAAAAGTGAAAATAAAGTAAAACAAACTAACAAGCTTACTTACTGTTAGAGAACTGAGATTCTGAGAATAAGAAGGTAGCAGCCTCAGAGGTGATTTGCGGATTGAAAAATGAGACAGAGAACTTGAACGTAAATAGAAAATTGGAGAAGGTTGACGATTCAGATAACAATTGAAGGTTAGGGGCGGATTTCATGCAGATACAGTGAATATCATTCATATTCATTTAATTTTGAGGATGATTCTGAGAGAGATTTTAGGGACGTTTGAGATTTCTATGGTGGTAGAGTTATGGCTAGACGCTAGACCTAATTATTTCAGATGAACTATTTGTTTCCTTTTATTTAATATTATTTAATATATGAGAAATAGAATAAATGATAAACTAAATACATAATACCGGTTCGGTTTGGACCGGTTCGGTTCTCATGTAGCTAACTGTAAACCGAACCGAACCGGTCGGTTATGATATATAGTCATCCAAACACATCTAAAAAAATCGGGTTTTTTTCGGTTTTCGGTTTTTTCAGTTTTCGGTTTTTTTTAGATTGGATTAGATCTGAACACCCCTAGTAGTCGCCGTTTTCAAATATCAACTGTTAGAAAAGTCTTCAATTCGCAACTGCCCTAGACTGCATGATCCTGAGAGAAGAGATCCTCTCAAGAGGATTTTACAGGAGACTGGGCATCCCAAATATTCCCAAGTCTTCTAACTCTTGAGAGATTGGTAGAATCTCGACGTAACTGGCTCAGATTGCCGGTATTCTGTGTACTGAGTCTTCGATCTTGCCCCTCAGAGTTGATCCATTTGCAACAACTGAGGAACAACATTCCCCAGTCCATCATGATCTTCAGGCAATATGCCCTCTGATATTTTGAAATGACTATTTTCAACAGAGTTCCATATCTCAGAGGTTGAACTTCTCGTAGCTGTTTGCGAACTTCTATGACATCAAGCAGTATTTACATGCAGAAAATGTAAATTCCGAAATTGCTAATACAACATCATGTTTGTTTTTGAAGTTTTATTGAAAAAGGCATATCGCAAACTTGTGACTGAATCACTAGTTAGGATATGACGTAATTCCTGTTTATAAAGCCAATGCGAATTTTGAGCGTAGCTCATAGGAGTCAGGAAACATTATCTCATCGAGTATGCTTTCGAAATAAACCCTACTTCAATAAGGTCTTTTGAGGGTTTTATAGTGGTTTTAGATCATGGCTGAAGAAACAAAGGATATGTGGCTCAAATTTTATTTGGTACCCACCCCTTTCTTCGGGATATTTACTCCTTTTTGAAAATTACCTTGCCCCTGGTACAAATGGGGGTTCTTCAAATTTTAGTGAAGAAAACTACTACTCCAAGGCTCAAAGGGGTTAACGAAGGTTTATCTTCGGTGTTTGGGGAATTTTGAAATAATGCCTCGTATCCTTAACAGAGTTTTGTTCAAAAGCATACAACAAGAGATGTTATGTTTTATTTCGTCATTCTCCATTCAGTATTGGCGTTATAAAACAGTAAACATTTTAAAGTGAGCGAAGCGAATGGGTTTCTTCGAAACAAACATTATATCGCATTAAACGTTCAAAATAACAAGTCCTTACATGAAAACGTGCTTTAATAATCAAAGAAAGAAAACGAATGCAAGCAAAGTAAACAATATAAATGATCTTGGGAAATGCTTATCTTGTTCTCCATGTCTAATCAACGCAAAGGAATTCCATTCACAACTGGGCTTCCTCCCTTGAAGATCAGCACCTCTTTATCAATCATCTCTTGAACTTTCTCCTGGAAGGCCCTGCACTCTTCTGTCGAATGCCTCACCGCCCCATCATGAAATTCACAATTGACATTTAGATTGTCCCTAGAAGAGAGGTACTTCGTGGGTTTAGTTTTTATAGGTGCCATCACCGAGTTTCGGGAGAAATAATACCACAACTGGCTGTAGGTCAATGGGATTGGATCAAATTCCTTTGCAGTATGGCTCTGATGTGTTACCTGACGAGATTGTGGTTGATAAGCCAGATTTTCCTGAAAAACATCTTCACATCCATTCTTGGTAATTTCCTCCATAGCCGGGACTAATGAGCCTGCGTGATTGGGTAGAGGACTGTGAATCTGAATTCCTTGAGGCGTGAAGGATATCATTTTGGAGTCTAACAGATTCTGAACCTTACTCGGGAGTACTTTACATTCGTGAGTTGAATGCCCCGGTGCCCCACCATGGTAGTCACATCGAGCGTTAGGGTCAAAACCTGGTGGGTATGGGAAAGGCACTGGCTTCAATTCCTTTGGCACTAAAAGTCCACTTTTGATTAAATCTGGCAAGAATTGACTGTATGGCAATGGTAGCGGAGTGAAATGCTTCTGCTTCTTTAGCCTTTGTCTAGCATGTTGACACGACTTACAGTTGTATGATTGAGGATGTCTTCGATTAGACCACCCTTGACTGCGAATTTGAGCATGATTCCGATACATTCTCTGATGAGATGGTGATTGATAATTCAAAGTTGCTTGAGTAGCAGGAGCAACATCAGTACGAGCTTTCTTAGCATTTGGTTGAGAATCACCAAAAGACAGAATCTTCTGGTCCATTAACTTCCTTACGATGCCCTTAAGAGCATAACAACTTTCCAAATCATGGCCAGGTGCCCCTTCATGAAACAGGCAATGAGCATTGGGATCATAATTAGGTGGAAGTGGATTGGGAGCCAGACCCAAAGCTCTTGTAGTAATTAAACCTTGTTGCACCAAGGAGGGGTACAACTCAGTATAACTCATTGGAATAGGAGAGACTGGAGGTTTACATGGTCTTCTGTTAGGAGCACTTGGACAAGGTACCAGAGCCCTTCGTTGTTGATGATTAGGAGCGTTGGGTGCTCGTTGATGATTCTGTGAAGTTTGTGCTAGCTGATAAGTAAGAGCCGGTTGATAAACAAATAGTTGATAGACAGGTGCCTGTTGCATAGGCTGATATGTAAGATCTTGTTGATACTGAGGAGGTCTCCGGTCAGAAGAATAATATTGCTCCTTATATTGTTTAACTTGGCTACGAGATCCTTTATACTTTCCTTGCAACTTGGTCTTAGCAGCTTGTTCCTTAAGGTCGGGAATCTCAGAAGTGGGCATTGGTGTGATCCCAGAAATCAGTGTCTCTTGAAGCGGGGTCTGGGAAGCAGATTGATTTGCAACTAGAGTTTCAACTAAAGCAGAGAGCCTTTCAATACCAACTTTCAGAGTAGTTACTTCCTTGCGGAGTTCCTGATTTTCTTGCTCCATGTTATTCATCTTCCTTCCTAAATAGTGACTTGACAACTCATCCCTTAGAACAGAGGATTCAGGGTGACAGAAACACAGGGGAGAGACAACAGGAATAAGCAAAAGAAAAAGACAGCGCCTATGCAAAGATGCAAATGATATGGGATGCAGAATGCATGAACGATGCAACTATCAAGGAACCTAAAACCGTATTTGCAATCATGGTAGATATTGAAAATAAAACATTTTATTAAAATTTTCCAAAAGGCCAGTACACCTCCAAAGTTTATTACATAAGCAACATAACACAAAAGAACTAGGAGTCTAAGCTGCTGGATGATGCCCCTTGTTTTCCATAGAGTTCTTCCATCAGCCAATCGATCTGCTCCGGCATCCTTGCTTTGTCCAGAGTGAGCTTCTCTATTTCAGCCTTCAACTTCGAAATTTCATCTGATTGGACCACGAAAGGCTTGGGACGAGGATAAGGCATTCTCAACATGAGAGCCTTTTCACGTGCCCAGGTTAAACATTCTTCAGTAACTGAGCAATCTGGATTCGTTGTCACCGTCATTCCTTGTCGATTGATGCGACGCCAAGCAAACACAATTCCGTTTTTCAAATTCAGGTTTTCTCCTTGATAGAGAAAAAGTCTTGTCAGGCTTTCTGGATCGGGTATGTAACACCCCCTTTCTATACCCCAAATAATCACATATTCACTTAGTAACATATTTAAAATTTCGTCAGAGTATAATTATAAACATAGTATAAAAGAGGTATGTCACATTATACATGAAATTAAAACATTCAACATCCTAGCTACCCAGTGCTACATATCAGAGCCGACCGACCAAAAGAATGAAGACGCGCTTCACAAAAAGACCACCAGCATACCTACTCTGCAATGCCTCATAGAGCATTATAAAACAGTAGAAGGGTGAGAAATAATATCATAATAACAATGCATATAATTATATATTTAACATAAAAATACACATATTCCACATTCTCACCACAATTCATCACAACTCACTCATATACATCGCAATGTATATATATATATATATATATATATATATATATATATATATATATATTCAACACCAAGCATATGCATCATGCATACTTTCACAATTCTTATCATTCCACATGAACATACACATTTATGTTTATTCATCAGTACTCCGTTATAAAGATGATAAATGCAAATCATAGAAACCGACTCACGACTCTATGCAAATGCAATGTGGTACCGACTCGATCATCATTAGTTCACTCAGGAACTCTGCTGGAACCATCGCTCATTACCAATGTAACTCCCCGTCGGGCCTACGATGTTCACCCATTGCTCACACCCCACATGGGCACACAATGTTTATGGATCGCTCACACCCCACACGGGCACACGACCCGATTGCTCACACCTCACCTAGGCACACGATCTGATTGCTCACACCTCACCTAGGCACACAATCCGATTGCTCACACCTCACCTAGGCACACAATCTTTTGTAATCATCGCTCACACCTCACACAGGCACACGACGATACAACAGATTCTCATTAGAATCGTTCAACACAAGAATGTACTTCATTATGCTTCACATGCACATGACTCAAGACATTCTTGAAATGCATACATATTCACAATATATTCATGCATTCATCTCATACAATCACATACAATCTATATACGTTCACATCAATGCACTATTGTATGATTCACATCCAAACCCACATTCAAAACGGTAAAAGTCGTTAAATAACACTATTCCTGATTTTTCCGACTTATTTAATCGGCTAACCATTTCCAAATCATCATAACAAGCAAGAACATTTTATAAGCTTTCCAACGATATAAAGAACGCCTAAATCGGAATTACGGTTCGAGAATTATGAATTTTTAAAAGAAAAGAAAATTATAAAAAAAAAAACAAAAGCGCCCGGCGACAGGAACGTTTCGCTCGGCGACGCTTCAATTTCGCCTTCGCTTCGCCCGACGAAGAAGGGGCGAAGGAAACTCCCACAAACGTGAACCAAACCAGTAGCTTGACACCCTCTCGCCTCTCAATTTCGTCCAGCGAAAGCACGAACCGCCCGACGCTCTGGGCATTTCGCCCGACGATTCACACCAGAGGCAGAATTTCTGCTTCGTTAACACTGTTCCAAAACCCCCAAAAATTCCATTTTCTTCCCCAAATCACTTCCATCAGCAAAACAGTTAATAGTAATGGTTCATAAACATATAGAGATCATACAACACAAATTATATCGATTTCCATCCGCGAAAACATCGATTTCTACTCGTTTACGCGTTTTTGCCCTATAACCGAAAAATATCGAACAAGCCAATACCACATGCAAACACACATACATAATGATATACATTGATGAGATGATAAGATTTCACACCCTTACCCGGATTCCAAACTCGCTAAATGATCGTTCTTGATGATTCTCTAGTTTTTCCTCTTTTTCTCTTCTCTTCCTCTTCTTTCTTTCTATTTCTTTTCTATTTTTTTTTTCTTCTTCTTATTTCTTTTTCCTTTCTATCTATTTTTCCACTCAAATACAATTAATTCATTTTCTCACAAAATTCCACACTTAATCATTTTTCCAACAATTATTACTAAATTTCTAACTTACTAATAATTGAGAAATGTCTAAAATATCCTCCATTCTAATTTCCCCGAAAACTCTCAAAACGGTCAAATATCATAACACATCAACATAGCATATTAACATACCAATTCCACAAATAAAATAATTTATCACTCAATTTAAATAAAAGACTCAACAAAATGGGAATAATTGGAATCGGGGCGTTACAACTCTCCCCCACTTTAGAAATTTTCGTCCTCGAAAATATTACCTGATTCAAACAACTCCGGATACGACTCTCGCATCCTACTCTCTAGCTCCCAAGTCATATTGCCTTCCGCAACGCCTCCCCCACGCTACTTTTACTAGCGCAATATCCTTGCCTCTTAGCTTCTTAACTTCACGGTCCAAAATCCTAATCGGTAAAGCTTCCACCGTAAGGTTATCTCTCACTTCAACCTCGTTCATAGTGTTGCGGTGAGAATTGGATACCATAGTTATTAATGAACTAGGATCACATTTCTTTAAATGTTCACCACCGTCTTTGATTTATCCAAAGGAAAGGTTCAAAAGCGAAAAAAACCTAAAGATCTAAGGTTCGGGGGTTGGTTACGCCTAGGGAAGGTATTAGCATCCTAAACGTCCGTAGTACTCTACGGGAACCTCTCGTTAGTATTTATGTTATCTCTCATTCGCTTGCTAAGGGTGCTATGCTAAAGGTTGAACCCTAGGGGTTAGTATCTAAGTATACTCGATAAGGTATCGCACCTTACGCCTACGTATCCTCGAGAGTAGAATCAGAGTATGCGTAGTTCTGAAAGGAGGAACTTCTTGACGGGGTCAAGGTTCCAAGGGGAAGTATAGTCTTGGGCAAGACCTTACATAGAGTACGACAACTCTAAAGTTGTAGGATGGTTCAAGAGGGGTAGGATTGTAAATATTCGCGGCGGAGCATTTACTTGGAGTGCGGCGACTCCAATCCTAAGGCTAAGATTCTAATTGTCTACGGCGAGACGTGGAGTACGGCGACTCCGAATCCTATGGCCAAGGGTTCTAAAAGCGTTAGTCCTATGACGGTTTAGTCAATTTTAAGGAACCTTCCTTTGGAATGTCATGGGGACCGACTAACTTTGATTATTTGTGCATACTAGCAAAGTGGGCTAGTTAAAGTGTATTGTGACCGAAAAGGTTGAATGCGAGGCCCGAAGGCGCTCGACTTACATGGGTATAAAAGTGGCTCGACGTTGGATCGAGAGTTTTTAGTATTTTTGAAAAGGTTTAGACATAGTAAACATATAGATATAGATAAGCATACAAATGATATAAACGCGCACTCGCACTCGAGGGATCTAAAGGGGATGATCATTAAGAGAAGAGTTTTGATTAATTACGGTTATTATTGTGAAGACTTGTTAAGGATCATTTTAGCTAGAGTTTTCTTATAAAAGTTAATGATTTATTTGAGGATTATCCTAAAAAAGTTTTAAATTAGAATTACTTAAGGATTTATTAACTTAGAGTTAGGGGTCCTCTTCAATTAAAAAGTTTTAATAAAAAAAAAAAGTTGGTTTTTAAGGTTTTATTATTATAAAGAGTTATTGAGAGAGTTAATTTTAAAAAAGGGTTTTATTTATTTTAGAATTATTTAAATTGAGAAAGTTAAGAATTTATTTTATTGGGATTATTTTAATTGAAAAAAAGATAAAGATTTCTAATTAATTTTAAAAAGATTAGTATTAAAGTTATTAAAAGTTAATAAAAGTTAACAAAAATAGTTTTAGGATTTACTAAAAGACTCTTATTAGTGGTTATATATAAAAAAAGTTAAGTTATATTTTTTTTAAAAAGGTTTTTTTAAAATAAAAAGAGATTGATCAAAACGAAGGGAAAAGAAACGGAGGGGTGCTCACACGAACTATCTCACCCTTCTCTCTCTCGCCGCTCCTTGTTCTCTCCACTCTCAAATGGATTCGAAACCCTACCGTCCTCAACCTCTCGCCGTCGCCTCGTTGCTCCCGCGCTCTCTCCGATCGAACAACCAAAAAACAAATAAAACCCCACCCCCATGAACCCTAAACCCCAATTTCACTATGAGTATTGTTTACAAATTACAACAATTAAATCGATGGGAAATAAAGAAAAAAAAAACTGGCGGTTGAAGGCGAAGAAAGGCGGTGGCAACCATCAAGATTTCATCTCCAGATAAGTCTCCTTCCTCTTTTCCGTATCCTTGCACGTTGTTGTGATTTTTGACGAATTCCGCTGTTGATGTGCGGTGTTTCAATCCCGTGAAATTGTGGTTCTGCTTTGAAAAATTGGTGACGATTTCTTTGCTCTTTTGGTGTGTTGTTGTTGGTTTTGCTGTTTGTTTCGCTGCGTGTGTTTGTGAATGATGATGATAAATTGTTAGATTTCTGGTTTGGAAATGATGACTATTTTTTGGTATTGCTGTTATAGACTGATGTATAGTTGTGAGGATTTGCTGAATCATGATATTTTTTGACTGGTGTTTGGTTGGTATTGATATGCGAATTGTTTTTTTGAGTCGTGATAATTTGGTGAAGGTTTTACGGCTTGTGAAATTGGTTGAGTATTGAACTTGAAAAGTGTTTGTGCAGAGCTGACATGAGATGGCTTGTGATGGTTTGTCTGGTTCCCCCTGTGTATGCGTGTGCCTCCCCCTTAAATAGGCCAATGATGAACATAAACCAAGGAGAACTTGTTTGGAAACAAATTGAAATTGTCTTGGTTGGTTTTGGAAGCTAGTTAAATGTTGTTTATTCTGTCTTAAGGAATGTTTAATTGCTGCCTGATGCTTGTTTTCTCGATTTGGAAGCTTTTTGGGAATTTTCATGACCGTGATGAAATTGATTTCACGTGTTGCCTTGTTTGATTCTTGTCTGACCCTGTTTAGGAAAGTTGATGCTGGTGATATCCTTTGATATTGCCCACAATTTCTAAGATTTCTTATTCAAAAAAAAAACTCTGAGGCCTGAAGCTCTTTACGATTTTGGAAAGTAAAACTTGGGGAAATTGGGA
Organism: Lathyrus tuberosus; assembly: GCA_022829125.1. Classification (NCBI taxonomy): domain Eukaryota; kingdom Viridiplantae; phylum Streptophyta; class Magnoliopsida; order Fabales; family Fabaceae; genus Lathyrus; species Lathyrus tuberosus. The sequence continues at coordinate 114,228 of JALAZF010000266.1, read as the reverse complement.
ATATTGTCTGATAAATGGTTTTGAAAGTTGTTCAAACATGTTTCTATAATTGTTTTGGAATGTTTCTGAATCGATCTAGGACATGTTTGAAAAGTTGAATTTGCCCGCAGCAGGTTTTTTCTTTTGCTTAAGAAAGTTAAAAATACCGTCTGAAACTTGTTTATCGTGATAATGTCCATTCCTTTTATATTTAGATATGTCTAGAAATCTGGTTACCCCAATTAACTTCTTTCTTGAATGCTGATTTTGTTTGAATAGGTCATTGAATGGCGTTACACGCACAACATGATGGAGTTTGCTGGAATCGTGTTGCTTGTGAAGGATGTAAATCAACGGTCGAAACTTCTCTTGAACTTAAGTCCATGTTGCACTATGTTTTGGCGTGTTTCCAAGTTGTGGAAAAAGTGGAGCAGATCCAATAAAGTCGAATGATAGTTAAGTCAAAGAAATGGCCCACTTGGTATCAAAGGAGTAGGTTGTGCTGCTTGTGGTAACTGATATGCTTTTAGATATGCTTCTCTCATGTGACGTACTACAGTCCTTGGTTGGTGGCAGTAGTATCATTACACCACAGAGCTATCATCACGTGCTAGAGTATTAGGTTGGGATAAACTTTGAATTGTACTTCTTAGGCCGTCAAGAGCTGAACTTGTAGTGTTTGGAATTTTGGGACGTGAACCTTATAAAGTAACTATGTATTAATAGCTGATATACTTCTCTTGTTCTGCAATCTTGAACTTTGAATGTGTACTCATGGTGTGTCACTATTCCTTTTTTTGTTTCTTATTTGAGAGATGAATCGAATAAGGTGATGGTGAGGTGTTATAATATTTGAGCTTTACGAAAACGCCTCGTAATAAAAAATTCAAGACTGTAATATGAACCTCCCATGAATCTTGTGACCTTGAGCTTGGAACTATCACAACCTTGCATTTAAATTTCTCAAATCTTAGCATGGCGAAGGACTAATGTTTAACTTGAACTCTTATAACTTTGTACTTAGAAATTCATAAAAGAAATGAACTCAATTGAAACCTTGTATGCTTAGAACTTTCTTTAAACTTAGAATTTAACCCTTGGTGATAAATTCCAAACAAAGGTCTTGAACTTTTCTTGATCATGAATCCAAATGAAAAAGATTTGTTCATTTAAAAATGAACATGTGCATCCCACAATCTTTATAAAATAAAATATGATGCCTCTCATGCTTTGCATCTTGAATAATCTTTGCCATTTGTATTTGAAAGTTTGGATCTTGAATTGGAATTTCAACTTCGGAAAATGGGCTTTATAACCAAGTCTTATGAATCTGTGAGGATTTCAACTTCTACTAATGGTCAAGGTATCTTGAACATCTTGAATTCCAAACGATCTTCAAACTTGCTTGAAGAATACTTGACAACTTCAAGAATATGAATAGTCTTCTTGAAACAGAAATCATGAGCTTCGTACTGGAACTATGTGTGAATTAGAACACAAGAATGATGTAGGAACTTCAAATTTGATCTTGTAAACTTGTGACAACGATGGACTTGAATTTGCATTTGGAAATCAACTTTCTACTGCTTCCTAACTTGACCTTTCATTACTTAAGAACATAGCATCACAGAGCAAACAGGTCCCTCAGATATTAAAGGGCTGACAGAGGAGGGAGACGCCATCTTGCAGTATAATTACCACACAACCAGTGACCAATCTTTAGGGGTCAATTCCAATATCAGTGGGTATAAAGTTCAAGGTTTGTTTGTGAGGGAAAATCCGAGGAAATCTGTGGGCAGGGAGGCTTGGTAGTGGCTTAAGGACCAGAGGATAGAGGCATATAAACTCAAGGAATCCACACACACTTGCAAGAACAGAAAACTCCACAAACACCCACACAACACAGCCTTCAAGTCTTGAATCTTCTACAGCAGCACCTGTGTTCATAAATGAAACAAACAAGCAAAACTAGATGAAGCGGTTAGTCATGCATGAATGATTGACCTAAGATGTTATGCAGACGAATCAATGAATCTAAGGGAAAAATTTGGGGTACAACACATAGGAATAACATGTGACGGATCCGGAACATACTTTCGAAGTTGCGAAACATGGAATACATCATGCAAATTCGAAAGGTTCGGAGGCAACGCCACACGGTAAGCCACAACACCAACTCGTGCAGAAATCTGATACAGACCAATAAAACGAGAATTCAACTTCTTCGACTTCAAAGCACGACCCACACCCGTAACCGGCGTAACTCTCAAAAACACATGGCCGCCTTCTTGAAACTCAAGATCCTTTCTTCTCTTGGCATGATAGCTCTTTTGTCTACTTTGAGAAGCTTTCATCTTCTCCCCAATAAACTTCACTTTCTCCGTCGTTTGTTGTACCATCTCCGGTCCAACTATCGTCCTCTCGCCAGTTTCATGCCAACACAAGGGTGTTCGACATCTCCGACCATATAAAGCCTCAAATGGTGCCATACCTATAATTGAATGAAAACTATTATTGTAGGTGAACTCAATCAATGCCAAATAACTATCCCAAGCACCACCTTGCTCGAGCACACAAGCACGCAACAAATCCTCCAACAATTGAATTGTCCTCTCGGTTTGACCATCCGTTTGCGGATGATAAGCCGAACTCAATCTTAGCTTAGAACCCAAAGCCCTTTGTAAACTCTCCCAAAACCTCGATGTGAATCTAGGATCTCTATCCGATACAATACTCTTAGGAACTCCATGTAACTTTACAACCACAAGAATATAAATCTCGGCTAGCTTCTCCAAAGGATAACTAATATCAATTGGAATGAAGTGATCAGATTTAGTAAGCCTATCAACAATTACCCAAATAGCATTATGACCTCTTTGCATATTCAGCAATCCCGTAATAAAATCCATCGATATACTATCCCATTTCCACTCCGGAATGTCCAACGGTTGCATCAATCCACTAGGCTTTTGATGTTCCACCTTCGACTTTTGACAGGTTAAGCACGCACACACAAATTGAGCCACATCTCTCTTTAATCCGGACCACCAAAATATTTTCTTCAAATCTTGATACATTTTATTCGCTCCCGGATGAATACTTAAGTTACTTCGGTGTCCTTCTTCCAATATCATCTTTTTCAACTCCGCATCATCGGGAATACAAACACGACCACGGAATCTCAAAACTCCAAAATTATCAACCTTGAAATCCTCATTCTCATTCATCATCAAATCAACGAACTTTAAATCCAACTTTTGCTTTTCACACACGGTTGCAAGAAAATCATTCGTAACATATAGCACACCAAGTCTCACACTTCTCGGCGTCATTTCACAAACCAAACTCAAGTCTCTAAAATTCTCCAAAAGTTCCCATTCTCTCATCATCAATGAGGACATATGTAACGACTTCCGACTCAAAGCATCGGCCACCACGTTTGCCTTACCCGGATGGTAATTCAAACCAAAATCATAATCCTTCAAAAGCTCTAACCACCTTCTTTGTCTCATGTTCAATTCTTTTTGATCAAATAAATATTGCAAGCTCTTATTATCACTAAAAACTTCAAATCTTGCACCATAAAGATAGTGCCTCCATATTTTCAAAACAAACACTACCGCCGCTAACTCCAAGTCATGTGTAGGATAATTCTTTTCATGCACTCTCAATTGTCTTGAAGCATATGCCACAACTTTTCCATCTTGCATCAAAACACCACCTAAACCAATCAATGAAGCATCACAATACACAACAAATAGTTCATTAGGATTCGGTAAAATCAAGATCGGAGCCGTTATCAACCTTCTCTTTAGCTCATTGAAACTCTCTTCACAATGAATATCCCAAATGAAAGCCTTTCCTTTACAAGTCAATTGCGTTAACGAAAGTGCCAACTTCGAAAATCCCTCAATAAACCTCCGATAATAACCCGCCAATCCTAAAAAGCTCCGAATCTCCGTCACCGATCTAGGAGCCTCCCATTGCATCACCGCATCAATCTTGAATGGATCAACACTAATACCATTATCGGAAATAACATGCCCAAGGAAACTTACTTTCGACAACCAAAATTCACATTTCGACAACTTAGCATACAATCGTTTTTCTTTCAAGATTTGCAACACAATTCTCAAATACTCTTCATGCTCCTCTTGAGACTTAGAGTAAATCAAAATGTCGTCGATGAACACAACCACGAAACGATCCAACTGTTCATGGAAAATACGATTCATGTATTCCATAAACACACCCGGCGCATTAGAAACCCCGAATGGCATTACAGAATATTCGTAATGGCCATACCGTGTCCTAAAGGCCGTCTTTTGAATATCCTCCTCTTTCACACGAATCTGGTGATATCCCGATCTCAAATCAATCTTGCTAAAAACACGTGCACCAACCAATTGGTCCAACAAATCATCGATCCTTAGAAGCGGATACTTATTCTTAATGGTCGCCTTGTTCAATTGTCGATAATCAATGCATAACCGCATACTCCCATCCTTCTTCTTTACCAACAATACCGGAGCACCCCACGGAGAAACACTTGGTCTTACAAATTTCTTGTCCAACAAGTCATTCAATTGCTTCTTCAATTCTACCAACTCCGATGCCGACATACGATACGGTGCCATCGAAATCGGTCTAGTACCCGGAACTAGATCAATAGAAAACTCAACTTCTCTCTCCGGCGGTACCTCTGTAATATCCTCAGGAAACACTTCAGGAAAATCACACACAACAGGAAACACATCAAGCGACACTTGACTATCCACAGTTAAAGAGGCAAACAAACCGAATAATTAAGCTTCGTCCGCTAAAAGTTTCTTCAACTCTTTAGTGGATAGGAAACTCGAGTCTTCGTCCTCTTCCAAAGAAGGAAACCTCACTAACTTGTGATAACAATCTATATGAACTCTATTAAATTGCAACCAATTCATACCCAAGACCACATCCAATCCTTCCAACGGCAAACACACTAAGTCCATCTCAAAGTCTTTACCATAAATGGTTAAAGGACAACTTAAACAAACCAAAGAAGTAGTTACTGACCCCATTGCTGGAGTATCAATAACCATCTTACCATCCATCAGAGACAACACAAGATTCAAACGCTTCGCGCACTCAGACGAAATAAACGAATGAGTCGCTCCCGTATCAATAATGGCAACTAAAGCCGTACTATTAATAAAGCATGTACCTTTAATCAAACGGTCTGCGTTAGTAGTTTGAGTCCCCGCCAGTGTAAACACCTTTCTGCCCGCTTGAGCTTGTTTCGGCTTAGTACACTTAGTACTAATGTGACCAACTCCTCCACAATTATAGCACTTCACCATATTCCTTCTACAATCTGTAGCAACATGCCCAAGACCTCCACAGTTAGAACATTTCACCACTGGCTTCCCACACTCAAATGATTTATGACCCATTTCACCACACTTGTAACACTTAATGGAACCGGAACCCCATCCTCTATACCTCTTCTCAAAGTTTCCCCTATGCTTGCCCTTATCAGCGGGCGTCACATAAGGTCCACTTCTAGCTTGTTGCTTTCCCTTCCTCTCATTTAAACTTTTGTAATGTGTAGAACGAGCCTTGCTATCTTCCTCGAAGATTCTACAACATTCCGTCAAATCCGAAAACCTTCTTATCCTTTGATACCCCACAACTTGTTTAATCTCAGGACGCAAACCATTCTCATATTTAATACACTTTGAGAACTCAGCAGTAATCGCAGCATAATGAGGATGGAATTGAACCAACTCCACAAACTTAGCAGTATAGTCCACCACGGACATACTACCTTGTTTCAATTCAAGGAATTCCATCTCCTTCTTTCCTTTCACACTTTCAGGGTAATACTTCCTTAAGAACTCAGTACGTAATAAATCCCAAGTTATCTCTTCATCATCCACCTCAAGAACTTGACGCATACCGACCCACCAATCGTCGGCTTCTTCCTTCAGCATGTGAGACCCAAGCCTCACCTTATTCTCTTCTGCACAGTCCATGACCCTGAAGATTCTTTCAATCTCTTTCAACCAAAGTTGAGCACCATCAGGATCAAATCTTCCTTTGAAGATCGGTGGTTGATTCTTCCTGAACTCATCATTAGCATTCACATTCGGCGCACCTTGCACCGCCCTAGCCATTGCTTCCAAAGCAGCAGCCATCGCATTGTCGTTCCTACCAGCCATATTCTGATCATTCCCAAAAATGACAACAAGGTTAAACAACAGTTCAACCATCACAACAACAAGACAGACACAACTGACTCAACACTGGCTCTGATACCACTTTATGTAACACCCCCTTTCTATACCCCAAATAATCACATATTCACTTAGTAACATATTTAAAATTTCGTCAGAGTATAATTATAAACATAGTATAAAAGAGGTATGTCACATTATACATGAAATTAAAACATTCAACACCTGCTCAACATTGATATGCAACAGTGGGGTGACTTTGCAACAGAGGAACTTTGTCCTTACACCCACATCTCAATATTTAGAATAAAAGCGGAAAATCTAAACATTGAATAACGTCAAACATATATACATATATATATATATATATATATATATATATATATATATATATATATATATATATATATATATATATATATATACATATGTACATGTATCATCAAGTATTCTTCACCAACATCATTCATGTTTACATAAACATTCATCAACAAGATACATATACAAATGTATCACAAAAGAATCATAGTCATCCTAGCTACCCAGTGCTACATATCAGAGCCGACCGACCAAAAGAATGAAGACGCGTTTCACAAAAAGACCACCAGCATACCTACTCTGCAATGCCTCATAGAGCATTATAAAACAGCAGAAGGGTGAGAAATAATATCATAATAACAATGCATATAATTATATATTTAACATAAAAATACACATATTCCACATTCTCACCACAATTCATCACAACTCACTCATATACATCGCAATGTATATATATATATTCAACACCAAGCATATGCATCATGCATACTTTCACAATTCTTATCATTCCACATGAACATGCACATTTATGTTTATTCATCAGTACTCCGTTATAAAGATGATAAATGCAAATCATAGAGACCGACTCACGACTCTATGCAAATGCAATGCGGTACCGACTCGATCATCATTAGTTCACTCAGGAACTCTACTGGAACCATCGCTCGTTACCAATGTAACTCCCCGTCGGGCCTACGATGTTCACCCATTGCTCACACCCCACATGGGCACACAATGTTTATGGATCGCTCACACCCCACACGGGCACACGACCCGATTGCTCACACCTCACCTAGGCACACAATCCGATTGCTCACACCTCACCTAGGCACAAAATCCGATTGCTCACACCTCACCTAGGCACACAATCTTTTGTAATCATCGCTCACACCTCACACAGGCACACGACAATACAACAGATTCTCATTAGAATCGCTCAACACAAGAATGTACTTCATTATGCTTCACATGCACATGACTCAAGACATTCTTGAAATGCATACATATTCACAATATATTCATGCTTTCATCTCATACAATCACATACAATCTTTATACGTTCACATCAATGCACTATTGTATGATTCACATCCAAACCCACATTCAAAACGGTAAAAGTCGTTAAATAACACTATTCCCGATTTTTCTGACTTATTTAATCGGCTAACCATTTCCAAATCATCATAACAAGCAAGAACATTTTATAAGCTTTCCAACGATATAAAGAACGCCTAAATTGGAATTACGGTTCGAGAATTATGAATTTTTAAAAGAAAAGAAAATTATAAAAAAAAAAACAAAAGCGCCCGGCGGCAGGAACGTTTCGCCCGGCGACGCTTCAATTCGCCTTCGCTTCGCCCGGCGAAGAAGGGGCGAAGGAAACTCCCACAAACGTGAACCAAACCAGTAGCTTGACACCCTCTCGCCTCTCAATTTCGCCCGGCGAAAGCACGAACCGCCCGGCGCTCTGGGCATTTCGCCCGGCGATTCACACCAGAAGCAGAATTTCTGCTTCGTTAACACTGTTCCAAAACCCCCAAAAATTCCATTTTCTTCCCCAAATCACTTCCATCAGCAAAACAGTTAATAGTAATGGTTCATAAACATATAGAGATCATACAACACAAATTATATCGATTTCCATCCGCAAAAACATCGATTTCTACTCGTTTACGCGTTTTCGCCCTATAACCGAAAAATATCGAACAAGCCAATACCACATGCAAACACACATACATAATGATATACATTGATGAGATGATAAGATTTCACACCCTTACCCGGATTCCAAACTCGCTAAATGATCGTTCTTGATGATTCTCTAGTTTTTCCTCTTTTCCTCTTCTCTTCTCTTCTCTTCCTCTTCTTTCTTTCTATTTCTTTTCTATTTTTTTTTTCTTCTTCTTATTTCTTTTTCCTTTCTATCTATTTTTCCACTCAAATACAATTAATTCATTTTCTCACAAAATTCCACACTTAATCATTTTTCCAACAATTATTACTAAATTTTTAACTTACTAATAATTGAGAAATGTCTAAAATATCCTCCATTCTAATTTCCCCGAAAACTCTCAAAACGGTCAAATATCATAACACATCAACATAGCATATTAACATACCAATTCCACAAATAAAATAATTTATCACTCAATTTAAATAAAAGACTCAACAAAATGGGAATAATTGGAATCGGGGCGTTACAGGGTACTTCTTCCATTGGGTGCCCTAGTTGACGACGAGCAAGCACGGGGTTGTAACTGGTACGTCCTTTTGTACTAAGAAGAGGTACTTTGGAAAAGTCTCCACGTCTATGAATCATAGGGATTCCTCCATACATCGGGTCATACCAAACAATATCCGAGTGAGTAGGAGCCATGAGCTTCACAGGCCATTCTAAACCATCTTTCACGTCCCAGAAATCGGTAGACCTCAGTAGGTGCGAAATTAACCACCTATAAAGGATAACGGTGCAGTAGATAATTCGACCTTCTCCCTTCAAAGCCTTTGAATGGATAGCATGGTAGGTGTCCGCTAACAATGTAGGAACTGGATTTTTGAGCATGAAAATCCTTATGGCATGGACGTCAACAAAATTTTCAACATTGGGAAACAAAAACAGACCGTAGGCCAGCAGCGCAAAGACGTGCTCGAACGCTCCCGTGTTCCCTACACTAGAAAAGTGTTGAGCCTTCTCGAACAAGAATTGGGCAGGTAAGCCATCGATTTCTCCTCTGACCGTCATGTGAGTCCGGATTTCCAGAAGCTTTATGCGGGTCGCCCTTGTGATGTCTTCCTGACTGGGCCTTCCTTCTCCACCGAAGAACGGAGGTGAATCTTTGACCGGGATCCCTAACAGGGCGGAGTACTCTTCCAACGTGGGTGTCAGCTGGAAGTCTTGAAAGATGAAACAGTGGTAAATTATGTCGTAAAGTTGTACCAGCGTCTCTAACAGACCAGCAGCTACTCGAACCTACAATAGCGGAAGGATCCTTCCATACTTCGCGGTGAACGCTTCGGGATCTTTAACCTGACCTCCTAGTTCCCTTAGTTTTTCAACATCCAAAACCTTGAAGGTGTACGACAGAGCCCCTTCTTTCCGTAAACCATCGTACAATGCTTGCAAAACACAAAATTTCAAGTTCCTTGATAGAGAGAAATGAGAATGCAAATGCTATGCAACAAGATTCATGGAAACTCGGCTATTTATAACCATAATGGGATATCGAAAGACGCATTTTATTAATCATAAAAGTCGGTTACAAAAATTAATGTCTGGGATACCGAAAGATGAAATCGTTAATTAAAATAATATTTATTACAATGCATCAGCACACTTCTCAAGAGTCATAACGGAATAGCTAAATAAAAATTAATAAAGAAAGATCTAAGGAGATTCTCCTAAAATGAGCTTCTTGATTTCCTCCTCCATCTGGCTCTTCTCCAAGATGAGCTTGTCGACCAGCAATTTCCAATGCGTTGACTGAGGGCTAGAATAAGGCACCTCTTCTCGTGCTTTCATTTTCTTGTAAGAAGTGACTTCTTTGTTTTTTACTTTGAGTTATTACTGAAGCTCTGCATTCTCTTCCACAACTATTTGGTACTTATTCTTCCAAGCATCCCCCATCGGTTGAGATTTGTCCAAAGCAATTTTCAACTTTTCTGCTTTAGATGGGAAAAATAAGACCAGTTTTTCTTTTAGGACCATTGGCTCCTGGCGGTAATAAGGCATCTTCAACTCAATGACTCTTTTCCGGACCCATTGGAGATAAGGTTCTAAAGAGACACAATTAGGTTTCCCTAAGCTACTCTTATCTTTCTTGATCTTTTGACTCCAAGCATCCAAAACCTGCTTTTTTAATTCCTTGCTCAATTTCTCTCCTTCAAAATAAATGTTTTCCACGTGAGCACTGACAGGCTTATCTTTCAGAGGGAAACCTAGTTGTCTGCGGGCCAAGATTGGATTGTAGCTGATTAATCCATTGATGCTAAGGAGAGGTATATTGCCGAAATTTCCACAACTGTCTATAATCATCACCCCATTATAAACACGGTTATACCAGTCGATGTCGGAGTGGGTAAGAGACATTATCTTCTGCGACCACCACCCCTTCTTGAGATCCCAAAAGACATGTGTTTTGGGCAAGTGCGAAATAAACCACTTGTACAACAGAGGGACACAACAGGTAATCATTCCTTTTCTGCGAGCATTCCTCGAATGAACAGAATAATAGGCTTCAGTCAACAAGGTCGGTACTGGATTCTTCTTCAAGAAAATTTTAATGGCATTGAGGTCCACAAAATTTTTGAAACTTGGGAATAAGAGAATACCATAGACAAGTAGGGCGAAAACCGCTTCGAAAGCGTCCTTATCTTGATGACTGACATAATATCGGGCTTTGGCAACTAGAAACTCTGCAGTAAAATCGAAAATTCCCCCTTTTGTAGTCATATTGGCTCAAATGTCAGCCAAATCCAAATATGTATACTTAGCGATTTATTTTTCATCGGGGTTGTTTGCGAAGATAGGAAAGGGAAATTTATCCCGAATAGGTAACCCAATTATCTGAGAGTACTCTTCAAGTGTAGGTACAAGCTGATAATCTGGAAAGGTGAAACAGTGATACAGTGGGTCATAGAACTAGAGTAAAGTAGAAAGCAGTCCTTCATCAATCCTCGCATTCATCACATATAAAAGTCTCCCATATTTGCCTCTGAAACTCTCCTCATCTGTTACCAAAGCTCCCAACCTCCTTAGATCATCCAAGTTAGGAATCTGAAAAGTGTACTTCATTGTATTCCTTCTTTCGGTATCCATAGTATCCCTACAATGTTTACAAACATAGTCAAGTTCCATGAATCTTTATGAAATGATGCTCATGAATGTATGCAACACACAAGGCACACAACACAAAGCACACACGAGCAAAAGGCAAAGGGCCCTAGGTTTGAAAGGTCACAACATGGAGCCAAGGTCTACCCATCCCAATAGGTGTGCACCATGGTTTCAAATGTACCTGCCGAACGGGTTCTACAAAGTTCCCAGAGTCTACAATCCATCTGTCAGATATTATTGATTTTCCAAATCACTTGGTAGTCAATAATATTCTCAAGAGAATCTCGTCTGAGTGTAGTATCGCGTAGCAACTAATTTAGGAATAGACTCTCTCATAGTCCCCGTACTACATCCTAATAGGCCAAGTTGGGTTAAAGGTGACTACGGTTCCCAGTCTCGATGACCTTTAGTTCAAAGTAATATCGTCTTCACGAATGGACTCGTTGAACAATATTAAATTCGAGAGGGCCTAAATTGAGTGGTGAAGTCTCAATTCAACTTCTTCAGGAATCGACTCCCTCAAAGGCTCCTTGAATTCTCACCGTCCTATCATAATTTTCACTCAAGTCCGGATGTAGGACTTATCTCACCACACAAATAGTAACCCAGAAAACAGCACAGATAATAAGCAAATAAAGAAACATAACATAAGAGAAAAGCAAGATAGGGGAAACCCTCGAGTTGTCCCCAGTGAAGTCATCATTTATGTTGCGGTGTGAATAGGACAACAAGCTATTATATTAACTTGCATCACAGTTCTTAAATGTTCACCACCGTCTTTGATTTATCCAAAGGAAAGGTTCAAAAGCGAAAAAACCTAGAGATCTAAGGTTCGGGGTACACCTAGGAAAGTATTAGCATCCTAAACGTCTGTAGTACTCTACAGGAACCTCTTGTTAGTATCTTATGTTATCTATTACTCACTTGCTAAGGTGCTATGCTAAAGGTTGAAACCCTAGGGGTTAGTATCTAAGTATACTCGACAAGGTATCGCACCTTGTGCCTACGTATCCCAAGGGGAACGGAATAAGAGTAATGCGTAGTTCTGAGAAGAGGAACTTCTTGACGTGGTCATGGTTCCAAGGGGAGGTAATGTCTTGGGCGAGACATCACATAGAGTGCGGCGACTCTAAAGTTGTAGGTGGTTGTAGAGGGGTAGGCTTTTAAATGTTCACGGCAGAGCATTTACTTGGAGTGCGGTGACTCCGATCCTAAGGCTAAGATTCTAAGTGTCTACGGTGAGACGTGGAGTACGACGACTCCGAATCCTAAGGCCAAGGGTTCTAAAGTTAGTCCTATGACGTTGAGTCAATATTGGGTGACCTTTCCTTTGGAATGTCGAAGGGGCGATTAACTTAGATTAGTTGTGCGCACTAGCAAAGGTGAGCTAGTATAGTGTATGGTGACCAAAGGTTGATGGCGATGCCTAAAGGCGATCGACTTACATAGGTTGAAGATGGGCTCGACGTTGGATCGAGGATTTTTAATATTTTTGAAAGGGTTTTGAAAAAAACACATGCACATAAATTAAGCACAATAGTAAGCAAATAAAGGCATAAAAAAGGCATGATATCAATCACAAAGTAACACATAGCATGCGATTCACTCAGGCGCGCGATGGAGGATTTTAAAGGGAACGATTTAAGAAAAGAGTTGTTAATACGAAAAAAGTTGATTTAAGGTTTATTGATAAAAGGTAATTTTTATTTTAGAATCATGTTTAAAGATGATTTTTAATAGGGCTAAAGATTTCTTAATTAATTTAGAAAAGATTTTATTTTAGTATTAAAGTTATTAAAAGAAAAAAAAGTTATTAAGAGTTTTTTATTATTAAAAAAAGTTTAATTTTTGTGTTTTAATGAAATAGTTTTTATTATGACGGATTTACTAAAAAGGTTTTTCTTTTCTTTTTAGTAGTTATATATTAAAGAAAATGTTAAGTTATATTTTTATAAAAATAATTCTAATTGTTTTTAATTATAAAAAAAGATTTTGATCATAAAAATAAAGGTTTAAAAGAAAAAGAAACAGAGGGATTAAGTGTGACGCGAGGAAGAGGGTCTATCGCAGACCCCCAGATCCCAAACGTCTGATGTGCATGCGTTATAATCAAAAGGATGTAAAGTGAGGGTGCATGGTAGGGACTGCGTGTGTGTATGTGTACTAGATCATGTGTTAAAAACAAAGAACAAGAGAAGGTGCTCTCTCATTCAGACTCTCGTTCTCTCATCTTTTCTCTGAAAAATAAAAATTAGGGTTTGTTGAAACCCCTTCCATGCGCCGCCGCTCTCTCTCTCTCTCATTTTCTCTCTCGAATTAAACAAGATCAACAAGAAAACCCCACCCCACACAGCCCATACCCCGATTTCATTATGATTGATAGTTACAAATACAGGATGCAATGATTCAAAATAGAAAAAAGGAAAGGGAAAGGTGGTCGGTGACAGTGGCGACGTCGTCGTTAACGATCAGGGAAGATCTCATTTCTCTCTTTACCCCTTTGTACGATTTGTTGCCTTCGTGTTGCCTTAGTTTTCTGGATTTGGGACGATGATGAATAGTGTCTTTTTGAATCTTTGGTTTTTTTAATGGGTTAATGAATTGGTGATTCTGGTTGCTACGTCTTGCTATGATCTTTGATTTTTGTGTGAGGTGGATTAGAGTTTTATGCGTGGTCTCTGATTTTTTATGGTCGTCCCCTTTCTGATGAGAATATGTCCCCTTATATAGAGATGGCCAATGATGATTTTATTTGGAAAATTTTTAATGCTGTATTGAAGTCAATATCTCAATCCTTGCTGATTTGATTATGTATGATATTGTGACGGTTTGATTTGGTTTGCATGATTTGGAAAGTTTTGCTGTGGTCTGATTTGAAAATATGATTTTACTCCCTCCCTTGAAAACATTGATTTGTCTGATACGATTTGGTTTTTAATTGGAAAGTTTGGAAATGTGTTGTTTTGGATGTGATCTCTTGGTTTTTTGTTTAATCCATTTGGGAAAGAAAATATTGTTGGTAGTATCTTTGTGATATTCGCCTGTTGAAAGTGTTTTGAATCCTTGATTCTGTCCATACTTCTTTGATTCCATTGATTATGATGACTGATTTCCTTAGTGTGAATGGTTTTGGAAAGTTGTTAGTTGGTGATATCCTTTGATGTTGCCCATCAATCCTTAATTGAAAATGATGAATACGTTCTGATTCTAAAAAAAATCTGAGGCCTACTAGGAAAGTTAAAGGTTGATGTTGGGATAAATTTGGAATATTTGAAATGGTTTCAATGGTGTGATCATGTTGTCTGGTTTTGGAATATCCTGAATATGTCTGAAACATGTTGTGGATACGTTTAATGGCTGTTTTGGATATGATATTTTTGTCCTGATTTTTCTTTTCAGAGCATTGATTGTGTTTGAGAATGGTTTTTTGGAAAGTTTCAAATCTTTGTTCCCTTGTTTTTTTTGTATTGAAAGCTCTAACTTTAGTTGGATTTTGATTTCAGATGCCAACACGGTTCCTCAACGCTTTTCCAACCAACAACATCAATATTGAGCAAGAAAAGTTTTTATAGTTGATTTCAGTGGCTTCAAACCCTTGAGCATGTGCGTTGCAACGTGTAGCAGTCGAGAGTCTCATGCCTTATAGAGTTCTCTTCCTGACGTGGTAGGTTCACCTGTGATTGTTCCCTCAATGCCTACCTGTTCTTCTTTCAGTGGTTTGATTTTTCCTTGATTCAAATAAATTTCAGGGGTTCAAAGTCTCGAATCATCGTCCAAGTCATCAACATTTAGCGCATAGTGGTTTGGATTCTCAAAGACTTATAAAGGTAAGATTTATGTCAACTGATTAGAGTATGGTAGTGATAGTGTTAGATAATAGGGACTGTGTTTGGAAATGCTTCAGAACCTTACTTGGTACAGATGGTTTCATGACCTGTAAGGAACTTTGATTTTGAAATCGGCTTGGACTTGTTTTGTAGCTTTGAAAATGGGTGGTGAACACTCAAGTGGTTTGCATTTAGGTCCAAATATTATTGACTTTAAATGACATCAACTCTAATAACTCTATTCTTTTTTCATGTACTGCCTTTGGAGTTGGTTCGCCTGGCATGAATTTGGAGGATGGCTTTTCTTTTACACGGGGTCACCTTTGGCGTTGGGGGTATCTATTGCTGAAGGTTAGGTACAGAGTGGTTTGGACTTGTACTTTGAATGGTGTTGATGTGGTAATGATTTATGATGTCAATGAAAGTTGCTTTCCAATTGCAGGAGGTTATATTTTTTTTTCAGCTGTTTAGTTGAGATAGCTGGTAATCACTTATAGATGGTGAAGCCGAGCATGCTGGATCTGGAGACGTCTCAAAGGGTACTGGTGTTGTATTGTTTGGACATCTCGTGGATGGTATCGTCACACGAAATGGCGAGGATCGAGGCCAAGCTGCCAGCTTGTGGTGGAAACTGCATAGGCTGCATGGTTCTTCAATTGACATCTACCACCCTTGGATGCGTACTGTAATGCGTCTTGGATGTTACAGTGGATTCTGAATGGCTCTCAATAGATCCCTACATCCTCTATTCTTTCTATTTCAAAATTTCTTGCTTGGTAACTAGTATTACGTCCTGTTGCAACTGATTTTTGAAGAGAACTTGCAGCAGTATGGCAAAAATAGGACTGTAGCCTATTGTTCTCTTATGGCCACTTGTATTTGTAAGCTACTTAATGTAACTAGCCAGTAATGGAACAAAACTTCGTTGGATAATAGTGGAGTTTGGCGTACTTGAATTTATTTTAAACTTTGAATTTGCAAAAAGAATACTAGTGTGCTTGGAGTCTCGTGAAATCAATTTGTGTCTTAGGATTAATTGAGAAAATTCATGTAATCACAGGGGAGTTTTTGGAGGAGCTTGATGTGACCCTTGCATTGAGAAAAAATTCACCGTCGTTTCATTTCTCTGTGGATTCAAACGTGACAGTGTATACGCGTAGCCGTACGGAAATGTATGGCTACCGAGATATATTTCCTTTGAGGATTCGATCCAATACTTTTATCCATGACTTCTAAACTTCTCTTTCTTTAGTTCAAAAGATCATAATGAATCAAACTCATAAATGAAAGCCAAGTTGAACTTGATCTTTGGAGTTTTTGCCTTTTTTTTGTTTTGAATTCCTTGTAAAAGATCTTCCAATCATGTACCGCTTTAATGAGATAACGAATTTAAGAGTCCAAACATGATGTGAACCATATAAATACTTTCACATGAATCACCTTTTCTCAAAATTGTGGATTTATAATTAAGAGGCAAATGTAGCATATCTTGATGCTTGCAATATAGACTTGAGATCCTTGAATCTTCACTAACTTAAGTGAAACTCTTCGGCCCAAAATGCAAGCCTCAGATACTTAACGATATCTTTCAATTTGATCTCGAATCAATCACGTTCTTCTTGGCGAGTTCATAGAAACATCTTGACTTACTAAAAACCTGAGCTTGTATTGATTGAAGGGGTATAAGAAGGAGAGCATATCCTCCCACCGGAAATCCACAGAACTTACAAGTGACCAGAATCACAAAGGGCGCACACACAACCTTCCTGCACTTTGAACTCTTGCAGTATCACCTGATTTACAACGGAAACAAACAAACAAACCCTAATAAAATGGTTAGTTATGCATGGATGATTGACTTAATGTGATATGCAAACGGATCAAGGAATCTAAGGATAAAATTTGGGGTATGACAATTATTATTTAGTCTAACCATTAAAATAATAACAACAATAATAAAACTAAATATTTATTTAAATAATAATCTCCTCATATTATTTAATTAAATAAATAATAACTAATTCACATAATTAGTATACTCCTCCCACCACCAAGTTCTACACTTTTGGTCACCCTTCCCCAATACCTTATACTCCATAATTTTAAGGTCACTACCCACCACTAGGGGTACCCAAAACATCACAAAATACGCATAGTCACATAATTATACATATCAACACATGAATATAATTACGAATAATGATTAAAATAAATCGGGGCGTTACAACCCTCCCCCACTTAGAATATTTTCGTCCTCGAAAATTTACTTCATACGAATAACTCCAGATACGACTGTCGCATCCTGCTCTCTAATTCCCAAGTCATATTTCCACCAGCAGCGTCTCCCCACACTACCTTCACCAGAGTGATCTCTTTACCTCTCAACTGCTTTACCTCGCGGTCTTTAATCCGTATTGGTAAGGCCTCAACCGTAAGGTTATCCCTTACTTCTACATCATTCATCGGAATCACATGTGATGGATCCAGAACATACTTCCGAAGCTGTGACACATGGAACAAGTAACACCCCACTTTCCCATTTTATAAAATCTAAGTATATTACAGATAAAATCAGAGTTTTAAACTTTTACAAGTAGGATGCTACACCAATAAAATCAACATCAAAACTTCTTTTCATTAAGTGAAATAAAACAGCGGAAATAATAATTTCATAAGTTCATTGCACACTTGCCAACATACTCCAAAACTCCACATTAAACTCGTGGTCCTCAAAATTATTGAATTTAAAAGAGATACGTAACAAAATTCATTACAAAATAACAATTAATAAAATCCCCAAAATTCCCGTGTTACGTATCAGGGCGACTCCTACGACTCGAACAGGCAACACGCACTCCAAGCAACTCAAGTACCTGGATTATCTGTACTTCCGAAGAAGCACAGACACAACAACAACAAAGGGGTGAGAACTACATTCAATAATAAACGGTGAATAATACATATTAAGGGTAGTTACTCACACACAATCATACAATCACATAATCACGACCTACTTGTCACTCGAAACCATAACTCAATCAACATATAATAATAATGTAATGCGACTCAACAACAGACACAGTGCATGTGGTACCAAAATCACCATGGTTCATTCAATCGAACCCGGATAAATCACATACACCCCTACTTGGCAATGATTTATCCCACCACACTCCACATTGGAGTTCGGATGAATCACATACACTCCTCCTGAGCAATGATTCATCACCACCGACACCATGAAATGCACAATAACGAATATGCACACAACACACCTGCATAATAAAATTACACATTCTCACGATCCTCCTGATCACACATAAAATAGTCATTCACCACAACACAATTTACACACAAAACACATGTATAATAATCAGTTATACATTTACACGATCCTCCTAATCACGCGTAAGCCATACGCTTACCGTAATTCTCACCGGAATTACCTCACCTACAACACAACATCCTCACACGCAAATTATGCACACGAGACTATCCTCAAGTAAAATACACGATCCTCATTGATCCCGAGTGGGTCATGCGCTCAACGCACTTCTCCAAGAATTACCTCTGCTACCCCAAGACAGCTCGCACCTCGCACAAACAGTGCCCCACAACACATTCTGCACGCCTCACAAGGCACTCGTCCACTAATTAGCTAATTACTAAATAATTCACCAAAACTACTAAATAAATTATTTTTATCACCAATCCTACATTTCTCAAGGTCTGACATTTATTCCCAACCTCTCAAACCAAAAGAAACCACTTCGGACGCGAAAACGGGAAAGAAATCGCGAAACGGCAAAATTATGCACCCTCGCTGGCCATACGTGTATTGCCCAGCTCGCTCGCCCATCCCTACGTGTATCCTACGCGTACAGCCTCTCCTCCCGCCCTGCCATACGCGTATTGCCCTTCCTATTACGCATATGGGCAGAGACGTGTTTTCCATAAAAAAACCCATTCTCAGATCCAATACGCGTATCCCCTTCTCATACGCGTAATGCCTCTCCCTTACGCATAATGCCCAAGCTCCATACGCGTACCGTTACGTGTACGGGCAGAGGGCCGTGCCAATCCTCCTTTTGGCCCTCCCATACGCGTATTGACCATAGCCGTACGCATATTGCCTTACCTGATACGCGTATGGCCAGATCTATTACACAAACTCAATTTCCCCACACCAGTCTGGGTTCTGCTACGGGATCCTCACTTTTCCACTCTAATTCAGTCCTAAAATTAGTTCAACATCAGTTTTATAACCTACAATTTCACCCTACATATTTTACCTATTATGACTAATCGAAAATACAGTCTTAGATCTAATTTTGTGCCCTCAACCTGCATCAAAACAGATCTGCAACCAAATGCATTCATACAACAACAACAGTACAATTTATACACGAAAACCATACTATCATCAACAATTCAATACATACCAGACATCAAACATTCATATCATACTCAGAATTTCATCAACCAATAAGCATACGAAAATCCTGCGAGGGAAAGGACCCCTCACTACCCTTTCATGTTATTATCACCTGTATTGAACCCATTCTCCCCCCTTACCTCGAATTTCCTAATCAAATTCCTGCGAAATTGATGAAGATGAGTGCCCTGGCTCTTCCTTGTTCTTCCCTTATTCCTCTTTCTCTTTTCCAATTCTGATTATGGCTAACTCTCTCACTAACCCTCACTAATCTTAGCTTAATTACTAAACTGCCCTTAATTCATCCACTAGCCCATTATCAAATTAATTAAAAATCAGATTTTAATTCACTAATAATATTAATAATAATAATAATAACCATAACAATAATAATAGTAATAATAATATTAATAATCTTAGCCATATTAATAATAATAATATTCACCTTACTATCGTTATTAACTATGCCCACACATAACCCAACATTACATTATCGTTATCCCGACATCTCCATTTACCGGTTCCGCTAAGGACACTACGCCTACGCGCTCAACCACACACACCCTTAACAAGGCCAAACAAAACAAAATAGCACTGACGACCAAATAATTTAAAATGAGGTGTTACAACTCTCCCCCACTTAAATTATTTTCGTCCTCGAAAACATACTGAGACGAACCACTCCGGATACGACTCTCGCATCCGACTAACCAACTATCATGCCAACAAAAGGCACACCACAAATAACACACTGACAAGATGCAATGCCCATACAATGCACTTGACGACTAACTCACGACTCAAAGAATACCCAAGTTACGAACACCTAGGTTCACTCTAGAACCAGAACACGACAAGATCGTTACCCTCACCCTAGGTAACACTCCCATAATTCCCCACATAGGAATTAGCTCCACGCACTCGAACCATCACGATGGAAACGAGGCGACAACAAAAACAAGAACATAGAGTTCCACGACCCAACATTGTTTCAGCAACCTCTACATAGCCATAATACCAACATCCTTGTCATACAACATTATTACAACAATGTTACTTTCCACCAATCGAACATATAACCAAAACATCCATCTACATAGTAGCCCATGAATAATATTTAACCTTTCACCTAACACTTCCATTCTGAAACGTCCAATGGTCTCATCATTCCCACGTGTTTCCAATGTTCAACCTATGAACCCTCACAAGTCACACACGCATAAGCGAAATGTACCACATCACGCTTTCGATGCGCACTCTGATTACTCGCCACAATCAACTCTACCAATTTTATATCCAACTCCTGACTCTCTTTAATATTCACCAGAAGGGTCATAGTTCATTTCTAATATACCCAACCTCACACTCTACTGTGTTCTCACAAACCAGACACAAGTCTCTGAACTACTCAAATAATTCTAATCCGCTGACCATCAAAACAGACATGTATAAAACTTTTGACTTAACTCATCAGGCACGATATTAATTCCACCAATAGGATAATTCTAGCTAAAGTCATAACTCATCAGGAATCCCAACCATCCTCGTTGTCTCGTACTCCATTATTTGCTACTAAACAGGTATGTAATGTCCTTGTGATTACTAAATACTTCGAACCCAAAACCATAAAAATAATACCTCCAGATTCTCAACACAAAAGTAACCGCAACCCTCTTGAAATCATGAATCCTCAATTGTTGTAAAACATAAGCCACGACCTTACCATCTTGCATCACCACACTGGCTAAACTCATCATAGACATAGTCCACCACCTCACAGACGGTTTGTTAGGATCACGCAGAATCAAAACTGGAGCCGTAGACAAATTCTACTTCAGCCCTCTCAAACTTTCCTCACAATGAACATCCAAAGCAAACGACTTACCCTTTGCAAGTCATCTGAAGTAGCGAAAATGCTAACTTGGAAAACCTTCCATAACCTCCGGTAATAACCACTAAAGTCCAAAAAGTTTCTAATCACCTTAACCGACTTCGGAGCCTCTCATCGTAGAGCTGTATCTACCTCCGATGGATCCATAACAATACCATCATCAACAATAACACATCCGAGAAAACTAACCTTCTCGACCCAAAATTCTCACTTGAATAATTTAGCATAAAAATTCATTTCTTTTCAACACTTGTAACTCGACTCTCAAACACCCTACATAGTCTCCTTCTGACTTTATAATAGATTCGAGTATCCCTAATGAACACCACTCCGAACTCATCCAATCTTGTCCAGACTCACATACAAGCTTAACCGAGTAAATAACAACTTATTCCGATGATAACAACCATAACCCGCCACATGAAATCGATCAGAGCCTTAACTCGCCCAAATTCACCACTCTTATCAAACGTTCCCAACAATTGTAATTCCAATCAAACTTAACCACACCATTCCAATCATCTATTCTTGAAAGTGGACACTTATTCTCAATCTTACCTTATTCAACTGTCAGTAATCCATACCCAACTTCATTCTCTGGACAATTCAAATCCCACAAATTCCAACATGTATCAGCAATCATCCCAAAAGAACTCTCAATCTCGATATTACATCCACACCCAAGGGTTTTCTCAAAATTCCCTTAAATGCTCTAAAACTCTAAGAACTCCAAAACTCATCAAAACTATAAGTTTTGCTCTCCATAGCCTCAATACCCTTATACACATCATGCTTGTTATTCCATCCGGAAACACATCTGGGAATCATGCACAACTGGCAGCCCTTCACTGTGGCTTTCCTATCAATTCCAGTACACTATTAACGCAGACATAACAAATATCTTAGTCTCATCTCCTAATAGTTCTTCCACTTACTTAGCAGATAAAAACTTCAACTATTCACCTTCGTCCAATTTAAGTTCACTTTCTGTACGGAGTCATTGGCATCAGACTCGTATCAAGTGTTGAATCAATAGCCACCTCTACCTCATTAATACGCCTGTGATTCACTTATCTCGCCTGAAAATAAATTCAAAAATTCGCAAACCACAGGTAACTCAACACATGTAACTTCACTACTAACTCGCCACAACGCGAACATTAATACATCGAGGCTTCGCCCAATAGATGTCCATCCATTCGCTCAGCACACAACGATACCAGTTCTCTACCATTACCCAACTCGGATCCACCCTCAGAAAGACATCAGGGATTACCCAACACTGGCATATCTCTAGCCATCACTTGTTCTCTACTCACCGAAAAGCAATCACCAATAATACCTGCTTGTCCTCCCTCGGAGACATCCTTCAACTTGATCGACCGACAAGTACTTCTCTTCTACCTCTTCTTTAGATAATAAAGATCTATACTGACTCTACACAACCATCTTCCACATCACATGCTATCTTAATTATCAAGGCGCATCTATCCATTCATCTTGATTCCGACTACTATCAACAAGAGATTGAGGGTGATCAGTTCCCCAATTTGTTCATAGACAACCGGTCATCCTGATGAAGTATAGACCCTTCCTTACCAACCATGATAACACTCCATTACTTACCAATCCGTCATTCCAGAGTGGAAGTATCCTGGAGAAGCACCAACTTCTCCCCCACTTATCTCAACCTCAACTCCTGCAACCAACGGTTAGAAGATAAGCACGTACCGACAGTGTTCTACACACATGTCGTATACCACGACACAACTCATACTAGACAACTTGGCCGGACGGACCGACCTGCTCTGATACCAATTGTAACATCCCACTTTCCCATTTTATAAAATCTAAGAATATTACAGATAAAATCAGAGTTTTCAACTTTTACAAGTAGGACGTTACACCAATAAAATCAACATCAAAACTTCTTTTCATTAAGTGAAATAAAACAGCGGAAATAATCATTTCATAAGTTCACGACACACTTGCCAACATACTCCAAAACTCCACATTAAACTCGTGGTCCTCAAAATTATTGAATTTAAAAGAGATACGTAACAAAATTCATTACAAAATAACAATTAAAAAAATCCCCAAAAATCCCGTGTTACGTATCAGAGCGACTCCCGCGACTCGAACAGGAAACACGCACTCCAAGCAACTCAAGTACCTGGATTATCTGTACTTTCGAAGAAGCACAAACACAACAACAACAAAGGGGTGAGAACTACATTCAATAATAAACGGTGAATAATACATATTAAGGGTAGTTACTCATACCCAATCATACAATCACATAATCACGACCTACTTGTCACTCGCAACCATAACTCAATCAACATATAATAATAATGCAATGCGACTCAACAACAGACACAATGCATGTGGTACCAAAATCACCATGGTTCATTTAATCGAACCCGGATAAATCACATACACCCCTACTTGGCAATGATTTATCCCACCACACTCCACATTGGAGTTCGGATGAATCACATACACTCCTCCTGAGCAATGATTCATCACCACCGACACCATGAAATGCACAATAACGAATATGCACACAACACACCTGCATAATAAAATTACACATTCTCACGATCCTCCTGATCACACATAAAATAGTCATTCACCACAACACAATTTACACACAAAACACATGTATAATAATCAGTTATACATTTACACGATCCTCCTGATCACGCGTAAGCCATACGCTTACTACAATTCTCACCGGAATTACCTCACCTACAACACAACATCCTCACACACAAATTATGCACACGAGACTATCCTCAAATTAAATACACGATCCTCATTGATCCCAAGTGGGTCATGCGCTCAACGCAATTCAGCAGGAATTACCTTTGCTACTCCAAGACAGCTCGCACCTCGCACAAACAGTGCCACACAACACATTCTGCACGCCTCATAAGGTACTCGTCCACTAATTAGCTAATTACTAAATAATTCACCAAAACTACTAAATAAATTATTTTTATCACCAATCCTACATTTCTCAAGGTCTGACATCTATCCCCAACCTCTCAAACCAAAAGAAACCACTTCGGACGCGAAAACGGGAAAGAAATAGCGAAACGGCAAAATTCAGCACCCTCGCTGGCCATACGCGTATTGCCTTGTGCCATACGCGCATTGCCCAGCTCGCTCGCCCATCCCTACGCGTATCCTACGCGTACAACCTCTCCTCCCGCCCTGCTATACGCGTATTGCCCTACCTATTACGCGTATGGGCAGAGACATGTTTTCCATCCAATACGCGTATCCCCTTCTCATACGCGTAATGCCTCTCCCTTACGCGTAATGCCCAAGCTCCATACGCGTACCGTTACGCGTACGGGCAGAGGGTCGTGCCAATCCTCCTTTTGGCCCTCCCATACACGTAATGACCATAGCCGTACGCGTATTGCCTTACCTGATACGCGTATGGCCAGATCTATTACGCAAACTCAGTTTCCCCACACCAGTCTGGGTTCTGCTACGGGATCCTCACTTTTCCACTCTAATTCAGTCCTAAAATTAGTTCTACATCAGTTTTATAACCTACAATTTCACCCTACATATTTTACCTATTATGACTAATCGAAAATACAGTCTTAGATCTAATTTAGTGCCCTCAACCTGCATCAAAACAGATCTGCAACCAAATGCATTCATACAGCAGCAACAATACAATTTATACACGAAAACCATACTATCATCAACGATTCAATACATACCAGACATCAAACATTCATATCATACTCAGAATTTCATCAACCAATAAGCATACGAAAATCCTGCGAGGGAAATGACCCATCACTACCCTTTCATGTTATTATCACCTGTATTGAACCCATTCTCCCCCCTTACCTCGAATTTCCTAATCAAATTCCTGCGAAATTGATGAAGATGAGTGCCCTGGCTCTTCCTTGTTCTTCCCTTATTCCTCTTTCTCTTTTCCAATTCTGATTATGGCTAACTTTCTCACTAACCCTCTCTAATCTTAGCTTAATTACTAAACTGTCCTTAATTCATCCACTAGCCCATTATCAAATTAATTAAAAATCAGATTTTAATTCACTAATAATATTAATAATAATAATAATAACCATAATAATAATAGTAATAATAATATTAATAATCTTAGCCATATTAATAATAATAATATTCACCTTACTATCGATATTAACTATGCCCACATATAACTCAACATTACATTATCGTTATCCCGACATCTCCATTTACCGGTTCCGCTAAGGACACTACGCCTACGCGCTCAACCACACACACCCTTAACAAGGCCAAACAAACAAAATAGCACTGACGACCAAATAATTTAAAATGGGGTGTTACAGAACACATAGTGCAAATTCGACAATTTGGGTGGCAACGCCACTTTATAGGCAACAGGTCCAACTCTTGCGGAAATCTGATATGGACCAATGAACCAAGGTGTAAGCTTCCTCGACTTCAACACACGTCCAACACCGGTCACCAGAGTGACTCTCAAAAACACATGGTCTCCCTCTTGGAACTCAAGATCTTTCCTCCTCTTATCATGGTAGCTCTTCTGCCAACTCTACGAAGCTTTCATCCTTTCCCAAATTAGCTTCACCTTTTCAGTAGTCTGCTGAATAATCTCAGGTCCAAGTACTACACTTTCACCAGATTCATGCCAACACAAAGGCGTCCGACACCTCCGGCCATACAAAGCTTTAAAAGGTGTTATCCTAATACTGGAATGATAACTGTTATTATAAGTGAACTTAATCAACGACAAATGGCTATTCCAAACACCTCCTTGTTCAAGCACACAAGCCCTCAACAAATCCTTCAAGGATTGTATAGTCCTCTTCGTCTGCGGGTGATAAGTTGAGCTCAATCTCAGTTTCGATCCTAAAGCTTCTTGCAAACCCTCCCAAAATTTGGAAGTGAACTTGGATCTCTATCCGACACAATACTCAACGGAACTCCATGTACCTTCACTATCACCTGAATACAAATATCTGCTAGCCTCTACAAAGGAAAACTGATATTGATCGGAATGAAATATGTTGATTTCGTCAGTCTATCCACTACTACCCAAATGGAATCATGTCCTCTCGGCGTATTAGGCAATCTAGTCACAAAATCCATAGAAATAATATGTCACTTCCATTCCGGAATATCTAACGGTTGCATTAAACCAGGAGGTTTCTGATGCTCCACATTCGCTTTCTAACAAGTCAAACAAGCGTATACAAACTTAGCCATATCACGTTTCAATCCAGGCCACCAAAATATCTTCTTCAAGTCTTAATACATCTTTGTAGCTCCTGGATGGATACTCAAGCTACTCCTATGAATTTATTCTAGAATCATTCTTTTCAACTTAGAATCATCAGGAATACAAATCCTATCACGGAACCTCAACACACCTTGTTCGTCCACTCTGAAGTCGTTACCTTCTGCCCACTCATCTCCAATCATCAAATCCACCAGTTTCACATCCAACTTTTGACCCTCTCTGATACTATTAGGAAATTCATTGTTGATCTTCAGCATGCCCAACATCACATTATGCGGTGTCTGCTCGCAAACTAGACTCATATCTCTAAATTGTTCAATCAATTCCAGCTCTTTAACCATCATAGCATACATATGCAAAGACTTCCGACTCAGAGCATCAGCCACAACATTAGCTTTACCGGGATGATAGTTCAAACCGAAATCATAATCCTTTAAGAATTTTAACCACCTCATTTGCCTCATGTTTAACTCCTTCTGATCAAACATATACCTCAAGCTCTTATGATCACTATACACTTCAAATCTGGAACCATAAAGATAGTGCCTCCAAATTTTCAATACGAACACCACTGCAGCTAATTCTAAATCATGAGTTGGATAATTCCTCTCATGGCCCTTTAACTGTCGTGAAGCATAATTACTCTCACCGAAGTCATCTTTCTAATTCATTGACCTAGTTATCCACCTTGGTTTACCTCACTCATCTTTGTAGGTTAATCCAATTATTATGCATTCGATGCAAGCAAAAATTAAAATCATAAACACAATAGTTTAACATTATTCATCAAGCATTATTGGAATACATGCACGATTTCCTTTACCAAAAGATAGAGTATTGGATCAACTTTCCAACACATTAGACCTTATGTTAATCGAATTCACGGTTCTCGTTTTATGGTGAAAATTGGAACAATAATTATTTTCAATGTATTAGAACTCTCGCTTAGCTAGCTCGGGGCGAGTTCCAAGCCAGACGAGGAAGTAAGCTCAAAATTAGATATTTTCCCTTGATCGTTTAGCAAGCTTCAAGCGAGGCACCCAAGTGAGCTCTCACCCAGCGATATCCAAGCGAGGCTCAAGCGAGAGATTCAAGAATGCCATTTCCTTTAAAAAAATATCCACCTCATCTAGGGAGAAAACCAAAACATAACCAGTAACAAAATGTAACATGAAGTATAAAACAAGCAACAACAACATCAAGTCATAACATATCACACACATAATACCTACAACATGGATTATTACAAGTAAACATGGAAGACAACTAGAACATCACGTATTAACACAAATTTCATTATCATAGCAAAACATACAAACCCTAATCTCCCATTCATGGATTTTCCCCACCAAAGCTATGTCTAACTAGGAACCTACCTTGAATCAAAAAGATGATGAGATATGGATATGAGTTCTTTGTTGATCCAAGCTTTCTTCTTCTTCCAAGGTTTCCTTTTTCCTACTCTTCTTCTTCTTCTTCTTCTTCTTCTTCTTCTTATTCTTATTCTTATTATCTTCTTTCTCTCTTTCTCTTCTTCTCCTAACTTATATTCTTTCTTTTTACTAACAAGGCAATTGGTTGGTAAGAGAAATAAGAGAAAATATCTTAAATGAGATGTTTCTTCTAGAGAGAAATTAACCAATTATCAATGTTACAAAAATGTTGCTTCTTTTACAAATTAATAAAAGTCAATGGAATTGAATAAGATTAGACTCATATGAGTTCACTAATTATCTTATTTGTCCCAACTAACAAGGAATAGAGCACTTAGGAACTCAATTTGTCTCAACTGACAAGGTATATGGCATTTAAGAGGATATGAGATACTATAAACAACATACCATGGTTAATCATAATATAACTATTTGTGCACAAAGTCTCGCAGCATAGATAACTGCATCACATCCTGAAACCACTACTCATCAGGTTGTGGCAAACCCATATTCTTCTGGCTATGGTTGATGCGTTTTAAAGCCTCACGGTCCTGTAGAAAAATAAGTGTTATGTTTTGCTTTAGCGTATTTTTAAATCTTTGATTTTATTTTATGGGAGCTAAAATGTTTTTGAAATTTTCTTTTTGGGGATATGTCTATTCACCCCCTTCAAGACCCTTTTTTGTCCATATTCTCATCCAACACATCTCTCTACAATCATGGACAACATATCATGATTAATCGTAATATAATAAATTGTACATAAGTCTCGCAGGCTAGATAATTGCATTTTATCGTGAAACCACTGCTCATCAGGCTGCGGCAGACCCATAACCTTTCGACCATAGTTGATGCATATTAAAGCATCACGGTCCTGCAAAAAAATAAATCATCGTAAAAAACTTCGTATATTATAATAAATGTGTTTTAAAGAATGAATGCAATTGAATCTTACCGCTCCATCCCACACATGTCTGACAACATGGTCCGAATTTAGAGGCAACATCGATAAGTCGGACGGGTCTCCTCCAAACCCCTGGGTGCCTCGACATGTACCGACGAGGCTTTATGGGCATTAGGAGGTGACACATGTCTTCTCCGAGAAAACGAATGCAAAGATGCATGAGCCCTAGATGTTGAAGTCCCCACATCAACTGAATTAGAACCTACGGTGCCTGCAAGGCTCAAGCTTTTTTTTTCTCCGAACCGATGCATGTGCTCAATTTAGCTTGGTTATCATCCATAAAGCCTATAATTAAATCACACAAATATTATATATATGAAATACAATGAAAAAAAAAGCAAAAACAATGCACATACTAAATATTGAAATGCATTTTCGGGTTATGAAAAACCAAAATGATAAACAAATCTAAAAGTGAATTCCGTAATGTTTTGCAAGTCAAAGAGGAACGAAAATGAATCCAACATCCTAAAAATGAATTGATCATTTAAACTATCTATCAAACACATTGCTCATTTAAATAACATATATAAACTACCTATTAGACAACCTTATACTCAATTTCTACAAATGTATAGAAAAATAAAATACTTACCAAATATGAGTTTGACATTGAGCTCTTTGATCAATTGAATGTTAAGAATAGAAGCTTGGAAGTGAGTTGAGAGAGTAAAAGAAAAATAAGGAAGGAGAAGAGTATGACAAATTTTTGATTAAAAACGCGTCCGATGATGCATCTCCGTAAGATATGTGGAGAAGCATTTCTAGATTATTTTTTAACATACTTTTAGAGTCTGAATCGAAAACGAATGAAAAATATGTGAATGAAAGATTTTAAAAAAACTCTACTGAGTTATGTTACTCCCTCCGTTCCTTTTTAAATGTCACTTTTAGAATAATTTTTTGTTTTTTTTTAATTGTCACTTGCAAAGTTCAAGGAACTATTAATTGCACTTTTGTCAAAATTATCCCTATGTATTTATTGCAGAGAGAGAAAAAGTTAAATAAATGTAATAAAGAAGTAGGGGTATTATAGGTAAAAGGAGAATTATGATTTGAAAAGTAACCATAATAATTAGTTTTATTGATATGTGTAAAAAATGAAAAAATGACACTTAAAAAGGAACGGAGGTAATAATATTTAGTAAAAGAAAAATGAAAAAAACAAATAGATAAGCTAAAATAAATTCATTGCACGTGTATGCGAGGTCCTTGAAAGTTAGATCGCACGCTTCGTTCGTGCCAAATTCTCAAACACGCTCGTCTCCACACACACGACACGAGCGAGAACCCTACCTCGTGAGACGCATCTCGCATGCTTCACTCGCACGTTCGATCCGATATCTCCGCCGGCCAGATTTCACCCCTTTTTCGCCGCCGGGATCTCCCCGGAGCCGCCGTTCACTCTCCGGCTCTTCATCCTCCGCCGATCCGTGCTGGAACTACGCGACGGTCGTCGGGAATTTCGGTTCCCGACGGAGTTCTTAACGATCTAGCGAGGAGAAGACCGATCAACGAGGAATTCATTAATTTTATCATGATCTCGTAGTGATTTTTGGTAAATCTACGTAACTTCGTGCTTTTGATTACAAAATGGTTCGACATTTTGTTTTTCTTTTAACTTATTAGTATATAAGCTTAAAATGATTTAGGGAAAGAGAAAAAAAATCATTTTTAGTGAATTAAGTAGTGATTTTAATTATTTTCCTTATTTTGTACAACAAAATTGCCTACATAGGCTTAATTTAATTTAGGGAAAGAGTACATTTTCACTTGGTGGTGTTATTGTGCAGCCTGTGGAATTCCTTTGTACATGGTTTTTTAGGTTTTAAATGGAGGGCATTGATAAATTTTGATGGGTTTTGACAATTGATAAATTTTGATGGGGTTTGACAATCTACAGAATTGGTAGGGTATTTATACATTAAATTAAATTAAATTATTGAGGGTTCAGATTTCGGGTTATGGCAACTGATATGCAAAGGCTCGTTGGAATGAGAGAGGATGATGAAGAATTGGGAATGGGTGTGAAAGACGAGGATGACGAGGATGAAGGTTACGAGGAAAATGGAGGTGAGCATGGAAATGCTTTACAAGTGCTAGAGTTTGATGGTGGGAGTGGGATGGGAACTGGAGCCGATGACAACAGGTTTCAGCAGCATTACGAGTTTCAAGAGCATGTAGGCACTCCTCCGGGTGGAGGTAATCGAAGGTCTAGACCGGTAGAAGAGAAAGAGAGAACAAAGCTAAGAGAAAGGCGCCGGAGGGCTATTACTGCACGGATCTTGGCAGGGCTTCGAAGGCATGGCAACTATAATCTTAGGGTTAGGGCTGACATAAATGATGTTATTGCTGCGCTAGCAAGGGAAGCTGGATGGGTGGTTCTTCCAGATGGCACTACTTTTCCCTCAAAATCTCAGGTATTACTTGTCAATTTTATAGCTACACTTTTCTGATTCTAATTCTAATGTTAATTGAATTTTGTGACTTTCGTTTCGCACCTGGCATCATGTGCAGTTTCTCCATGAAAACAGGTATTATGACCTGATAATTTTTTCCCTGTTCTGTATTCATCGAAAAACCCTTATAAACATTTGTTTTGGAGAGAGTTCTATTGTCGAGGAAATATTTAGTTTTACGGTGTAGTGTTGACATTAACTATTGGCACTTGTTAGTTATATAATTGAATTCTCGGCATAGTCAAGTCAAACCTATTTGATATTTTTAAATTTTAATGGTTTGTTACCATTGTGTATCTGCAGATCTTATTACTGCTATTTATCTCTGAATTTCAGTTCTGACAAATCTCAGAAAAACACCATATTTGAACCTTTTCTTCTCAAACATACAGGGTCAGATACCAGCTGACGGCAATCCTGCAGTTGTTACTTCATCATCATCTCATGTGCCTTCTCAACACCCTCCGTCTGTTTCCCTCAAGGGCGTTGCTTCTGGCAATAGGAGCCCTTTAGAGTACAATGCATGTCCAATGAAAGGTGTTCACATTCCAACTCCATCTCCATCCCCTTATAATCTATCCTCAAGTTCCCGGTCTCAAACATCTATGTTAGGGGACGGAGAAGTGCAAAGAGAGAATCCTCCTGTGATTGTTGGTTCAATAAATACCATTAATGAGAAGCAGGTATTGAATGAAGCCGTTTGGTCTCTAATTGATTTGTTTTAGAAATAAGTTTCTTCCGGTTGCTGTGGTAATATGCTGATGGAGTGATTTGATGGCTACATTACTGTTACTATTATAGTTATTATTATATTATTATTTCCTTACATATCAATATCAAATTTTTACTCATGCATATTAGATGCAGAGCATGTTAAATTGGCATTTAATGAAAAAGTTACGTATTGAAAATATAACATCTTTATTGTTTTGTGAATTTTATCTGGCTTGTCATTGCGACCCTCTTGACCTCATATTTTTTTCGACTTTTCCTTTGGATGTATTAGACCCCTTCTACTATGGCATGTGCTGCTAGGAAAAGGTTGGGAAGTATAAACATAAACACAGGGTGTGGTCTGTCAGGGGTATCTAATTGAAATTAATGAGGATTTTTTGTTTGTTAATAAAGCTTAACGAATCGTGAGCTGGAGAAGATTAGTGGGGGTGAACTCATTTTGGGGTAAGGAGAGTATGGGAGGGAAGGATAGATAGTATATGGCAGGCATGAACTTAGAAGAAAAAGTGGAATGACTTTAGGCTAGATGTTCTGTGCTTCTGCAGAACTCTAGATTTAGCTTTTATTTTCCCTATTTTCTTTTATTGTAGTAAGCGCTAATCTCCACTTTGAAAATCAGTCCCTATAGTTAAGAAAGATGAATGATTATCCAAAAGGGCATATTCTTCCTTTATTTTGCATATAATCTCAATATGGTGCCTTTAGCAGGTAAGTCTCTTCGCATTGATTTACATATTTTTATCTTTTGCAGATTTTTGACATTCCATCTAGATTACCAGAACGTGATTTTGCTGGGTCCCCATATGTTCCTGTTTATGTGATGCTACCGGTAAGCTGTGATTTTACTCTTAATTTCCATTTATTTTAAGTTTTGTTTCTTGGTTTCTTAAAATGCTTGTAGTCTGTAGTTATGCTTAATATGTTGTTCTCAATATACTGTTTGGAATGTTTTATATGACTCTTAAGTGAAATAAATAAATTCTCATCGGAAATCATCTGTATACGTCAATTAACATTATATACCATATTTTATCTATATTATTGACAGTTGGGAGTGATCAATATTAAATGTGAGCTTGTTGATCCGGATGCTCTACTGAAGCAACTGAGGGTGTTGAAATCGGCAAATGTTGATGGTGTTATGGTAGACTGCTGGTGGGGAATAGTGGAAGCACATGCTCCACAAGAGTATAATTGGAATGGTTACAAGAGACTTTTTCAAATGGTGCGTGAGCTTAAGCTTAAGTTGCAGGTGAGTTTTATAGACTACTTTAATCATTGTGGTTCACCCTCTTGCTGATTCAGTCGGGCTTTGATAGTGAGTTGTCTCATTTACATTTCATTAGGTTGTCATGTCTTTTCATGAATGTGGAGGCAATGTTGGTGATGATGTTTGTATTCCCTTGCCCCACTGGGTTGCTGAAATCGGTAGGAGCAATCCAGATATTTTTTTCACTGATAGAGAGGGAAGACGCAACCCTGAATGTCTTTCTTGGGGAGTAGATAAGGAACGCGTTTTGAGAGGTCGGAATGCTGTGGAGGTAATAACGAGTTGTTTGTTTTAGTCATTGTTGCTTCTGTTATTAACAACTATTGCTGTTGCTGTTGTTATTATTACTACTTTTATTGAATGGGATTAGTATGAAATCGAGTTTTGCTTATGCTTAATGAAAAGCCATCAGTGTAGAAATCCATAAACCAAACTTGAAGTAATCAAATCATGATGGAGCAGTGTTGTCAAATATCGGCCATTGCGGTGCCATGGCATATTATGGTGGCTGTTTTTTTGACAACCGCCATGGTGTTTTATGGCAGATATATCGGTGCCGTTGCATTTTATGGCTGATATGTGGACGCCATATGGCGTATTTTTGGCTTTCCACCTTGGTATGCAATCCACCATCGATAACATTGTGATGGGGAAGGCTTTAATCCTTCCTATATACATATTATGGTGTTAGCCTTAAATCACTCTTTCTCTGAATGAATCCATTTGAATTACTTATGAGATGTTTTTCAAGGAAGTGAGAGGATGCATGGTTTCTGTTTTATGTTATACCAATAAAAGTAAGGCGTGCAATTTGTGTGTTGTACTCTTTTTTAGGTTTATTTTGATTTCATGAGAAGTTTCCGGATAGAGTTTGACGAGTATTTTGAGGATGGTTTTATATCGCTGATTGAAGTTGGACTAGGTCCATGTGGAGAGCTAAGATACCCATCTTGTCCAGTAAAGCATGGTTGGAGATATCCTGGTATTGGTGAATTCCAGGTAATTGTTTTCTTAAATATACTTTTTTTTATAAAAAAATCAAGGTTTTTTTTCGTTCTTTAAAGCATTTGTTATCTAAATCTGACAATTTTCAGATTCAATTTTTCATTGTGAACTCCTCCTTTGCTCAAATATCTTTGTTTTTATAGAAAATCTTTATTTAACATCTATAAATATGTAGGGACAACTGTTAGTTTGTTGGTGTTAGATAGTATATAAGTTAAATGTTCATTATTTGCTGCCATGTATTGTTACAGACTGTGGATCCATCTCTCTTACTTGTATTCTCCACTTATTGTTGCGGATGTCCTTTTGCCTATGCATTCACCTCAGAATCTCCAACACCTTTTTAATCAATTTGCTCATCATCTTTCTCACTTCTGTGCAGTGCTATGATCAGTATATGTTGAAAAGTCTTAGAAAAGCAGCAGAAGCAAGAGGCCACACTATTTGGGCTAGAGGGCCAGATAACGCGGGTACCTATAATTCTCAGCCTCACGAAACAGGTTTCTTTTGCGATGGGGGTGATTATGATGGCTTCTATGGCAGGTTTTTTCTCAACTGGTATTCTCAGGCTTTAGTTGATCATGGAAACCGGGTACTCTCTTTGGCAAAATTAGCTTTTGAGGGGTCCTGCATTGCTGCAAAGGTAAAGATAGTAAAACAATTGCAACGTGAAGATAGTTTTTCAATCTGTTGGAATAAAAGCTTCTTGAATTTTTTTCAAAATCATAAGCTTAACGAGTTTTTGCTGATTCCACATATTTTATTAGATATTTAGATGTTGTTTCTTTATGAATGATAGCAATAGAGATAGATAGATAGATAGAGAGTTGGGGTAACCCTTATTGTAGAAAAGATGGTTGATTCTCTCTCTATTTAGGTGGTTTGGGCATGTGTAGAGAGGAGGCCTATAGATTCTATAAGGAGATTAGATCAGATGGAGAATGGCACAATTGCTAGATGTAAAGGAAAACTAAGAAAAGCTACAGGGGAACCATATAGCCGACCCTACCTAGTGGAATAAGGCTTGGTTGCTTTATGTTCTTGTAACCTATAACATTTTCTGTTATAACATGAAAAAATAGAACAAAACTGTAAAATCAATGCTCTACATTAATGCTTGATCTATTTGACTAGGACTCTAGGAGTTATCCATTTGTAGATACTTCATTTAATTTTTGTGGGTGTATCGTGTATTGTGTGGCCTTTGCAGTCTGATATATTTTATTTTCAATACAGCTATCAGGTGTTTATTGGTGGTACAAGACTGCTAGTCATGCTGCTGAATTAACAGCTGGGTATTATAATCCATGCAATCGTGATGGCTATGCTGCAATTGTTGCAATGTTAAAGAGAAATGGAGTTAGCTTAAACATTGCTTGTGTTGACCTGCATACATTGAATCAACATGAGAGCTTTCCAGAGCCATATACTGATCCTGAGCGATTAGTTTGGCAAGTTAGTATCTAATCCTTGATTAAGTTTATTTTGTATCTATTTGGTTTCTTATATAAGCAATTACATTTGGAAGAATTTATTAGATAATTGGCCGTTCTATCGCAAGACAAATTTGGGATGTGCCAAATACAGTTTTATCTAAAATACACATTTTGGTTATATATTGCAGCTGTTGAATGCCGGGTGGGATGTTGGACTACCCGTCGTCAGTGAGAATGCACTTCCTTGCCTAAACAGAGTTGGCTATAACAATGTTTTGGATAATACCAAGCACGTGAATGATCCAGATGGAAGGCACTTTTCTTCCTTTACATACCAGAGGCTCAGTCCACTTCTTCTTGATCGACAAAACTTCATAGAGTTTGAACGATTTGTCAAGAGAATGCATGGTAAGTTGATGCAAGAAAATTTTAATTGTATCTATAGCCTCATATTGATTTGTAAGTAAAACAGTATCGAATGAGTTTTAATATCAGTTGACATTAGCAAGTTTTAGGGTTGATGGTTATGTCTTTTCCCACTGCAGGAGAAGCTGTTCTTGATCTTCAGGTATAGCAAGCAGAAAAGAGAATCCTGTGGAGTTTGTATTTATAGTTCCCTCTACCAGACGGTTGGGGCATCCTGATACATAGTAGAATAGAATTGGCACTTGCTGCGGCACATACTAGTTGTTAATCAAATAGTTAGTTAGGATAGGTTTTTCTATGGGATCAAACTATTCCGATTAGAATCTTGATGTAAAATTTGTCCCTGGGACCAGTATTAGCCATTACAGTGATCTCTACAACTTTTGCACATTGCATCAATATCAGTATAGTAGTAATCTAGTAGAAAAAGAGTATGATATGCTAGTTTATCACTGTCATAAATTTGATTGGATGAACAGATGGCACAGTTTTTCATTGTGCATCCAATTAAAATCATGGCAAATCTCTGATATGAAAATTTAATTAAGATCTAAACTGCCATGATTACAATAAGCAATTCCTTGGAATAACTCATAACAGTTATTAAAGATCACATCTAAGCCTTAATTATAAAGTATTTAGTTAAATGGTAATTATTGTTCAAAATTACCCATCGTGTAGTGAAAATAATGAGAACGGTAAATTTTAAAAAGTATGAGCTTCCAATGGGGAGTAGGATTCTACATGCCTCCTCCAAAATTAAATCAAATCTGACACCCTCCAAACTTTTATAATTCTAAAATTGTCCTGCCACCCCCAAAATTAAACCTGACACCCTTCAAACTATTATAATTTCAAAATTGTCCTTCAAAAAATTTGTAAGAAGTGAAATTTTTTTTACATTACCGAAAATGTATGTGAAAATTTTTGGAAATTTTGAAATTGGTGAGACTACTGGAAATTTTAAAATTTTCGGTAGTAAAAAAATTTCAATTTTTTTTACATTACTACAAATTTTGAAATTGGTGGTACAATAAAAGAAATTTAATTTCGAAATTTTTGATATAGTACCACCGATTTCGAAATAGGTGGTAGTGTAAAAAAAATTGAAATTTTTTTATTACCAGAAATTTCGAAAATTTCGGTACAGTACCACTAATTTTGAAATTTCTAAAAATTTTCACACATTATCGAAAATTTCAACATTTTTGATAATAAATGAAATTTTCAAAAATTTCCGGTATATATCACGAAATTTCGAATATACACCTATAAAGTTTATAATTTTCAAAAAAATTTGAAAGATAAAAATAGAACTTCGCCATAATTAGGAGGATACCAGGTAAAAATAGGGTGATAGATAAAATTCTCTTTGCCTAGTTGAGACCCAACCTATTAGTCCCTGCCATTAACAAGAATTCTCTGACTCTTTAAAGTATGAGAATCACAATTAAAATGAGATGATTATCATTTATAAATAAATTATTTTTGAAATGTACTGATATAAAGTTATTAAAAAAATAAAGTAGGTTTATTCAGTCAGAATTATTGAGTGAATAGGTTGAGTCGAATTGGATTTGGTATCAAAAAATTAAGAGTTAGGTCTGACATTTAGTATGCCATATTGTTTATTAACATATTTAAAAAGGGAGTTTCTTAATTCACCATCCATGTTTCTTAGGCACCACGTGAATTTTTGTTTTTGCCCCCTGATTTCAGATGTGCACATCCGAACGCACCATTTTTTTAAAAAACGTTGATGTGTTTCGGATATGCACATCCGAAAAAATTCCGGATCTGTAGATCTGGAAAAAAGCAGAACTTTAATTTTTTTTAAAAAATCGGTTTTGTTGGTTGGTCGCATATGTTAATATATCGTCGCAACTTAATATACATTCGACAACATCCATATATAAAATAAAATGATATATATATATATATATATATATATATACACACACACATAATAAACCTCTGTCAAAATACAGTACATACATGTAATAAAAATAGAATACATAAAAAAAAACTACTGCGTATGGCGAAGGATCTCTCCTGGCTCCCCTGCTCCTCTGCCCCGACCCGCCGTCTTGGCTCGATGTCTGCGGTACTGAAGTGCCCCCTGTGCAAACTCAATAATCTTATCCACGACAAGTCTGGCACCAGAGCCCTCAGGGAGGTGACCGTCCGCAATGGCCGCCCGCGTTATCTGCTCTATCTCACGACAGCGAGGTAGGACATCCTGAGTATGGTCCAGCTGAGACTGCCGCTCCTCTAATATCTCCTGATGAGCAGGTCTGGGTGGCGATCCCTCAGCAGTGGGCACCATGCATGGGTGTGAGACGGTGTAGAACCACATGATGTACCCGGCAGCAACGCTCAAATCTCTCGGCGCTCTGGTCGCCCGAGCCTCTTCCGGTACCAAGTGGGACTAGAAGTCAGCATATATCTCATCTATCTGCACGCGGGTCAAGCCTAGAGGAGCAGACTCATGAGGCATCCTGGGGATCGTCTGCGTATAACCGAACTGTCGCAAGACGCGCTCCGGCAGGTATCGAGCAGTAATGGTCAAACTGCATGCCAACCATCCTGAGAACAGTGAAACCTCATCGTACGGCCGCGTCACACAGTGATCGACATAGGGGTGATAAAAAACGTTCTCAGCAGCTATCCGATCAAGATACACTCTGTAGGGGTCGGACGCCTGGTTCCCTCTGAGCAGGAGAAATGCAGCAGCACGTGGCATATCCTCAGTGTACCCGTTGACACCCCCCAACCAGTAATCTTGGGAAAGTGTTGTAATATCCACGTCTGAAATGGAAAACATAACATCAGTGTCAAACATTATAATGAATATAGAAAGAAAAGAAATGAAAAAATGACTTAGAATATTAGATTGTTACCACGTATAGCATACAGCTGCCTGCCACAACCTTGGCTACCCAGAGGCAACCATCTGAGAGCCTAGCATAGGTGTATGCCAGCATAGCCGCCCCCCAGTTGTACCCATGGATCTCTGTGGGATCCAAAAGGTACCTGAGGTAAACGACATCAACATAATAGGCGCTGGTGTCCACAAACAGCTGCATGCCGAGCAAAAACAGGTAGTAGCATCTCAGGGCACGCTGCCTGTGGATCTCCACCTCAGCTGCATCCCCTGCTGCCCGTCGTGCCTCTTCAAGCTCCTCACCAAATCTGCGTGTCAGAAAGGAGAACCGGACGTGTGCGCATCTCAACTGGTCACCTCCGCAAGTGCCTCCTCTAGGATAGCCCCAAGCTCCTCAATCAGCATCTCCATCACGTCCCCCTTCGACATCCTACCGTGACGGAGAAGGGTACCCGTGATCGATAGATGTAAAAGGCACGAGATGTCGTCGAGTGTGATCGTGATCTCGCCGTACGGTAGATGAAATGAGGATGTCTCAGGGTGCCATCTCTCAACAAAGGCCATCAGCATACCGTACATGATCTGGGGATACCCAATCCTAGACAGGCCTCCAAGACCAGAGGTAGCAAGTGCAGACGTGAACCACTCATCCCCTGGCAGCACCGCAAACATGTCCATAACCTTGCCCCCATGGTTATAGAACTTCTGTGAATCCTTCTCCTGAAAAATTTCCAAATAAAACAATGTTACAAATGAACATATTTTCAACGAAAACAATTTTATAAATAAACCGAGAAAGGTTACCTCTCCTAGCCAGACATATCTGGAAGTATGCTCAGAGTACCCCACGAGTAGGGACATATCAGACGGTCCCCCGGGGTAACCGTCCAGCTCATCGAAATCGTCATCGGCGTCATCATCCTCATGTGTTGGGTGATCACCCTCAGGAACAGGAACAGGAACAGGGGATGAAATAGGAGCAGCTGATAGAGCTGGAGTCTCACGACAACGCCTGCATGCAGGCTGGGACCCCGATGAACTAGCAGTAGAAACCCGACGCCTCCGAGATGTAGAATCGACGGCTGACGGGGGAGTGGCCTGAACCTGTGATGTGGAAGTGGCCTGAACCTGTGATGTGGATGGTTTTGGTGTAGGATGTGGTGTAGGATGTCCCTCAGCTGTAGGGGCTACCCCAACTCCCTCTGCGCCGGAAGCCTCAGTTGTAGACTGCATCCGCTCACGTCGGACATATGCGTGCTGAGCTGTCCGTCCATGTATGATATGATCGTCTCTGCTAGCCATGTAATCCGCAAAGCATAATAAATAAATTAGAATTTTTTAAAAATAATTTAAAAAAACAAACAAAAAAAAACCAAGTGTCTTCCGGATTTGCACATCCGGAAGTACACAGAATATTTAACGTTGGGTGTTTCCGGATGTGCACATCCGGAAGCACTCAGAATATTTAACGTTGGGTGTTTCCGAATGTGCACATCCGGAAGCACTCAGAATATTTAACGTTAAAATCTTTCCGGATTTGCACATCCGGTACGTATTTTCAAGCTCAAAAATAGCAGCCATGGCTATTGTACCATGGAAAAGGACATTTTAATGCCCTGATCGTCTGTTTGAAGCAGCAAGCAATACCTACATTGTCTCTAACCTATGTTATTCATACTACCTAACAATTTCTACACCTAAATGTCTACTCTAAATCGATTATTCGAAAATAACTCCGAAACTCTAAAATTAAAAAACTTATCGATTAAATTGAGATACGGAGGATTTGGAGTGTCTTGATCGTTGTAGAAGTTGCTCTGCGCCGAACTCGAGTGAAAAAGTCGAGATTTTTGGAATTGAGAATTTGAGAGTTTGAGAGAGTTTGGTGTTTGGAAAATGAAAATGTGAAGAATGAGGGGGAGGAAGAAGGTCTGGCGCGAATTAATAAGAAATTGTTTCGGATCTGCAGATTCGGAATTTTTCCGGATATGCATATCCAGAACACGTCAACGTTTTTTAAAAAATTGATGCGTCCGGATGTGCACATCCGGAATCAGAGGGCAAAAAAGAAATTTCACGTGGTGCCTAAGAAACTTGGGTGGTGTATTAAGAAATGCCCATTTAAAAATTTGTTTAATTTGAAAGTAGTATTTGAATAAGTAATTAGAGGTGTTTTCAATGCGGTTTTGATCTAAAAAATTATCCGAATTATAAGAGAAAAAAATTTGCAGTTCAATTTAGTCTGATTGACTTTTAGAAATTAAAGCAAATCAAATCAAACAAATGTGATTTGAATTGGTTTGATTTTTTACAAGATTTTTATTAACTATACATGCACATATACATAATGATATAACTTTGTATTTAGTCATTGATACATTACCAAATAAAAAAGTCAATGAGTACAAGTTACAACACAATTTTAACACCAAATAACAAAAGAGGTCAAATAACAAAATAATAATGCGTATTACAAAAATCAGATTAGACAAAAGTGAAATAAAAAAACATAAAACAATGGCATAAAACAATATCAAAAATATTATAATGAAGAAAAAAAATAGAGGACAAGAGAAATTAGAGAAGATGAAAAAAAAAAGAATAGAAGAGATGAGAAATTAGAAAAGAACATGTGCAATACAAATACAATTGGAAGAGAGAACAATAACATAAAAATGAGAAGATGAAAAAGAAATATAACATATGAGTGTCGCACCTCGAAAAATCAATCGCTTAATCGAAGACACGACCCTCGCGCGAAAGGCGCGGAAAACAGTTTGACAGAGTCGCCACCGAACTTTATTTATCCCAAAAATAGGGAAAGGAAAATATCGAGAAAACCTTTAAGGAGTGGATAAGAACATGGTCGTCGCAACCACATTCTAGGTTCGAGAGTCGGTTACGTGAGGGGAAGGTACGCGCACCCCCTCACGTCCGTTGTACTCAACGGGAACCTCTTAGTTCGAATTGTGAGGAATGTTATCTAAGCTTGTTTGTTTTCTTCTCAATGGTAAACGTGAAACGATAAGATAAAGGGACAAGATACTAAGGGGAAATGGGGCGGTTTTAGGATAGAGTGCTCGGCAAGGTCATCGCGACCTCGGGCCTACGTATGCTCATTCGGACGAGAATGAGAAATTAGAGCAATCGTAGTTCGACTACGGGGTTTGACAGAAAAAGATGGTAGTGTGCTCGCCAAGATCATCGCAATCTTGTGCCTACGTATCTTTACTCGGACGAGAATAAAGAATCATAGCAGTCGTAGTTCGTGGTACGCCCACGAAAAGAAGGGTTAGGGTTTGAATTTTAGGGGACAAAAGATTGAATGACATACGACCCAAGGGGCGTGCCTCGAGAGCATTCACTCAAGAATCCAAGGAATGCTAGACTCCATGAACTCAGTTCTTTCGTGAGTTGATTGCGAAAATGTTTGATAATGGTTAAGTGTTTTAAGACGAAAGGGTGAATGAATTAAATGGTAAAAACCCCCAATCCCGTGTTACGTATC
This sequence comes from Lathyrus tuberosus, assembly GCA_022829125.1. Lineage (NCBI taxonomy): Eukaryota > Viridiplantae > Streptophyta > Magnoliopsida > Fabales > Fabaceae > Lathyrus > Lathyrus tuberosus. The sequence continues at coordinate 71,313 of JALAZF010000266.1, read as the reverse complement.
AGAGCAACTCTCTAACTCAAACAAGCTACACAAGCTCCAAGCACTAACCTGTCACCTGAATATCTGTACTCCCGAAGAAGCACAGACACAACAACAACAGAGGGGTGAGAACTACATTCAATATAAAAAGGTGAATAATACATATAAGGAAGTAGTATCTCACACCAACAACAACAACTTATAATCACGACCTACTGTCATGTTCAATCACCAACAATCAACAACATATAATCACGACCTACTGTCATATTCGATCACCAACAATCAACAACATATAATATAATGCAACACGACACCATGCATGCGGTACCGACTCATTGGTTCATTCAATCGAACCCGGATAGATCACATACACCTCTACTTGGCAATGATCTATCCCCACCATTCTCCATATAGGAGTACGGATGAATCACATACACTCCTCCTGAGCAATGATTCATCCCACCAATCACCATGAATATGCAAGACTCAACCATGCACAACAAAACATGTATACTGGAAATACATGCACACGATCCTCCTGATCACATCATACATATCACATATGCGTATGAATTGATAAACAATCCACGATCCTCCTGATCCCAACAAACGTACACATAACACACATATATCACAATTGACAAACAATTCACGATCCTCCTGATCACAACAAACGTACACATAACCCACCTCTACAATCATAGACATACCTAGTTACGATCCTCCTGATCACACCTGAGACCTCTAATCGTTCCCACTTGCACCATAATCCTTGAACCCTCACAAGCCACCATAATTCACCAAACACTAATTAATTCCTAAGAATTATAAAATTAATTAGTTTCGTCACCAACTGCGTATTACTCAGCAACTGACTTCCAATCCCAACCTCTCAAACCAAGAGAAACCGAATCAGACGCGGAAACGGGAAAGAAATCGAAAAACGGTAAAATTCTGCAACTTCGCCGGCCATACGCGTATTGCCCCATGCCATACGCGTATTTCCAGCTCACTCGGTCACCCATACGCGTATTGACTCCCCTCATACGCGTATCTCCTCAAAATGCCCACATTCCTTACGCGTATTGCCTTATACCGTACGCGTACGAACAGAGATACCTTCACACTGAATTTCCCATTTTCCAACACTATACGCGTATTGCCTTCCAATTACGCGTAATGCTACCTCCCATACGCGTATTGCTGCGTATCACGCCATCCCATACGCGTATCGCCCTTCCTGGTACGCGTATCACCAGATTTATTACGCAAATCACCAGAAGCCTCACTACTCTACATTCTGCTACAATTTTCTCTAGTTTTCACTCCAAACCAGTCCTAAAATTAATTCTACATACATTTTAGGTCCAATATTTTCATCTTGCATCTCCACCTATTATTACTACAGGAATTATAGGTCCTAGATTCCAAATCGTTCTCCCAATTTGGGTCCAAAAACAAATCTGCAGCAGAGATATTCATACAACAGCAACAACAACAGAAAAATCATATTAACACAGATCGATTCAGCAATTCAACTACACGAATTTCATCATGGATTCATATGTAGACACCAAAACCATACAACACCACAAAATCAGACAAAATCCTACAGAGTTAAGGACTCCCCACTACCCCTATACGATTTAATCACCAAATATGAACCCGTTCTCCCCCCTTACCTCGAATTATGATGAAATCCTGCGAAAATCCTGATCAATGCAAGCTCTAGCACACCCTTGATCTTCCTTTTTCCTAAGCCTTTCTCTTTCTCTCCAAAAATTCTGATTAGCTCTCAAACCCTTACCAATTTTCCACTAATCACTCTCCAATTACTAAACTACCCTTACTAATCTCCTTGGCCCAATAACACATTATTTCCATTAAGTCTTATTTTACTACATAACCTTAATAAAAATAATAACCATAGTAATAATAATAATATGAAATATGATATTAAAATAATAATAATAACAATATTTCCATATTACTAACATTACCTCATACGTACTCAAACACACACCCTAAACAAGGCCCACAACCAAAAATAATAACACGACGATTAATAATTTAAATTGGGGTGTTACACGCACACAGACCCTTCCACCAAAAGGATGGAAATGAGGTCAAAGCCTGATATTACCGACGAGATAATAGGGCACACACGCACATAGACCCTTCCACCAAAAGGATGGAAATGAGGTCAAAGCCTGCTATTACCGACGAGATAATAGGGCACACACGCACACAGACCCTTCCACCAAAAGGATGGAAATGAGGTCAAAGCCTGCTATTACCGACGAGATAATAGGGCACACACGCACACAGACCCTTCCACCAAAAGGATGGAAATGAGGTCAAAGCCTGCTATTACCGACGAGATAATAGGGCACACACGCACACAGACCCTTCCACCAAAAGGATGAAAATGAGGTCAAAGCCTGCTATTACCGACGAGATAATAGGGCACACACACACACACACACAGGCTGTCACTCACCAAAAGGATGACACACAGACCAAGGGTTTATGGATCGGCGACACCAAAAGGATGACAGATCAAAACAAGCTACTACCACCAAAAGGATGATAGGAACTTCTTATTTGCGAGGACCAACACCAAAAGGATGCAGGTAAGGTTGATATGACATGAACGACTACCACCAAAAGGATGATAGGAAATTTTTTTATTTGAGGGTTACCAACACCAAAAGGATGTAGGTTGAATTGAGTTGATTGGGTTTGGCTATCACCAAAAGGATGATAGTAAGGCAATTGACAAAAGGTCAAGTTTGCTGGGGATGTGATGAGATTTATTTGGAGACATCAACAAAAGGTTGAAGTAAAGAAATCAATGAGGAGAGCCCACGAAAAGGAAAGGGAAACAGTGAAAAATAGAGAAGGTAACCCAACAAGATCTACGCAATCTTTTGCCTACGTATCTTTACTCGGACGAGAATAAAGAATCAGGGCAGTCGTAGTTCGACTTGAAGAAAAGATTTAATGAGGAACGCCCACTGACTCGGAGGAATGTTTATTGGTTGGGATGAGGATGACGACCTCAACAACAAAAGGTTGAGGAACACAACTCAATGAGGAACGCCCACTGACTTGCTTAGAGATCACAGATTTATCAACAAAAGGTTGATGATTTCATGAGGAACGCCCATGAACTTGAAGAAGATGCCCCTGACTGGGCAGAAGGTTGCTTTGAAATCTCGTCTTGAGCTTGGTCAACAAAAGGTTGAACAACTTCGTGAGGAACGCTCACGGACTTGAAGAAGATGCCCCTGGCTAGGCTGGAGATCGTCTTGAGCTCTTGAGATCGATCCTGGATCTTGACTATGCATATGTGAATGCTTGATTTTGTAATGATGTGCAGTGCAAATGCTGACTCGCGGAGATGCAAGTGCGGGGGAAGTATGATTTGGTTTTTTGGGTATGCATATGATACTAATGATGTATATGATGTCGAATGCGATGCATATGATGCGTATGATTGCAAATGGGTGATTGGATAAGTTTCGAAGGCGCCAGCGTGGTGGACTTTTGGTAGTTGCCAATGAGGATTGGACTTTTGGGCGGTGGGAGGGATCTGATTTCCTCGACACTCAGTTCGTTGAAGACGCCATGATTGAAGTAGACAAAGATGCTCTTGAAGCATCGAGTTGGCTCACTTGACAGTGTTTTTGCTCTGAACTCGATGATTGCTAATGTCTGGTAAGGTATGCTTGTCCAACAAGGCTTGCCCCAGTCTGAACATGGTAATGGTCTGCCCCTGATTAACTAGGTCTGAAGTGGTCTAATCTTTGGAAAGCTGAGCTTTGATGTGCTTTGAGGTGGCTTTCCCCTGATTGAGCTGCTGAAAGGTTTGCCCCATTCTGAGGGTCTTGAGGGAGTCTTGCTTCGGGTCGGCACCACTGAAAGTTCAAGTTCCTCTTTGATTGCCCCTTGTTGGAGTTGCTTTGATGTCTAGCATTGATTTACGGTTAAAATTGCACATTCACAAATGGTAATCTTAATGCAATACTCATGCAAGTTTTGAAAAAGTGTCGTTTATTCGAGTGTCGTGATAGTGAGACGAATGGACCGTTAGCCCAAACGTGTGCTGATTTTGATGGTGTAAAAGATATAGCAAGGAGAATGACACCAATGCTGAGGATTAGCAAATATGGGGAGTCAGGTTACACAACCTTGCAATAGTATGCCTTCAGAATAAACCTCGTCTCAATTAGGTCTTTTGAGGGTTATAACGTGGTCTGGTTTATGGTTTACGAAACAAAGGATAATAGGCCCAAAGTATAGTTTGTACCCACCCCTTCTTCGTGATGATCTCCAGTCCTACGTTCAGTTAACTTTGCACATGTTTGTATTCCAAAAGGGTTGATGGTTCAAGGTATGCTTGAAATGGCAGTCACCTTTGATTTTGATTTGGTGGATGTCAGTGACCCTTTGATTTTGATTTGATGGTCACTAAAACTTATTTTTGTTGAGGGTTCGAGGGCCTTTTTGTTTTTGTTTTTGATCCCTATCTTTTGCATGGACTAATTTCGCTTTTCGAGTCCATCAGGATTGCCTTGATTTTTACCTAAGTCTCCTTTGAGGTGCTTAACTTAGCAGGCTTTTGATTTTTTTTTTGTTTGATTTTTTTAGTTTTGGAGGGTTGTGACTGCCAAGTCATGGTTATTGATGAACAACCGTCTTGTCTTTTGGATTTAGCTTTGTGATTCGAGTGCGTAATTGGGTTAACTGAACACTACCCCGCCCCAGGTTGAGTGTAAAGGTTTGAACATCCGAAGGAAACTACTACTTCTTGGCTCAAAGTGGTTTACTAGGGATTAACTCCTTGTCTCTCCAGTGTTTGGGGGTTGAAACAATGCTTGTACATCATTGGCGGGATTCTATCCGAAAGCATACGGTTTGAAATTATGGGTATTTCATTGTCATCATCCTCCCTCCAATTATTGCTAAACAACAGTTGATAAAGAGAGTGAAGTGGATAGAGATGTGTCAGTGTTTTGCAGTAAATGGAAAAAATGAGTGAATACGACATAACTGATTCAAAACATGCATAGTCAATACATTAAGAAAACCAAATACGAAAGGTAATGTTCAAAGCATACAGTACTTAAACAAATAAAGACAAAAATACAAGAATGCAAATGACGGGATGGCAACAATGACTGCCTTCTTCGGGGAAACTTGAACTTGACTTGACTTGATTTGACTTGATGCTAGCACTAGTTTGGAGGTGGCATAGGGTTTTTGATGACGTTTGGAGCCCTCCCATTAAACACGAGATACTTTGAGTTGATCATGTCTTGAACCTTATGTTTGAAAGCTCTGCAGTCCTCGATCGTATGCCCTGGAGCACCCTTATGAAACTCGCAATGAGCGTTATCATCATAATCTGGGGGAATAACAGTTGGAGGAGCTAGGTCTCTGGAAGTAATGGCCCTCTTCTCCATTAATTGAGCAAAGATCTGAGCATATGTCGTAGGTAGGCGATCAAAGTCTCTATCAGACCTCCTTGTCCTTTGTTGATTAGGCTGACGTTGTTGAGCAGCTCTCTGTTGTTGATGTTGAGGAGGATACTGATACCCCTGCTGGTTGTAGGATTGTTGCTGAGGAATCTGTTGCTGAGGTGTTGGAGTTTGAACAACTTGAACAGTTGGCTGATAAGGCATTGTAGCGTATTGCGCATCAGCAACATATGGATACTGGAAGTATGGCATTTGATAAGGCATTGGAGCTGGAGCTTGTGGAGCTTGCCCCTTCTGAGCATAGACAACATTTGTTTTGCCCTCTTTCTTTTTGAATCCATTGTAGGGCTTCTTGGCTTGAGGCTGGCTGCTAGAACCTCCTTGGATTTTTCCACTTTTCAGACCTTCTTCAATTCTCTCACCGACAATTACCAAATCAGAGAATCCGACAGAAACATTACCAATCAACTTCTCATAGTATTGGCCTTGTAAAGTACCCATGAAGATGTCAATCAGTTCACGATCAACAAGAGGTGGATGCACCCTTGCAGCTAGCTCTCTCCAGCGTTCCGCGTACTCCTTAAAGGATTCGTTGTCCTTTTGAGCCATACTCTGAAGTTGAGTACGATTCGGAGCAAGGTCAGTGTTGTACTTGTATTGCTTGACAAATGCATCAGCTAGATCATCCCAAGTACGCACATTGCTACGCTCCAGCTACATATACCATTCAAGAGATGCTCCAGACAAACTGTCTTGGAAGCAATGGATCATCAACTTTTCATCTTTGGCATGGGCAGCCATCTTGCGGCAGTACATCCTTAGATGCATGTGGGGACAACTGAGGCCTTTGTATTTTGGGAATTCCTGTACTTTGAACTTGGGAGGAATGACAACATCTGGCACCAAGCACATTTCTAGAGCGTTCAGAGATTTTGGGTTGCGCCCCTCCATGACTCGGAGTTTCTCAGCTAGATCACGGCACATCTTGATGGCTTCAGAATCCTGAGCAGAGGTAGGATTGACAATTGGGATGACAGCATGGTAATTCTGTACCTCATCATACTGATCTACCAGGTCTTCTTCAGCATGAGGAATAGGAATCTGAGTGACAACAGGTTGGGCTTGCGGAATAGCTCCAACAGTAACTCCAGGGGTTGGAAGTGGTTGAGTGGTGGCTCCTTCAGCGGCAGGAGTGAAGTTCATTGGTATCCCATAAGTGATGGGGTTGGGAACAGGAGCTGAGAGCCTTGAGGGCGACCCTTGAACCTGTGCATTGTTGTTGGCAGCAGCGGCTTCACGCAGTTCTTCTTCTCTCCTGGCCATCATGATGGCTTCAAGAATCTGTTCAATCTTTCCCTTCATAGAGTCCATTTCTTCTCTGAAGGCAGCTTGCTCTTGCTGAATCTGCTTCATCCTTCTTCTTGTGTTGGCTCGAGTTGCGTACTGGTGTCGAGGAATCAGCTTGATTTACTGGAGAAGGAAGGAAGTTGAGGTGAGATTATGAGGTTGAAAATGCAATGCAAAATGCATAACAGAAGCAATGCAATGCAATGACATAAGATGCAATGCAAGATGCAAGATCCAGGACCGCGGATCACAGGTTCAAACAATTCTGAGGTTGGCTGTTCACGGGTAGATGATCAAAGAAACCTTATAGGTAGGCTCTAAGAGGAAGGTTCTAGATTCTTTACCCATAAACCCACTCACAGGATGGTTTCTATGTTGACGGATAAGGTTCCCAGGATTACGGACACAAATCGTATCAATGTCACGCAGCAGCCTAGCTGCATTACGACGATAATTACGACAAGGTCTCCCCTGAGCGGGGTCTTCATGCTAGGCGCACAAGGAGCGAGTTCTTGGAGACTAACACTACACGACCACCAATATAGAACTTGGTTCTAAGAGTGGTTCATAGAGTCACGGACCCTTCATGAATCAAGTCATGCGACAGGCTAGCTGTGTTACAACAGGATCTACGAAAAGGTCTACTCTAGGGGAGCTTTCATGCTAGGCATACAAGGAGCGAGTCCTTGGGGACTAACACTACTCGAAATCCAATTCTAAACTATGTGTTCTCTCTGCTTTTACCAAAGCTCGGGTATGGAGCTTTACTCATGATATCATCCCAAGATCCAACAGATAAGAACAATAGGGGAAAGCAAAAAGAGAACAAATACGTAAACGAGAAAAAAACATGCAAACAAAGAACAATAGGCTTGACTCTCTCTTGCATGGAGCAAACATCCCCAGCAGAGTCGCCAGCTGTCGCACCTCAAAAAATCAATCGCTTAATCGAAGACACGACCCTCGCGCGAAAGGCGCGGAAAACGGTTTGACAGAGTCGCCACCGAACTTTATTTAACCCAAAAATAGGGAAAGGAAAATATCGAGAAAACCTTTAAGGAGTGGATAAGAACATGGTCGTCGCAACCACATTCTGGGTTCGGGAGTCGGTTACGTGAGGGGAAGGTACACGCACCCCTTTACGTCCGTTGTACTCAACGGGAACCTCTTAGTTCGAATTGTGAGGAATGTTATCTAAGCTTGTTTGTTTTCTTCTCAATGGTAAACGCGAAACGATAAGATAAAGGGACAAGATACTAAGGGGAAATGGGGCGGTTTTAGGATAGAGTGCTCGGCAAGGTCATCGCGACCTCGGGCCTATGTATGCTCATTCGGACGAGAATGAGAAATCAGAGTAATCGTAGTTCGACTACGGGGTTTGACAGAAAAAGATGGTAGTGTGCTCGCCAAGATCATCGCAATCTTGTGCCTACGTATCTTTATTCGGACGAGAATAAAGAATCAGAGCAGTCGTAGTTCGTGGTATGCCCACGAAAAGAAGGGTTAGGGTTTGAATTTTAGGGGACGAAAGATTGAATGACATACGACCCAAGGGGCGTGCCTCGAAAGCATTCACTCAAGAATCCAAGGAATGCTAGACTCCATGAACTCAGTTCTTTCGTGAGTTGATTGCGAAAATGTTTGATAATGGTTAAGTGTTTTAAGACGAAAGGGTGAATGAATAACAACCTAAGGGGCGTGCCTCAAGAGCCATTCATTCGAGGATCCAAGGAATGCTAGATTCCAAGAATCTCCTCCTTTCGTTAGTTGATTAAGAAAACGGTTTGAAAAAGATCGAATTGGATTGGTTGAGAAAAAGAGGTGAGGATCGATACTAGTCCATAGGGGTGCTCCTAGTAACGAAACCACGAGATGTGCAAGTGGGCATTTGACGACGAGGCAAAAGGCACTTGACTTACGATAATGTTTTGAAGAGTGGTTCGACGACGAGTCGAGAATTGGTTTGGAAATGGTTTGGTTTGTTAAATGTTTTGGGGAGAATGACGATTATTCGATGAACGAGACGTCGGCCTCGCAACCAATTAATCGGGGCATTATTGGGATGCTAGATCCCAACGAGGCCTTTTTCATTCAATTAATTTACGAAATATTGTTTGATGAACAACGAAAGTACCACGTGGAATGCTAGACTCCAATGGTATTTCTCCGTCCAAATGGTTAAGGCGAGTGTTTTAGGAGCGAAAGGTCGAGTGATCACTACCTAAGGCGTGCGCCTCAATAGCGGTCCCTCAAGAACCCAAGAAGTGCCTGACCTCAAGAATTCAATTCTTTCGTGATTTAATTAAGAAAAATGGTTTGAATATGTGTTGAGTATTTTGATCGAAAATTAAGCGTTTGAACAAATAAAAATGGTTAGATAAACATGAATATGAATATGATACGGATATGAATAAGAATGAACGATAATATAATCGAAATAAAATGGACAAGAGATAGTATTGACATAAAATAAAATTGGTCTCGTCTTAATCACGATTTAATCGGTAAATTGATAATCGACGACTTTTGACTTTCATTGACCAAAATGAAAATAAAAGAAATATAAAGTGACAAATAAGAAATTAAATCGAAAATATGAATACAAAGAATAAAGGTCTCACCTTTATCGAGATTTAATCGAGAGATCGATAAATCAACCGATATTTAGTTTTCATGGACCCAAAATGGATAAAAATAGTAAAAAATAATGAAAATGAAATTAAATCGAAAAGATGTAGGAAAAAGGGTAAAGGTCTCACCTTTATCGAGATTAAGTCGAGAAATCGACAAATCGTCGATGTTTGGTTTTCATAGACCCAAAATATAATGATGAAATAAATCGAAATAAAATAAATAAATAAAAAAGTAATAGGCCTCAAATAAATCAAAACTTAATCGATTTGATTAAATCATGAAGTGTATTATATCATTGGCCCTAAAAATCGAAATAAAGATCGTAAGCGAAAAATAAAAATCAAAACAAAATTCGAAAGAAAAAGTTATGAATTCAAGAAATAACATGATAAATTGAAACTAAAAATTCAAAGTGCTCCTAAAATAAAAACTAGAGAAACAAAATTAAGAAATAAATGGAAAATAAAATAAAAATAGTATGAAATAATAAAAAGGGGGGTGATGAAGCATTTTTTTTTGTCTTTTTTGAATTTTTATCTTATCTTTTAAACATCATTCATAATAAAACCAAACAAAAATTATAGGATATTACAATACTTTTTCCAGAAAAATATTAACATGCTAATGAACTTGATAATAGCATAGATAAATGATCATGGTACTTTGAAAATGGAGAAATAAAAGAGGTGAATGTTACCTAGTGGAGACGGTCCACTGCCTCTTCAATGACACGAGTTATGGAAAAATGAAGACGAGCCTTCTCTCCAGAAAATTTGCAAGAATAATTGAGGGAGAAAATTAAGAGAGTATTCAGCCTTTGTGTGGGGTGAATCTGGTGTGTCAAATGAGAGAAAGAGAGATCTTATTTATAGTGTGAATAAAGTGGGAGTGTTGATGTGGCAATCCATGTGACTTTATGAGAATGATTCTTGGCCATTGATGAGTGAAGTGTGAGAATGATTTTTGGTCATTGATAAATCCAAGTTGACAATCCATGTGAAGTGTTAGAATGATTGAGTGGTCCCCACTTACCATGAAGATAAACAAAATAAAAGTAATAATAATAATAATAATAATAATAATAATAAAGCTTAGTAATAATAAAACTAATAATAATAAAATTAATAATAATAATAAAAAAGAAATAATAATAATAAAACTAATAATGATAATAAAACTAATAATAATAAAATTAATAATAATAATAAAAAAGAAATAATAATAATAAAACTAATAATGATAATAAAACTAATAATAATAAAATTAATAATAATAATAAAAAAGAACTAAAAATAATAAAAAAGATAATTGAAATTAGTTAGTTAAAAAAAGAAATAAAACAAATTAAATTCTAACAAAAAATGCATGATTATTGATATGTTTACTAAAATGCGAAAACAGATATCAATGAAAAGGATATGCAAACGATCAGAATATCAGAGACCAATGAAATGGATATTGGAATTGGTTAACAAATGGATATTATGAAAATGAATAAAAATGGATTTTAAAATTGGAAATGGATAAAGGATAAAAAAGGTTAAAATATAGATATGACTTAAACTGAAAATGGATAAAAATAAAAGAGGGATGAAGTTGAAGACAACATTTTTTTTTTTGGATTTTTCTGAATGATTGTTAGTGGGTAGATGTACAGATGAAAGTTATACACAGGTAGGACAAATTTGGGGTATGACAATGAGAGATTAGAGAAGAATAAGATATAATTTGAGAAGAAAATGAGAAGAATGTGTGATACTATTAGAAGAGATTAATTAAGATTGAAACGAAAATCCTAAGTATGAGGAAAAGAAAATAATTCATAATCATATAGTTAAGACAAAATAGAGTTGGATTTGTATTAGATGTTTATTAAGTGAAGTTTGGGTTGTAACATAATGCAATTTTGTTGGGTGGTTCGAACTTTGATTTTCTATTGTATTGGTTCGGTTTTGAACAGCCATAATCTAACTTATGTTTAAAGAGACTGACGAACTATAATGAGACTAAATATCTGTAGATTCACTTATTTGAACTTACTAGTAAAATATTTGTGCCTACGTACGAGTACCGGTATGGTACGCGCATTTGTTTATAAAATATAATAGAAAAAAAAATAAAAAAAGACAAAATTGCTTAATAATTTTTTTTTATTATTTTTAAAAGAGATAATACATCGGTGTCAATAATTTTTTCCGTATATGAAAATATTTGAAACAATAGTATATTTTTCTCCCATATATAAATATTATTTTTTGTTTTGATATTATTTATAAAAATATTTGAATCAATAATAAATTTATTCTCGTTATTATTCAATATTTTGATCAATAACTTCATTTTACTGTAACGGCAACACTGTAACGGTCGAAGAAAATTTTAAATCATCAAATTTGAATTTTGAAAATGAAAATGAGGTGATTGAAGAGCATTTAATCCATGGCAAGGTATTAATTGATAGATATCCAAACTCTAAAAGGCTGGTTTTCTTTAAAATTGCTAAGCTGGCTGAGAGTCATTCCAAAGACTCTAAAAAATGGGTCTCTTTTGATCCAACGATCATTATTCCTGGAGTAAGCAAAGCTGATGTTGATCAGAAAATTGAAGGCGGTTTTGGTAAAAATAAAACGGTCAACTCAAATGCAGGTCTAGACACACGTGTTGATTTGGAGCTAGCAGATTTAATGGCAAAGTAGGTAGTGGTTAGCATGCGGGACCCAGCGAGTCTCTTCAACACAGACAAGGACCGGACAAAACTTGCCATAAAGCAGGTAACTCTTAATGATGATGGCAAGGTACATTTATTAACTGGAGAGAGAAAACTCATTGTGGCTAGTGGTGATCATAAAGTAACAGAAAATAAGGCAAGGTAGCACGCGTAGTACAGTAATGACAATAGAATAATGGATAATTATTACATTAATTTTATTGTCTCTCCGGAAAAGTTAATTTTAAAAGACGTGGGGACAAAGTTTGACCAGCAAGGAGACATTAACGACTGTAAGTTTTTGGAACTTAATAATAGTGGCAATTTACTACTAGGAGACAAGGAAGTAAAGAGCAATGATATGGCTAAGGTGGAGATAGAACACGAAATTATTGGGCTGGTTAATGCTGATTTCAAATTTAAAAGTAAAGAGGCTAGCATTATCGATTCAAGAGGACTGCTCATGGAGATTAAAAAAATATTTCTGGAATAAATAACAATAAAATTTCTGTTAATAAAGTCTCTATGAAAGCTCAAGCTAGGCGTAAATCTTTGTCAAAAACTGATAAGCTGGTGGAAAAGGAACTTCATAATATGAAGGAATCGTCAATGAAAAAAAGGATTCGCGTGGACGATGAGATTGCTGTAGAGAAGGAATCAGAGCTGAAGACAAAAACTATGAAGGATGCTAAGGTAATGAATGCTGCTGATAGTTTAGAAGTTGCTGGTACTGACATGACCATGCAAACTACTTCTGTTTCTAATGTCAATTCTGTAATGGCGGGCGCTGTTAATCAGACCTGCCAAGAAAAATGAATGTTATAAGTTGGAACTGTCGGGGATTGGGTAACCCGAGTGCAGTTCCTATTTTAAAATACCTATCCGAAGATATGAATCGGGTGTTATTTTCCTCTTTGAAACAATAAGTAATGCAAATGAAATTGAGGAGTTGCGCTATGTGTTGGGTTTTAATTAGTGTTTTGCGATGGATCGTGAAGGTCGAGGAAGAGGAGTGGCAGTTCATTGGCAAAAACTTTCGCGTTGTGATATTTAAAGTTATTCCCATAATCATATTGCCATTATTGTGCAAGATACTCTTCATGGTGACTGGAGACTCACTGGTTTCTATGGTCACCCCGAAGCTTTTCGTAGGAGGATTTCGTGGAACTTAATCCGGAATCTTTCTGAAATATCTAGTTTACCGTGGTGTATTATGGGTGACTTCAGTGACATTCTTTCATCTGAAGAAAAGAAAGGGAGAGTGGAAAGACCAAATTGGATTATCAGAGGTTTCAGGCAAGCAGTTCAAGATGCAGGTCTAGTAGACGTTCCTATGGAGAGGCATTATTTTACCTGGTTTAAAAGTCTTGGAACAAGTAGAGCTGTTGAAGAAAAACTTGACATAGCCATGGCTAATGGAAATTGGTGTTCTTTCTTTTCGAATGCTAAGGTGAAATGTTTAACGACAACCTCTTCAGACCACTATCCTATTTTACTAAGTTGTGAAGAGAACTTGTTGCAGTATAGACCCCGAAAGGGTTTCAAATTTGAGAACGTCTGGTTAACGGAACCAGGATTCAAGGAGTTTGTGAGGGATCAGTGGCAAAACTTAGAGAAAGATAATGTTGTGGCTAAGTTAGAGAATTGTGGTGAGAATATGTTGAAGTGGAGTAAAGAGCATTGTCACAAGATTTGAAAAGAAATTGAGAGTCTTAATATGAAGCTTGAAAGAATGAGAGTTCAAGTTGGAGCTGAGAATTTAAATTATTTCTTAGCCATTAAAAATAGATTGAATACTCTTTTGGAAAAAGAAGATGTGTTTTGGAGGCAAAGAGCTAAAGCTCATTGGTTTAAGGAAGGCGATCTTAATACCCGTTTCTTTCATATCACAACTACTTCTAGGAAGAAAGTAAATACTATTCTTTATCTTTCTAATGATAATGTGAAAGTTAGTTCTTCAGTAGAAGGGATGTGCAAAATCGCCAAGGAGTATTTTACAGATTTATTTCAAAAAAAGCCTAGCTCTCGAGAAAGGGTTCTTCAAGCTATTGGTAATTGCATCTCAGATGATGATAATAACATGCTAACAACTTCGTTTGATTTTGAGGAATTTAAAGAAGCGGTCTTTTCTATACAAACCGATACAAGTCCTGGTCCAGATGGGTTCAATTTAGGTTTCTACCACCATTTTTGGGATTCTTGTGGGATGGAGATATATAATGCTAGTTGTTCCTGGTTGGAGAGTGGTGCATTCCTCTCAAGTCTCAATATGACCAATATCACCTTAATTCCTAAAGGTGAAGTTCAAACCTCTATGAAAGATTGGCGCCCTATTGTATTATGTAAGGTTCTGTATAAAGTGATTTCAAAGGTGTTAGCTAATCGTCTTAAAAAATTCTAGAAAAGGGCATTTCCGATAATCAATCAGCTTTTGTTCCTGGTAGATCTATTCTGGATAATGCTATGGTAGCTATTGAGGTGGTTCATTATTTGAAGTCTAAAACTAAAGGCAAATAGAGGAATATAGCATTAAAATTGGATATCAGTAAAGCTTATGATAAGATTGATTGGGATTATCTGAAGGATGTTCTCGTTACTATGGGTTTTTGCCAGAAGTGGATTATGATGTGTATGGAAACGGTAGATTACTCAGTTGTTTTGAATGGGAACACGGTTGGCCCGATTATTCCTGGGAGGGGTTTGAGGCAAGGTGACCCTTTATCTCCATATTTGTCCATTCTTTGATCTGAAGGGTTATCAACCTTAATTAAGCAAGCTAAAGCTAGAGGCGACTTATATGGAACAAAAATTTGCAGAAATGCTCCTGTTATATCACATATTTTATTTGCAGATGATTGTTTCCTCTTCTTCAGCGGCTCTAAATGAACCAAATGTGATGAAGAATATTCTTGTCACTTATGAAGAAGTGTCTGGTTAAGCTATCAATTTCCAAAAATCTAACTTTTTTTGTAGTAGGAATGTGGATCAAGAGCTGAAGAATAACTTGGCTATCACACTTGGGGGTTCAACACGTTTTGGGGACCAGTAAGTACTTAGGCGTCCCTTCTATGATTGGTCAAAGTAGAAAAGCGTCTTTCAAGTTTGTAAAGGATAGAATTTGGAAAAGGATCAACTCTTAGAGTAGATGGAGTCTTACATAAGCTGGAATGGAAGTCCTTATCAAATCAGTCCTTCAATCTATTCCGACCTATATTCTGAGTATTTTCTTGCTTCCCTCCTCGTTAAGTGAGGAAATTGAGAAAATGCATTGGTGACTTTGAAAGAACAAGTGCAATGCATCGATCGATGGTATTTGGACTCCAGGTGTTCAACACATATGACGAGGAGGAAAGATTGATTTGCTACAATCAATTGTGCCATGAAGAACAAAGTAAAGTTTGTGGATTATACCACTCTAGCAGCGGAAGGGATCAATGATGTATTTATCAAGAGAAGGGATGATGGAAATTATTTGATAAATTATGTATTGTATATCCCCAGAATCAAGTGTAATCTTCTAAGTATTGGCCAATTGCTTGAGAAGGACAAGCAATTATTTGATAAGATTCATATGGAGAACAAGATGTTACGCATTATGGATGAAAACATAGTTTTGGTCTTAAAAGCTCCTATGGCTCCCAATAGAACTTTCAAAATTGAATTGAAGGTTATGAAGCATAGGTGTCTTGCTACTGCAGCTAGTATAGAAGAATGGTTATGAAATTATATGGTTGGGCATCTCAACTTTAGAGGTATCAACGCCTTGTAAATGAACAAGATGGTTATCGGACTGCTATTGATCAACATACCAGCTAAAATTTGTGAAGAATGTGTGCACGTGAAGCAACGTACGAGAATATTTAGCAAGGATGTAGTTTTTAAATCTAGTGTCACCTTACGGTGGCTTATCCGGATGTGTGTAGATCGATGCAAGTTGATTCCAATGGTGGAAATAGATATTTTGTCACATTTATTGATGATCATAGTAGAAAATTATGGATGTACCTAATCAAGAGAAAAGATGAGGTACTTGAAGTGTTTAAGAAGCTTGAGTCCGTGGTTAAAAGGCAAAGCGATCAGAAACTCAAAGTTCTCAAAAAAGATGATGGATGCGAATATGTCTCAAATGAATTTGGGAGGTTTTGTGATCAATAGGGCATAATACATGAGGTAGTACCGCCTTATACACCATGTAACACCCTCAATCTATAACCCGAGTAATTAAAGCGATAACAAATAATCAGAGTAGAATTAAAACATTCATTGCATAGACGGAGAGTCACATCACGATGATGAAATATAATAACCTGTTGTCGCTCCCAGGATTTTCATCCAGGTACAAACGCGAGAGTGGCGCGGAAAAACAGAGTCGCCAGTCATGTAAATTTATCCCAAGGGAGGGAAAGGGAACACCGCATAAACCTGAGGAAGAGGGAAAGGAATGGTCATCGCAACCATAGCCTGGGTTCGGGAGTCGGTTACGCGAGGGGAAGGTGCTAGCACCCCACGCGTCCATCGTACTCGATGGGATCCACGCTTGTTGTCTATTCTAAGGGTGAGTTATACTATCATCTAGGGCTGTACTAAAACGGGAGGGAAAGACTAAGACCGACTCGGTAGGACGTCGACGTCCTAGGCCTACGTACCCCCTTTTTGCAATGGGGAATTCAGAGTCAACGTAGTTCGGACCAAGTTCTTTTTTGTGTTTTTTATGAGCGACGTTAAGTTCGCGCCCGGCAGTTCGGGTCGATGCCTGTTTGCGACTCAGACGGAAAGTAACGTGCCCTTTCTGAAAATAGCCTTTAAGTTGAAGGTCCCGAAGGACAAAAAGGTTTGAAGTTGGTTTGTTTCTTTTAGGACAGAATTGGCTTAAGTTAGTTCCTAAGCTGCATTGCACCAAAGTCTAGGGCACAGGGGCGAATACTTAACGCATCGTCCCAAGACAGGACGCTCGCTAAGCACTCTAGAAAGATGAGAGGAAACCCCTCATTTCTCATTCCCCATACTTAAGGCTCGTGCGCAATACACCTTATTCTTATTAAGTGTTTTAAAGAAATTTGAGATGAGAAGAGAGAAGACACAAGGGTAACTCTAAAGGGGGACTATGAATCCTAAAGTTATCATGCATGGGTGACCTACGGTTAGTGAGGTTTGACGACAACCTAAATCCTAAAGGAAGAAGAGAGGAGAGAAAGAAAGGATAAGAGTGACCATGGATACTTATCCATGCCCTTAAAGAACTTACCTTGGTCCCTGCATAAAAGGTTAGTGAGAAACAGACATAAATAATATCAAAGCAAATGAAAATCAAGCAATGGCAAACAATAATGATAATAATCCAAACATGAACTCAGAAGTTAGAGAAACAACCCCAAAGCAAATGGCACAAGTGCCTTTCAGACAAGGACCTAGGCATGATCAGAAACACACATATAAGCAGATCTCAAGTGAAAATAAATCAAACAATTGGAGAAATAACTCCCAAAATTCCCAAATTAAATATAAAGGTCCCTCAACCAGAGACAAACAACATACCAAAAATCCCTGCAAAAATTCAAAGTGTTAGTCATTCAATTAATCATATAAAATTCAGGTGAGGAATAGGGTTTAATGGGCAAAAAAAGAGGATCAAAATGCAATATGCAATAATCTTAAAAATGGAAGAAAAATGTTTTAATGCATTTTAGGATGTTATCTAATAGATGCAAAAAGAATGGATTAAAAATGTATTATGGTTGTGGAGAAATAAAATAAATAGTTTTAAGTATGCATGATATGAGTAATGCAAAAAGAAATTGAATAAATAATTAATTTAAATGATAAAAATAAAATAAAAAATAAAAAATAAAATTTGTAAAAATTTTATAAAATAATAAAGATGATGTATGAATTTTATGGGAATTTTTAGATGCAAGAATGTATTTTTAAACATTAAAAATGAAGTATGACAATTAAAATAAAATAAAAATGAAATAAAATGCAAGGGGGGGTGCATTGAGTAAAGAAAATGTGTTAGAAATAATGATGGGCCTGCAAAGTGGGGTGCGAATAGCAACCCAAAGCTTAAGTCCAGTCAGCGAAAAAAAAAAAATGGTTCACGTGGTCCTTAGTCAACCAGTTGACTACCCCATGACCTTCTGATTGATCCTGCATTCACAAATGGTCAACGAAATAAAAAGGTAATCTTGATTAACGGTTAAGATTTGATGCACATAATAGCTAAGCTACGCACACACACACGTAAGGACTCATAGCACCGTGGGCTCCCATGTGCACCGCGCGTGACATTTTTTATTCGCTGGCATGTTATTATCCGTCTGATTCATCACACGATCCAGATGTGGTCAACTTAAAATAAAAGTAAAACAAATAAATAAAACGATTGGGAGAACACAATAGGAGTGGTGGGGTTATAAACACAGGATCACTAATTTAAATTCAGAAAAAAATAAAAGAGAATAATAGGTGGCATCGCCTGGACCGTTGGATGAAACACATGAAGGGTGAGGATTGCATCTTCTTCCTCAAAACCCTTCGCCGGCCAGCCACCGCGCCAATCGCCGAAACTAGGGTTCCGGTCGACTCCTCCACCACTTGCAACCTGAAAAGTGCCCAGAAAATGCAAAGGGGTACCCTATCCGACCCAAAAAATCACGAGGAATCCAAATATGGCATCAAAAATCGCAAATTGTTAGTGTACAATGAAATACAAACGAAATATCATTAGGGCACAAAACTTTAAACACACATAACGAGCCATACACACATCCCTATTCAAAACCAATTATATCATCATGATCAGTGACAATCACACAACAAAATAGACATAAAAAAAAGGAGTTTTGGGAGCACGAAAAATCCACCAACCTGAGATGGTGCAACTCCAATCCTTGCTTTTGGCTGCAAATGGTGGTTGGGTTGTGTTCTAGAGATCACCAGGAGAAGTTTTGTGGAAGAACTTTGAAGAAACTCCTTGTAAATTGAGAGATCCAAGGAATTCAAGAATTAGGGTTCACTTTTTTTTTTCTCCAAAATATCACGTGTGTATTGTAACGCCCCAGTTTTGCCAATTTTATATTATTGAGTCTTTTTGGATTATTTTATTATTTTATTTTATTCTCGACTTTTATGCGAAAATATGTTATTTTTCGTCGTGATTATATTTTATCGCGTTTTGGGAACATTTGCGGGATATTTGAGTGTGGGGGTATTTTGGACATTTCATAGATATTTTTACTAAGTTAGTAAGAAAGAAAAGAAAATAGAAAAGAAAAGGGAAAGAAAAATAGAGAGAAAGAAAGAAGAAAGAAGGAAAAAGGGAAGAAAAGAGGAGAAGAGAGAAAATTGGAGAAAGAGTGGAAAAATCATCAAGAACAATTTCTAGGAATCGATTAATCGGGTAAGGGTGCGAAACTCGATTATTCTATGATTGTATACGATTATGTATGTGTTTTGTTGTTGTTTTTGGATTGATTTGGAGAATATTAGTAAAACCTAGATTGTGTAAAAATTGATTAGAAATGAATTTGATTGTGGTAAAAGTCTTGTTGAATGCATTGTTGATTGTTCATACATGTTTGTGGTATGCTATTACACTTCAAATTGCTGTTTTTCTGAGTTTTAGGTGAAGAAATTGGTTGATGTTGGGTAGGAAAACGCAGAAATTGTTCTGCAGAATTTTTCTGGGTATGCTCTGGCCATACGCGTAAGGGGCATGTCCATACGCGTATGAGCCAAGGCGATACGCGTATCATTGGCTTGTTTTTGGGCCAATACGCGTATGAATCTTGGCATTACGCGTAACATGGGCGAGCCATGGGCCAATACGCGTATGGGTTTTGGAACGAGGAATTTGTGAAGGAAATGGGTTCTGTCCGTACGCGTATGGACATGAGTGATACGCGTATGGACAGGGGAATGTCAAAAATGTGATTTTTCAAAATGCGTTTTCGGTTTTGTCCGTAACTTTGGTTCCGATTATCCGATTTTTGAATTCTTGGTGTCGTTAGAAAGGTATCGAGTTGTACTTTGTGAATATGAGGTTTTGAGAATCGTTAGCCGATTAAATTTGGTCGGAAAATGTGAATAGTGTCAAATGGCAATTGTGTGCATTACTTTGTGTGCACTTGAAATACATGAATATTGTTGATGCATGAGTATTTGATGTTGGCATGAGTCATTAATGTGTCAAGTATCATGATATGCATTCTTGCATTGGAAGATTCATAGATGAATCAGTTTTATCGTCTTACGCCCTGAAATAATGGTAGAAGCGATTAATCACAAATGATTGTGCGCCCTGAAATAGTGGACTATGGCAATCGGATTGTGCGCCTTGAAATAGTGGTCGAAAGCAATCCATAAACGTCGTACGCCCTGAAATATTGGTTTATAGCGACGGGGAACATCGTAGGCCCGACGGGGAGTTACTCTATGTAACGAGCGATGATTCCAAGAGTTCCTGGGGGACTAATGAATTACAAGATTTGAAGTCGGTACCGCATGGCATGTGCATAGAGTCGTTGTGTCGGTCTATGTGCATTGCATAAATCATGAGTAATTGTGTTTGGAACGTGTTTGATTGTATTGTGAATGATTGATGTGATGTGGTATACGATAAGTGAGAATTGTACCGTGTGATATTATATGCGACTGTTGAGCATTTGTGGTGAGAATGTGTTGCTTGTGTATTTTTGTGTTAATATATATAATTTTATGCAATTATATTATGGTTGTTTTTCTCACCCTTCTGCTGTTTTATAACGCTCTATGAGGCGTTGCAGATTAGGTTTGCTGGAGGTATTCTTTTGTGAAGCCTTGCATCTTCATTATTTTGGTCGGTCGGCTCTGATATGTGACTCCGGGTAGTTAGGGTGGCCGCGTGCTATTGTTTTGTATATCTGATGATATATTATATTTTGGTTGTACATATGCTACTTGATGTATGACAAACTGTTTATATGTGTATATGTTAATCAGATTTTAGATTTTCCGTTTTAATTCTAATTTCTGAAAAGTGGGTGTAAGGAACGAAGTTTCCTCTGTTTGATTGCTACCCCACAGTTGCATATCATTATGGGCAGGTGTTGCATGTTATGTGTATATTTTGGTTACGTTGATGGGATGTCTCCTTTCTATGCCGTGTTTTCAAATGTACTCTGATCAATTTTTGAATTTTTCTTTTAACTGCTTTAAATGCATGTTAATTGGGGGTATTAGATTGGGGGCGTCACATTAAGTGGTATCAGAGCTGTTTGTGTCAGTTTGTGTCAGTTGTGGTTGTTGTGTCTGGCATATTGGGCGAGTTACGTTGGACGAGTTGTTGTTTAACCGTAATTTGTTATCATTGGAAACGTTCAGATTATGGCTGGAAGACGTGATGCTGCTATGACTGCGGCCATGCAAGCTATGGCGCAGGCGATGCAGAATTTACCGAATGCTGCGGCGGACGAGGAGTCGCGTAGTATGGATAAGTTTCAGAAGAATAACCCACCGAGCTTCAATGGTACTCATGATCCTGAGGGAGCACAGGTTTGGCTGAAGAAGATTGAGAAGATCTTCCGTTTCATTAAGTGTTCCGAGGATCAGAAAGTGCAGTTTGGTACTCATGTGCTGGAAAAGGAAGCTGAAGATTGGTGGATAAATGCTTCTCAGAGGTTTGAGGAGGATGAAATAGTGGTTACGTGGGCTGTGTTCAAAGATGCTTTTCTCGAAAAGTATTTTCCGGAAGATGAGAGAGGTAAGAAGGAAATTGAATTTCTTGAACTGAAACAGGATAATTCCTCTGTTGCGGATTATGCTGCTAAGTTTGAGGAACTTGTGAAGTTCTGTCCTAATTATAATACAGCGGGTTCAGAGAGGTCGAAGTGTTTGAAGTTTGTGAATGGCTTGAGGCCAGAAATCAAGCAGGGTATCGGTTATCAGGAGATAAGACAGTTTTCAGTGTTGGTGAACAAGAGTCGGATCTTTGATGAGGATAGCAAAGCACGTGCTACTCATTACAAGAATCTGAATGATAAGAAAGGAAAGGGGCAGTTCAGAGGTAGGCCTTATGTTACCCCTGTTGACAAAGGGAAACAGAAGTTTGCTTTTGATAGGAAGCCTAGTGGTGGAGGAATGAATTCTGCTGTGAAATGTTACAATTGTGGTGGTTTAGGACATCGTATATCGGAATGTAAGAGGAAAATGAATAATGTGGATATGTGTGCTAGTTGTGGTTTGAAAGGTCATGTGGCTGCTGATTGTAGGAGGAAGAATGGAGTTACATGTTATAATTGTGGGGAAGTTGGTCATGTTAGTACAAGGTGTACGAAACCAAGACAGGCTCAACCTGGAGGAAAAGTGTTTGCACTAGCAGGAACTCAGACCTCGAATGCAGATCGTTTGATTAGAGGTACTTGCTTTATTAATAATACGCCTTTAATTGCTATTATTGATACTGGAGCGACTCATTCGTTTATTTCGTCTGAGTGCGCGAAGAGTTTGAATCTTGTGTTGTCTGTGATGGGTGTTGAGATGGTTATTGATACTCCAGCGATGGGATCAGTAACTACTTCTATGGTTTGTCTAAATTGTCCTTTAGCCATTTATGGTAAAGATTTTGTGATGGATTTGGTGTGTTTACCATTGGAAGGGTTAGATGTGGTGTTGGGAATGAACTGGTTACAATTTAATCGGGTTCACATTGATTGTTATCATAAGCTAGTAAGGTTTCCTTCTCTGGAGGAAGACGAAGACTCGAGTTTCTTATCTACCAAAGAGTTGAAGAGACTTTTGGCGGATGAGGCTCAGTTGTTCGGTGTGTTTGCATCGTTGTCGGTGGAGAGTAAAGTTTCTCTTGAGGTGTTTCCTGTTGTGTGTGATTTTCCTGAGGTATTTCCTGAAGATATTTCAGATGTACCGCCGGAGAGAGAGGTGGAATTCTCGATAGATCTAGTCTCTGGTACTAGACCTGTTTCTATGGCACCTTATCGAATGTCGGCATCTGAATTGGTGGAGTTGAAAAAGCAGTTGAATGACTTACTGGAAAAGAGGTTCGTAAGACCAAGTGTTTCTCCTTGGGGTGCTCCAGTTTTGTTGGTGAAAAAGAAAGATGGGAGTATGCGATTATGTATTGATTATCGCCAGTTGAATAAAGTGACGATTAAGAACAAATATCCGCTTCCAAGGATTGATGATCTGATGGATCAGTTGGTTGGTGCTTGTGTATTTAGTAAGATTGACTTGAGATCGGGGTACCATCAGATAAGGGTGAAAGAAGAAGATATTCGGAAGACGGCCTTTAGGACACGCTACGGGCATTACGAGTTTGCTGTGATGCCGTTCGGGGTTTCTAATGCGCCTGGTGTGTTCATGGAATACATGAATCGGATTTTCCACGAGCATTTGGATCGTTTTGTGGTGGTGTTTATTGATGATATTTTAATCTATTCTAAGTCTCGTGAGGAACATGCAGAGCATTTACGTATTGTTTTGCAGGTTTTGAGAGAAAGGAAGCTTTTTGCCAAATTGTCCAAGTGTGAATTTTGGTTGTCGGAGGTGAGTTTTCTCGGGCACGTGATTTCAGGTAATGGTATTGCTGTGGATCCATCTAAAGTAGAAGCAGTTCTACAATGGGAGGCTCCTAGATCCGTTACTGAAATTCGAAGCTTTTTGGGTTTGGCTGGTTATTATCGGAGGTTCATTGAAGGTTTTTCCAAGCTAGCATTACCTTTGACGCAGTTGACTTGTAAGGGCAAAGCGTTCATTTGGGATATTCAGTGTGAAGAGAGTTTTTGTGAGCTGAAGAGAAGATTGACGACAGCTCCGATTCTTATTTTACCTGATCCTAATGAACCGTTCGTTGTGTATTGTGATGCTTCTTTAATTGGTTTGGGTGGTGTTTTGATGCAGGAAGGTAAAGTTGTAGCTTATGCTTCAAGGCAATTAAGAGTTCATGAGAAAAACTATCCTACTCATGATCTTGAATTAGCTGCTGTGGTTTTTGTGTTAAAGATTTGGAGACACTATCTCTATGGTGCGAGGTTCGAAGTCTTTAGTGATCATAAAAGCTTGAAATATCTATTTGATCAGAAAGAGTTGAACATGAGGCAACGAAGATGGTTGGAATTCTTGAAAGACTACGACTTTGGCTTGAATTACCATCCTGGTAAAGCTAATGTGGTAGCCGATGCATTGAGCCGTAAGTCTTTGCATATGTCCGCATTGATGGCGAAAGAGTGGGAACTTTTGGAATCATTTAGAGACTTGAGTTTAGTTTGCGAAGTGACATCGGTGAGTGTGAGACTTGGTATGTTGAAAGTTACGAATGAGTTTTTGTTGTCGATTTGTGAGAAACAAAAGCTAGATTTGAGATTTGTTGATTTGATGATGAACGAGAATGAGGATTTCAAGGTTGATAAGTTTGGCGTTTTGAGATTTCGTGATCGTATTTGTATTCCTGACGATGCGGAGTTGAAAAGAATGATTTTGGAGGAAGGACACCGGAGTATTTTAAGTATTCATCCCGGAGCGAATAAAATGTACCAAGATTTGAGGAAGATTTTCTGGTGGTCTGGTTTGAAAAGAGATGTGGCTCAATTTGTTTATGCTTGTTTAACTTGTCAGAAATCGAAAGTGGAACATTTGAGGCCTAGTGGTTTGTTGCAACCATTAGACATTCCTGAGTGGAAATGGGATAGCATTTCGATGGATTTTGTAACGGGGTTACCGAATACTCAGCGAGGGCATAATGCTATTTGGGTGATTGTGGATAGGCTGACTAAATCGGCGCATTTCATTCCGATTGACATCAGTTTTTCTTTGGAGAGGTTAGCTGAGATTTATGTCGGTGTGGTTGTGAAATTGCATGGTGTCCCGTTGAGCATTGTTTCTGATAGAGATCCGAGGTTTACATCGAGATTTTGGGAGAGTCTACAGAAGGCTTTGGGTTCTAGATTGAAGTTGAGTTCGGCTTATCATCCGCAGACGGATGGTCAGACCGAAAGAACTATTCAGTCTTTGGAGGATTTGTTGAGATCGTGTGTTTTGGAACAAGGTGGTACGTGGGACAGTTATCTTGCTTTGGTTGAGTTCACGTACAATAACAGTTTCCATTCTAGTATTGGAATGGCACCTTTTGAGGCTTTATATGGGCGAAGATGTCGAACGCCGTTGTGTTGGCACGAAACAGGTGAGAGTTCTGTGGTTGGACCGGAATTGGTGCAACAGACGACGGAAAAGGTAAAGTTTATTCGTGAGAAAATGAAGGCTTCTCAGAGTAGGCAGAAGAGTTATCATGATAAGAGACGGAAGGATCTTGAGTTTCAAGAGGGTGATCACGTATTTCTGAGGGTTACGCCGGTTACGGGTGTTGGTCGTGCTTTGAAATCTAAGAAACTTACTCCTCGATTTATTGGTCCTTACCAGATATCTGCGAGAGTTGGTGCTGTAGCGTATCGGGTGGCGTTACCGCCGAATCTGTCGAATTTGCATGATGTGTTTCATGTTTCGCAGTTGCGGAAGTATGTTTCAGACCCTTCACATGTGATTCCTATGGACGAGGTTGAGGTAAGAGATAACCTTACGGTCGAGGCATTACCAGTTAGTATTGTGGATCGCGAGGTGAAGCGGTTGAGGGGTAAAGAGATTGCACTTGTGAAAGTGGCGTGGGGAGGCGCTGCTGATGGTAATCTGACGTGGGAGTTGGAGAGTAGGATGCGAGAATCGTATCCAGAGTTATTTGAATCAGGTAAGATTTTCGAGGACGAAAATTTCTAAGTGGGGGAGAATTGTAACGCCCCAGTTTTGCCAATTTTATATTATTGAGTCTTTTTGGATTATTTTATTATTTTATTTTATTCTCGACTTTTATGCGAAAATATGTTATTTTTCGTCGTGATTATATTTTATCGCGTTTTGGGAACATTTGCGGGATATTTGAGTGTGGGGGTATTTTGGACATTTCATAGATATTTTTACTAAGTTAGTAAGAAAGAAAAGAAAATAGAAAAGAAAAGGGAAAGAAAAATAGAGAGAAAGAAAGAAGAAAGAAGGAAAAAGGGAAGAAAAGAGGAGAAGAGAGAAAATTGGAGAAAGAGTGGAAAAATCATCAAGAACAATTTCTAGGAATCGATTAATCGGGTAAGGGTGCGAAACTCGATTATTCTATGATTGTATACGATTATGTATGTGTTTTGTTGTTGTTTTTGGATTGATTTGGAGAATATTAGTAAAACCTAGATTGTGTAAAAATTGATTAGAAATGAATTTGATTGTGGTAAAAGTCTTGTTGAATGCATTGTTGATTGTTCATACATGTTTGTGGTATGCTATTACACTTCAAATTGCTGTTTTTCTGAGTTTTAGGTGAAGAAATTGGTTGATGTTGGGTAGGAAAACGCAGAAATTGTTCTGCAGAATTTTTCTGGGTATGCTCTGGCCATACGCGTAAGGGGCATGTCCATACGCGTATGAGCCAAGGCGATACGCGTATCATTGGCTTGTTTTTGGGCCAATACGCGTATGAATCTTGGCATTACGCGTAACATGGGCGAGCCATGGGCCAATACGCGTATGGGTTTTGGAACGAGGAATTTGTGAAGGAAATGGGTTCTGTCCGTACGCGTATGGACATGAGTGATACGCGTATGGACAGGGGAATGTCAAAAATGTGATTTTTCAAAATGCGTTTTCGGTTTTGTCCGTAACTTTGGTTCCGATTATCCGATTTTTGAATTCTTGGTGTCGTTAGAAAGGTATCGAGTTGTACTTTGTGAATATGAGGTTTTGAGAATCGTTAGCCGATTAAATTTGGTCGGAAAATGTGAATAGTGTCAAATGGCAATTGTGTGCATTACTTTGTGTGCACTTGAAATACATGAATATTGTTGATGCATGAGTATTTGATGTTGGCATGAGTCATTAATGTGTCAAGTATCATGATATGCATTCTTGCATTGGAAGATTCATAGATGAATCAGTTTTATCGTCTTACGCCCTGAAATAATGGTAGAAGCGATTAATCACAAATGATTGTGCGCCCTGAAATAGTGGACTATGGCAATCGGATTGTGCGCCTTGAAATAGTGGTCGAAAGCAATCCATAAACGTCGTACGCCCTGAAATATTGGTTTATAGCGACGGGGAACATCGTAGGCCCGACGGGGAGTTACTCTATGTAACGAGCGATGATTCCAAGAGTTCCTGGGGGACTAATGAATTACAAGATTTGAAGTCGGTACCGCATGGCATGTGCATAGAGTCGTTGTGTCGGTCTATGTGCATTGCATAAATCATGAGTAATTGTGTTTGGAACGTGTTTGATTGTATTGTGAATGATTGATGTGATGTGGTATACGATAAGTGAGAATTGTACCGTGTGATATTATATGCGACTGTTGAGCATTTGTGGTGAGAATGTGTTGCTTGTGTATTTTTGTGTTAATATATATAATTTTATGCAATTATATTATGGTTGTTTTTCTCACCCTTCTGCTGTTTTATAACGCTCTATGAGGCGTTGCAGATTAGGTTTGCTGGAGGTATTCTTTTGTGAAGCCTTGCATCTTCATTATTTTGGTCGGTCGGCTCTGATATGTGACTCCGGGTAGTTAGGGTGGCCGCGTGCTATTGTTTTGTATATCTGATGATATATTATATTTTGGTTGTACATATGCTACTTGATGTATGACAAACTGTTTATATGTGTATATGTTAATCAGATTTTAGATTTTCCGTTTTAATTCTAATTTCTGAAAAGTGGGTGTAAGGAACGAAGTTTCCTCTGTTTGATTGCTACCCCACAGTTGCATATCATTATGGGCAGGTGTTGCATGTTATGTGTATATTTTGGTTACGTTGATGGGATGTCTCCTTTCTATGCCGTGTTTTCAAATGTACTCTGATCAATTTTTGAATTTTTCTTTTAACTGCTTTAAATGCATGTTAATTGGGGGTATTAGATTGGGGGCGTCACATGTATCCCTCTAACCTGTGCATGATTGAGCTTATATAGACTAGGGCTTTCTACTGAATATGAATTGGGCTTGGGTGATTAATTGTTTAATGAGGTTTTGAATTATTTTGAAAAAACACATTATGTTAAGTACACCTCCTCCATGCATGAATATTTAAGAATCCCATGATGGATCACTTTCATTTGAGTTGCTAATCACACCACATTTAAATTGGGCCTTGAAACTCTTTTGATTCATGACTTTTGAATAATTTGGCATTTTTGAACAATGGAGAATAAGTGAAGAACACACCATGGAATTTCTCCATTCTTGGGCCCAAAATAATCCTCAAGGAATGTCTTTTAATATTGGAATGTGGCATGAAGCAATGGAATTGATTATAGGTCATTATGCCCAAAGTTGTGAAAATGGGATCATGAAAAACCCTAAAAACCACTTTGCCTTCTTTTGATCATAACTGGAGTTTCACAAATGATATGGAGACCCACTAGTACTTGTTGGAAAGAGGATAAAAAGATATTCAACTTTCATGTTGGAGAAAAATTCATTTGAAGCGTTCTTGATGGTGAAAAGTCAAGTTGAATGCAGTGCAGGAACTTGCCCAAAAAGGAAACTTTTCATTATAGGTCACTTTCCAAATTTAGAAACTTTGCACCAACTCCTGATTCCTGATAAATATGTATGAAACTTGAACCCTGGAGACCATGTGAGGATGTGAGACCTTGAAACCCTTGAAGAGAACTTCAAAATTCCACTGTTGACTTCTCCTCTCACTGTTGACTTTTACCCAATTCACCTGATTCTCAATCTTCTGATCAATTAACTCTCTCCTGAACCATACTGAGGGATAACCTCCCATCCCTAGATACTTAGGGACCCAAGGAGCACCATGGAATCAAGTCTTGCCCAAAAAATCAGAAATAAACTGACTTTATAGCAAACCCTAGTTGTGGTACCCTCAGTCTAAGAGGAAATAACACAGTCTCCAAATCCAAATTCCTCTGAATATGATGTGTAACCTCTCCAACAAAGATAAGATATGCCATTTGGTGATGATAAAAACCCAAGGAGCTTGCCCATTGAAGCAATAAACCCAAGAATCTCAAAACCCTAATCTATGCACTGGTTAAGAGAGGATGATCCACCTGAGCTCTCTTGCCATTTGTGAACTCTTGATGATGTGATAGACCAGATAAGACCTTCTTGAACTCTCTTAGACACCTTGACCCTATGCTAATGATATGCACACATGATAATGCAAAATGCAATGAAACAAAAGCCAGTTAGTAATAAAGTTAGGAGGGCAAATTTTGGGGTGCAATAGCTGCCCCTATTCAATCAACTTGGTCCTGAAGGTATGATAGTGACGACTCTCAGACATTTGGGATGCACGGAGATTGAATACCAAAGAACCCGGAAATTTGCAATCCTCCGCTGGAGAATTAGCCATAAACGTTGTACTGTCGCAACGCAGACGAGTGCTAGCTACGCTGGGTATAAAGTCATCTCTGCTGATAAAAAGAATTGACAAAAAGGAATCTCGAAATATGCCATCCTTGCTGATAAAGGGAAACTGACGAAGAACTATCCAAAAGATCGCTATCTCTGCTGATAAAGAGAAACTAGCAAACTGATGCCATCCCTGCTGATAAAGGGAAACTAGCAAAATAAATTCCATCCCTGCTGATAAAGGGAAACTGACGAAGAATTATCCAAAAGATCGCTATCTCTGCTGATAAAGAGAAACTAGCAAACTGATGTCATCCCTGCTGATAAAGGGAAACTAGCAAAATAAATGCCATCCCTGCTGATAAAGGGAAACTGACGAAGAACTATCCAAAAGATCGCTGTCTCTGCTGATAAAGAGAAACTAGCAAACTGAAGCCATCCCTGCTGATAAAGGGAAACTAGCAAAATAAATGCCATCCCTGCTGATAAAGGGAAACTGACAAAAGAAAATCTTCAAAAGATCGCTATCTCTGCTGATAAAGAGAAACTAGCAAACTGATGCCATCCCTGCTGATAAAGGGAAACTAGCAAAATAAATGTCATCCCTGCTGATAAAGGGAAACTGACGAAGAATTATCCAAAAGATCGCTATCTCTGCTGATAAAGAGAAACTAGCAAACTGATGCCATCCCTGCTGATAAAGGGAAACTAGCAAAATAAATGCCATCCCTGCTGATAAAGGGAAACTGACGAAGAATTATCCAAAAGATCGCTATCTCTGCTGATAAAGAGAAACTAGCAAACTGATGCCATCCCTGCTGATAAAGGGAAACTAGCAAACTAAATGCCATCCCTGCTGATAAAGGGAAACTGACGAAGAATTATCCAAAAGATCGCTATCTCTGCTGATAAAGAGAAACTAGCAAACTGATGCCATCCCTGCTGATAAAGGGAAACTAGCAAACTAAATGCCATCCCTGCTGATAAAGGGAAACTGACGAAGAACTATCCAAAAGATCGCTATCTCTGCTGATAAAGATAAACTAGCAAACTGATGTCATCCCTGCTGATAAAGGGAAACTGACGAAGAACTATCCAAAAGATCGCTATCTCTGCTGATAAAGAGAAACTAGCAAACTGATGCCATCCCTGCTGATAAAGGGAAACTAGCAAAATAAATGCCATCCCTGCTGATAAAGGGAAACTGACGAAAGAAAATCTTCAAAGGATTACCATCTCTGCTGATAAAGAGAAACTAGCAAACTGACGCCATCCCTGCTGATAAAGGGAAACTAACGAAGAACTATCCAAAAGATCGCTATCTCTGCTGATAAAGAGAAACTAGCAAACTGATGCCATCCCTGCTGATAAAGGGAAACTAGCAAAATAAATGCCATCCCTGCTGATAAAGGGAAACTAACGAAAGAAAATCTTCAAAGGATTGCCATCTCTGCTGATAAAGAGAAACTAGCAAACTGATGCCATCCCTGCTGATAAAGGGAAACTGACGAAGAACTTCAAAAGATTGCTATCTCTGCTGATAAAGAGAAACTAGCAAAATAAATGCCATCCCTGCTGATAAAGGGAAACTGACGGACGAAAATCTTCAAAAGATTGCTATCTCTGCTGATAAAGAGAAACTAGCAAAATAAATGCCATCCCTGCTGATAAAGGGAAACTGACGGACGAAAATCTTCAAAAGATTGCTATCTCTGCTGATAAAGAGAAACTAGCAAAATAAATGCCATCCCTGCTGATAAAGGGAAACTGACGGACGAAAATCTTCAAAAGATTGCTATCTCTACTGATAAAGAGAAACTAGCAAAATAAATACCATCCCTGTTGATAAAGGGAAACTGACGGACGAAACTCTTCAAAAGATTGCTATCTCTGCTGATGAAGAGAAACTAGCAATACCAATGGCGACTTCACTAGGGATAACGTGAAACAAAACTTCTGGTAAGAACGGGATTTCACAAAAGAGAGAGGCCAGACAAACTTCTAACGGACCCATGATCCACAAATAAGATGACTGTGCTGGGGAAAGGAGAAGTCTAAATAAAAGACTCTGCCGGGGAGCACACATATGAGGAACGCATCCCTCCACAATCTCCTGAGTTATGCCATCTCTGCTGAGAAAGAGAACTGGCAAAGAAAGTATCAAACCTGGCTTATGCTTCGAATGCAAATGGAAATGCTATGTGTTTGAGGATACAATGTGAATGCTTATGATATGCAAAAAAGGGTCTTTCCAGCAAAATAAATGCAGGAGAGAAAAAATCAATTCAGCTGGGGATGACAAAAATAAATTGCCCTCTGAATCTAGGAACTCTGCTGAGAAGGGTCATACTGATAGACTCTTCGGATCAACAACTTCTGCTGGGGATGAAATCCCTAAAGAACTGCCGGGGACCCCACCTGTCTTTCGCTGAAGGTAACATCCAAAACCTGAGATTTCTCCTTTGTTGGGGGAGTTGAGGATGAACGCCAATAACGGAACCAGAAGTCTGTTACTGAAAATTGCTAATATCCAATTGGCTCAGAACCTGCTGGGGAAAATAGTCCATGATACTAGCCTGCTTGGGGATACTGCTGAACTTAGCCTGCTGATGGGGAGAATGACTTTACTCCTTTCTTGCTGGGGACTAGAATATGACATTGTCGGCGACAGCACGCTTCCTAACTGGATGGGGAAGTGAGCACCATGATTCTGTGGGGAAATAACGTCTTGATCCGGAGAAAATACTTTCCAAATCTTCTGCTGGGAGAAGCCTGCTCTGCTGAGGAAAGTTTGTCCTGCTGGGGAAGGAGCAATCTCAATGCTGGGGAGAGCCAACTGCTGGGGAAGTACAATCCCGTTGCCCTGACTTGTCTTTATGGTCATAAGCAGCTCTTTGAACTTTTCACTTGCCCCAGACCGCCAGGTCTAATGGGAGACATCGTCTCAAGAGGATTTTATAGAAGATCGGGCGTTCGCACTGCCTCAGGGTCTTCAAACTCTTGGAGAGATTTATCATATCTCGACATAACTGCCCCAGTCTTCATAATCCATGAAGCACATTACCTCGAAAGGGATTGCAATGACTTGACAATGCTCTGCTTTAGTATCTTGAACCTTGAGGAGGTGTTTTCATTTAACCATTTTCAGGAGTGGACGATCTCCCATGCTCTAGAGGTGGCCTGCCCCACTATGGGCTTTGAAGTGACTTTGCCCCTGATCCTAGAATGAGCGCCCCAGAATAACTGAATTTCGAAGAGGTTTCTCGACGTGACTGCCCCAGATTGGCTACATCTTACCACGACTTACTGGGGAGAGCCCACTCTACACTGAGTCTCTTGGCAGCATGCCCTTTGATATGATTGTCCTTCAGAATTTCCAAGCGTCCCAACTTGGCAGGATCAAGCTTCTTGACTGACTTTCACTGTGTAAGCTTCATTGATGTTTAGGCACATGTATGCAAACAAAACAAGTTATTTATGAGAATGATAATCCTAATGCAACACTCATGTTAACCTTGAAGTTTTTATTGAAAATGCGTCGCCGAGCCTTGTGAATGAATCACTTGCCGGGATGCGGCCTTGATTTTGGAATGGTAAAACAATGCGTACATGCAATACCAACAAGTCTTATTAGCACAACTTATAGGAGTCAGGAATGCTATCTTGTTGAAGTACGCTTTCGGAATAAACCCTGTTTCAATTAGGACTTTTAAAGGGTTGTAACGTGGTTTGGTTCACGGTTTCAGAAAAAAGGATTTATGGCTCAAATTTATCGGTACCCACCCACTCTTCGTGATGTTCTCCAGTCCTATGTTCAGTTAATCTGACACAAACGCTCATCTCTCAAAAGGTTTATGATCTTTAAGGAACCTATGCCACTAATGACAGTCACCCCTTTTTATCTTTTGTGTCTGTAATCACACGAATTTGTTCTTATCGAGGATTTTCTGTTGTAGCGCTTTTCTCTTTTTTGCCTTTTTTCTGATCCCTAATTTTGCCTGGACTGACTTCTTTGAGTTTTTCGGTTTTGAAGTCCAGCGGGATGCCCTAACTTTTGCCTAAGTCGCTTGTTTTCAAGTTTCGACTTAGCGGGTTTTTTTTTTATTCCCCTTTTTCGAACAAAGCGTGTGACACTGGTTGTCTTACTTGCTTAAAAGGGTTGTGACTGCCTCACTCCTTGATTGTTGATGGATAACCATTGTGGTTTCACATCTCTCGCCCTCTTGATAGTGGGATAGAAGGTAATGGTTCCTCGGATGCACACTCTCCTTGGATTTTGAACGCTCGGTCAAACTAACTGACGCCTGCCCTGCCCCTGGGTTAAGTATGAGGGTTTTTCCATATGAAAGAAGCTCCTACTCCAAGGCTCAAATGGGTTAACGAGGGTCTATCTCCTTATCTCTCCAGTGTTGATGGGTTTGAAACAATTCCTGTACATCCTCAACAGGGTTCTATCCAAAAGCGTACCATTAGAAATCTGCGTTCTTATTTCGTCATCCTCCCTCAAGAGTTCTAAACAAGAAAATTGGTATTACAGTGCATATAAACATTTAAGAGTGGACACAAATGGACTACTTCAAGGAAAACATACTCATTTCATTAATATCATCATAAAAAAACAAACAAGTCTTGCATACATACGACGCTTTAACAAGAAATGAAAAAAAAAACTACAAATGAAAATGCAGTAAAGAAGCTGAAGATCGCCATTGCTGAGGAAGCTTAATTCTGCCTGGACGTACTTACAGACTGGGTGTTCATTTGAGAAAGAAGGCTTCCATTGAAGTACATATCATCTTCAGTGAATACAATGATCTCTGAGTCTACCAGGTCTTGCACCTTGTGCTTAAACACATTACACTCATCAATTGGGTGCCCAAACGTTCCCGAGTGGAACTCGCACCTAGCACTCATGTCATAATCCGGAGGAATAGGGTACGGTACTGGCGTTGTACCCCTTGTTTGAATCAGAGAGTTCTTGAGCAGACGAGCAAACAACTGACTATAAGGGATAGGAATAGGATCAACTATCCTGTTGGGCCTTCTTGGTCTCGGTTGCCCCTGTTGCTGATAATTCCGCTGTCGGTGCTGATTTGGGCGCCCAGTCTGGCCCTGCACTTTCCTTTCTGCACTCGGCTGAGGCACAAACAAGGGTTGTGGAAGGGATCCCTGACGTGAGGTGGATCCTTTGGCAAAAGAGGGAGTCCTCAGTCCCTTCGCAACACTGGGAGTAACATCACTTTGTTTACCAGTGCCAACTGATGTAAACTTGATTGCCCCTGAATCAATGAGCTCTTGGACTTTGTACTTGAGCATCTTACAATCTTCAACATTATGACCAGGTGCCCCTGAATGGAATTCACACCTATCGTGGACATTGGAACCCATACGAAACTTGGTGTGTGGAGGTCCCGCAGCAATCAATTCAATCAGCTGAAACTTGAGCAAGTGCTGAAGCAACTGAGCGTATGGCATCGGAATCTGATCAAACTTCTTTTCAAGCCTTTCTGGATTAAGACCCTCAAGAAACGGTTGTTGATGAAAAAGCTCTGACGGTGGGGAGGATCCACGAGGCAATTCATGGTCTAGAGGAGACCCCAAAGAGATGGGAGGAATGAGAACCTCTGCTGTGGAAGTGGGCACATGATTGTCTTCCCTTTTCAACACCCTATTCAAAATTTCCATGATCAAACCCATCTGAGTCTTCATCTGAATGATCTCCTCCTTTTGCATCCTTTGCTCCTGGAGCATGTCTTCCCCAAATTTCCCCATCTGGCTTCGCATTTCCCTCAACTCAGCTTGAACTTGCTCCATGATCAACTCTCGAACGGCCTGAGATGTTGGATCAAGATAAGAATACCGGAGATAAACACCTGTCATGCAAAATGATTATGCAAAATGATTATGAATATGTAAATGCAAATGGACATGTTTGAAAATTCACAAGGCGATCCACCCCTTGATTCCGGTTTAATAACAAGATATAATGGAACTTCTGCTCATATATTAAGAAAACCAGAGAAAAGTCAAATGTCAACAATCACAAATCCGAGGTAACGAGTCTAAATATAAAAACCCTAGGTCCCAACCAACAAGCCTGGTGGTGATCCAAATACAATAAAAGAGAAAAGAAAGCTACGACATATCATCAAAGTCCACAAGTATCAATCCCCCCATCCATTATGCTTTCTGCACCAGTCTTGAATCTCCTTGAACAGCTTTCTGGTGTCAGGATGCTTCGGCCTCTGAATCAGCCCTTGAATGAGAAGGTCCCTCCTGTGTATGATCCCATCCAAGTATCGGCAATGTAACTCCCAAGCGTCTTCTCCAGAAGCACCATCCACGCTAGGACCCTCATGTCTAGGTTTCTTCACTTCAGCCTGGACTTTTAGTTCTTCCATGGAGGTTATGGCTTCCTTGAGTCGACCCTCGACTACTTGTCTCTTGAATATCCCTGATAAGATCTCAGCGTCTTTCTTCTTGAGCGTTGACTTCAACTGATCAATCTTACCTAGGTAGTCGTCTTCCTTTCTTTTATTCTCAGCCATGGCAGTTTCTTGGTGATCATTGAACCTGTGAATCTTCAACAAAGCCTTGCCTAATTCCTCCTCTTTAGACCTGAGAACGTTACTGATACCATCCAAAGCTTGTTTCATCCTTTCTCTGGATGCGACCATGTCAGCAAGCTCTTTTTCTGCCTTAGCAAGGAGTTCTGTCTTCAACTTGGTGGTATGAACAACTTCACCCCGCTCATACTTCCACTGATAAATCTCTCTCTTTAGCTCACTATTCTCTTCCCGCAACCTTTCCTTTTCAGCCCATAATTTGTCATACTTCTCTATCTCAACTGTGGTAGGAGGCTCGATCACCAAAGGATACAAAGGTGGTTCCACTGGGAATGGAAGAAGCTCATCTTCTGCTCTCTTCTTAATCCACTCTTTATAGGAAGGGAAAGCCCGATTATTACATTTCCCAAATGACATTTTACCCTTCTTGGTTACCTGTTTCCAAGCATTCACAACCTTCCTTATCATCTCTTGATCCTTAATACCATTGAAGAATAAGGACTCTCTGATATCTCTCTCGTCAGGTGGACCTTTCAAAGGATAACCAAACTGCCTGATAACAAGGGAAGAATTATAGTTAATTCCACCTTTCCTCCCTATCAAGGGAACATTAGGGAATTCTCCACATTTGCAAATGATCTCCATTCCTAGCAAGTCACGATTAATCCAAGCAATGTTGTCAGCAGTCAAGCCCATAACCCTCTTTGACCACTTCAGAGAATCTTTCGTATCAATGAAAGCGCCAGATTCGGGGAGACGACTCAGAAACCAAGTAGCTAAAATCAGTGCACAACAACTCACAGTTTTTCCACGCCTATTCTCATTCTTGTAGTGGATTGAGTGATACACATCACCTAGCAAGGTAGGTATAGGATTCTCCGAAATAAAGATTCTGACGGCGTGCATATCCACCAGATCAGGAATATTTGGAAACAGAACAATCCCATAGATACACATAGCCAGAATAGCTTGAAAAGCAGTCCAGTTCTTCTCTTTGACATGTATGCAAGCCTGATCAAACAAGAACTTCAACAAGAAACCCTTAACTCCTTGTTTTTCTGCAACATTATTGCTCAGAACGGGCTCACTGATATGAAGAGCAACAACCATCTCTTTTATACCGGGGTGTTCTTCAGAAAAGAAAACTATATCATGCCCGATGGGGATTCCCAAAATAAATGAGAACTCCTCCAACGTTGGTGCCAAGATGTAGTCCGGGAAAGTGAAGCAACGCAGAGACGGATCGTAAAACTGAAGAAGTGTGTGAATGGCATCCTTCTCATACTGGGAGATATTATAAACAAATTTCAGAAGTCTTCCATACCTTCCACTGAACTCTGTACGAACTCCGGAACCAGCCATATTAATCAGTTTGTGAATCAGTGTCAAAGTCGGTTCTGGGAACGAATAGGCAATAGTCTTCTTTCTCTGAACATCCATGCTGAAGTAACCTCAGAAAACCGGAATCAAGAGTAAGATGCGAGCCCTGAAAAATGTCAAACATGTCAGAATGCAAGAAAAATGATATGCTCATGCAAACATGGGGTCAAGGCACACTGCTGGATGTGCTGCTGTTAACTCAACGAGAACCACAACCCAGAAAACCAGAATTCTGAACCACTAAGATAACCAAGACCCAAATAATCAGACATTGATGAGAAATCCAGAAAAACAGGGTAGGTTGAAGGTTTCGGTTACCTGCAAACCTGCAAATGCCCATCCCCTCTCACGTGTGGGTACTAGGATGTTCAGTATCCCGGACTCTCAGGTCGAGAAATGATGATACGTTCACCATTTCTGGTTTGGCATCATCATCAATCGAGGAGGCCTCAACTGATTCTCCAAAGCGGAAGGTCCTCAGTTTTGGCACTGAGGTCGAGAAACAATAGTACATTCATCCCTCGGGGTACAGTACTAAAGTCAATCGAGGAGTGCCTCCACTGATTCTCTTCAAAACGTAGGGGCCATCCTATGCGAGTTCCAAACCGGGCCCTCGGGTGCGTATGGGTTTGCCACAGGATGTGGTCTGCCACTGTCACCACTAAAGAGGGATGTTTCCACTAAGTTCCTCGATGATCGGTCACCAGAGTCGACAGCTCTCTAGATCAACACCCCAACATGCGCAAGACACACACGTTAGAATGCATCCCAAGATAGCCTCGTCTGGTTGTGAATTTCGTGAACACACAAACGTACCAAGCGGGCACGTAGGTCCCACTACTTTCCAATCTAGTCCTAGGGTATTCTCAAGCCTTGGTATTGGGCTTATCTCTCAGACCCACCCAACCTGCAAAACAAAGACAGCCAGCACAGCACAACATCATGACAGTAATAAAAAATGAAATGCGGTAAATGCGGTAAAAATAAAATAAAATACAACACATAAAGCAAAACAAACACAAAACACCCAAAGAGACAAGCAAGCGTTAGGATTGACTCGCTTAGGGATGGACCAGCATAGGTCAACCATTTTCCCCAGCAGAGTCGCCAGCTGTCGCTCCCAGGATTTTCATCCAGGTACAAACGCGAGAGTGGCGCGGAAAAACAGAGTCGCCAGCCGTGTAAATTTATCCCAAGGGAGGGAAAGGGAACACCGCATAAACCTGAGGAAGAGGGAAAGGAATGGTCATCGCAACCATAGCCTGGGTTCGGGAGTCGGTTACGCGAGGGGAAGGTGCTAGCACCCCACGCGTCCATCGTACTCGATGGGATCCACGCTTGTTGTCTATTCTAAGGGTGAGTTATACTATCATCTAGGGCTGTACTAAAACGGGAGGGAAAGACTAAGACCGACTCGGTAGGACGTCGACGTCCTAGGCCTACGTACCCCCTTTGTACAATGGGGAATTCAGAGTCAACGTAGTTCGGACCAAGTTCTTTTTGGTGTTTTTTATGAGCGACGTTAAGTTCGCGTCCGGCAGTTAGGGTCGATGCCTGTTTGCGACTCAGACTGAAAGTAACGTGCCCTTTCTGAAAATAGCCTTTAAGTTGAAGGTCCCGAAGGACAAAAAGGTTTGAAGTTGGTTTATGTCTTTTAGGACAGAAGTGGCTTAAGTTAGTTCCTAAGCTGCATTGCACCAAAGTCTAGGGCACAGGGGCGAATACTTAACGCATCGTCCCAAGACAGGACGCTCGCTAAGCACTCTAGAAAGATGAGAGGAAGCCCCTCATTTCTCATTCCCCATACTTAAGGCTCGTGCGCAATACACCTTATTCTTATTAATTGTTTTAAAGAAATTTGAGATGAGAAGAGAGAAGACACAAGGGTAACTCTAAAGGGGGACTATGAATCCTAAAGTTATCATGCATGGGTGACCTACGGTTAGTGAGGTTTGACGACAACCTAAATCCTAAAGGAAGAAGAGAGGAGAGAAAGAAAGGATAAGAGTGACCATGGATATTTATCCATGCCCTTAAAGAACTTACCTTGGTCTCTGCATAAAAGGTTAGTGAGAAACAGACATAAATAATATCAAAGCAAATGAAAATCAAGCAATGGCAAACAATAATGATAATAATCCAAACATGAACTCAGAAGTTAGAGAAACAACCCCAAAGCAAATGGCACAAGTGCCTTTCAGACAAGGACCTAGGCATGATCAGAAACACACATATAAGCAGATCTCAAGTGAAAATAAATCAAACAATTGGAGAAATAACTCCCAAAATTCCCAAATTAAATACCAAGGTCCCTCAACCAGAGACAAACAACATACCAAAAATCCCTGCAAAAATTCAAAGTGTTAGTCATTCAATTAATCATATAAAATTCAGGTGAGGAATAGGGTTCAATGGGCAAAAAAAGAGGATCAAAATGCAATATGCAATAATCTTAAAAATGGAAGAAAAATGTTTTAATGTATTTTAGGATGTTATCTAATAGATACAAAAAGAATGGATTAAAAATGTATTATGGTTGTGGAGAAATAAAATAAATAATTTTAAGTATGCATGATATGAGTAATGCAAAAAGAAATTGAATAAATAATTAATTTAAATGATAAAAATAAAATAAAAAATAAAAAATAAAATTTGTAAAATTTTTATAAAATAATAAAGAAGATGTATGAATTTTATGGAAATTTTTAGATGCAAGAATGTATTTTTAAAAATTAAAAATGAAGTATGACAATTAAAATAAAATAAAAATGAAATAAAATGCAGGGGGGGGGGCATTGAGTAAAGAAAATGTGTTAGAAATAATGATGGGCCTGCAAAGTGGGGTGCGAATAGCAACCCAAAGCTTAAGTCCAGTCAGCGAAAAAAAAAATGGTTCACGTTGTAACACCCCAATTCCCATCGAGAATAAATAATACATAAATAAAATCAGAGTAAATAGAAATTTATTTTTCCGATAGAAACATGGATATCACATTTCAATAAACAAAACATCATCCCTGCTCATAAATTTGATACATAGCATAAAATAGAATACCCTCAAAGGGGAAACTTTTTCTATATAAAGGGAAAAGTCAATTATGGAATAAAGCGGAAAGATCCATAACCGACTTGTTTTACAAAATAAATCATTTTAGAACGTCAACTATATACACAAAAGTACCACAAAATACATTCAACAAATGTATACATATATATATATATATATATATATATATATATATATATATATATATATATATATATATATATATATATAATCATTCTCCGACTCCCGTGCTACGTATCAGAGCAGACACCAAGACCTACAACAGAACGGAGGACTAATCTTCACAAAAAGACCTCCAGCAACTCTAATCTGCAATGCCTCATAGAGCATTATAAAACAGCAGAAGGGTGAGAAATAACAACTAAATCAAGATTGCATAATAATATGCAAACACACATTCAAACACATGTATAAATCATCTCACCCATACCATCACATACTAGCACATATAGCATGCCACAATTACAAAACATATCACACATAATAAATCAAATCATGATTTTTCCACACATAACGCATCCATTCACAATTCTCACCACAATTCATCACAACTCACTCGTAAACATCACAATGTATATATATACAAAACCAAGCATATTCATCATGCATACTTTCACAATTCTTATCATTCCACATAAACATACATCTTCATGTTTATTCATCAGTGTACAATTATAAAGATGATAAATGCAAATCATAGAGACCGACTTACGACTCTATGCAAATGCAATGTGGTACCGACTCAATCATCTCATGTTCACTCAGGAACTTATTGGAACCATCGCTCGTTACCAATGTAACTCCCCGTCGGGCCTACGATGTTCACCCATTGCTCACACCCCACATGGGCACACAATGTTTATGGATCGCTCACACCCCACACGGGCACACGACCCGATCGCTCACACCCCACATGGGCACACGATAGTCTATAATCATCGCTCACACCCCACATGGGCACACGACGTTATAGCGGATTCCCTCTGGAACCAATCCGTCGCTCACACCCCACACGGGCACACGACATTACAAGATGCCTATCATGATGCTTGACACTCAAGAACTCATGACAATCAAATGCATCTTCACACATATATGCAACCATAATCATGCATATATTTCAACTCATCATTATTATTCATGTATTGAAAACAATTCAAACAATGCATTTCAACCATAAAGGCCACCAACCACATACATTGGAATTTCACATAAACAATGCATATTATCACAAACCACAACAATCATACAATCACAATTACTTCCACAAGGGATTCACACCACAAAGGTTACCCACAACACATCATAACAACATCATTTATGGATCGCTCACACCCCACATGGGCACACGATCCGATTGCTCATACCTCACCTAGGCACACAATCGTTTGTAACCATCGCTCACACCTCACATAGGCACACGACGTTACAACGGATTCTCATTAGAATCACACAACACAAGAATGTACATCATTATGCTTCACATACAAAATGACTCAAGACATTCTTGAAATGCATACATATTCACAATATATTCATGCATTCATCTCATACAATCACATACAATCTATATACATTCACAATTCAACCATATGAATTAATTAACATCATCACACTCATGCATTACAAATCAATTCAAACAATGCATTTTACCACACAACAACATCATTATCACATGCATCAACATCATATAGATAGCACAAAAGACCCACATTATATGACGATAACATATCACGTCGAACACCAACAAACACAACAAAACCTACAAAGCCACTCATCCTTCCCTACCAAATATTCCTAGTTAAAACATGGTATCACATCACCATTTAATATCATATCAGGTTATCTATCTATTGCCTCAAGTCCCACATCAATCGGACTCGCGATTCAGGAGTTACGGTGGAAACATAAACCGCACTTTCCACACATACATCACTTTTCCATATTTTTCTTATCAATCCAAGGCATTAACATATGTTTCTATCCCACCATCATAAAGAGCATAGAAAGAGCTTTCCAACGCATCCAACCGTGCCTCAATCCGATTTACGGATCAAAAGTTATGAAGGAAACAAAATCGGAAATTCTGCTACGTTCGCAATGCGAACGGCTAGCGAACGTTCGCTGGTTCATTCGCTGGGGCTCGCAGTGCGAACCTGCGAAAACCAGAACTTCCAGCAGCGATAACTTAGGTCATTTGGGGTCAAAATCCACCATTTCCTCCACTCAAACACTTCCAAAACATACTATAACAACCAAAACATGATCCAAACCTAACGACAAGTATTCTACTCAGTTTTTATCGAATTTCATCAGCGAAAACATCAATTTCTATCAATCGCTCCTAATTCCAATCGATACGAAAAGTCGCGAAACAATCAAAACAATTACAACAAACAACACATATACATACACAAGCAAGATATAATTGAAACTTCTCACCCTTACCCGATTAATCGCGCTCGGAACAGAGTTATGTCGATTTTTGCTCTTTTCTCCCTTTTTCCTTCCTCTCCCTTTCTATCTTCTCTTTTCTTTCTCTCCTTTTTCTTCCCTTTTCTTTTCTCTCTTTTTCTTTCCACTTTCTATTTATATAAAATATCTAAACTCCCAAAAGACTATTTTACCCCTCAGCTCAAATATCTCGCAAACACACTCAAAATGCGCTAAAACATAAACAACGATGAAAAATAATATATATCCAATAAAAGTCAAAAATAAAATAATATAATAATCAAAATAATCAAAACGACTCAATTAAATAAAACTAACAAAATTGGGGCGTTACAATTCTCCCCCACTTAGACATTTTCGTCCTCGAAAATATAACCGATACTCACAACAACGGATACGACAACGACGACAACTACAACGACAAGATGCAAAGCCCATACAATGCACTTGACGACAAACTCACGACTCAAAGAAAAACCAAGATACCAACACACAGGTTCACTCTAGAACCGAAACACAACAAGATCGTTACCCTACCCTAGGTAACACTCCCCTAATTCCCCGCACAGGAATTAGCTACACACACTCGAACCATCACCATGGAAACGAGGGCAACAACACAAACAAGAACATAAAGTTCCACGACACCACAAGGTCTCACCAACATCAACAAAACCATAACACCAACATCCTTGTCACACAACATTATTACAACACTGCTACGATTCACCAATCGAACAAACAACCAAAACATCCATCTACACAGTATCCCATGAATAATATTTAAACCTTTCACTTAACACTTCCATTCTGAAACGTCCAATGGTCTCATCAATCCTACATGTTTCCAATGTCCAACCTATGAACTCTTACCAGTCACACACTCATATACGAAATGTGCCACATCACGCTTTCGATGCGTACTCTGATTACTCGTAACCATCAAAACTGACATGCACTAAAATTTCGACTTAAGTTTCCAAGCACGACCTTACCTTTACCAACAGGATAATTCCAACTAAAGTCATAACTCATCACAAATTCTATCCATCCTCTTTGTCTCATACTCTATTCCTTCAAACCAACCAAGTACTTTAAACTCTTGCGATTACCAAACACTTCGAGCCGAGAACTATAAAAATAATACCTCCAAATTTCCCAACACAATACCACCGCGACTAATTCCAAATCCAGAATAGTATAGACCCTTTTATGAATCCTCAATTGTCGTAAAGCATAAGCCACGACTTTACTCTCTGGCATTAGTACACTAGCTACACTTATATAGACGCATCATAATACTTCACAACCGGTTCATCAGGATCACGCAGACTCAAAACTGGAGCCGTAGACAACTTTTACTTCAGCTCACAAAAACTCACTCACAACGAACATCCAAAACAAATGACTCACCTTTTGCAAGTCAACTGAGATACCAGAAGTACGAACTCAACAAGGTCTTCCATAACCTGCAATAACAACCAACTGAGCCCAAAAGTTTCTAATCTCCTTAACTAACTTCGGAATCTCTCAATGTAGAACTACATCT
Source organism: Lathyrus tuberosus (assembly GCA_022829125.1). Classification (NCBI taxonomy): domain Eukaryota; kingdom Viridiplantae; phylum Streptophyta; class Magnoliopsida; order Fabales; family Fabaceae; genus Lathyrus; species Lathyrus tuberosus. The sequence goes on along the minus strand of JALAZF010000266.1, from coordinate 26,739 downwards.
ACTTCCGATGAATCCCTCACCATACTCTCCTCTGAAATAACATATCCAAGAAAACTAACCTTTTTCAACCCAAATTCTCACTTGAATAACTTAGCATAGCACTTCATCTCCTTTCAACACTTGTAGTTCAAATCTCAAACACTCTACCTGTTCTTCCTCTGAGTTTTATAGTAGATCCTAATATCCTCAATCGAAACCACTACAAACTTATCCAATTAAATATGGAAGATACGATTCATCCACTCCACAAACACTCCGGACGCATGGCTTGAAGCTTTTAACGTTTTCACAGTTCCGTTTTACGTAATTCCCGTAATTCCGATTAATCCCAATACTCGACCAAAAATCCATTCCATAAATAATATTTTCACTATCCAAAACATAGAGCTCTTTCATAGCTCCACAACGATACAAAGAACATTCAAATCGGATAAACGAAGCCAAAGTTATGAAAGAAACAATTTGGAAAGATCTGCCATGTTCGCAATGCGAACAACCCAGCGAATCCTTCGCTGCCCCATTCGCCTTGCGAGTCATCCAGCGAACCAAGTCAGAGACTCATTGAACTCTCGCTGCCACGTTCGCAGTGCGAACTCTTCAGCGAATGTTCGCTGCCCAATTCGCATTGTGAGTCACCCAGCGAATCAAGCCAGAAACTAGCGAGTCCTTCGCCACTCCGTTCGCAGTGCGAACACTCAGCGAACGGTCGCTACTCACTCGCTAGCCACACTCGCAGTGCGAACCCGCGTTTTCAAAAAAACCAGCAACGCACCAGTTCATCCAAAAATTGATGTTTTCTCCACCAAAACATTTTCTAACCAGCATATAACAATCAAAACATAATTCAATCATGATGACAAATCTTCTACCACATTTACACCGATTTCCAACCAACAAGAACTCTCAAATATTACATCCACACCTAAGGGTTTTCTCAAGATTTCCATTAATGCCCTTAAAACTTTAAAAACTCCAAAACTCACCAAACCTCTAAGTTTACTTTCCATAGTCTCAATACCATTATACACAACATGCTTGTTATTCCACTCAAACATCATTCCTTTTTGTTACTAACAATACTGGAGCTTTCTAAGACAACACCTTAACGTTCCATCCAAAAACACATCTGAAAACCATGCCCAACTGACGGCCCATCACTGTGACTTCCTGATCATTTCCAGAACACTATTAACACAAGTAAGACCAACATCTGCGTCTCACCTCCTAGAAGTTATTCTACTTACTTAGCAGATCCCAACCTCAAATCTTCGCCTTCGTCCAATTTGAGTTCACACTCTACCTTCTGAGAACAACCATTAACGATACCCAATCATTCTCTCTCAATAACTTCCCAACTGGACCAACATATCCAAACTTCTAATCCATCTCATCTTCCTGTATTAGAATCCTCATCGACTCAACAACACAATCCGTAAGCACTTCCTTAATTCCAAACAATTCATTGCACACACTATCGAAGCCGGAAATACACGTCTATTCCATCCAACATAATTCCCGTCCACTATCAACAAGAGATTAAGGGTGATCAATTCCTCAATTTGTCAATAGACAGCCGACAATCATGATGGGGCATAAACCGCCTTTACCAAACTATAATAGCATTACTTACATATCATGCACAAAACTACCTAAGGCACAAATCCTTAGTTAACATAAACCTTACTTCCGCATTCCCTCCGGAACCGGGAACCACACTGTCCAAAGAGCACTTACAATCTTGCAATTCACAACACACGGAGCCAACGCACCACACCTGAAGCAACTTGGAGAAGTACCAGCTTCTCCCCCACTTATCTCATTCTCAATCCTGAAAACAAAGGATTAGAAAACCAGAAAGTACTGACAGTGCTTCCACACACATATCACGTACTAAAGAACAAACAACAACGACAGTATTCAACTGTCACACCAACTGGCTCAACAACTTGGTCGGACGGACCGACCTGCTCTGATACCACTAATGTAACACCCCAATTCCCATCGAGAATAAATAATACATAAATAAAATCAGAGTAAATAAAAATTTATTTTTTCGACAGAAACTTGGATTCCACATTTCAATAAACAAAACATCATCCCTGCTCATAAATTTGATACATAGCATAAAATAGAATACCCTCAAAGGGGAAACTTTTTCTATATAAAGGGAAAGGTCAATTATGGAATAAAGCGGAAAGATCCATAACCGACTTGTTTTACAAAATAAATCATTTTAGAACATCAACTATATACACAAAAGTACCACAAAATACATTCAACAAATGTATACATATATATATATATAATCATTCCCCGACTCCCGTGCTACGTATCAGAGCAGACACATAGACCGACAACAGAACGGAGGACTAATCTTCACAAAAAGACCTCCAGCAACTCTAATCTACAATGCCTCATAGAGCATTATAAAACAGCAGAAGGGTGAGAAATAACAACTAAATCAAGATTGCATAATAATATGCAAACACACATTCAAACACATGTATAAATCATCTCACCCATACCATCACATACTAACACATATAGCATGCCACAATTACAAAACATATCACACATAATAAATCAAATCATGATTTTTCCACACATAACGCATCCATTCACAATTCTCACCACAATTCATCACAACTCACTCGTAAACATCACAATGTATATATATACAAAACCAAGCATATTCATCATGCATACTTTCACAATTCTTATCATTCCACATAAACATACATATTCATGTTTATTCATCAATGTACAATTATAAAGATGATAAATGCAAATCATAGAGACCGACTTACGACTCTATGCAAATGCAATGCGGTACCGACTCAATCATCTCAAGTTCACTCAGGAACTTATTGGAACCATCGCACGTTACCAATGTAACTCCCCGTCGGGCCTACGATGTTCACCCATTGCTCACACCCCACATGGGCACACAATGTTTATGGATCGCTCACACCCCACACGGGCACACGACCCGATCGCTCACACCCCACATGGGCACACGATAGTCTATAATCATCGCTCACACCCCACATGGACACACGACGTTATAGCGGATTCCCTCTGGAACCAATCCGTCGCTCACACCCCACACGGGCACACGACATTACAAGATGCCTATCATGATGCTTGACACTCAAGAACTCATGACAATCAAATGCATCTTCACACATATATGCAACCATAATCATGCATATATTTCAACTCATCATTATTATTCATGTATTGAAAACAATTCAAACAATGCATTTCAACCATAAAGGCCACTAACCACATACATTGGAATATCACATAAACAATGCATATTATCACAAACCACAACAATCATACAATCACAATTACCTCCACAAGGGATTCACACCACAAAGGTTACCCACAACACATCATAACAACACCATTTATGGATCGCTCACACCCCACATGGGCACACGATCCAATTGCTCATACCTCACCTAGGCACACAATCGTTTGTAACCATCGCTCACACCTCACATAGGCACACGACGTTACAACGGATTCTCATTAGAATAACACAACACAAGAATGTACATCATTATGCTTCACATACAAAATGACTCAAGACATTCTTGAAATGCATACATATTCACAATATATTCATGCATTCATCTCATACAATCACATACAATCTATATACATTCACAATTCAACCATATGAATTAATCAACATCATCACACTCATGCATTGCAAATCAATTCAAACAATACATTTTACCACACAACAACATCATTATCACATGCATCAACATCATATAGATAGCACAAAAGACCCACATTATATGACGATAACATATCACGTCGAACACCAACAAACACAACAAAACCTACAAAGCCACTCATCCTTCCCTACCAAATATTCCTAGTTAAAACATGGTATCACATCACCATTTAATAGCATATCAGGTTATCTATCTATTGCCTCAAGTCCCACATCAATCGGACTCGCGATTCAGGAGTTACGGTGGAAACATAAACCGCACTTTCCACACATACATCACTTTTCCATATTTTTCTTATCAATCCAAGGCATTAACATATGTTTCTATCCCACCATCATAAAGAGCATAGAAAGAGCTTTCCAACGCATCCAACCGTGCCTCAATCCGATTTACGGATCCAAAGTTATGAAGGAAACAAAATCGGAAATTCTGCTACGTTCGCAATGCGAACGGCTAGCGAACGTTCGCTGGTTCATTCGCTGGGGCTCGCAGTGCGAACCTGCGAAAACCAGAACTTCCAGCAGCGATAACTTAGGTCATTTGGGGTCAAAATCCACCATTTCCTCCACTCAAACACTTCCAAAACATACTATAACAACCAAAACATGATCCAAACCTAACGACAAGTATTCTACTCAGTTTTTATCGAATTTCATCCGCGAAAACATCGATTTCTATCAATCGCTCCTAATTCCAATCGATACGAAAAGTCGCAAAACAATCAAAACAATTACAACAAACAACACATATACATACACAAGCAAGATATAATTGAAACTTCTCACCCTTACCCGATTAATCGCGCTCGGAACAGAGTTATGTCGATTTTTGCTCTTTTCTCCCTTTTTCCTTCCTCTCCCTTTCTATCTTCTCTTTTCTTTCTCTCCTTTTTCTTCCCTTTTCTTTTCTCTCTTTTTCTTTCCACTTTCTATTTATATAAAATATCTAAACTCCCAAAAGACTATTTTACCCCTCAGCTCAAATATCTCGCAAACACACTCAAAATGCGCTAAAACATAAACAACGATGAAAAATAATATATATCCAATAAAAGTCAAAAATAAAATAATATAATAATCAAAATAATCAAAACGACTCAATTAAATAAAACTAACAAAATTGGGGCGTTACAATTCTCCCCCACTTAGACATTTTCGTCCTCGAAAATATAACCGATACTCACAACAACGGATACGACAACGACGACAACTACAACGACAAGATGCAAAGCCCATACAATGCACTTGACGACAAACTCACGACTCAAAGAAAAACCAAGATACCAACACACAGGTTCACTCTAGAACCGAAACACAACAAGATCGTTACCCTACCCTAGGTAACACTCCCCTAATTCCCCGCACAGGAATTAGCTACACACACTCGAACCATCACCATGGAAACGAGGCAACAACACAAACAAGAACATAAAGTTCCACGACACCACAAGGTCTCACCAACATCAACAAAACCATAACACCAACATCCTTGTCACACAACATTATTACAACACTGCTACGATTCACCAATCGAACAAACAACCAAAACATCCATCTACACAGTATCCCATGAAATATATTTAAACCTTTTACCTAACACTTCCATTCTAAAACGTCCAATGGTCTCATCAGTCCTACATGTTTCCAATGTCCAACCTATGAACTCTTACCAGTCACACACTCATATACGAAATGTGCCACATCACGCTTTTGATGCGTACTCTGATTACTCGTAACCATCAAAACTGACATGCACTAAAACTTTCGACTTAACTTTATAAGCACGACCTTACCTTTACCAACAGGATAATTCCAACTAAAGTCATAACTCATCACAAATTCTATCCATCCTCATTGTCTCATACTCTTTTCCTTCAAACCAACCAAGTACTTTAAACTCTTGCGATTACCAAACACTTCGAGCCGAGAACTATAAAAATAATACCTCCAAATTTCCCAACACAATACCACCACGACTAATTCCAAATCCAGAATAGTATAGACCCTTTTATGAATCCTCAATTGTCGTAAAGCATAAGCCACGACTTTACTCTCTGGCATTAGCACACTAGCTACACTCATATAGACGCATCACAATACTTCACAACCGGTTCATCAGGATCACGCAGACTCAAAACTGGAGCCGTAGACAACTTCTACTTTAGCTCACAAAAACTCACTCACAACGAACATCCAAAACAAATGACTCACCTTTTGCAAGTCAACTGAGATACCAGAAGTACGAACTCAACAAGGTCTTCCATAACCTGCAATAACAACCAACTGAGCCCAAAAGTTTCTAATCTCCTTAACCAACTTCGGAATCTCTCAATGTAGAACTACATCTACTTCCGATGAATCCCTCACCATACTCTCCTCTGAAATAACATATCCAAGAAAACTAACCTTTTTCAACCCAAATTCTCACTTGAATAACTTAGCATAGCACTTCATCTCCTTTCAACACTTGTAGTTCAAATCTCAAACACTCTACCTGTTCTTCCTCTGAGTTTTATAGTAGATCCTAATATCCTCAATCGAAATCACTACAAACTTATCCAATTAAATATGGAAGATACGATTCATCCACTCCACAAACACTCCGGACGCATGGCTTGAAGCTTTTAACGTTTTCACAGTTCCGTTTTACGTAATTCCCGTAATTCCGATTAATCCCAATACTCGACCAAAAATCCATTCCATAAATAATATTTTCACTATCCAAAACATAGAGCTCTTTCATAGCTCCACAACGATACAAAGAACATTCAAATCGGATAAACGAAGCCAAAGTTATGAAAGAAACAATTTGGAAAGATCTGCCATGTTCGCAATGCGAACAACCCAGTGAATCCTTCGCTGCCCCATTCGCCTTGCGAGTCACCCAGCGAACCAAGTCAGAGACTCATTGAACTCTCGCTGCCACGTTCGCAGTGCGAACTCTTCAGCGAATGCTCGCTGACCAATTCGCATTGTGAGTCACCCAGCGAATCAAGCCAGAAACTAGCGAGTCCTTCGCCACTCCGTTAGCAGTGCGAACACTCAGCGAACGGTCGCTACTCACTCGCTAGCCACTCGCAGTACGAACCCGCGTTTTCAAAAAAACCCAGCAACGCACCAGTTCATCCAAAAATTGATGTTTTCTCCACCAAAACATTTTCTAACCAGCATATAACAATCAAAACATAATTCAATCATGATGACAAATCTTCTACCACATTTACACCGATTTCCAACCAACAAGAACTCTCAAATATTACATCCACACCTAAGGGTTTTCTCAAGATTTCCATTAATGCCCTTAAAACTTTAAAAACTCCAAAACTCACCAAACCTCTAAGTTTACTTTCCATAGTCTCAATACCATTATACACAACATGCTTGTTATTCCACTCAAACATCATTCCTTTTTGTTACTAACAATACTGGAGCTTTCTAAGACAACACCTTAACGTTCCATCCAAAAACACATCTGAAAACCATGCCCAACTGACGGCCCATCACTGTGACTTCCTGATCATTTCCAGAACACTATTAACACAAGTAAGACCAACATCTGCGTCTCACCTCCTAGAAGTTCTTCTACTTACTTAGCAGATCCCAACCTCAAATCTTCGCCTTCGTCTAATTTGAGTTCACACTCTACCTTCTGAGAACAACCATTAACGATACCCAATCATTCTCTCTCAATAACTTCCCAACTGGACCAACATATCCAAACTTCTAATCCATCTCATCTTCCGGTATTAGAATCTTCATCGACTCAACAAAACAATCCGTAAGCACTTCCTTAATTCCAAACAATTCATTGCACACACTATCGAAGCCGGAAAGACACGTCTATTCCATCCAACATAATTCCCATCCACTATCAACAAGAGATTAAGGGTGATCAGTTCCTCAATTTGTCAATAGACAGCCGACAATCATGATGGGGCATAAACCGTCTTTACCAAACTATAATAGCATTACTTACATCTCATGCACAAAACTACCTAAGGCACAAATCCTTAGTTAACATAAACCTTACTTCCATATTCCCTCTGGAACCGGGAACCACACTGTCCAAAGAGCAATTACAATCTTGCAATTCACAACACACGGAGCCAACGCACCACACCTGAAGCAACTTGGAGAAGTACCAGCTTCTCCCCCACTTATCTCATTCTCAATCCTGAAAACAAAGGATTAGAAAACCAGAAAGTACTGACAGTGCTTCCACACACATATCACGTACTAAAGAACAAACAACAACGACAGTATTCAACTGTCACACCAACTGACTCAACAACTTGGTCGGACGGACCGACCTGCTCTGATACCACTAATGTAACACCCCAATTCCCATCGAGAATAAATAATACATAAATAAAATCAGAGTAAATAAAAATTTATTTTTCCTACAGAAACATGGATGTCACATTTCAATAAACAAAACATCATCCCTGCTCATAAATTTGATACATAGCATAAAATAGAATACCCTCAAAGGGGAAACCTTTTCTATATAAAGGGAAAGGTCAATTATGGAATAAAGCGGAAAGATCCATAACCGACTTGTTTTACAAAATAAATCATTTTAGAACGTCAACTATATACACAAAAGTACCACAAAATACATTCAACAAATGTATACATATATATATATAATCATTCCCCGACTCCCGTGCTACGTATCAGAGCAGACACCAAGACCGACAACAGAACGGAGGACTAATCTTCACAAAAAGACCTCCAGCAACTCTAATCTACAATGCCTCATAGAGCATTATAAAACAGCAGAAGGGTGAGAAATAACAACTAAATCAAGATTGCATAATAATATGCAAACACACATTCAAACACATGTATAAATCATCTCACCCATACCATCACATACTAACACATATAGCATGCCACAATTACAAAACATATCACACATAATAAATCAAATCATGATTTTTCCACACATAACGCATCCATTCACAATTCTCACCATAATTCATCACAACTCACTCGTAAACATCACAATGTATATATATACAAAACCAAGCATATTCATCATGCATACTTTCACAATTCTTATCATTCCACATAAACATACATATTCATGTTTATTCATCAATGTACAATTATAAAGATGATAAATGCAAATCATAGAGACCGACTTACGACTCTATGCAAATGCAATGCGGTACCGACTCAATCATCTCAAGTTCACTCAGGAACTTATTGGAACCATCGCTCGTTACCAATGTAACTCCCCGTCGGGCCTACGATGTTCACCCATTGCTCACACCCCACATGGGCACACAATGTTTATGGATCGCTCACACCCCACACGGGCACACGACCCGGTCGCTCACACCCCACATGGGCACATGATAGTCTATAATCATCGCTCACACCCCACATGGGCACACGACGTTATAGCGGATTCCCTCTGGAACCAATCCGTCGCTCACACCCCACACGGGCACACGACATTACAAGATGCCTATCATGATGCTTGACACTCAAGAACTCATGACAATCAAATGCATCTTCACACATATATGCAACCATAATCATGCATATATTTCAACTCATCATTATTATTCATGTATTGAAAACAATTCAAACAATGCATTTCAACCATAAAGGCCACCAACCACATACATTGGAATTTCACATAAACAATGCATATTATCACAAACCACAACAATCATACAATCACAATGACTTCCACAAGGGATTCACACCACAAAGGTTACCCACAACACATCATAACAACATCATTTATGGATCGCTCACACCCCACATGGGCACACGATCCGATTGCTCATACCTCACCTAGGCACACAATCGTTTGTAACCATCGCTCACACCTCACATAGGCACACGACGTTACAACGGATTCTCATTAGAATCACACAACACAAGAATGTACATCATTATGCTTCACATACAAAATGACTCAAGACATTCTTGAAATGCATACATATTCACAATATATTCATGCATTCATCTCATACAATCACATATAATCTATATACATTCACAATTCAACCATATGAATTAATCAACATCATCACACTCATGCATTGCAAATCAATTCAAACAATGCATTTTACCACACAACAACATCATTATCACATGCATCAACATCATATAGATAGCACAAAAGACCCACATTATATGACAATAACATATCACGTCGAACACCAACAAACACAACAAAACCTACAAAGCCACTCATCCTTCCCTACCAAATATTCCTAGTTAAAACATGGTATCACATCACCATTTAATAGCATATCAGGTTATCTATCTATTGCCTCAAGTCCCACATCAATCGGACTCGCGATTCAGGAGTTACGGTGGAAACATAAACCGCACTTTCCACACATACATCACTTTTCCATATTTTTCTTATCAATCCAAGGCATTAACATATGTTTCTATCCCACCATCATAAAGAGCATAGAAAGAGCTTTCCAACGCATCCAACCGTGCCTCAATCCGATTTACGGATCAAAAGTTATGAAGGAAACAAAATCGGAAATTCTGCTACGTTCGCAATGCGAACGGCTAGCGAACGTTCGCTGGTTCATTCGCTGGGGCTCGCAGTGCGAACCTGCGAAAACCAGAACTTCCAGCAGCGATAACTTAGGTAATTTGGGGTCAAAATACACCATTTCCTCCACCCAAACACTTCCAAAACATACTATAACAACCAAAACATGATCCAAACCTAACGACAAGTATTCTACTCAGTTTTTATCGAATTTCATCTGCGAAAACATCGATTTCTATCAATCGCTCTTAATTCCAATCGATACGAAAAGTCGCGAAACAATCAAAACAATTACAACAAACAACACATATACATACACAAGCAAGATATAATTGAAACTTCTCACCCTTACCCGATTAATCGCGCTCGGAACAGAGTTATGTCGATTTTTGCTCTTTTCTCCCTTTTTCCTTCCTCTCCCTTTCTATCTTCTCTTTTCTTTCTCTCATTTTTCTTCCCTTTTCTTTTCTCTCTTTTTCTTTCCACTTTCTATTTATATAAAATATCTAAACTCCCAAAAGACTATTTTACCCCTCAGCTCAAATATCTCGCAAACACACTCAAAATGCGCTAAAACATAAACAACGATGAAAAATAATATATATCCAATAAAAGTCAAAAATAAAATAATATAATAATCAAAATAATCAAAACGACTCAATTAAATAAAACTAACAAAATTGGGGCGTTACACACGTGGTCCTTAGTCAACCAGTTGACTACCCCATGACCTTCTGATTGATCCTGCATTCACAAATGGTCAACGAAATAAAAAGGTAATCTTGATTAACGGTTAAGATTTGATGCACATAATAGCTAAGCTACGCACACACACACACGTAAGGACTCAGAGCACCATGGGTTCCCATGTGCACCGCGCGTGACATTTTTTATTCGCTGGCATGTTATTATCCGTCTGATTCATCACACGATCCAGATGTGGTCAACTTAAAATAAAAGTAAAACAAAGAAATAAAACGATTGGGAGAACACAATAGGAGTGGTGGGGTTATAAACACAGGATCACTAATTTAAATTCAGAAAAAAAATAAAAGAGAATAATAGGTGGCGTCGCCTGGACCGTTGGATGAAACACATGAAGGGTGAGGATTGCATCTTCTTCCTCAAAACCCTTCGCCGGCCAGCCACCGCGCCAGTCGCCGGAACTAGGGTTCCGGTCGACTCCTCCACCACCTGCAACCTGAAAAGTGCCCAGAAAATGCAAAGGGGTACCCTATCCGACCCAGAAAATCACGAGGAATCCAAATATGGCATAAAAAATCGCAAATTGTTAGTGTACAATGAAATACGAACGAAATATCATTAGGGCACAAAACTTTAAACACACATAACAAGCCATACACACATCCATATTCAAAACCAATTATATCATCATGATCAGTGACAATCACACAACAAAATAGACATAAAAAAAGGAGTTTTGGGAGCACGAAAAATCCACCAACCTGAGATGGTGCAACTCCAATCCTTGCTTTTGGCTGCAAATGGTGGTTGGGTTGTGTTCTAGAGATCACCAGGGGAAGTTTTGTGGAAGAACTTTGAAGAAACTCCTTGTAAATTGAGAGATCCAAGGAATTCAAGAATTAGGGTTCACTTTTTTCTCTCCAAAATATCACGTGTGTATCCCTCTAACCAGTGCATGATTGAGCTTATATAGACTAGGGTTTTCTACTGAATATGAATTGGGCTTGGGTGATTATTTGTTTAATGAGGTTTTGAATTATTTTGAAAAAACACATTATGTTAAGTACACCTCCTCCATGCATGAATATTTAAGAATCCCATGATGGATCACTTTCATTTGAGTTGCTAATCACACCACATTTAAATTGGGCCTTGAAACTCTTTTGATTCATGACTTTTGAATAATTTGGCATTTTTGAACAATGGAGAATAAGTGAAGAACACACCATGGAATTTCTTCATTCTTGGGCCCAAAATAATCCTCAAGGAATGTATTTTAATATTGGAATGTGGCATGAAGCAATGGAATTGATTATAGGTCATTATGCCCAAAGTTGTGAAAATGGGATCATGAAAAACCCTAAAAACCACTTTGCCTTCTTTTGATCATAACTGGAGTTTCACAAATGATATGGAGACCCACTAGTACTTGTTGGAAAGAGGAGAAAAAGATCTTCAACTTTCATGTTGGGGAAAAATTCATTTGAAGCTTTCTTGATGGTGAAAAGTCAAGTTGAATGCAGTGCAGGAACTTGCCCAAAAAGGAAACTTTTCATTATAGGTCACTTTCCAAATTTAGAAACTTTGCACCAACTCCTGATTCCTGATAAATATGTATGAAACTTGAACCCTGGAGACCATGTGAGGATGTGAGACCTTGAAACCCTTGAAGAGAACTTCAAAATTCCACTGTTGACTTCTCCTCTCACTGTTGACTTTTACCCAATTCACCTGATTCTCAATCTTCTGATCAATTAACTCTCTCCTGAACCATACTGAGGGACAACCTCCCATCCCTAGATACTTAGGGACCCAAGGAGCACCATGGAATCAAGTCTTGCCAAAAAAATCAGAAATAAACTGACTTTATAGCAAACCCTAGTTGTGGTACCCTCAGTCTAGGAGGAAATAACACAGTCTCCAAATCCAAATTCCTCTGAATATGATGTGTAACCTCTCCAACAAAGATGAGATATGCCATTTGGTGATGATAAAAACCCAAGGAGCTTGCCCATTGAAGCAATAAACCCAAGAATCTCAAAACCCTAATCTATGCACTGGTTAGGAGAGGATGATCCACCTGAGCTCTCTTGCCATTTGTGAACTCTTGATGATGTGATAGACCAGATAGGACCTTCTTGAACTCTCTTAGACACCTTGACCCCATGCTAATGATATGCACACATGATAATGCAAAATGCAATGAAACAAAATCCAGTTAGTAACAAAGTTAGGAGGGCAAATTTTGGGGTGCAACACCTGCTCATAAAGATATGCAACAATCAGGTAGTAACATAAACAGAGGAACTCAGTTTCTAACACCCACAATTCAGATACAGGATAAAAGCGGAAAATCTTCAACTGAAATCTCATATATATAAACATAGAAGTTTGTCTGTCATATACAGATTCATACATGTAAAATCCAAAAAAGATAGATATACATAATGTCACATAATGATCTCCACGACTACCCGGTGCTACATATCAGAGTCGGCCGACAAAAGAATGAAGACAGAATCTTCACAAAAAGACCTCCAGCATCTAATCTGCAATGCCTCATAGAGCATTCAAAACGGCAGAAGGGTGAGAAACACAATTATAATATAGTTACATACAATTATATAATAACACAAAATACATATGTAAGACATTCTCACCACAACTTACACCATAATTCAAATACAAAACAACACAATTCATATCTCATACATCCATCACAAAGGCATATCAATCACGCTCAATACATTTATCACCAACATATATATATATATATATATATATATCAACTCATCAATTTCATTCACAAATTCCACACATAATCAATCCATTCATGACTTATGCAAATGCACAGAGACCGACACAACGACTCTATGCAATGCAATGCGGTAGCATTCCATCCATTATTCTCATCATTAATTCACTCAGGAATTATTGGAATCATCGCTTGTTACTTAGTGTAACTCCCGGTCGGGCAAACGATGTTCCCCGTCGCTTTAGGTCCTCTTGGTATAAGGCTCATGACTTTTATGGATCGCTTTAGATCCTCTTTGTATAAGGCTCACGATCCGATCGCTTTAGGTCCTCTTTGTATAAGGCTCACGACCGTTACAGCAGATTCCCTCGGGAATCATTTCGTCGCTCACACCCACTAGGGCACACGACATCACAAGAATGCATATCATGATGCTTGGTATACAATGACTCATGACAATCAAATGCATACACATATACAACCATGTGAACCATTTCAACATCCATAATCATGCATATACACTCAAACATAACACAATGCATTTATATGCCATAAGGCCACAAACCATCATCACAACATTTCATCACATACATTCACATCATACAACCGCACACAAGCTATACGATATATATTAAAAGCATACCACATGATAACACATCAATCGCACACAATTACGACGGTAAAAGTCGACAAAACGACACTATTCCAATTGACACAATTAAATCGGCCACTAGTCTCAAAACCATTTTTATAAGAAAGAACGTTTCATTAGCTTTCCAACGTATCCAACCGCGCCTCAATCCGACTTACGACCCAAAAGTTATGACAAGAACAAAATGGAAAATCTGTCATGTTCGCTTTCCTATTCGCAATGCGCCCCAGCGAACCATGGTAGAGAAAAAACAACAGAAAGTTCGCAATGCGAACACCCAACGAACCTTCGCTTTCCCCTTCGCAATGCGAATTCCCTGCGAACCGTGGCAGAGAAAAAATAGCAGAAAGTTCGCAATGCGAACCTCCCGCGAACCCTCGCTTTCCCTTCGCTGCCCTATTCGCAGTGCGAACCTGCGAACTCATAAAATATCAGCAGCGCTTTTGCTCACTCTAACCCAACATTTCATCCACCAAAACACTTCCAACCCATAACATAACTACCAGAACATATCCCAATCATAACAACAAGTATTCTACAACATTTATACCGCATTTCAACCGCGAAAACATCGATTTCTATCATTTTCTCTCATTTCGACCTAGAATTGAAAAGCTAGGAAAACTAGCAAACATTCCAACACACACATACACAATCATACACAAGCATAGCATAACCGAGTTTCACACCCTTACCCGATTAATCGCGCTTCGAAGTGTCGGTTGAATCGGTTTCTTACACTCCAAGTTTTTCCTCTTTTTTCTTCTTCTCCTTCTCTATTTCTCTTAACTTCTTTTTCTCTCTTTTTGTTTCTATGTTCCTATTTTAAATGAAAAACAATATCTAACCAAGCCAAAAAGATCAAAATACCCCTACACTCAATTTTCTCGCAAACGTTCCCAAAACGCGATAAAACATAATAACGATAAACATAACACATTTACCAAATAAAAACCAAGAATAAAATAATATAAAGACCAAAATAATTAAATCGACTCGATTAAATAAATCTAACAAAACCGGGGCGTTACAACTCTCCCCCACTTAGAAATTTTCGTCCTCGAAAATATTATCTGAGACGAACAACTCCGGATACGATTCCCGCATCCGACTCTCTAACTCCCAAGTCAAATTGCCCTCAGCAGCGCCTCCCCACGCTACTTTCACAAGCGCAATATCCTTGCCTCTTAACCGCTTCAACTCGCGATCTAAAACTCTCACCAGTAATGCCTCAACCGTAAGGTTCTCCCTTACCTCAACCTCATCCATTGGAATCACATGCGACAGATCCGGAACATACTTCTGAAGCTGTGAAATATGGAACACATCATGTAAATTCGAAATATTCGATGGCAACACCACCTGATAAGCTACAGCACCCACTCTCGCGGATATCTGATACGGACCAATAAACCGAGAAGTAAACTTCTTCGACTTCAATGCCCGTCCAACACCCGTCACCGGTGTAACTCTCAAAAATACATGATCGCCTTCTCGAAACTCAAGATCTTTCCTCCTTCGATCATGATAACTCTTCTGCCTACTCTGAGAAGCATTCATTTTCTCATGAATAAGTTTCACCTTTTCCGTAGTTTGTTGAATTAACTCCGTTCCAACCACTGAACTCTCCCCAGATTCATGCCAACACAATGGTGTTCGACATCTTCTGCCATACAATGCTTCAAAAGGTGCCATTCCAATACTCGAATGGAAACTGTTGTTATACGTGAACTCCACCAACGAAAGATAACTATCCCAAGCACCACCTTGCTCAAGAACACAAGCCCGCAACAAATCTTCCAATTACTGAATAGTTCTCTCGGTCTGACCATCTGTCTGAGGTTGATAAGCAGAACTCAATCTCAACTTGGAACCTAACGCCTTTTGCAAACTTTCCCAAAATCTAGAAGTAAACCTCGGATCTCGATCTGAAACAATACAAAACGGAACACCATGTAGCTTCACAATCACACGGATATAAATCTCAGCCAACCTCTCCAAAGAAAAACTGATGTCAATCGGAATGAAATGTGCCGATTTAGTCAGCCTATCCACAATCACCCAAATGGCATTATGTCCCCTCTGAGTATTCGGCAACCCTGTCACAAAATCCATAGAAATTTTGTCCCATTTCCACTCGGGAATATCCAACGGTTGCAATAATCCACTAGGCTTCTGATGTTCTACCTTTGACTTCTGACACGTCAAACACGCATAAACAAACTAAGCCACATCCCTCTTCAATCCGGACCACCAAAAGATCTTCTTCAAATCTTGATACATTTTATTAGCTCCCGGATGTATACTCAAACTACTCTGGTGTCCTTCCTCTAAAATAATCTTTTTCAATTCTGAATCATCAGGAATACAAATTCTACCACGGAATCTCAAAACACCCTTATCATCCACTTTAAAGTCACCATTCACACCTTTATCTCCAACCGTCATCAAATCAACAAATTTCACATCCATCCTATGTTTCTCGCTAACGGTCAACAGAAACTCATTAGTGACCCTTAACATACCAAACCTCACGCTGTCAGATGTCAATTCACACACCAAACTCAAATCTCTAAATGCTTCCAAAAGTTCCCACTCTTTAACCATCAAAGCGGACATATGCAAAGATTTCCGGCTTAACGCATCGACTACCACATTAGCTTTACCAGGATGGTAATTCAAGCTAAAATCGTAGTCCTTCAAAAATTCCAACCATCTCCGTTGCCTCATATTTAGCTCCTTCTGATCAAACAAGTATTTTAGACTCTTATGATCACTAAAGACTTCGAATCTTGCACCGTAGAGATAATGTCTCCAAAATTTCAATACAAAAATCACCGCAGCTAATTCCAAATCATGCGTAGGATAATTCTTCTCATGAACCCTCAATTGCCTCGAAGCATAAGCCACAACCTTACCTTCTTGCATCAACACTCCGCCTAAACCAATCAAAGACGCATCACAATACACCACAAACGGTTCACTAGGATTCGGTAAGATCAAAATCGGAGCTGTAGTCAATCTTCTCTTTAGCTCACTAAAACTTTCCTCACACTGAATATCCCAAATAAACGCTTTACCTTTACAAGTCAGCTAGGTCATAGGAAGTGCTAACTAGGAAAAGCCTTCAATGAATCTTCGATAATATCCAGCTAAACCCAAAAAGCTTCTAATTTCAGTAACAGATCTAGGAGCCTCCCATTATAGAACTGCATCTACTTTGGATGGATCCACAACAATACCATTACCTGAAATCACATGCCCAAGAAAACTCACTTCTGACAACCAGAACTCACACTTGGACAACTTGGCATAAAGTCTCCTTTCCTTCGAAATTTGCAATACAATACGCAAATGCTCCGCATGTTCCTCCCGAGACTTAGAATAAATCAAGATGTCATCGATAAACACAACAACAAATTGATCCAAATGCTCATGGAAAATGCGATTCATATACTCCATAAACACTCCCGGCGCATTAGAAACCCCGAACGGCATCACAGAATATTCGTAATGTCCGTATCGTGTCCTAAAAGCCGTCTTCTGAATATCTTCCTCTTTCACTCTAATCTAATGATAACCAGACCTCAAATCAATTTTACTAAACACACAAGCACCTACCAACTAGGCCATCAAATCATCAATTCTCGGAAGAGGATACTTATTCTTAATCGTCACCTTATTCAGCTGGCGATAATCAATACACAATCGCATACTCTCATCTTTCTTTTTCACCAATAAAACTGGAGCACCCCAAGGCGATACACTCGGCCTCACAAACCCTTTTTCTAACAATTCATTCAACTGCTACTTCAATTCAACCAACTCAGATGCCGACATACGATATGGTGCCATAGATACAGGTCTAGTACTAGGAACTAGATCTATAGAAAACTCCACCTCTCTTTCTGGCGGCACATCAGAAATATCCTCTGGAAACACCTCTGGAAAATCACACACGACTAGAAACACATCAATTGCAACTTGACTATCCACAGTCAACGATGTAAATAACCCGAACAACTGATCTTCATCCGCCAAAAGTTTCTTCAACTCTTTAGTAGATAAGAAACTCGATTCCTCGTCTTCTTCAAGAGAAGGAAATCTTATCAACTTATGATAACAATCGATATGAACTCGATTGAACTGCAACCAATTCATTCCCAGAACCACATCTAAACCCTCCAACAGCAGACACACCAAATCCATATAAAAATCCTTACCATAAATGGTCAAAGGACAACTTAAACAAACCAAAGAAGTAGTTATCGACCCCATTGCTGGAGTATCGATAACCATCTCTCCACCCATCGACGACAACAAAAGATTTAAACGTTGCGCACACTTAGACGAAATAAACGAATGAGTCACTCCGGTATCAATAATAGCAACTAAAGGCATACTATTAATAAAACCAGTACCTCTAATCAGACGATCTGCTCTAGTAGTCTGAGTTCCTACCAATGCAAATACTTTCCCTCCAGCTTGAGCTTGCTTTGGTTTCAGACACCTCGTACTAATATGACCAGGTTCCCCACAGTTGAAACACTTCACCACATTCCTCTTGCACTCAGCTGTGACATGTCCTATACCTCCACAATTGGAACACTTCCTCACATATTTTCTACATTCAAACTGACGATGTCCTAAGTCACCACTCCTAAAACATCTCAGAGGATTATACATACCTCCCCCACTTGGCCTTTTATCAAAATTAGCCCTTTGCTTACCTTTGTCAGCTGGTGACACATAAGGACCCCCACGAAACGATTGCTTTCCTTTCCTTTCGTTCACACTCTTATAATGAGTAGAACGAGCTTTACTATCCTCCTCATAAATTCTACAACAATCCACTAAATCCGAAAACCTCCTAATTCTTTGATAACCAATTGCCTGCTTGATCTCAGGACGCAACCCGTTCTCAAACTTCACACATTTGGAAAACTCCGCAGTTGCTTCAGCATAGTGTGGATAAAACTGAACAAGCTCCACAAACTTAGCAGTGTAATCAGTAATAGACATGTAACCCTGTTTCAACTCCAAGAACTCTATTTCCTTCTTTCCTCTAACATCTTCAGGAAAATACTTCCTCAATAACTCACTGCTAAACAAAGCCCAAGTGACCTCTTCGCCTGTAGCTTCCCACACATGACGCATACTAACCCACCAACCATCAGCCTCCTCCTACAACATGTGAGTACCCAATCTCACCTTATGTTCCTAAGCACAGTCCATCACTCGAAAGATTCTTTCAATCTCCTTAAGCCAAATCTGAGCACCATCAGGATCATGCCTTCCTTTGAAGATAGGCGGTTTGTTCTTCCTGAACTCATCATTCCCACCAGCATTAGGTGCACCCCGCACAACCTGAGCCATAGCTTGCATAGCAGCAGTAAGAGCAGCGTCATTCCTTCCAGCCATATTCAGTTCATATCCAATAACAGTAACTATGGTTAAACAATCAGCTCGCCAGAACACAACTGACGCACACCAAATAACTTGGTCAAAACGACCGACACGGACTGGCACAGACTGACACAAACTGGCTCTGATACCACTTAATGTAACACCCCCAATCTATAACCCGAGTAATTAAAGCGATAACAAATAATCAGAGTAGAATTAAAACATTCATGGCATAGACGGAGCGTCACATCACGATGATGAAATATAATAATCTGCTCATAAAGATATGCAACAATCAGGTAGCAACATAAACAGAGGAACTCAGTTCCTAACACCCACAATTCAGATACAGAATAAAAGCGGAAAATCTGCAACTGAAATCTCATATATATAAACCTAGAAGTTTGTCTGTCATATACAGAGTCATACATGTAAAATCCAAAAAAGATAGATATACATAATGTCACATAACGATCTCCCCGACTGCCCGGTGCTACATATCAGAGCCAACCAACAAAAGAATGAAGACAGAATCTTCACAAAAAGACCTCCAGCATCTAATCTGCAATGCCTCATAGAGCATTCAAAACAGCAGAAGGGTGAGAAACACAATTATAATATAGTTGCATATAATTATATAATAACACAAAATACACATGTAAGACATTCTCACCACAACTTACACCATAATTCAAATACAAAACAACACAATTCATATCTCATACATCCATCACAAAGGCATATCAATTATGCTCAATACATTTATCACCAACATATATATATATATAGATATATATATATTATATATATATATATATATATATATATATATATATATATATATATATATATATATATATATATATATATCAACTCATCAATTCCATTCACAAATCCCACACATAATCAATCCATTCATGACTTATGCAAATGCACAGAGACCGACACAACAACTCTATGCAATGCAATGCGGTACCATTCCATCCATCATTCTCATCATTAATTCACTCAAGAATTATTGGAATCATCGCTTGTTACTTAGTGTAACTCCCCGTCGGGCAAACGACGTTCCCCGTCGCTATAGATCCTCTTGGTATAAGGCTCAAGACGTTTATGGATCGCTTTAGGTCCTCTTTGTATAAGGGTCACGATCCGATCGCTTTAGGTCCTCTTTGTATAAGGCTCACGATCGTCTATAACATCGCTTTAGGTCCTCTTTGTATAAGGCTCACGACCGTTACAGCAGATTCCCTCGGGAATCGTTTTGTCGCTCACACCCATTAGGGTACACGACATCACAAGAATGCATATCATGATGCTTGGCATACAATGACTCATGACAATCAAATGCATACACATATACAACCATGTGAACCATTTCAACATCCATAATCATGCATATACACTCAAACATAACACAATGCATTTATATGCCATAAGGCCACAAACCATCATCACAATATTTCATCACATGCATTCACATCATACAACTGCACACAAGCTATACGATATATATTAAAAGCATACCACATGATAACACATCAATCGCACACAATTACGACGGTAAAAGTCGACAAAACAACACTATTCCAATTGACACAATTAAATCGGCCACTAGTCTCAAAACCATTTTTATAAGAAAGAACGTTTCATTAGCTTTCCAACGCATCCAACCGCGCCTCAATCCGACTTACGACCCAAAAGTTATGACAAGAACAAAATGGAAAATCTGTCGTGTTCGCTTTCCTATTCGCAATGCGAACCCCCAGCAAACCATGGTAGAGAAAAAACAGCAGAAAGTTTGCAATGCGAACACCCAGCGAACCTTCGCTTTCCCCTTCGCAATGCGAATTCCCTGCAAACCGTGGCAGAGAAAAAACAGCAGAAAGTTCGCAATGCGAACCCTCGCTTTCCCTTCGCTGCCCTATTCGCAATGCGAACCTGCGAACTCAGAAAATCTCAGCAGCGCTTTTGTTCACTCCAACCCAACATTTCATCCACCAAAACACTTCCAACCCATAACATAACAACCAGAACATATCCCAATCATAACAACAAGTATTCTACAACATTTATACCGCATTTCAACCGCGAAAACATCGATTTCTATCGTTTTCTCTCATTTCGACCTAGAATTGAAAAGCTAGGAAAACCAGCAAACATTCCAACACACACATACACAATCATACACAAGCATAGCATAACCGAGTTTCGCACCCTTACCCGATTAATCGCGCTTCGAAGTGTCGGTTGAATCGGTTTCTTACACTCCAAGTTTTTCCTCTTTTTTCTTCTTCTCCTTCTCTATTTCTCTTAACTTCTTTTTCTCTCTTTTTCTTTCTATGTTCCTATTTTAAATGAAAAACAATATCTAACCAAGCCAAAAAGACCAAAATACCCCTGCACTCAATTTTCTCGCAAACGTTCCCAAAACGCGATAAAACATAATAACGATAAACATAACACATTTACCAAATAAAAACCAAGAATAAAATAATATAAATACCAAAATAATTAAATCGACTCGATTAAATAAATCTAACAAAACCGGGGCGTTACACACCACAACAAAATGGTGTTTCCAAAAGGAAGAATCGATTGATCATGAACATGGTAAGAAACATGTAGACAGGGAAGAACTTGCCGAAAGAGTTATGGGGATAAACGGTGTCCACAACTACATATTTGTTGAATAGGTGTCCAACAATGAAGCTTGAAAAGATTACACCGGAGGAAGCATGGTCTAGATTTAAACTGAATTTAAGTCACTTGAGAGTTTTCAGTTTGGTAGCATATTGACATGTGCTGGGACAACTTAGAAAGAAGCTGGATGATGAGGGATAATTGATGATTCTTGTAGGGTATCACTCTAACGATGGTTAAAAACTGTTATATGCAGCAAACAGAAGGATCATGATCAGCAGGGACGTCGTTTTCGACAAAATAAAAAAGACGTAGCTGAGTGCAACCAATTGTCATAATATGTCAACCGATTACACTAAAGAGAAATTTGTTCTTGCAATGTTTGAAGGTATAGAACTAGTCCCAGTTGAAGCCCGGATAGAAGAAAATGTTAGAATATTATCAAGGCAAAGAAGTTTACATGCTAGACTCCAAGAATGTGAACTGTTCACTACTATGTAAAAGCCATTTCACAAGGGTTGGAAAAGAGATACTACCACTCATGACCTACCGTTGGGAGGTAATGGGTGATTGTATGTATGATGCTTTCCACCACCGTTACTTTAAACAACCATTGTGATATTCTTAAGGCATACCATTTAACAACCATTGTGATAAACAACCTTTGTGATATATACACTAAGTTTATTATAAATTATGTGGAATGCTTATTTTGCCAATTCTCACTAAACATATAACTTTTCGATCTGATCTAGAATATTATAATATGAAAAATTAAGTTATATTAGAATAACAAGTTACACGTTCAATTCTAGACAAGAGTTTTTCAAGTCCTTATCTGCATTTTGCTCTTTAACAGTTAGAACTTAGTTTAATGCTCCTAGTTCTTAAACCTCTCATTCCCTCACCTCTAGTTTATTTTACAAAATATTATTTACTTTTCAAACAAAATTAGAGGAGAAGAAATGGGCGGTTGAAGAACTACAAGCATTAAATAAAGTTCTAACGGTTAAAGAAAGAAATTTAGATAATGGGCTGAAGAATTCTTGTCTAGAATTGAACGTGTAACTTGTTTTCTAATATAACTTTATTTATCTTATTATATTTTTCTAATGCAATTTGAAAAGTTATATATTTAGTAAGAGGTTGAAAAACACTTAAACCACATAAGATATAATAAAATCATCTTTTACACAAACATTAACAACAACATTCATCAATAACAAACCTTAAACAACATACAAGATACAACAGAGAAATCTTATTAAAAAAAATAATCAACACATAACATGAACTACACACAACCTATAACTTTTATTAAAAGCAACAACAACAACATATTAACTCATAAAATGTTTCAGAAACGTACATGTCCTATAATGACATCCACAGTGAAAGGAGGATGAAGCTGAAGTGAGAGCTGCAAACTTGTGTTAATTTTGAATGGATGCAATCTGGGTCTTTCACACAAATTTGCAGCACTCACTTTAGCTTCATCCTCGTTACTGAAACAAGCATCCCTACCTACAAGTCAAAACAAGCAGAAAGTTCAAACATTATGAAAGAAGCTATTGAAACGTAAACAATAATACATAAACAGATTTTGAAACATAAATTATTATGAAGATGAAGCTTTAAGGTATCCATTTGCTAAGATTTGACGCAACAAAGGTAACCCTTCGAAGAAGACGAGTTCACTGCATAAGTTTTGGGTTTCCATATGAGAGAGACGAGTGATAGAGATGTTAGGGTTTTGTTTGAGAGAGACGAGTGAAAGAGATGTTAGGATTTAGTTTTGAGAGATATAGTTGTTATATACTGAAGCGAGAGATAATTTTGCTTATATATAAATAAGTAACACCTTTCAGCATGGCTGATAATATGAAACATGATGAAATGATTGCACCTTACACCACAATTGATTATAAGAATTGTGATGATATACAAGGTCAAACCCATTATGTTATGGTAAATAGAAAATTGTTGGTTCTTGGATTCAAACTCTTTCACACTAGGTACATTTTATTATGGCTGTTAACTATGACCGTAGTGAAATGTATTTTAGTAAATACAAATAAAAATTTCCCAAAAAAGAGTTATTACCTCGGTTAACAGGAAGACTGTTGTAAAATGAGTGTTACGATATGTCTATTTTGTAGTAGTGGTTCCAGGATAACAAAATATAAGACGATAGTGATTTCATATATTTTGCACTTATGTTCGAATTTAAACTTGTTAAAATGGAAGAGGCATTAAGTGATAAAAAATGGATATTTTCTACGACGGAGGAGCTAAAATTGATAAAGAAAAATAAGACTTGAGAGCTAGTTAATCTACCGGAAGGTAAGAAGCTAATTAATGTAAGATGGGTGTATAAAGTGAAGACAAATATTAAGGTCGAAATAATCAAAGACAAGGCTCGATTAGTTGGAAATGAATTTTAGCAAAGAGAATGCATAGACTTTGATGAGGTATTTACACTATTGGCTAGAATCGAAACCATTTGATTGGTTGTTGGGATTGCAAACAACAACAATTGGTACATTTATCAAATGGACGTCAAATCTGCGTTTTTGAACGGACAGCTTGGAAAAGACGTTTATGTAGAACAACTCTTTGGTTTTGTTGTGAAAAACCAAGAGCCAAATTTCTATAAATTGAAGAAAGCATTGTACGGTTTCAAACAAACTTCAAGAGCTTGGAACAAGAGGATAAATGGTTTCTTAAAGTAAATTGGCTTCAAGAAGTGTGTATCTAAACATCGTGTGTATGTGAATAAGGATACAAATGAAGGGTTGATAATCCTTTGTCTCTACATGGGCGATTAGTTGATAATGAGAAGCGATGAATGATGCATTTCTAAATTCAAGGGTAAACTTATAAAATAGTTTGAGATGTCCGGCATCAACCTCATTACATACTTCGTTGGAATTGAGTTTTACGAGTCCAAGAAGGAACTGCTCATGCACCAAATAAGGTATACGATTGAGATTTTGAAGAAGTTTGAAATGGCGCATTGCAATGTTGCCATTACTCACTATGAACCGAGGTTGTAATTGTCGAAGAATGAGGATGAACAAGATGTTAATCCAACTCAGTATCAGAGACTAATTGGATCTTGCGTTACTTATGCAATACATGACTGTATTTGCCATATAATGTCGGTATTGTGAGCAGATTCATAGAGAGACTGAAGATGTCAAACTTGGCAGTAGTCAAGAGGATTCTTGTAGTTGCATGTCCCTACTTCAATCATGGGAGCATCTATATCCATTTATTTTGTTACTTGTATTATCACTTTCATCTTTGATTTTATTTCGATTCGTTGAGTCATCTTTATGATTGCACTTCTCGGAATCAAGTTTGAATAGATTCGTTTTTAGCATGCATAAAACTTTGGTTAGATTTGATCTTGATCATGATGTCCTTTGATCAATAGCATATGTTAGTGGAATGAAATAATTTTGTGTTTTGGTTAATGTTTGATTCAAAGTAAAATCTCAAAGTTCTTTTGAAAATTTGAAAATTTGAGATTTTGCAAGATTGATTCGAATAAGTCAGTTTTACACTGAATTTTTTTATCCTGATCAAATTTGATAGAAGTGGAACATAGTCATTTGATTCAAATCAATTTTTTCACTTGATCTAAAACATTTTCTTGGTGACATATTCTGTTTGATTTGATTCAAATTGATATTTAGACATGATTTGAATCAGTCTCTTTTATAAAAATTCATTGTCAGTTTTGTGGCATTTGATTCGAATCAACTTTTATACATGATTTGAATCACGTGGCATTTGATTGGAATTACCCCTTGCATGATTTGAATCAACTGGAAGATTTTCAAAAATCAGTTATTTCTTTTATTCCACTACACTTGCTCATTTAATTCAAATCACAAATTACTCTTGATTCAAATCTAACTGACTTTTTTCATCCATTTAGTGTGCTTAATCTCAAGCAAATATAAAAGCTTTTTGTCATCATTTCTCATCATACCATCTATCATTCTGATCATAATTTTCAATGTGATTAGTGAAAAATCAATTTTCTCTATTTTGAGTGTTCAAAGTCTTGCTACGTAATTCTTGTATCATCAACTTCAATTTAGTTTATATATGGATAACGAGAGTTATCTAATTGATTGAAGGAGTCGCTTACTTGAAAATAGTCGTTCTTGGAGATCTTGTTTATTTTTTCAAGCTGTTTGCAAGATTAATGGAAATCGATGGTTGAATTTTCTATCATCAAACCTTCTGCTCGCAACTCATTTTTGAAAACATTCTGATTT